>VDFB02000015.1:155494570-155553569 GCA_007258455.2 Sequoia sempervirens
TTTTGTATAAGCTACCCAATTCTGATTTGCAAAAGGTGTTCATAGGCAACTTGCAAAGGACTTGGCAAGAGAAGTTTTCCTTGATGAAATACCCTTCTTTCGCACATTTGTGTGCAGATTTGCGAGAGTACTAGCAAACAGTTGCTCAGTTCAGGGTATCCTCTTCGCGTTCCCATTATGAGGAAGAATCCATCATTTCAATCTCTGGGAAAGGTAAAGCTGTTGTGAATATAGTAGCTACTATTGATGACAATGGCCTCAAATGCAACCAGAAGTTGTCAGAATCTTATACTTCCATCTTACAAAAGTTGTTGAAGGATAAGATCATAACTTACCAACCCCTAAGCTTGTTAAGGAACCTTACCCTAATTGGTATGATTGGAGCACTTACTGTTAGTACCATCGTGTTAATGGACATGATACCAAATGATGTATGTGGCTATGTCATGAGATACAAGACTGCATCATGGATAGTACCATCCATCTTGATGGGAATAAGTGGAATACTAACAAATCAGTGGCAAAGGAAAATAGTGAATTGCAAATATACATAGACATGTTTTTGTCACACTCTGATAATATGCTTATTGATCCCACTTATTCTGTCCAACCCAAGGGCTATGTCAATATGGTCATGGTAACTTCCACTATTCCACCTCCACCCGGTTCGCCAAATGTTACATTTACATCACATGATTTTCCCTTAAACAACAAACCTTCACTCCTCTACATTCCCACTCATGTTTCAATGGTAACATTGTGATAGGAGTCTTGATTGACCCCGTGAGCCATGTGAATGTTATTACTATAGAAACATTGGTATTAAATTCACTACAAAAGGAGAAATATGAAGAAATGAAATATACCATCCGTACACACGATGGTATGAGTCTTAAACCCTATGCCTTGATTACTTTGTCCATCCTGGTTGGACCTAGGGTCGTTTACATAGTCTTTGATGTTATCCAAGAGTTGGGTCTTTTTAGAGTGAAGTTGGGAATTCCCTGGTTAGCTTCTATGAAAGAGATCACCTTTGTTATCCACAAGTGTTTAAAATTTTTCCAAGAGGGTGTCGTGCATGTAGTACATGATACCATATATCAACCCTTGGTGTCCCATGGTGGATATTCATTGCATCACTTCTGGCCCTCCCCGGTTGGTCCACTTCCTCCAAGAATGAGCCAACTTTACAAGAACTATGTGAAGTATAAAACTGGGGGCACAGGGGAGCCAGAGATGACCCTTCTCATGATAGAACGATTAGTTGCCTCCTCTTCCTGATAAGAGAAGAAGAAGCCCGCGTCGACTGCTATTCCTTCTCCAAAAGAGAAGTCCATGCCAGCTCCTTCCCCTTCCCATAAAGGTGAAGAGAAGGCTACACCGACCGCTCCCTCTTCTCTAAAAAAATAGGAGAAGCCTATGCCGACTCCCTCTCCTCACAAAGGTAAAGAAAAGGTGAATTTTCCCCAAAATTGCTTTTCCTCTCACCTTTCATGGGAAGAGTATTGGATGAATAAACCTAATGGCTACCCACTAAGTCCGATGATCCCTCCTTGGCGTAGGACCAAGATTAGAATCGTAGACCTCCCTAATTAGTATCCTGGACCGTGGTACTATTTATATAGTAGGAAGAAAGGTTCTTGTAGAGAATTCAATCTGTGGCCTCCAACCGGTCCTACTCCAAAGTTAGTGAGTGGAAAGAGGCCTACTGTCGAGGCTCTCGAGTCAAATCCTCCTATCACTCCTCAGTCTGTTCTCCTTGCTCCTATACAAGAACCTATTCCTTTGCGTCAAATGGTCATGGTAACATTCCTATGGTTGAGCAAGAACCTCTTGTCCCTTCGTAAACTCTGTCTTCTAACTCTAGGAGCCATATAAACTGCCTTGCACATGAGCACAAGTGCCAGTGAAAGGCTCTCCTAGTTGAGCAGGTCACCTCAAAATAGAAGGAGGAAGGAATGATCACTCCTACTTTAGGACCTGCTACAGTGTCTTCTTCATCCCTTCCTTTTTCTTCTCTCCAGTCTAGTCCGCTCTCGACTTCCATTGCGAGCACGAATGCGCCTAACCCTAAACAGGTGCAGGTGTTCATCACTCCTTTAGTGGAGCTATCTTTGCTGATGTCCATTTTGGCTATCCAACCCTTCCTGAAGCTCATGGATATGCTTAATACTTCGATTGTATCCGCTATGGTTCTTTCTTCCTCTTCCTCTACACCCCTAGCTTTGTCTGTGGAGAGTTCATCTCCTCCAATGAAGAAAGAGGTAGAGGCTAGTCCTTCTAGCGATGAAGGATGTAAGAGGAGCCCACCTTCTTTGCAACGTAGTCCTATGTTGACTTGTTCTATCCTTGTGATAGAACTAGTCCCAACTTCTCCTGAATTCGTCACCACTCTCGAGTCATTCGATGAGCTTAGCAGTGAACCTCACACACATCCTGTCTCATCCACTGAAGTAAGACATGGTACTCCTATGGGGTGCATGTTTAACTCCGTCGATGAGGTTCTAGCCTTGTCGATGATCTTCACGAAATTGTTGACTTTGACTCCATAAGAGCTTGGTGGAGAGGATCTTGAGGGCCCCTCTTCCTTGGAACTTGTTGCGAGAGGAATGGATGCTCCTCCTCTTAACATCCCACCATTGTAGGCTCATCCTCCTTTCCCTTATGAGGATTCAGATTGGGAATCACACGACCTCTTGGCTGATCAATGTTAGGAGGCCCTTTCTTGATCTTGTGTGTGTGTGTGTTTTGTAATGTGTTCCCCCATGCTTGTGCTATGTGTGCTTGGATGACCCTCGTCACCCCCATTGGTGCTTGGATACATGCATGGTTTTTGTGTCATAAACCCTCTTCTATTTGTATCATCATTCTTCCATGTTTGTGCTTGGTTTTCATTAAATTAGGGATGATGCAAAGCGTTGGGGGCATTTAGGCTTCCTTTCCATGTTGGCCCAATTTTTTATTTTTACTTTTTTTTCATGCATTCTTCCTGATTTGTTTGGGGATTGATGATCTTTCACCTTGCATTGCAATTACCTATTATTATATGAGCTTAGATAGATCTGACCCCGCTAAACCAGATCCCCCTATGTCCTTTTTTTGTACTTTATCTTTCTCTCTTCTTTGCTTGAGTTGTCCCTTCTATGTGTGACAACACTCTTCTTCAACACTTTTATTTTCATAAAATGAATTTGTTGACGATGAATCTTTTCTCAAAATTATTCACAAATTTTTCCTTAGAATCACATTCTCAGCACAAAACCCTAACTAAACATGTTTCCTTCATCACAGGTTCGCAAAGAAAGGACTTGAAGACCTTCCTCCAAAGTGGGAACATTTTTTATTTCCCCTCGCGTGGGGGTATATCCTTCCTTTTGAATTCCTTGAAGTGAACATCTTTTGAAAGGATTCCTTGATGATGAATCGCTCTAAGAAAAAAAATTGCTTTTGAATTGTGTGTCCCTTGAGTGGACCCCCATTTTTCCTCATGGTGGGTTCCTAAGGGACCCTTCTTTCAAAGTCTCTATTCCAAATGGAATTATTTTCGTGTCTATCTTGGGGGCAGCTTGACTAGACCTCGCCTTTCAAACAACGCGTCCCTTGAGTGGACCCCTCTCCTTTTGAAGGGTCCCTGAGGGACCCCTTTGAAATTTTTTTGATGGTCTACATGACTATCCACTTATTTGATTACATGGCTAATTTTTACATGCTCTATCTCCGGGTAGACATGTTGTCACTCCCTAACTCTGTGGAGTTCGCTTTCTCGAGTTTCCTCCACGTGAGAGATCTTGGGGGATACCTCCCTGGAAGACAGAGAACTTGTAGGGTTCTTTCCTTTGAGGTTCCTCCATACGAGAGACCTTGGGGGTGGCTCCCTTGTAGGACTAAGATCCTATAGGGTACTTCTTTGGGTGTTCTTCATGCTTGAGTTCATGGAGAATACCTTCCCTATAGGACTGAGAGCCTAAAGGGCACTTCTTTGGGTATTCTTCATGCTTGAGTTCATGGAGAATACCATCCCTATGGGACTGAGAGCCTATAGGGTGCTTCACAGGCTTTCCTTCATGTGAGAGATCTTGGGGGTTACCTCCTTGCAGGTATGTGGGCCTGTAAGATGCTTCATTTTTTCAACTTCATGGTTTTGAGTAGCTATGGAGTCCTTTGCTTTTCCTGCACCTTTAGGTATGCCAGACCGAGTACTACTTCCTTGATAGTTTAGGTATATGTTTCTAACATTATACTCTTCTTGATATACTTTATTGGGCACTCATTAGTATTCGTGCTTTTTATCCCCTATGCACATAAGAGTGAATTTGCATGATCCCCTATGCAAATCCCTTTTTTTCCTTTATGCACCTTTAAAAACAAAATTCAGAGGCTTAATTCCACCTAAGCCCGCTGTTGGCAGTCCACTTGGCACCTTTTTTGAGTGTTGGTGGAGGCATTTCTAATGGGGACACTCGTGTAGCATGTAGACGTCTGTGTGGTGTGCTTACATCCCTAGCAGATTCTTGTAGCTAAACCCATAGAGGTGTTACACTTCTCATTGGCAGTGAAGTTGTAATACCCCCTTTGGCCAACCGACCTGAATATGGCAATTTTTCTTCATTCCCTCTTCAAATTCACCCCTTCAACATTCAATCCAACTCTTCATGACTTCTGTTGAGCTATTACACACTTCAAGCTTCCATACTCACACTTTTGCATCCACTCTCACTCACTTCAAGCATTCAAGCATTCCATTGCAGCCAAAGCTTCACTTTGTCACTTTGGTAGGGCACGTTTGGGACCACGCCATTGTAGTAGAGGCTTGAGTTCCTCTCATTTCTCTCCCAAGTAGCCTTGAGTTCACTTGGTGGAGGTGGTAAGCTTCCCTCTCCTCTCCTCTATCACTTGGTTGAGTAGCATAGTACTGCTTTGTAGTGTTTGCATTCTCTTTATTATACTATTTCTTTATCCCATTTCCTTGGTTGTCCATGGAGCTAGAAACACCTAAATGGGGGTCTGACTAAGGCAGAACCCTTTTCAACCACCCAACATTTTCCCTCTTTCTATGTGTAGGTGTGTGTGCTTCACAGAAGATTAGCTGGAAAACAAATTTCTTGGTGAGATCCTCCTTATCTTCTTTACTCTTGCTTATTTACTTTACAATATTAGAGAATACTTCATTTATTTACTTGTATCATTCTGGCCCTTTAGTTAGTAAGCTAGGTCATTAGTTTTTTTAGCAGGTTTAACCAAGTTGTCTCTGTTGTTGTCTGGCCATATAGACGATAGTGCACTTTCAAGATGCCAGTGTACCATGTTGTTGTCTAAAGACCGCACTTCCATCCTCGGGTAGAGAGCTCACTGAGGTGCAGAGTTTAACTTAAAAACTAACTCGCCTAGCCCCACCTTCAAATTCAAGATTGCAGAGTGATTAAAGGACCTCATAGTCCTCGTCATTCTCATCCTCATACCCTAAACATTGTACTTAATTAGCTAAGGTAAGTTAGGGCAGCCTCTCGCATCTTGACCCTCTGTGATCTAGGGTCTTGCACGTGGTGGTCCCCCTCTCTTACAGTTGTGATGCCCTTCGGTCTAAAGAATGCCAACACAACTTATCAACGTGCAATTGCATTAATATTTCATGATTACATTCACAAAATTTTGGAAGATTATGTCAATGATATCCTAGCTAAATCGTTAAGACATCAAGACAATGTAAATTTCCTTCACAAAATATTCAAACGAATATGTAAATACAATATATGATTTAATCCAAAAAAGTTTTTCTTTGGCATAGATAGTGGCAAACTTTTGGGGTTTTTCATATCTCACAAAGGCATTGAGGTAGACACAAAGAAAATCGATGCTATCATTAGCATGCCACCTCCTAGGAATATTTCTCAGTTGCGCATGTTACAAGGGAAAATTCAAGCTATTTGTCATTTTGTTGCATCTTTAGCCAATCACACATTGCCTTTTAAGAATCTCCTTAAAAAGGGTATACCTTTTGAGTGGGATGAGGATTGTAAACATTCTTTTGAGAGTTTAAAAGAATACTTATGCACTCCACCTATTTTACAACCTGTTGTGCGAAATAGACCATTTATCTTGTGCATCGCCACATCTACCCATGCTCTTGCAACATTGTTGGCTCAACACGACGATCATGGAAAAGAGCATGGACTATTTATTACATAAGTCAGACCTTAATTAATTATGAAACTAGATATTCACTAAATGAAAACCAATGTTTGGCTCTTGTATTCACTACTAGTAAGTTGAGACATTATTTACTAAATGTTGAAATACAAGTCATCACAAAATTTGATCCTCTTAAACATCTTTTCAACAAAATAGATCTTTCAGGATGCTTAGGTAAGTGGGTAATGTTGTTAATTGAGTTTGACCTTAAATTTGTTTCAAAAAAAGCAATCAAAGGACAAGCCTTAACTGATCACTTAGTTGATGCTCCTTCTCCTCTCGCTTTACCTACTCATGATTCCTTTCTTGATGCTCATGTCTTAATTGCTGACATTAAGCCATGAGAATTATTTTTTGATGGATCTAACTATAGAACAGGTTCTAGTGCTGGAGTGGTACTAATTCCACCTAATGATAAACCTATTCCCTTGTCCTATCGATCAAATTTCCTATGCACAAATAATATAGCTGAGTATGAGGCATTAATTGCACGTTTGCGAGCTACTTTAACAATGAACACTAAATATATATCAAGATCTTTGGTGATTCACAATTGGTCATCAAACAAATCAATGGTACATATCAAACTAAACATGACAAATTATCAAAATACAAGGATCTTATAATGAAACTATTAGAAAAGTTTTACTTGTTCACCATTGATAACATTCCACAAAATAAAATAGGCATGTGGATGCAATAGAAGTGCAACTTCTCTTATATCCCCAAATGATCCTACCTCATATTTCACCTTTGTTATCCATCCCATCATGAAACCTTCAATTGATACTTTGCTAGATGACATTTGGCAATAACTCAAGATGCCTCGTGTGAATGGTATGATACTATATACAACTATTTAAAAGATGGTACCATTCCTGAGTCTACCACAATGAATACCAGAAAACATTTATGCAAACTAGCAGCAAAATATGTGATTCTTGCAAATGCGTTGTATAGAAGATCTCTCAATGGTCTCTTATGATGATGTCTAAAAGATTCTTGAATCCCCGTAGCACTTGAAGAAGCTCATGTTGATGCTTGTAGAGGTCATTTTGGAGGTCGATCATTAGTGCAAAAACTTATCCGTATGGGTTATGATTGGAAACATATGGAGAAAAATTGCTTCACTTACATTAAAAAATGTCAAAAATGTCAAAAAACATAGTCATTTGATCCATACTCTTGTTGCTAAATTCCATGCCCAAGTTCCCATTTAGCTGTTTTTAGTTTGAGGATTGGATATTATTGGTAAAATTTCACCTCCCTCTTTTGTTGGTCATACGTTTATCATAATCACAACAAACTATTTCACGAAATGGGTGGAAGCTATCCCTCTCTGTTCTACAGTTGTTGAAGCAACTTGTCATTTCATATTAGAACACATAATTACTCTCTTTGGGCTTCCTTTCATAATCGTTTTAAATAATGGAACTCCATTTAAGAACAATGAAGTTAAGAAATTCCTTGAAACATTACATATTCAACATCGTTTTTCTACACCATATTATTTGGAATCCAATGGACAAGTTAAAAATAGTAATTAGATTATGGAACAAATCCTCTAAAAACTGTCAACAAACATCATAAAGATTGGCGTATGCAATTATATTATGCACTTTGGGCCTATCAAACAAGTGTTAGATCATCCACAATAACCACACCTTATAACCTTTGGTGATCCCACAAAGTTGGTGTACAATTTTTAGGAGATTCTATTTTTTGCTAAAATCACATATTTTTAGAAAATATAATGATTTAAGCCTTAAAAAGTTACATTTAAAGCATTCCAATTTAAGAGGCTTTTATCAAACTACGTTAGATAAAACCCCTTTAGATAGAACCCCACTGGTTTTAAACCATACCTATAATAGAGTCTCCTTTACACCTATCAAAATGTTGATAAAAAACCACTTTTCATTTATCTTTTGGGGGATCAAATGAATTCATTTAATTTTTTTTTTTTAAGTATGTAGTCCTTATTATAAGCTTCCCAAAAAGTATAATTTTAAATAAATTTAATTTAATTATTATATTTATTTTTTATTTCTTGTGAATGTAGGTTTTTCACTGAAAATCAAGCTTTTTGTTCTGCACATGTGGAAAAATACCAGATTATCAATTTTTTTTTGAAAAATATGAGTGCACCAGATATTGAAGTCCTTGATCCAACAAAAAAAATTTGAATTTCGATACATACAAAAAAGGTTATTCAATATACGGTTGCACTATGTTTGAATTGTAATTGGTTTGACTTTAAAACATGATTAAAGAAAAAATATTCTATAAAAAACTATCTAACCAAGTGGAAGCACTAGATATCAGAGCTACAAATCTAAATTCAAAAGAATTATAATTTTATCCTTCATGGAAAAAAATTTATGTGTTATACGGTGAGTGTCACTTTTTAAAAATGTTTTTTTTTTAAAACCTAGTTTTCAAGGGAGATGGAAAATAAGTGCAATTTGATTCCAAAATTTTTTTAAAAAATATATTTAGAATCTATAGATAAAATTTCACAAAACTTTAGTTTGCATCGTCTTCAAATTCCTCACATTTTAGCACTATAAGTGCTGGAAAGTGAAGATTTAGTTAAAAATATATATTTTAGTTTCCAGTTTGGCCAAAAATTGTAAACCACTATTGTGGGATCACCCCCTTGTTTATGGAACTAATGCGATCATGCCCTTGGAGTTAGAAATTCCTACATTGCGAGTTGCTCTCCAAGACCTTATTGATGATGACACTTATAAAGATCAATGATTACATCAAATTGATATGCTCAACAAACAATGTATTAACTCTCTCGAACACCTCCACACTCACATCAAAAAATTACAATGAAGACACAACACACAGGTCATCCCTCGATCGTTTTATAAGTGAGATTTTGTTCTTATTGAAAATCAACGCATTACTAGCGCTGACACTGAAGATAAAGATAAATTCAGCCCTAATTGGTTAGGCCCTTACAAGGTTGATACCAATTATGGGTCTGGTGCTTATCTCTTAACGCAACTTGGCATAACACCCCTTAAGGAACTTATTAATGCCACACATTTTCATCAATATTATCTCTGACCTGTTTGAATAGTGTGATTGATAAATCAGTGTTGTTTAAAGTTATTTGATATTACTCTAAATAACTTTCACATTGCTTTGTTCTTGACAACTAATTGTGTGTTTTTCTTGAACACTAAGGTAATTATTTAAGTTCATTTTATAATTATTTTAGGCTTCATACTATTCACCTTTGTGTTATGTTAAGTTAAATCCTTATATTAGTTTTAGGTGTATTTAATTTAACATATTCTTTTCTAATCCCCAATGTTGTATCTACTATTACACTGAAATATGTTTTAAACTATATCACATTAATCATGTTAAATCATGTAGAAATTAATTAAATACTTTTCCCATAAGTCATTTAATTAATCACATTGCATTTAACATTCACACAAAGAGACACATCATAATAACACCAAATGCACATGTCTATATATATCAAAGTTTTCTATACATCTCAATATCAAAGACAGTCACAAAGGTTTGTGAGAGATAGACCCCTCAGGATTTGGCAATTGTGGTCCAGTCCCTGGATGTCGTGAGATGGTCGTGTGTGACTGTGATTGTGAACTGCTGAGTCTAAGTGCATACTCCAAATGTTGTACTCGACCAACAACTACAAGTCACTCCTCTGCCATCTGATCCCTATCCACTCGTGTCTATGCTAGCTCTGCATGCAGTCTCTCAACCTCTACTGAGGTCTGTGATGTATGTACAACACTCTTAGCTTCACGGAGTCACCTCTTCACACTATCGTACATTGTTCATAACCTGACGAATGGTCTGAGCGACTCTGGATCCTCCTCCATGATTGTTGGGGGCACGTAGTCAGGATCCATCTCCTCATTGATGGATGCAGGAATTATCTCTATGACATCCTAACTATAGAACTCTCACCAGTCTCTCATCACTACTAAAAGATAGACAATGTACACAATCAGTAACACATCATTATGATATATATATACATAAAGTAGATAATACTAAAGGACATGCGTAAAATCAAATGTCATCACATACATCTCTAGATGCATGAGGAATGTCAACCTCATTCTCCCTGGGGGGCATCAAGAATGTGCTAGCCTCTCTTTGACTCTAGGTGATGATGTCTGTTGTAGCTACTACATGAGATCTAGTCCTATAAGTATGTGAGGACTCTCCATGCTTGTACCAATCCTCAATATCTACCTCATCACCCTGGCTCAGGGGTGGCTCCTCCTCATAATAATCATCCTCCTCATAATCCTCGTCCTCGTCCTCATCCTCTCCTCCATCCTTGTCCTCGTTGTCAGGATCGGAATTGGACTAGTATTCCCCATCATTAACATCAGTAAAAATATTTCCTGGCCTATACCGTACCTCCTCTGCTCTTTCTTCTAGCTCATCACCCTCATCTAGTGCCAGTCCCCCATCATCTATAGGGAAATCCATGGGGAACACAGGAGTTGGTCGTGCATATGAACACCACTCCTCGTGCTCGTATATGTTTCTAACATCATCAACATCAGATGCTAGTTGCTAGTCATGATCTGAATCACTAGAATCACTCTCATGAACAAGATCTATAGTCATCCAAACAATATCATCTAGCCTTCGAGCAACCCGCACGAATCATTTAATGAAGGGGCATGCCCTCGATGGTGTCTGCACTTGTCCAAACTATTGCATGACTCACCCATTGTAGAATGGTCGTACAACAATCATGTCTCCCAACTAGATACCTATCCATCTGCATCCTCTGTAGTTGCTTTGGGGATTTGGCCACTATAGAGTAAGTAGATATGGTCTCCATAGAATCTCATCCTCCTCCAGCTGGTCAAATATCACCCTCCAAAAGTGTAAATCCCCATACTACAACAGGTGTCGCAAAGGATAGCCAAATGCTCATGGATATCCTATAGTTATAGCACAAGGGAATCTGACAGGCCTAGTACATGTGATATGCTCAAGGCATGAAACCTATAGTAGTGTACAATGGACCATACTATTGATCTCTTGAAACACAAACCAACCAAGATCATAATACAAGTGTGCTAAAATGTAGTAGCTCCAAGCATAGACTATCCTCTACTCATACATCCTTCATATCAAGTGTACCAATCCTCCATCCAAGTGTCCCACTTGTCCATCTAGATTGAGAACCAGAGCCACTGTGTGCATCATAATCCATCTGACCATAGGAGCTCATGAATACAGTAGCATAGGAAGCTCGATCCACTCTCTAACTCACTCATTATGTATAGGCCCACCTAGATAATACTGCATATCTCTCTTCTTCTCCTAGAATGATTGATCCCCCGAGAAATACACCCGCTCTCCCTGAATGGGAACTCAAAGAATGTAGTGTATTTCCTTGAGAGTAATAGTCATTTCTCCAGTGGGAAGATGAAAGGTGAAAGTATTAGCATCCCAACGCTCACACATAGCCATAAGCATGGTGTCATGGTATCTCATAGGTGGTGTTAGATATGCCCAATAGATATCCATTGATTGTAAATTATCTATCTCTGATGTTGATAGCGTTGGTGCATGATCCCTTGGAAATATGAACCATCTTCCCCCTAGCCACTGCCACGACTGGGTGGGAACCTATCAAAATCCTCACAAAATACTCTAAAATCCATCTAATTTCTTCAATTTTCAAATATTTCATCAAGTGTGCTAAAGTCAATCTAGTGTGCTTTTTTAATGGCCCTAGAAACTTTAGAACCCTTTTTGCAAATTTTTCAAAGAAATGAAACACTTCACGAAGAAACGGGACACTTTGCAAACAAAAGGGACACTCTACGAACAATTGGGACACTTTGCAAACCTTTTTTCCAAGAACCTAAATTAACCTATCCATGCAATAAAATCATTAAATTATTACAAAAATCGCAAGGAAAAAGCTGTAGAATCGACTCACCTCATAATACATCTCATTGCATTCCACTTGTTCCCGAAGATCATCCAGCCGCGAAGGAGTGTAATCCCATATGCTCGGCATGTTCTTCCTTCACCTATCACTCTCAAGCTGCACGAAGGTAAAATGAATAGTAAGTAATATGTTATTTTCATCTACTTCTTTTAATTCCTTTTCACTTCATTTTACTCTTATGCATTAACCTAGGGTTATCTTAAGAGTTCATAAAGTAAATATTCTTCAAATCAACATAACAGGTATGTGCAGGATCATGATGGGCCAAAAAGTGGCGATATGATGAGTATGTGTAGGGAATGTGGCGGATGAATTTTTTTTACCCAAAATTGATGAAACAAAAAGGGTTTTTAAAGGAGATCCTCAGCTTTCGCCAATATAAATTATGCTTTACTTTGAATTTAATAAATAATTATTATTCATTTTCTATTTGAATTACGACTAAATTCTGATTGATAGGTGATTGAAAAAAATCTATAGCTTTCAAACAGTATCACATTTTTTGAATCTGAAACATGTGTCACATTCTATGCTTCACATACTATAGGATTAAAAAAAAATTGAATTTCATGAAGTTTTGACCAAGTTAAGCTGGTTAGACATACAAGTTTTTATATTTTTTAAAAGTTGTAATAAAAAATTCATAATTAATTATTTACTTGGAAAAAAATTACAAAAAATTATGTATCACATCGAGACATGAGTCCTCTACTTATATTTGAATTATTATAAAAAAATATTATCATTTTATTGTGGTTAGGGTGGTCAGACAAACACCTACTTCTTATTTTTTCCCTGAAATTTAAGTGCTACTGCATTGAAATTTCAATTTTTTACTAAATAGATTTTAAAAATACAAATAAACCTAGTAGTTTAGAAACTACATTCAATTTGCTACAAATTCTATTTTTACATATTTTTGAAACAATATAGATCTAACTTATTCAAATTTTTATGTCAAGCTCCCTAACTCTGATTTTTCTAAATTTTTCACCACTTAAGGGCCTATTTTTTCCATGATGATCTTGCACATACCCTAACGGATGCTAGGGTAATCCATTTTTTACGTTGTTTGATGCATTGGAGTCATGATTCCGCACTTGACATCATCATCCTACTATTGTTATGTGGCATGGTACTTGAAAATGCCCTATGATATGATGTTTCTTGTTCGACGTGGCTAGATTGCTACCTTGATTCCACCTCTATAAAGTAAGCAGAATCAAGGGGGGAAATACATCTACCCTCGAATTGGATTCCTAAGTGTTATATAAAAGGAATTTTGCATAATTAATGAAAGTGTGTTGTAGGATGCGGTTCTTAATGTTGTGGTTTTGTAGAAAATTACATTCAGGGCTTCATTCTCTCACCTTTTGAATAAGTATCCTTTTTATGTAATTATGTGCATCATTCAGAGTCCTTTAGCTTACTTATGCATGTAGAGTCATATGGGTGCTAAAGTGGGGGCTAAATTCACCATAGAAAATTGGACCCTCTTGAGAAAAGACATAATTTCATGTGTAATTTGACCCACTTTCGAGTCCCTTCGCATCATTTATCCTTTAAAATAGCAATTATAGGTTCCTAAGACCCATTATTTTTTATCGAGAGGCTTGTTTTACCTGAGAAATCACCTATAACCCAACAAACAACACATAATTCTTTCATACTGTTAACAAATATTTAAGTAGCTCCCTTTGGGTGTTTATTTTTTCCTCTGTGCCGGCCCACACTTCGCAAGATCAGTTCGGCCTTTTGTCTAAGTTTTTCTCTACCGCTCCACATGTCTACTCTTCGCAACTCTGAGTCTTGGCATTCCTTTCGTGTCCCAGCAAGCTCCGCTATGCTCCCACGTGTTGCAACTAGGGGTTTCTTTTGGTAATGTTTTGGTTGCTGTCTCGTTGGGCTCCGAAAGGCTTCCACGAAGCCCTCATTTCTAAAAGGTTCTGGTGGGCCCCACAGTTGCTGTCTGCAGTGTATGGTTGCTACGTGTCTTCCATTCACACATCTTTCAGCGCCTGGAGATGAATTAGCAACCGTGGGCAGCGAAATGCTGCCGCACATCCCTTTTTGCACCCGACTAGTGATCGTTCCCTCCATTATTGTTAAATGCTCCCCCATTTGACACGTGTAGCATTGATGCAAGTCCTCAGCGACAGGGGGAGAAAGGTTCATACGGGTAGCGAAAGGTTGCCAGGTGCCTAACCAACGGATCTCATATGCGAGCGATGAACCGAATGAACCAAATAATGCTATTGGTTGTTGCATGTCATAATCATTCGCACAAAGGGATGACACTTGTCTGATCGGGCCTAGCTAGGACCACCACCATCATTGCAGAGGATGCACCTATGCCTGGGATGACCCGATGCTTAGTTCCAGATCGTTTCTGTTGTAATGGCCTTGGGGATATTCTGATTCTTTCATCATCTCCGGGGATTGCAAAATATTTTTCTATTGCTACTCTCCGAAGTGGTGGGAGTTTTTCCTGCTATATATACTTTCTCTGTTATGAGAAATGGGCCTGAAATTTGGAAGGAAAATGCTAGTTTTAGTAAAAGCTACCAGGCCTTTATTATTGTTTTATTTGATTGCAAAAAAAAACTCTCAGACTGTGCCAATTGTTTGACTTTTCTATTTTTTATGCTATTTGATCAAACTGTGAACTGTGCTTTTTATTGTCTTAACACTTCATTTGAGAACTTCAATATATGTTGGATGCAAGTTTTCTTACCTAGATCATGTCTAAGGACTCTTCTCAGTAGTAGGAATGTATGCAATGTTATTTTATGTCAATGAATGAATTGTCTACGCTATAATCTTAAGTCTTTGATGTTCTGGAACACTACAACACCATTCAGGCCCTTAAATCTATGATTTATTGTGCCCATCATTAAATCTTGGTGGCTCACCTTAGCTTAGACTTTATTTTATTATATTTGCTTCATTTTCCCTTTCCAAACCCCATTATAGAAGAAGTCAGCTTCTCTAAAAATCCAGAGGTTACTCAGTTTAGCACAAAAGGTCCCCCTTAAACTGAGTTTCCCATAAGGCTCTGTTACCTTGTCAATTTTTGGCGTAAACAGATTGTTCTTTTTCTGGAACGCCCAGTGGGACTGAGCTTAAATGAAATTATGTTTTAGAAGGTTGTATGAGTTGTCGGCCTGTAACTAGATCTCAAATCACAAGCAACCCCAGTTTACTAGTACTTCCCTTAGGGACAGTCTAGGTCGCAAATCAGCTGGTAGTCGTGCCATTCCCACCGCCCTTTCCTCTCACCATGTTTCCAACTGCCAACAAAAATTATGTGGCATGGGACACCGGAAGTCCACTAGTAGCCCTAGTAGCACCCGCTGTCTAAGGCGATATCTCAGTTTCAGCCATGAAAGCTATACCAAAGTTTACCAGAGACAGCTCAAGAATGCCTGCAGAACATTTGTAGGATGTGGCAGACGTATGTCTGGTACATAGGATTACAGCATAAAATGTAGCCCTAAGGCTTCTCACCGCGTCTTTTAAAGGCAAGGCGTTGGATTCCTACCGAACACTGACACCTAATTCAATTCGCACCTGGGATGAGCTCGGAGATCCGTTCTATGAGAGGTTCTCGAATGACGAAGATCGTTCTTCATTGTATTATCAACTATATGTCATAAAATGAGCCCCCAGGAGGCTCTGATGGGCTTTAATGCCCGATTTCACGTAAATTGGCAGAGGATTCCTTTTACCATACGCCCAACTCCTGACTTAGCGTTTATATTTTATATAAAGTCCAATTTTGACATTTCCATGATGATCAAGTCTTTGGGAGGAGCTACTATACCAGATGCTTATGGTATCGCTATCAAAGCCGAGAATCATTTAATAGATTGCAGAAAATTGCCTCCTCGACCTATTATGCTGATACTTCCTGAAATATCGATCTGCGTGCAAGATTTCGCGTCAACTAGCGCGCCCGCAACTGCCCAGCCAATGTACACATATACGGCAAGCCCACAAAATGTGGCTTCTACATCAAGTTCTTCCAAGGATGAAATGAGCGACCTTAAAGAGATGTTACAAACCATGGCAAATGATATAACCACTCTTAAGCGGAACCAAGCAATACCTCTGAATCTTGCATATCAAAACTATCAAGGCGGGCAGTCTTCTTATTAGTAGAATCAATACCGGGGCGCACCTCACGCTAATCCACCAGCCCCAACTACAAACCAAATGGTGTCGGTGCCTACTCCACTGACAAGCGTGCCACCAAGCTCGAGTAGAGAATTAACCGCAGGGCAGAACAACCTTATTGATGATATCAATCCATGGTGCTTCCCCTACAACAATGTGCATATGCCCTGGAACTGTCCATGTGGCAACTTACAACAAAAGGTGGAGGAGCAACGCAACCAAGGCATGACAATGGAACATGGAGGTTATGTATATGCCTCACCACAAATGGAGAGTGCGGTCCTTATCGCGTAAATGTAAGGAATGTCTTTAGAACAAGAATTTGATATTGCTCCTGATCATGCACTCTTCTCCTGGATGGAGGAAGAAGAAATAGTGTTTGCTAATGACGCATTCATATCCAAAACACCGCAAGTGTAGTATGATTATAACACACACTCAAAGAGGAGATTCACTGGTGAGTCAATTTTTTTGCATCCGGACAACTCGCAACTCAAAGGCGTTTCTGATCAGATTCCCAGTACTTCAACTGTCCCTTCACCTTCTCAATCACGGAAGGAAATTATTATAGCAAGAACCAAGGAGCAGAAACCTCTGAGTTTTTCACCTTTCAATGTGGTAGAGAAATTGAAGAAATCATCCACTAATGTGTCTCTATGGGACATTCTAGCTATCCTAGAACAAAAGACGCTATTACAAAAGGCGCTCCAAGAAGAGGTCAACCCGACACCAATAGAGTCATTTTCCAGTGGAGAGGTTGTTTATCAAATACCTCTAGCTAAAGTCCTTACAAACAATACAAAGGAATCCCCTGCCGAGGAAAGGAATAAGTTGAAACCTCAGCCCTTCTTCTTGACTCCCATTATAGGAAATAAGTTATTGCACAACGCTATGATTGATTCTAGCGCTAGTACCACGGTTATGCCTAAACAGATAGTCGAAGCTTTAGGACTTAGCTATGAACCTATGAAAAGAGGTGTAATGCAGCTTGATGGGAATAAAGTTGAGACCGTAGGTGTCATTAAAGCACTTCCTTTAACTCTATTTTCCTGCCCCAATATCACGATGCCGCAAGACACTATGATCATAGATGTTCCTCCGATGTTTGGTCTCTGTCTATCCCGAGAATTTACTTCAAAGGTAGGTGGATACCTGTCCTTGGATTGGTCACATCTGATACTCAAGACCAAACATGGCACAAAAATGAAGATAGAATTAGAGGCTTTACATTCTGAACATGTAGCGGATGAAGCCTTGATCAATTTTGAAGTCGCACATACCTCTATCACCAATCAAGAAATGTATTGCGTTGAATTTCTAGAGGAAGAGAAGTTGAGTGGAGATTGGAATGATAATGAAGATGCTCTATTGAGTGAACACATAGATAATGATCCTTTTGGAAATTATCATGCTACATGATTGGGCACATATGTAATTTATGATGAAGACCAAGTGCTTCCGAGGGTCTCCAAAGAATCCAAAGGTAGCCAAGCAAATGAGCTATGGACACTGTACTTTGACGGAGCAAGAAGCAAGGTGGGTGCTGGAGCAGGGATATATCTAATATCCCCACAAAATAAAAAATTGTTGAGGTCTTTTCGCTTTCATTTCCCCTATTCAAACAATGAGGCTGAATATGAAGGATTGGTTCAAGGTTTAATCCTTGCAGAACGAATGGGAATTAAGGAATTAATCATGTTCAGAGATTCCAAACTAGTAGTTGACCAAGTCTAAGGAGTTTATGTGGAAAAAAATATCCACATGAGATCCTATCAGCACTGAGTCTGGGCCCTGATTGATGGTTTTGAGGCTTTCAACATCAAGACTATTCCCCGAGGACATAATAGCAACGCAGACCGCATGGTTGTGATTGGTGCTCAGTTTGATCCTATCTTTGACCTTCTTCATAATAAACATTTAGTACGAGTACTAGTCCAACCAGCAATCCCTGACAATGATCAGAGTTGGGAATTTTTTGAAAGTGATGAACACATCACCTCGTTTATCCAACACTCAGGGGATTTCACCAATCAGCTTCAACCAAAGATTGCCAAAGCTTATGAAGGAAAAATTATGTAGCTCAAATCTAATAAACTTTCAATAGGATTGGTTACTCTTGAAATTTTTTTCGATTGTGATGATGCCTGAAATGGTAAAAGGAAGTTCCTAGTGGACAAAAGTGACTATGTGGACTTGCGGGTCTCCGATGGTAGGAATCTTTGAGTCAAGAAAAATGTCCCGCATCATGATAGAGAAAGACTCATCAATTTCTGCAAAAAATATGGACTAGTGGCCTGGTCCTATGATGATTGAGAGGGGTATGATCCTGACATCATTCAACACACTAGTGAGCTAACAGAAAGTGCAAAACCAGTCTAAAAGAAACAGAGGCCCGTCAACCCTAAAGTTGAAGCCCTAATGGTGTAAGAGCTAACTAAGCTCATTGAGTCACGTATTGTCTTCCCAATCAAGCATAGTACTTAGGTATCGAATCTGGTTCCAGTCCAAAAGAAGAATGGAGATATTTGTTTATGTTTGGACTTTCGAGACCTAAATAGAGCATCCCTAAAGGACCACTATCCACTGCCTTCGATGGAGTTAATCCTACAAATGGTTGCAGGATCATAAATGTTTTCTTTGCTGGATGGTTTCTCTGGTTACAATCAGATCTGAGTTAAAGAAGAAGATCAGCACAAGTCTACGTTCACCACAAATTGGCGAATATTTGCATATGCTAAAATGCCTTTTGGTTTATCCAATGCAGGGGAAAAATTCCAGTGGGTGATGGACATCACATTCAGGGAACTAATCAATAAGTTTATTCTAATCTATTTTGATGATCTTACTGTGTTCTCTAAATCTAAGGATGATCATTTTGATCACTTAGAATTAGTTTTTCAAAAATGCCAAGAGTTCAGAGTTTCCCTAAACCCAAAGAAATGTGTATTCGAAGTGCCACAGGGTAAGATGTTGGGGCATGTTGTGTCTAAAGAAGGTGTTTCAGTTGACCCTAAACAAGTAAAGACTATTAGAGAACTTCCCCTTCTGGTAAATAAGAAAGGTGTTCAGTCTTTCCCAGGAAAAGTAAATTTTGTCAGCAAGTTTATTTCCGATTTCGCGAGAATAATTGGGCTGATCACCCTCATGTTGAAGAAAGATCAGACTTTCAAGTGGATGACCGAAGCTCGGGAAGCTTTTGAAAGGATCAAGGAATCTATTTCCACAGCTCCAGTGCTGGTTAATCTAGATCAATCCAAGAATTTTATAATGTATGCATTCAGTAGTAGGTCTAGTATCGCTACTGTCCTAACCCAAAAGGATGTTGAAGGAAAAGGAGAACATCTAGTGGTGTTCTATTCCCAGACCTTGAAGGAATATGAGGCGAATTATAATTTTGTCAAAAGGAAGGCCTTTGCAATAGTGAAAGGGCTTAAAAAATATTTCCATCTAATTTCCTGCAACAAGGTACTTGTGTATGTCACACATTTCAGTGTGCATGAATATATCATGGAAGGGGAGATCACAGAAAAAATGGCTAATTGGATCACCAAGATCCTTGAATATGACATTGAAGTCAAGCCTACTAAAACTATTAAAGGAAGAGGAATATGTGAGTACACGACATAGAACAAGGAGGTACCTATCGTAGAGGATCAACCAGAGCTTGTCTTGATGAATGAACTAGAATCAGAAGGTGGTTGACTGACTGATAGAATGAGGTTCATGCAAACCAGAAAGTATCTGCTAGGTCTCTCATCCCAAAAAAAGAGATAATACCGGTTGCAAAATTGCGGATATATGCTAATAGAGGGAGTCCTTTTTAAAAGGAAATTTCAATGGTGTTCTCTTGCGATGCATCACTTCAGAGCAAGCAAACAAGATCCTCGACGTGTTCCATAATAGCATTGTGGGGGGACATTTCTCTGCTAAGACCACTACCATTAAAATCATGTGTGTTGGCTATTATTAGCCTACACTTTTTAATGACTCCCACTCTTTGGTAAAGTCTTGCAAAAAATGCCAGGTTTTTACTGATAGAAGGAAGAATTCCGCAATGCCCCTCAAACCCATAATGGCGGATAAACCATTTGTACAATGGGGCCTAGAATTCATTGGAATGATCAACCCAGTTTCTAGCACTGGACACAAGTGGATTCTAACCGCCACAAACTACTTCACAAGATGGACGGAGGTTGCTCTGCTTAAGAGCGCAACGGAAATAGAAATTCTAGATTTCCTTGAAGAGATGGTGACAAGGTTTGGTCCTCTGAAAACTATCATTTTAGATAATGCCAAAGCTTTCTTAAGTGCAAAGTTATGTCACTTTGTGTTAAAGAATGGCATATTCCTCAAGACATCATCAAACTATTACCCACAAGGAAACAATCTAGCGAAGTCAACAAACAAGAGCCTAGTCCAGTTCCTTAAAAGGATTGGTTCGGAACACCAAAGGGAATGGCATAAAAACCTTTGAGCAGTGCTCTGGGAAAATCGCATAACTCCTAAGCAAGTCCTTAAGACTTCGCCTTATGATTTGGTATACGGGAAAGAGGCGTTGCTACCTATATCCATGGGGATTCTAGCACTAAAATTGTTGAAATCTCTTGAGATAGAACAAAATGACGCCATCAAAATTTTTCTTGCCAAAATATTAGAAGTATAGGAAAAAAGGGAGAATTCCCTAATAGTCATGACAAATCATCAACAAGTGGTCAAGCGATGGTTTGACAAGAAGGCTTTTGACCAAGGTCTAAAATGTGGAGACTTAGTGCTAAAGTATGATAAAAGGGCTACTAAGCAAGGTCAGCATGGTAAATTTGATAGTCTATGGGAGAGACCCTTTAAAATCATTCGGAGCAAAGAACATAATGCTTTTGAGCTGGAAAATATGGAACATGAACCCTTTAGAATTTCGGTCAATGGGATTCATCATAAACTGTTCCATTAGGCACTAAGCTCTATTTTTGTACATATGTGAATAGTGCTTTTATTTTATTTTTGTTTCTTTCGCTTTTCTTTTTCAAAATTAGTTTGTGCTTTTGCAAAATTAACCCATTATCACGAAGGGTGGAATACCAAGATTGCTTTACAAAAAACACACCCATGTGCAGAGAAATAATAGAATGAAAGTTGAGAGCCCATAAAACTGAAATACAGAATGAAGGAAAGAACATGGATTTTCTTTAAAAAAGATATATATCTATTTATATATATTATTTACATTACAAAAGTGGTTGGGAAGCCCATAATCCAAAAATTTACAAGTATTTGAGCCATTATATATATGATAGCCTTTTTTCAGGCTTATTTACAAACTATAAGGTAGGTATTCTAAGTAGCAGTAGGAGATTGAGTAAACAGGGAGACATTTGTTGAGAGCAGAAAGGGGGTTTTTATCCAAAGGCATGGGAGGCAACAATTGATGCATTAACAACTGCGTCAACCTCTTCCTCATCCATGGGTTCTTTGGCAGCACTGGTAGCATCATTTGGCACAATTGCCATTGGCGGGGGGAATACCAAATTCCTGAAATCAGTATACCAATCTACGTTGTAGAAGGGTATTACATTGTAGCTGTGGAATAGGAAATGTAGGGCCTGGGTAACCCTTTGCTGGTGCTCACCGCATGTCTGTAGGTAGAATCCGTTGAGAAATGGTAGCCAAACCACTATAGCTTATTCCTCGATAAAGCAAGGGAGGTTGCTGGTTGATGACATACCTACTCCATAGGCAGCATGAGCAACAACCTCGACAAGGCCATTCAGGTACTTTTTGGGAAATATTTCTTTAACAAGTTTTAGGACAAGAGGCTGGGGGACGTTGATGTTTAGTATGGATGCCACGAAGTGGGAGCATATTTCAGTGTTCACCCGATACTTGTCCTCATACTCTATGCAGTCTTTACCTAGAACCCACTTTATGGCTATCAAGACCAAATAATGCTTATTCTTGGTCATTCGTTTTAGCCTCCTAGTAGAAACCTCCCCTAGGAATGTCGTCTGTGACTTATATGAGGTTCAACGAACTGGTGTGTCCATAGTTCTGACACTATTCCTAGGCTTCTAAGCTCATTCTGAAATTTATCTATCACCTAACCTATGACAAGGCTTGCTTAAGACTCTGCTACCAACCTATCACTACTCGAATGCTAAGTATGATTTCCTCACTACTTACTGGCCTATTTATCAAAAAAATGACAAGACGCATGCTAATCCATTTCGAGAAAACATGATAATAAGCTAGTTGCTAACTTGAAAGGTGTGCCTGTGTTTGCTCACATTTCCCATCCAGTTGCATTTGCGAGAGTATGGCTAAATGTGTGCTAGATTAATAGGAGCTAATTAATTAGCTTTAAAAAGGTGGCGCTCATTGATAGTAGGATGTATGGCCATAGACTATTGTGTCATCTCACAAGTGTTTCCCAAAGCCCAAGACAATATTCATATCTTTTCAGGCTGTGATCGTTTGCTTTGCCGTAATCATTCCAGCTAGGATATTAATTACCAGCGCATGCTAACGCAAGGTTAGAAAGCAAATAGTCGGCTCAAGTTCCAAGGGGATTACAACGTATCATACAATTTCCAAACATAATGATGAACTTCAGCCACCTCAAAATGGCAAGCGGTTCATTTTGTACGAATTGCAAAATTAACGATACATGCCGAATTAAATGAAAAATGCATGCTTTTGCCTACCACCTTGAGGAAAGATTGCCAAATATTGTATGAAAAGGCTTAATATTTCAAATTCTTTTCACAAACACTAAAGCTAAAAGTGCAGAGTTGTTCTTCTTCTGTGTATCTAGAACCGAGGAAAATTGCAGAGCTAAGAACTTGCAGAGATCTTCACCCAAGGAAAGATGTCATAGACTTCATCTCAGCTAATGCAAGAAGAAATTAGCTAGGAGTTGTTTACAGCTATATGTTCTTCAGAGGAGGTATATGTCTATGAGGATGTGGCATATGCTACGCTTGGTATACCCAACAGGCCAAGGAGGGCCTATACAAAAGAGCTTAAAAGGACCAAAGATTGCAGAAACAAGAAAAGGGTTGAGGAGAAATGGGGTAATATCTAGGATCCACGGCTTGCAAAAAGCCCTAAGTCCTTAAGAGAAGCAACCTGTGAAAGTTTGATGGCACCAAAGACGGATAAATCTACAACAAAGAAAATTTGGTTCAGTGGTCTGCCTCAATACATGGTCCCACTGGTGCACTACTGCCCAGAGGTAGTTGATGCTGCTATCCAACGTTATAACCATGATACCCATTATATTGAAGGCTGCAACTTAAGGGTGCACATCACCCCACAAACCATTTGGCATATGCTATGCATCCCAGACCCAAGTAAGAGAAAAGAGAATATTGAGTCCTTTTACCCTAGAAAAGGAGAGAAAACATGGAGGGCGATGAAAAAGAATTCAGAGTTCTTGTTGGAGGAGACTGGTAAGAAAGACATCTCAGCCACTAAACTACCAAGTATTCTATTGTCACGTGGTGCATTACACGACGATCTACAGGATGCCATGTCCATGCTAGCTTTTGTGTGTGGCCGAGACTCTGATGAGAAGGTGGAGACCTTTCAACTAAGACCAACATTCCAATTTCGCAAGCAGCAAGATATCTTCTGGTATGATTTTGCTGAGTTTATGGTAGAAGAAATGATACTGAAAATAGAGAATTACACACCAGAGGGAAGGTTTAGAGTTGTCTCCTTCCTTGTGCACATGTTTCTACATCAAAACCCTGATTTCTTCACCCATTATTTTTCATTATCAATTTTTGATGAGTAGAATAAAAGAAAGTCGGTGTCCACATGGACACCTTTTCTTTCCGCATCATATGATTATTATTCATTTTTAGACTATTTCATAGCTCTGGTCTTGCATGACTTAATAAGAAAGGGTGACATTATTTGGCTCGATAAGGAGTAGACCATATTTATGCAAAGTTTCACTCCCGCCTGTGACTGGTTCTTAGGCAAGGATTTCACGATTCTCCGGATGTGGGGTTTTACTGGTAAACCTTTCCTACTCCCAGCCTATGTCATAGATAGGGTGCTCACACTGGAAATGTTTAGGTAGGTGTGTATCATTAATTTTACATTTTGTAGTTGCAAAAGTGTCAAGAAGAAGGGATTCTTCTCTTGTTCGAAGAATTTCAAGTCGGTAACTCTGATAAAGAAACAATCAGATCAGTTGTTGGAGGACAAGCTGGCTTATCTAGGGTTGGTACTGGTAAATGATAAGTGGGAATACAACCCTTTCGATGACTTTCCGGAACCACACATGAGAGTTACCCATGTTCCCCAACCTTATTGGGAGAAGCGGCATAACACGTGGGCAGACAAAGATAATTTTTTTGTTGAATTGGTGTGTATTCCTACACAAGACACTAGAGGGCCTTGGCACAAGTTCTACTTTACAGTGGTGGTGGCCTAGGATAATGTCCTTGTGGAGTGCAACATGTACAATAGGTTGAGGAAGGATGAAGAATGGAGTGATGAAAAAATAGAGGTTTTCTGGAAGTATTGCCAAGAGATAGCACAATTGGATGCTCCTTACAACAATCTGAAGGATGACCAAGAATTTGAAAGATGGTGGAAGGAGGGTCACCCCAGCTCGAGCTCTAGTATTAATAGGAGTAGAGACCTAGACGAGGAGTCTGAAGAGTAGTCCAAGGAAGCGGTGACATCAGCCTCATCTGCGTCGAAGGAAAAAGGCCCCAGACAGACCGCCTATGTGGCTACGAATGTGCACTTTAATATATCAAGGGGCTCGCATACACTCACTTGGGTTGCTAAACCAGCTAGGTTATCACTGTAGGAAACAGAGATGACTGCCAAAGCTAGAGAGACCCCACCTACGAAATGACAATGCACGGAGAGCATTATCGGAGAGGGTTCACAAGAACCCTCCAGAGGAAAAGTGCTTGCAGCTATCCAAGAGTCTGATGTTGAGGAGGAGGCACTGACGATTCTGGAACCGCCATCGACTAGTCAACACGTAAGATTCGCTCCTTCTTCCCTCACTTCTCATTCCTTGGTATCTGCCCCTACCTCACTGGAAATCCCTACCATAAGTACTAACCCTCTACCTTCTACTTTTAGTCTGAAATATTAAATAGGCTTCACCTAGTTTTCGCAAACCTCTCCACTCATCTTTACTCCTCCGCGAACCCTTACGCCCACTACTGCCGCTCAGACTCTCCTTGCCTCGCTTTTGGAAAACATACCCCCAGTGAGTGCCCCTTCTTTTTTTGCTATTATTGCCGATCCTTTTCGATTGCAACAAGTTGATATCACATTGACACCCCTGCTACCATCCCAACCTATGAGTCATATGGCTGATTCATCGATTCAGTCATTACAAATGACTAGTCTTGCTGTCGGGCCTCAAACCAAACTATGGAACGTTTCCCATTTCTCCCCACAAACTATCACTCTCCAGAAGAAGAAAATTCCTATGCCTATGAAGATTACCTATCCCTATGCCCTGCCTTTTGGCACTCCTTTCGCAAGTAGACTAGTTTCATCACCAGCTGAGTTTATGGCACAAATTGATTGCAAAAAGGAGGCACGCACAAGTAGAATTTGAAAGTGCAGAGCCAAAGATGACAACACTTCCACCGAGCCAAAAATACAAACTCTTTATGATGAGGCCTAGCAAGAATTGAAATTTGCGACCATGTACCCCAAGGTAACCAAGCCTTAGGGAGAATGCACTCGAAAGATTCTGAGATATATGCGGTAGGGCTCGACATGAAGGTGGGCCGACCCCAGGATAAGGTTGCAATCATGGAGGAAACACAGTGGGTAGTCACTTCCGAATTCCTTAAAATTGGCCGCCAGTTAAAGAAGAAGGATGAGCAGCTTAAGGCAGCAAAAGAGAGGGTTAGTTTTTTGGAGAAGAAGGAGAAATCCGTAGAGGCGGATGTTTCTCATTTGATAGAAAGGGTGCTGGCAGCAGAAGATGAGAGGAATAGACTTCAAGGTGAAATTGTGAAGACTCAGGTTGCCGACCCTGGCATAATAAAAGAGCTTGAATCTAAGAACCAGGAGGTGGAGCAGAATTTGCAACTGAAGAATGAAGAACTAGAGCGGCTTCATCTTAAGTATAGTCAAGGAATGGTGTAGAGAAGTGAAGCATCGGAGCACCAACAGGCTCAATATGAGTAGAAAATACAAGAAAATGAGGATGAGTTTAAGGGCCTAAAAGCTCAAATAGAGGAAGAACTCTGAGAGACAAAGTCTTCTCTGGAAGAGCACTTGTCAAATCACTCCCAAGCCGAGGAAAATTGGAATAAAGAAATGAGCAGCTCTGCAGAACAGCTAGTGTCCGAGAAAAGAAAAAGGGTAGAATTGGCTGAGGCCATTATTTCAAGAGACGTGAAGATTGCTTCTCTTAAAATCTCTCTCCTAACTCCCCCTACCCAGCCAGACATCATTCCGCTGATCAGGCAATTGTATATCTCCCACTGAAAAAAATTAAAATATTTTGCCTAACACTGCAGCCTACCCTCCTATTCATCGCCAAGGCATCAAAGCTAAGCCGAGAGGCCCATGATACAATTGAATAGTTCCCACAGTTCATCTTGGAGAAGGTTCCTGATGCAAAAGATCTGCTCATCAAGCTATACTCGGTCTCTGATGAGAGCCTTGCTGGAGTGGGTATTGAAGATTGGGATGTAATTGTTGCCGAAGCGGCGAATAAGTTCATCCATTGCCACTCTGCCTTCCAGCGCACTAAAGTAGCCATGACTATTCTTAGCAAGACACTAAATGATATACAGGCAAGTTTCTCTGAGTTAAGCAAGATGGGATTGCCTTCCCCATTCCTTAAAGATGGCTCTATTGCCACGACCAAGCAGATTGTAGAAATGATAGAGGAGAAGGAAAATGATCTGGAGGCTTTCAAGGATTTCAGTCATCCACCCACGGTGACCAAAATTGAAGGAGTGATTCATTCGCTAGCACGACTGCTATTTCATTTTGAAGTAGGAGCCGGTTTACCCAATGCGTTGCCTCACAAAGAAACTATTCATCTAAGTGGAGCACAGGAGAATTTGTACAACATGGTGAAGCCATCTAAGGATGAATGGTCACTGCTATAGGCGGTTCTCTCCAATCTCTGACTCCATTGACCTAATGAAATGGCACTCTGGCCTGCGAAACCAGAGAAATTTTTGGGTTCTCCATTCCTTAGTCGAAACACCCCTGATAGTCGCCAAAAGTTGTTAACAAATGTTTAACTAGCTCCCTTCGGGTGTTTATTTTTTCCTCTATGCGTTGGCCATCGCTTTGTAGGATTAGTTTGGCCTTTTGTCTAAGTTTTGCTTTGCCACTCCATGTGTCTACTCTTCACAACTCTGAGTCTCGGTGTTACTTTCGCATCCCAATAAGCTCCGCTATGCTCCCACGTGTTGTAGCTATGGGTTTATTTTAGTAATGTTTTAGTTGTTGTCTCGTTAGGCTCCAAAAGGCTGCCACAAAGCCCTCGTTTCTAAAAGGTTCTGGTGGGCCCCATAGTTGTCGTCTGTAGTGTATGGTTGTTACATGTCTGTCATTTGCACATCTTTCAGCACAAAGATGAATTAGCAACCGGTGGTAGCGAAATGCTGCCACGCATCCCTTTTTGCACCCGACTAGTGATCGTTCCCTCTGTTATTGTTAAAGGCTCCGCCCATTTGACACATGTAGCATTGACGCAAGTCTTCAGCGGCAGGGGGAGAATGGTTCATACGGGCAGCAAAAGGCTGCCAGGTGCCTAACTAGCAGATCTCATATGCGAGCGATGAACCAGATAAACCAAATAATGCTATTGGTTGTTGCATGTCATAATCATTCGCACAAAGGGATGACACTTGTCTGATCGGGCCTAACTGAGACCACCACCATCATTGCAGAGGATGCACTTATGCCTGGGATAACCCGATGCTCAGTTCCAGATTGTTTCTGTTGTAACGGCCTTGGGGATATTTTGATTCTTTCATCATTGTCGGGGATTGCAAAATATTTTTCTGTTGCTGCTCTCTTAAGCGGTGGGAGTTTTTCCTACTATATATACTTTCTCTGTTATGAGAAATGGGTCTGGAATTTGGAAGGAACATGTTGGTTTTAGTAAAAGACGCCAAGCCTTTATTATTGTTTTATTTGATTGCAAAAAAATAACTCTCAGACTGTGCCAATTGTTCGGCCTTTCTGTTTTTTATGCTATTTGATCAAAATGTGAAATGTGCTTTTTATTGTCTTAACACTTCATTTGAGAACTTCAATATATGTTGGATGCAAGTTTGCTTACCTAGATCATGTCTAAGGACTCTTCTCGGTAGTAGGAATGTATGCAATATTATTTTATGTCAATGAATGAATTGTCTACACTATAATCTTAAGTTTCTGATGTTCTGGAACACTACAACACCATTTAGGCCCTTAAATCTATGATTTATCGTTCCCATCATTAAATCTTGGTGGATCGCTTTAGGTTAGACTTTATTTTATTATATCTGCTTCATTTTCCCTTTCCAAACCCCATTATAGAAGAAGTCAACTTTTCTAAAAATCTAGAGGTTACTCAGTTTAGTGCAAAAGGTCCCCTTTAAACTGAGTTTCCCATAAGGCTCTGTTACCTCGTCAATTTTTGGCGTCAACACATACCCCAAAAACCCACCTTCAAAATTTAGTAGTCGGACCCATTCTCCAAGGGTGGTGAATGAGTCCCCTTTGAGGGAAAATTCAATTTTGTGTGGGAATTTGATTAATTTAACTTAAATTTCTGGTGAATGTTGGCCTCTTAGGTCTAAATAATGGGGAAATTTGGTGTTGTTTCTTATAAATACTCATTTTAAGTCATTTTACACATCTTTTAGTCATTTTTCAAAAGCAATTTCTAAAGTCAAGTCTTCTACCACAAGTCTCATCAGCAAAAGTTGAAGTTTTAGGGCAGTAAACTAGGGTTTTGTAGGTCTTGAAGCTCACTATTTTTTTCAAGATTCAACATTGCAAAGGGTTGTTGATGGATGCCTATGGTGAATCATGAAGAAATCTAGGTTGAGGAGGTGCAACTAGCCACCAAATCACACCTAAGGACTTGGTTTCATATTGATTCCATCTTCCATTTTCACTTTATCTTCAAATTAAGGTTTACATTTTGTTTTTTTGGAATTATAATGTCATTTCATTTTCATTTTTCATATGTTGTAAGGTTTCTAGGTTTGATATACTGCATCATACAAATCATCCTTACATTGCTTATTCTAGAACAATAGAATCTAGGTCTTTTGTCATACTTCAGACTTTCCTAGTCTTTAACACATCTAAGGCTAGGGTTTTATGTAGATTTTTCTCCATTTAAGGTTTAATTACCCAACTAGGGATTTGACCAAGGAAAACCCCCCATTAGACAAACAATTTTAAGTTGTTTTCTAGGAATTTTCTGAGATCTTGAGTCGGGTTTCTATCAAAAATTGCTATACAGGTGTCAAGGTGCGGTACAAAGATTTGAAGTTGTAAAAATTTAAAAGTGGACTGATTTTCCATGCATGGAAAATGAGTCCCTCCCGAGGTACAAATTTGAGTCAGATGAAGATCCTGGTTCCCGATTGATAGAAAATAATTTTTTTGCAGAAAAACCCAGAACTAAAATTGATTCACCCAAGGTGGCAAATGAGTCCCAATCAACTCAAAATTAGACATTATCAATTTTCCAGATTTTTTTTTCGGTCTTCTTCAGTTTCTCAGGTGCACAAATTCTAAAAAATAGCCTCCTGATTGGTTTAGTTTACATTTTTGTTCATCCTTTTTAGCCTTTTATAAACAACATTGTGTATTCAAACATAGTATAGATCCTAGATTTTTCATTCAAACTTAGTCATATAGATCACTTGATTGCATTCAACTCATTTCATTTAGTTCATTCATAACATCACACATAACATAATTTGAATGAACCCTTTAGCATTTTTGGCCCTACCTCTCTCCTTTTAGGTGAAAAACTCTAGAAGAGTTGGAGAAGTGCATTGGTGTGAAAAATCTACGGTTCAACAACAAACCAAGTGATGAAGCTTCCATCAAGTGAATATCTTCAGCACTGACACACATAAGACTGAGGGAAAAATGTTGGGGCTGTTTAGGGGTTTGTTGTACTTGAACCCCCATTTCGGTGTTCCCACCTCCATGAACAACCAGATAGATAGAGAAATTGAACAAAGTAAGAAAATACTTGAAGTGATGAAAGGAATCCCCACTAAAGGAGGAGAATCTCTATCACGAGATAGATAGATAGAAAAAATAGTTAAATTAATAGAAAGGGGATATGATAAATCCCAAAATTCTCAAATATATAAGATGAGAGAGGTATCACCTATAACGCTTAAGGAAACCAAAGAGAGAGAGAGAGAGCTACGAGAGCCAAGAGATCTGCAAAGAGCATTGTAAGAGCTTGAGAATATTGTTGTAGCAAGTTGTAGAGAGTTGTGTGAACAAGAGTGAAAAAGTGAAAGACAAGAGAGAATCTACAAGATAGAGGCTAGAGATAAGCTAGAGAGAAGCTAGAGGAAGACCAAATGAATTGAAAAGATAGCATTTAAAGATAGAATAGGAGGGAAAATAATCTTCCTGGGCTATTACAAGGTCTCCTAGGTTGTTACCACTAACAAAAGTAGCTGACAAGTGGCAAGGTACTCAAAAATAGTCATTTCAATGTCAAAACATCACAAGATGGTAGCACAATGTGTAGACATCTATGCGGTGTGCTACTGTCTAGATAAATCATGCTACAAAATGATAGGCATGAGAAAAGCACAAGGTTTCATGCAAAGCTGATGCACAAAGGAGGCTACTAGAAAGGGGTCCTAAGCATCCTGAGATGGGAAGAAGGTTAATGCAAGGGCTAAAATGAGCCTACACAAATGCTAAGGGAGTGGACACTAAATTGGATGCAAGAATGTATGTGAAATTGTAATGGGTGCAATTTTACAACATGAAATTTTTCCCCCACTTTAGTGGGCATATGAATCTACAATAATATGCATGCTAAAGGAAATCTACTAAACAAAAATTATATTTTGATACCAAAAGGATATTGTAGAGGAAGCAGACAACTCTTCAAACTAAGTATGCCCCTAGGATAAAGACCTACAAAAAAAACACATTATCTCCTAGAAAGACCTACACAAGACAACAATATTAGAACATAAAAATCCATTACATCACAGGGTTAGAACATATACATGAATAATAAGCACACAAAGGAAAATAAAAAACTAAAGGATTTGAGTCGGCAAAGTGAAAGAGACTTTGATGTAAAAGGTTGTATCAGTACTATGCATCATCCCCAAATTAAGAAATAACACATAGAAGAATTGTTAAATGGAGAGAGGAATGTAAGGATTGATTGCTTCGAGAGAATAATGCATACAAAAGATGGGGAAGCAACCAATGTCAAAGAGATAAAGAAGTATATACTCAAGATGAAGAAGATGAAAGTCTTGAATCCAGTATACATAATTGAGAAGAGAAGAAAGAGATGGATCCATAGGTACTCGGTCCTACAAAGATTTGAACAAAAGCGTCATAGGCCCTCAGACCTATGGAAATGTGAAAAAAAGGATCTATATGTGCTCAGTCATATAGAGTCAAACATAGATATCCTACAAGATGAAAGTGCTTTACAGGTCCTCAAACTTGCAAAGGAGGTGCCCCACGTACTTGGTCTTCAAGGGCCAGATGTGAAAGGATCCATAGAGTCTGATTGGTCATCACATGGACTTAGTATTGCAAGGAAATCTTGATGCAAAGGAGGCTCTACAGGTTCTTAGTCTTGCAAAGCAAGACCGATTAGATAAGCATGTGGCTACTACAAGCTACATTATAGGACAATCATAGAAAAGATAGGTCTAGTCGACTCACCCCCAAGCTAGATGCCAAGATATAAGGTAGGTCTATTTAGGCTACCGCCAAGCTAGACGCCAATGAATTCATTTGAAGGAGAAGTTGTAAAAGGGGGTGCCTTCGATAGGGAACCCTTCAAAACACAAAGGGACCCATTTAAAGGGATGCTCCAATTGAAATATAGAGAGAAGATAGGGGGTCCTTAAGAAGGACACACATCTCCAAAACAAGTTTTCACTGCTCCCTAGCATACAAGGGAGGAGAACCATACAAGATATTATACAAGAGAGGTGTGAGAGGGTATGTGCAAGATTATGATGGGCCAAAAAGTGGCAATATGATGGGTATGTGGCTAACGACTTTTTTTTTACACAAAATTGATGAAATGAAAAAGGGTTTTAAAAGGAGATTCTCAACTTTCCACCAATATAAATTATGCTTTACTTTGAGTTTAATAAGTATTATTCATTTTCTATTTTAATTATGATTAAATTTTTGATTGATAGGTTGATTGAAAAACATATATAGATTTCAAATCGTACCACATTTTTTGAATCCAAAATATGCATCACATTCTATGCTTCGTATACTATAGGATTAAAAAAATAAAAATTGAATTTCATGAATTTTTGACCAAGTTCAGGTGGTCAGACATATGAGTTTTTATATTTTTTAAAAGTTGTAATAAAAAAAACATATTAATTATTTACTTGGAAAAAAATTATAAAAAATATGCATCACATTGGGACATGAGTCCTCTACTTATATCTAAAATCTTATGAAAAAATATTATTATTTTATTGTGGTTATGGTGGTTAGACAGACACCTACTTCTTATTTTTTCCCTAAAATTTAAGTAGTACTACTACATTGAAATCAAATTTTCACCAAATAGATTTAAAAAAAAAAAAAAACCTAGTAGTTTAGAAACTACATTCAATTTGCTACATATTCTATTCTTACATATTTTTGAAATAATATAGATAAATTATTCAAAATTTTATCGCAAATTGCCTAACTCTATATTTTCTGAATTTTTTGCCACTTAAGGGAGTATTTTTTCCATGATGATCTTGCACATACCTGAGAACCTTATGAGAAAATACTTAAAATGGACATGATAGAGGTAAACATTGATATCACTTGTCATGCAAAGAAAAGGTGGGTGCACATCAACAAATGGAAGAGTGATGAGACCATAATCAAGAAGTTGTATTTTATCCTTCAAGGCCTTACATTCACTATTGGCACTTGATTGTATGCACATAAAAATGTTTTTATTTATCATGTTTATGAAATTTCTTACGTGTAGGAGGAGGAAGAGTAATTAAGTGGCCTTTGAGAAACCTCAATAAAATATGCTCTTGCTTAGAGAAAGAAAGAGGAGTAGGAAGCAACCCTTTCTCTTGTGGAGAAAATTTTGACTAATCACAAGAAGAAGACTTGAAGAAATCAAATAATGGAAAATGAATCAATCTAAGAGAATGAGGTTGAATGGAAATCATGTCAACACTTAAATGTGGTTTCCATTTATATTTTTCATTCAAGCAACCAAGCCCAAAATTATGCTTACGAGGTACACATTCTATAGGGACTTGAATGCCTTGTTCATTACACTCACAACCTTTACGCCCATAGCCATATTTAGAGACAAGTTTAAAACCAGGGCCATAATGTGTTTGCAAACCTTGAGAAGGAGGAGGATCTTCATAGAGAGCATTGTTCCAACAATGGGGATCATACTCCTCTATGGGATTTCCATCATACTTCTTGACACAATTATGAACATTAGCCTCTTTAACAAAAGTGTGATCATATTCCTCATAAGGGGGAGAATCAACATTAAGAACATTATAATTTATGAACTCACATTACCCCATGATGCATAAGAATGATCATCTTTGATAATAGGTTTGGATTATGTTATCAAAAGGTTTAAGTGGATCAAGTATACTTTATATTCCCCAATGAAGGAATCTGTAAAGTCTAAGGAACTCCAATCATCACCAAGACATGCATTCTCTTAAGAAGAGGTAGAGTTAGGATTTCTTGCTTTAGAAGGATCTTCTTCAGGGAAATCTTCCTCAAGAGTATCCTTTGCAACATATATTATTGGAGTAGACGTCAACACATTGGAAGACACTGAAGGGATAAGATTTTTAAGAGTAGGAATAACTGAAGCCTGACCAACAGCTACCATCTCACATAAGTGTATGACATCAGGGTCAGTCCTAGCTGTGACTACTTGATTATTATGAATGAACTTAATAGATTTATGCAAGGTAGATGAAACTACACCCATAGCATGAATCCACGGTCTACCAAGAAGAAGGTTATATGGTAATTTTTCTAACATATACCAAAGTTGGTATAGTAACAAGTCCAAGCCACAAAGGTAATACTATTCTACCTAGAGCTTGTTGCCTAACATTATTGAACCCACGAATGACAATAGAAGAAGTTGCAAGTGAAGCTGAATCAATTTCAATTTTAGGCAATAGATCAATGCTACATACATTGAGCGCCAAACCAACATCAATGAGAGTACATCTAATACTGATTTTATTAATGTTGACTATAATCATTAGAGGGTTCACTTGCTTTTGTACTTCTAGATGCTGAAGTTCTTGTGGATAGAAAGTAATATTTGGAAAATTCACACAAATATGAGCTATCAACGCATTAACATCCATCAACCTAGTAGAAGAAGGAAATAGGATCTTTTGAAAATCTTCCTAAAGCATACCTTGATAAATTGGAGTAGATTGAAGCAAGTCCCATAGTGATATCTTGGTCAGAGTAGCACAAAGTTGCTCGACAAGATCATAGTCACCGGTTGTTTTAGTTGTAGGTTTAGGTTTTTAGGAAAGACTTGGTTGAGAAGGTGGTAAAGTAACAGGTCAATCAAAATTTTGTTTATTCCTTCTAGTCTTATAAATATGGGCTACCACTTTATCAGAGGGAGCCTTACAAAGATTAGGAGAATCACTATCAAATGGAACACCATTAATAGAACAAATCCTTTTAGGAGAAGGACTAGCCAGAGTTAGATAAATGATGGATCTCTTAGGCCTTTGAGGGGTGGAAGAGACATAGATTATATTTATGGATTCCTTACAACTTATAGATGAATCATTTGAAGAAATATGCTCAACATCCATCCTTAGAGGATTTTATGTGAGAGGAACTTCATCATTCACTAATGCATCATCTCTAGAAGAGAGTATGCATTAGAATGAAGATAAAATTCATCATTCACTAGGCAACATCTTTAGAGGATAGTGCATTGAAATGAAGAGAAGGTAGAGTCATGTTAAGAAAAGTATCAATGATTTTGTCTTCTTGCAACAAAATATCCTATGAAGCAAGAGGAATTTCATGAGAAGGATCAAAGATATCGAGTGACATGGGTAAAGCCAAGTCACCATCACATGCATGAAATGGAACATCATTAATACTTTGAATAAAATCAAATATTGAACTGATAATAGAGGATATTAAATTCATTTTGGAAATAATAAGTTAAATATAAGGTAGATAAGGGGGTTTATTTCTCATGAGTCTCTTTATTCTCAAGAGAGTCCCAGGGAACAAATTTCCCTAAACTACCTCACACTAAAAAGGAAATAATTTCAAAATCAGAATGAGCAAGTCACAAGGGTCTCCTGGAAAAACTAAAAAATTCTCATCCAAAGGACAAAAGCGTGGAACAAGGATGGTAGTGTGGTGTGCTAGTGTCCCAAAGGCATGCTCGCATCTCGTACAAACCAAAAACTGAGAATATCACAGAAAACAACACAATGTTCAACTACTAGCAATCTAATTACTAAGAACTTCTAGAATGCGAGAAAGTAAAAGAAAGTAATAGAACTGAGATAAAGTAAAGTAAATGATATGACTAAAGAGGATAAAGAAAGTGTTCACAACAAACCAAGTGATGAAGCTTCCAACAAGTGAATATCTTCAGCAACTGCACACATAAGACCAAGGGAAAAATGTTGGGGTTGTTTAGGGGCTTGCCACAGTCAAACCATTGTTTTGGTGTTCCCACCTCCACAAACAACCAAATAGATAGAGAAAGTGAATAAAGTAAACAAATATGAAGGGATAAAAGCAATCCTTGCTCAAGGAGGAGAACCTATATCACAAGATAGATAGATAGAAAAAATAGTAAAATTCTTAGAAAGGGGATGTGAGAAATCCCAAATTGCTCAAAGATGTAAGATGAGAGAGGTATCACCTACAATACTTAAGGAAGCCACAGAGAGAGAGAGAGAGAGAGAGAGAGTTGTGAGATTGAAGAGAGCTGCAAAGAGCATTCTAAGAGCTTGAGAGTATTGTTGTAGCAAGTTATAAAGAGCTATGTGAACAAGAGAGAAAAAGTGAAAGACAAGAGAGAATGTCCAAGATAGAAGCCAAGAAGCTAGAAGAAGACCAAATGAATTGAAAAGATAACATTGAAAGAGAGAATATGAGGGAAAAGAAGCTTCTCGAGCCGTTACAAAGCGGTCTTGAGTCATTATTACTGAAAAAAGTAATTGACAAGTAGCAAGGCACTAAAAAATGGTCATTTGAACATCAAAATGTCATAGGACATTTGCATGGCGTGTTAGTTTCCAAATAAATAACGCTATAAAATGATAGGCATGAGAAAAGCACAAGGTTTGATGCAAAGCTAATGTGCAAAGGAGACTATTGGAAAGGGTTCCTAAGCATCTTGAGAGGGGAAGAAGGTTGATGCAAGGGATAAATGAGCCTACACAAATGCTAAGGCAGTGGATACTAAATTAGATGTAGGAATGTATGTGAAATTGCAAGTGGTGCAATTTTATGACATTACAGGATTATGTCATAGGAAGCTCGACCTTGGTGGAAAGGGGTGTTGTGAAGTTTTAGGTCATTGTCATAGGAGCCTCTTTTTTCTATCTCTCATTGGGACTGTGTTTGGGGTAAATATAGAGAGGGTGAGAGATATACAAGTTTATTTTTTTCCTACTTCAATTTGTTGTTTGGGAGGAATTTCATGGCCTCCATCTACGATGATATTCCAACCTTCATGTCCTTTGGACTACCTCTTGATTACCCAGATCTGTTAAAGATTATTCTTATTAGATCTACATTTTGTGGTGGATCTTGTGTGGGTTTCTGTTGAGAAAGATGTTGACTTTGGAAAACCAAATATTGATTTATCTTACTATGGGAGCTATAGATCATCACTTAGGTGATGGTGTTGGAGTCCTCTATTAAGGTTTTGGAGGTGGTGTTCTTGTTTGATTCCTTTCCCCTTTTTGCTTGGTTGTATTTTTGTGGGATGTTCCATGTCTGTGCTAGCTAACTCAAAGGCCTTTGGTCCTTTGGTTAAGACTAGTTTCATGGTTAATATTGGGGTTCTATCTACCCAAGGTTTGAATTCTTTAAGAAGAGCTTCTCATGCTCTTATGCTGACTTTCTTTTTGACTTCTACTATTGAGGTGGAGATTATTTTGGGGAGTGGTTGGGGTTTTGCTTCTTCTTCTTATCCTATTGAGGTGGAGATGGTCTATGTAGGAGAAGTTGGGTGTTGTTGTAAGGGGGTTTTTGTTGCCCTATTTTAGGATCTTTCTTGGTTTGGTTCTTATGTGGACCTTTGTTTAGGGTTTCAAGGCCACTTAGAAACCCATTTTTAGTTCCTTGCTCCAGTCAAAATCTGTGTTGGTCTCATTGTTCTCCTTATTTTTGGGGAGACTTGTCTTGTTCACTATTTTCTCTTGTCTCGCCGCTAGTGAGATTTGGTTTATTTATTTATTTATGGCTAATTTGTAATGAGTAATATCCCTTCCCATCTTTATTATAATCAAGACCAATAGTAACCCCATCTACAATTAGGAATTAAAATTTTAGAGCTAGATAAATAAGACAATTTAGATGCATAGCCATATTTTTTTATAATGAGTGTTTCTTGAGTCTATCAATATTGATACTCTCTCTTTCTTTAAGAAAACAAATACATTGATAGTTGTGGGGTGCTTAAAATTGAGTGTGCATGAAAAAATAATTAGATGACAGTTTTCTAGTTCCTTAGTTGGCTCATTTCCAAATTATAGCATTTTATCTTTATAATATTCTTCCTCTCTTGGAATTTCAATATAGAATATGTTTTCTACATATTTATGTCCTTGATTGTCTTTTCTATCATAGTTGAAACATAACCCTCTTTATCTCTTCTCTTAATTTTTTTGTGGCATCAATATAACAGGTTGAGTAAGTGATTGTGTGTGTGTGCTTCTATCTCTTATGTTTGTGAAATTTTTCCTTCTATTGGTCAAAAATATTTTTTCTAAATTCTATTCAATAAGCATTGCTTGGGACAAATAATTTTGGTGAAACATGCATATGTCATATTTGATGAGGTCCTATAAACCCATCAGGAATAATTATTTCATATTTTCTCTACTACATTATCCACTCTTAAAGATACATTTTAAAATTGATGGATATAATCCTTGACCAAATTTTTTGCCTTAACTTGGTAAATTGTCTTACGTAGCTATACATAAGATTATATACATTTTGAGAGACACATGATTCCCAAAATGACCTCCAAAACAAATAAAAATTTCCTTTTGTCTTTTCTTCATATTGCCATGATCATACTCTAATACCACTTGTAATGAAAAAATTTGCACAATACAAAAATATTATAAAAATAGGCTAAATATACTCGATGACACATGAGAAATAACAAGACACTTTGAGGGGGGAAATCTTCAATTTTCTCTAATGAGAACACACTTTGTAATTTGGTGGTAATAAATGTACCTCTAGCTCATAAAAATACTGAATTATGCCATGATTTCCACCTAAGTTTACTTATATATATAAATATAACACCTAGTTTGACATAACTACCTATTTATAACTAATAATTATTATATAAATTAATTAAATTTAAGGCAGCCATAAGTTGACTACTCATAACCCTTCAGACTTATAGGATTAAGAGCATAGAAATTCATGTGTCTTGATTTGGTTGTTCTTTGAAGAAATATCCAACACTTTTAGATCCATATCCATACAAAATCTCCTCCTTTTATTGTTGTGGCTATGCCTAATTGTTTCATTAATTATTGAATCTTGTGCAAGAATGCAACTAAAAGAGTTTTGTTTGCTGAAAAAAATTTAACATAGGATTTCATTTTTAATTCTTCTTTATCCATTTTCCTTGTAAAGTTGTCCAAAAGGAGATGATTCAAAATCAGACAAAGAGTTGGCCTCTATATACTAAAGTTTTTCCTCTAATTTGTGTTCCACATTTGTAGGCTTCCCATGTAAGATGCAAGTTTGCATGTGAGCATAAAATTGAACATTAACAACTACAAACATGATATTAACATTACCATATGATGACATTCAAATTTTATTTATTGAGGGTCTACTTTCACATATGAAAAGATAAGTTTTATAAGCCTTATCAATTAGTTTCAAATTTATGTACTAGTGTCTATAAAGGTAAGTGAAATTTATTTAAAAACTATTTTTTATATCATGTTTATAATATCTCTTTCACTCCCAAGAGATACAAGACCAATATCACATTTAGAAATGGAAGAAATAAAGTAAAATATATTTTTAACCATAATTATGATCATCGTAAACAAACCAAACCAAAGAGGTTGATAGAATTTACTATATCAAAAAATTCTCCACATGTTTTATGAGAATAAAAGATTCACTTTTCTTCTTATTAAGCTAATTCATATGTTTAATCTTTAACAACATGTAAGTAATATTTTTCTCATCGTCACATATATGATCATTCTATGGATCAATACATTACCCTAAAACATAAAATTCAACATCTTATTAAATAAAAGGATAATACAAATTGAATCTAGTGATATGAAATTGAATGGTGATAATTTTATTAATGTTTACAATGATTATATAATATTGATTTTTATAAACCTATTACATCATATTTTTTGGTTATAAATGTAGATATAAAACCAAGTTAGCATAATGAACAAAAGAAAGGACATCAAAGGCATGATATTCTAATTGATAGTCCCTTAGTAGTCATGGATTCTAGTGGCATATTTTTAGTCTATTGAGATAGATCCTATTTATGGTGGTGTCTTTATTGGTAAAAATATTCACTTAAATCTCTCTTATTACATGTTATATGTTATATTTTCCCACTATGTCAATCTTCATGTTTTTTTCATGATCTTTAACTTGGTGTTCAACCTTTTTTTTATAGGATACATGCATCCATGATTGCACATTGGACACAAACAACTAAGAGCATCTTTCATAGTTTATTTTTCACATATATATCTATAACATTAAGGTAAATTGTTATAAGTATGTATCTCTATTTTTTAAAATTCAAAATATGATGTGTATGCTTGCTTTACATATAATTATTATCATTTTATTAAGATTTATTTTTCTCTCCATACTCCCCCCCTTTCCCCTTCTCTCTCTCTTCATGATTTGTGTGTACAAATTATGAGGTAGTCTCAAATTTAAGGAGCATATTATTACTATTCACTTTTTAATTTATTGATCATGGCTCAAGTTATTCTAAAAGCAATTGTGTTTTACTTTTTCAAATTTAGCATGTGTATTCTTGTAGTTTTACATTAACACTAAAGAGGGGATGACAAGTGCATAAAACCACCCTTGTACTATTTATTTTATGCCACTTTGCATGGGTTTCTTATGTGTTTAGTCCTAGTGTACAATATTGAATTATTTGGCAATCCCTTTTATCCAAATTCTCAAATCAACTCTCAAAAAAACTTCATGTTATCAAATTTTGAATTTAGACATAGATATTTTAAGTACATCTATTTAAAAGACACCTTGAATTACCAATCTAAAGGTGTCTTTTAAATAGATGTATATAAGATATTTATATCTTTTTATTAGATTTTTGTGGGTGTGCATTTATGTACACACATTATTAGATATAATGAATAATAAAATGTTTTATTTTTAATTTTTTAATTCACTCACTTTATTACACTTTTCTATCATTATATTTATCTCTATCGACATGATAAAAATGCTTAAAATTGTCTGCACTAATGCCAATGATCAGTATCCTAATTAAGACTTAATGAAGAGTAATATATCGACAAAGGACATAATTTGATATGGACTTGAACCGATCATTTTCCATCCTTAAATTCACTTGTATTACATTCAAATCAGAGACGTATGGAGAACTAAAGTTTTTTGTAAAGCGTATCCAAAGTCTCTCTTGTAATCGGTAGGTTATTCGCTGGTTTTGCGTTGTGTGCAATACTTTGTCATGTGAAACCTTACCTGAATGAGTGGTGCGCAATGCTTTAGCTTTCAGCCTCTCACAAATCTTACGAAAAGTGTTTTGTTTTTGCCGTGAACTTGCATAATTAAAAGGCGCCCACTGGTCAATCGTCAGCTAATGAGAATGATGTGCACCTTTTCATTGATGGAGCGCATTGATATCTCAATTATAAGCTTTGACAATCCTCAAGCTATTTCCATAGAGAAAATTGTATCCACACAAAAACGGAAGAAAGTTGTGGAAACTTAAAATTTAAGTTTACACGAAGAAAAACAACACACAGAAACTTTTTTAGGATGAATGTCACATGTTTATCAAATCAAGAGAAGCTCTCCAAAACTCTAGATTCAAGATTGAGACTTAGTATGAACCTTCTCCAAATTCAGCTTACCTTCTTCAATTACACTTCTGATAAAATGATATTGAATCTCTATTGTGCTTTCGTTCGTGAATGAAAGGATGTATTTTGTGCTAGATGAATTGCACTTTTGTTGTCACTATACAAAGTGAAATCTTGTTGTTTACTACCCAATACAACTAATAATTGCTCCAATGACAACATCTCTTTAGCTCCTTCAATAAGTGCAATGTATTTTTCTTACATGGTGGAAAGAGCAACCACCTTCTGCAACCTAGAAACCCAGTTGATTGTTGCCTCTAGACACAAGTAAACACATACCCATTGGTTGTTCATCTTTTATCCAAGTCACCAACTATGTCAGAGTCAAAAAAACCTTATAGTTGTGCATCTTCTCCTCTAAACCTCAAAACATAATGTGATATGCCCTTCAAGTATGTTAAAATCCCTTTTATAGTCTACCAATGAATTTTCATTAGATTACTCATATACCTGTTGACTACTCCCACTACATGAACAAAGTTGGGTCCTGTGCAAACCATCATGTACATAAGGCTCCCAATAGTAGAGGAGTAAGGCACTTTGTCCTTGTACTCTTTTTCTCTTAGGATAATTTTATTTTCTCTTTCTTTCTATCTCTAGTAATTTTTATTCCAAGGATTTTCCTTGCAACACCCGAATCCTTCATTAAAGATTTATTATCCAGTTGTTATTTTAATTAACTAGCTATAGTCATGCTAGTTCCTATCACTAGAATATCAAGATACAACAACAACACAAATTCACCATTTTCCAAGCTTTTATAATACACACAACGATCATATTCACATCAATTGAAATTTTTCTTAACCATAAATGAATCAAATTTTAAATACTATTATCTTGGAGTTTGTTTTAAACTATACAAAATTTGATTAAGTTTGTAAACTAAATCATCTTTACCTTTTTCTTTTAAGCCTTTGGTTTGCTCCATATATAATTCTTCTTTCAACTCACCATGTAGAAAGTTTTTCTTAACACTAAACTTCTTCAATTTAAATTCATGCATAATTGTTAAACCCAACACTGATTTAACATAGTCATTTTCACAACTAGTAAAAATAATCATTGAAATTAATTTCATTTTGTTGATCATAACCTTTGATGACCAATTTGTTCTTGTATCTCTTATTTCCCCCTTATTCCTCCTTAAACCTATCTACCCATCTATTGTTCAAAGATTTCTTGTTAGATGGAAGAGACTAAATCCTATGTTTCATTCTCTATCAAATATCTAATCTCATCTCTCATAGCCTCCATCCATTGTTTATTGTTTTTTATCTTCACATGCTTATTCAAAAATAGTAATTTCAACTTCATTGGATAACATCAAATGTTGAATCAATTTTTTTTTTTTTTTAGAAGCCTATGCTCCCTAGTGGATCTCTAAACTTCAGGAATCAGTTCTTGTTGTGTACCCACATCATGAGTAACCATGGGATGGTCTTTCTCTACATTTTCATTGAAATTTTGGGGCTGAACTTGTGGTTGTGTCTATGGACATGAACTTGTGTTTATTTCTTATTTACAATCTCCTTTTGTTTTAACACATCACTATTATTTGTGATGTCACTTAATGGAACATATTCCTTGGTTGATGTGCCTTGTTTTTATAAAATTTCTTACCTTTTTAGTGAATATCACATCTCTACTATGTCTGACCTTGTTTGCAACAAGATCCCACAACTTGTAGCCATATTTGTCATCTCCATATTTGATAAAGACATTGTTTTCACTTCACATCAAGATTCATTCTTTTATTATTGTAGAATGTGAATGAAAGCTTCAATATTATAGGAAATCCTCTTTCATAACAACTTCTCCTAGGGAACTTCAAAATCTAACTAAGAGGATGGACTTTATTTAATCAAGTATACTAATATATTTATTACCTCTACCCAAACTTGTTTTCCCAAACCAACATTTGAGAGCATGCTCCATTCTCTTTCCAAAATGGTCGTGTTCATTGTTTTAGCTACACCATTTTATTTTGGTGTTAGAGGAACAATTTAAATCCTCTAAATACCATTCTCTACACAAAATTGATAAAATTTTATTAAACAATACTCACCCCAATTTCCAATTTTTAAGCACTTAATCTTATTTATGGTTTGGTTTTCTACAAGTATTTTGAAACTTTTAAACATTCTTTTCGACATATAAACACAAATCTTCCTAGTGCAATCATTTTAAAAAGTAAGAAAATAAATTGACCCACTAATTAATGCTACCTTTGGAGGGCCAAAGACATTCGAAAAGAGTGATTCCAATGGTTGTGATGTCTTTGTATGTTCCTTGGTGGAGAATTTGGTCCTTTTTTTCTTGGCATATGTACTACTTGAAAAACTACAAATCCATCAATTTTAGACTTGGAAGCTGATCCTTATAAAAAATATCAATACCTTTTTTCTCATGTGACAAATACTTTTATAAAGAAGCTCCATTCTTTTATTCATAACAGCCATTACAACTCCCACTTTAATTTGACTCTCTAGCACATACAAAGTGTTTGATTTCATTTCTCTATAAATCATTAAGGCTCCTTTTGTTACCTTCCATGCAGTTGACTCCAAAGTGACACAACCTCCTTGACCATACAATTTTCCAATTGAAATCAAATTTATTCTAAGTTGAGGAACATGTCCAACATCCCTTAGCAACCAACTATTTCCATTTTTCAATTTTAATAGAACATCTCTCTTGCCAATAGTACCAAGGTTGAATTTTCCAAAGTTATTGGTTTGCCTCATTTTCTTTTGATTCACTTTTTAGCCTTTTTGAAAGACTAACAATTTCTTTTCATGTGGCCTTCTTTACAATAGTACTAGCAAGTGATATTTCTACCCCTAGATTTTGATCTTCTACCTAGCTTATATCTTCTTTTATGATTGTTCTTACCTTGTTCTTGTGATTTTTCTTTGCCTCTAATTAACAAGGTACCTCCCAATAATGTACCTTGGCTTTTCCTTTTCATGTCCTCACAAATAAGAATCCCAACAACATCATCAAATATTAGCACATTTCCTTTTCTATATGATTTCCTAACACCAATAACAACTCTTGCACAAATATCAAGTAAAGAGCACAACAATAAAATTGCATTGACCTCATCATCCTAATTAATGCTCACATGAATTAAGTGAATAATCAAAATGTTAAATTAGTTGAAATGATTTGGGACATTTCTATGTTCCTTAATTTTAAAATTATACATTTTTTTCAAATGGAATACCTTGTTTGATCCAAAGGATGTTTCATACATGTTTGATAAATGATACCATTGTCTGTTCACTATCTTTTTTGTTGAGACATTAAATAAAAAATTATTGGATGAGGAGAGAATAATGGTTTTCTTTTCCTTCTTATCCAATTAGTCGCAATCTTCATTGAACATTGCAACTCATTTTTACCTTCCTTCCAATGTAATAGTGAGATTTTCTAAATTAGTAAAGATTCTAATTACAACTTCCACATCTCGAATTTTTAATAGTCTACTAATTTTTCAATCCTCCTCTTATCTACCTCATCCATCTCATCTTATTTTGAAATATTTTTCTTAACTATCTTTAGCTATAATTCCAATTATTAAGTATGAAAGTGATGACTAAAAACATAAAACATTGGTAACAATAAATAGAACACACACAAATAATACACAAACATAGTGAATTAGTGGTTCACCAATAATTGGTTACATGCACAAGAAAAACAAGAACATGTGGGAAGTGCACTAAGTTGTGACACAAAAAAAGGTGCCAAATTGCAAAAAAAATCATAAAATCCAATATTGCACATTCCAAATTGAAAATCATGATTAAAAAAAATACAACAAAAATGTCATTTTTTGGTAACTTGCGACGTCATTTGTTTTTTTTTACCTCTGAAACCCGCGCTCACCAACACTTGTTCATTTTTTTCACTCTCTTCTTATAATTCTTCATGAGGATGGGGCCAAGACATCACAAAGGTGGAAGAGGTATTTATTTGTGTTGTTTTAGTTTCAAATTTGAATTAAATTTAGATTGAAATAGGTTTTTTTTATTAAACTTTATTTTAATTTCTAGGAAATCAATCTCCACCTCCAAATATTGATAATTCATAATCAAATCCTCACAGAAACCCTCTTGAACAAGAAGAACATCAAAACCCTCCCTCAATTCCTAGACATCCTATAAGAACTCAAGAAAATATTTTAAATCAAATTGAAAACAACAAAAGAGAGCTTGGACACTTTATTGCAAGATTAAATGAAGATGTTGCAACCCACCCTTATAGGAGAGGCATTGTTGAATTGCTAAAGTTGATTATATCTCATGTAGGAGCAATGAGTGAACAAAATAATTTTTGGTCCAATAAGAGGGAGGAATTAAAATGATTTTATGAAAGTGGACATTCCTATGAAAAAGTGAAGAAAGAAAGAATTAGCAAAGTCGACTTGTGTGCCCTTTTCACAGACCCAAGAACCAACATTTTCACCTTTATCACATGCATGTAGGAGGTTCCCCATCCATTGGTGCCACCATGAATTAATTCAAAAAAAAAATTGGGAGTAGTGGTGGATGGATTTTTACCAACATCCATGCAATAACTATGAGGTCTCACAATATTTTTTTGAGTAAACTCTATTGTGAGTTTGTCCTCAATAAGATGCTAAATTATTTTGACTATTTAGACTTTCAAGGTAGAGGTACAGGGATTCACACATGATAGATTGGGTGCACGACATAATTCATAGTTGGCACTGAGACCCTTTGCAATATTTTTTGAGGAAACTCTATTGTGAGTTTGTAGTCCATCAATAAGATGCCAAATTATTTTGACTATTTATACTTTTAGGGTAGAAGTGGAGGCTCCAGACATGATAGATCAGGTGCACAGCGTAATCCATGGTGGAGCATGTCACCATTGCTTCCATTGTGAAGGAAAATGTTGAGTTGGCAACGTTGGAATCAATTAGCTTGGTTACTCAAAGCCTTGTATAGTGTGTGAGCCTCTAGCAGAGCCTAGTGTGGGTGAGTCTTCTAGGACCAAAGTTCCAACCCACATTTGTCACTCTTGCATTGCTATTTGCATGTACGATAGTGATAGTGCTTGGGACATAGCTACACAAGATACATCAATTGTAGAGAAAATGGTAATGATACATGCCTTGTTGAATCAAACATTTGACATTGATACTCAAGTAAATTTTGGCAAGTTCATTTAATTTTTTTTATAAACTTTTATTTTGAAATGTAAGAATAACTAAATTAGTAAAATAAATATGCTGAAAATTCAGGGTCAGAGTGTTGATGTTACATCCATGTCCTTCCCATAAACCCTAATATGTTTGAATCATCGAGTCCATAGGTATGTAACTAGTATTAAAGAAATAATTATTGTATTTGAATAGTTTAACCTTATATGAATGATTGTCTCATAACACACTTTCAATGTCAAACTGTTTGCTAGTGTACCTTCAATATCAACACCTCACTATTCTTATCCTCGACCAACTTTCACTCAGGTAACCTTTACTATTTAATGGTTTTGTAAAAAAATGTTAGGAAGTTTTAGTAATTGAAAAAACACTATTCCATATGATTGTTCTTTTTGAAACATTGTTTGAAACTTCATATTTGTTATTTCATTTTCAGATGTTAACATCAAATAACCCTTCTGATGTTCTTGGAATGATGGACTACGTAGTTGGTGCAGTAGTAGAAATTTCTAATCCTTTGACAGAGCAATGCGATAAATTAGTAAATTTAACATTATATTTGGTCATTTATTAGTCTATTATTGAAAATTTTAATAATAATCGTATGTAGTTTAATTGATATATTGATAATTTCTACAGGCACTTGTCATGCCAGATTGTCAACGTGTTGTTATTGCAAATGAGCATGATGATTATTTCTTTGCAGTGACTTTCCTATTATATGTCATTCCCCAATTCAATTTTATATATTTATGTCTTTACAACTTCATATTATATTAGTTGATCCTCCAGAGAAGTGAAAAGAGGAGGACGAGTGAGCATGTTTTAAAGACAACAACATCACTTCCATCTCCATCCAACTGATATTGAATGCAATGTTTGATCCATTTCCTTCCCCTAGTGGAAAATAAATATGTATTAGGGTCATTTTTTGTATGCCTAGACGTGGAATTTTTAAACATATATTTTGTACTATCAATATATGTGACATTTTATGTCCATATGGCTCTTTTGTAGTAAGCATGTATGACTTTATTGGATATATTGTATACTTTTATCAATATACATCATTGTATAGCTTTATGGCTTTTTGATTAATACAAATCTTATTTTACCATTGCTATGAAATTGTATAGTTTTATCCTGAACTTTGTCAACATGAGGATGAAGTAAATCCAATTTTTGATAGCTATTCTTGAATGATGTTATCATGCATATTATGTAAATCATATTCTTGAATGTTGTAGGCATGGGTGTTGTTTACATCTTATTCTTGATTGTTATTGTTGAATATTCACCGTTTATTCATTTTACACTTAAATAATTACTGATGGTTTTTATTACATTCAATTTTTCACATGTGTCTATAGGTTTCTAAAATTCATGAAAAATGTTATTGAGTAGACATTTAATTATCTAAAGACTCATGTAGTTAAGGATATTAAACCTACTAGCTTCTTTAATAAACTATACAACCTTCTTCTTATGTAGGCCAATAATGCATTTCTATATGAGTGTGCCTTTCATGTGTATATTGGTTCAACTTACGTGTATTCATACTTTGTGACTTGCGTGTATTCATGTGAATACTTTGTGAATTATGTGTATTTGTATGTATACTTCATGACTTGTGACTTATGACTTACGTGTATTCAAGTGTATACTTTACAAATTACATGTATACTTTGTGACTTATGTGTATTCCAATGTATATTTTATATAGCTTTTGTGTATTCATGTGTATACTTTGTATTCAACCATAAAATTCATGACTTATGTGTATTTGATTATATGCTTCACTTATTCACATGTATGCTTTCTACTTCATGTCTCATGTGTATTTATTGTAGTGTAGAGAAATGTAACCCTTTACATTTTCTCACTTGTTTGGGCCCTCCTTATTAAAATTGGACTTAATAATGCCTTAATTTAGTGTTGTTAAATGTACCCCTTTACATTTATACACTTATTTAATTATGCCTTAATAAGCCATTTTATTCATTTACAAGCCTAATAAATTACATTTTCCAAAGGGGAAACCCAACAATAATTAATGCAAGTAAACATAACACTTTACATTGAGCAATGTGTGTTTTAGAAATAAGGACCTGGGACCCATTTTCCCATGGAAAAATGGGTCCTCCCTAGACCTTTCGGCCTAAATTTAAATCATTTTTTTGGAAATATTTTAATATTTATAAATCCATAATTCAATGTCGGCTTGTGAAATTTGAATTTTGGGAAATCAAGGATACATGTGCCTATAAATACAAGGTTATTTTATCAAATCAACAAGAATATTTGAAGAGAAATTTTACAAGAGAAAATATTATTGTCACTTGAGCATTCAAGAGTAGATATATTAGAGTTTTATTGTATCATGTTCAAGATCCATTCATCATGGAAAAGTCTTCTTGCATCATGCATATTTTGGAGCTAACATTGTGATGTAGGTTTCATGATCAAGACAAGCATTCAAAGTGTCATTTTAAGAAAGATTCAAGTGTTAAGATTCACATCCAATTCAACCATTTCATGCAAGTTGTAGACTTCCCAAGATCTCTATTATCAAGGTTTCATTCAAGGGGTTCTTGAGTGGTAACATAGCTTTGTTCATTCTTCATTCCCTCTTCATGCATTATTTCATTTCAAGGTTTGATTACCAAAATGTGGTTTCACCAAAGTAAACCCCCATTCACCAAAAAAAAACATTTTTACCTCTCTCTTTGTGTGTTGTAGATTTGCAAGTTCATATGTTGAAGAAAAGTTAAAGATCTCAAAAGTGCAAAATTTCAAAGTTGCATTTGTTGCCACCTTTGTTGTCATCTCACAGAAACTTAGATCTTGAATTCATTTATGATTGTCCAATTCTAAAACATAGAGGATCTGGAAGTGCAAACATGATAGCAGAGGAATCAAAAATCAATTTTCAAAATCTCTAGAAAGACACATTCGCTTATAGGCGAATGAGTCCCAGGACAACTTCCAAAGACAGTGTTTTGTGATAGGTGCACAATATTTTCCCTCCACAGATTTGCTAGAAGTTATATTGTTTCTGTTAGTCTTATTTTTCATCTTTCAAATCCAACCTTTACATGTCATAAATGAGTGCATTTTGTATTTTTAATCTTTCTCCCAAAACCCCTATTCAATCAATTTTGTCATTGTTTTTGTCAAAAGACACTCTGTAGCTGATTTTGAGGTAGGTTTTAAGTGTCTTACACTCATCCAATTTTCATAAAGTTGACTATTTATGTTAGAGTTATGTTGCATCTACATTAATTAGGTTTTAGGTTATATATTTGAGGTCATTTTCTATCCTATTTTCATCTCCAAAAAGTGTTGTTCAGTCATATTTACCCCATTCACACACAAAGGGAATTTGTAGATCCTTCATAGAATTAACTCACAGAATGGTTGAAAGTTGATTCTATCATGGAGGATCTCATTTCCTGAATGAAATAGAAAATAGCTAGGTTCATTACATCCCATTTTTTCCTTTCTATTTATAGTAAGTGTGGTGGAACATTCCAAATTTAGTATAAAACCCTATGTGTTTTGAAACCTACCTTATTTTTCTATGTTTCATTATAGTGAACCTAAGTATTTGAATATTTGGAGTGTGTTCAAAACCTAGATATAGGATTTGCATTAATTCATTACATTTAGGGTTTCTAAATTTGGCATAAATTTACGTTGCATTTAAGGTGTAAACTTGCATTTTGCATTCATTTTAAATCAGAAAATTCAACAAAAAATTGCATAATGCTAGATTGATTTTGCATAGTATTTATATATTAGCATGTACCTTCAATCACTTAAATAAAAAAATTGAGCCAAAATTGCATTTCAAAAAGTGTCATATAGTTCATCATTTGTCATAATTTCACTTGCATTTAGACATCAAATTCTGAAAAATCTTGTACAAAAGTTATAGTCTAAGACCTAGAATAGAGAACACATAATCACTCATAAATTGCAATTTTCATTTATAAATAACCTTAATAGAGACCCATTCTCCCATGGGTGAATGAGTCGTTTAGGGCCTATAAAAATAATAAGAGAGGGAGAGAGAAGAAGATACAGGTAGGGAGTCAAGGATAGAGATGGGGTTAAGGAGGGAAGGCAAGGTAGAGAGGGAGAGAGAGTGGGAGAGACCTAGAGAGGAGAGAGAGAGAAGAGAGGGAAGTATCAGTAGAGAGGGAAGGAACCAAAGAGGGAGTGAAAGGTAAAACCTTGATTGTGCATCATTAACCATAAATCGTAAAATCTAAGCCTTATCAAAATGGTGGAGAGAGAAATAGAAAGATAAGTTGTCTCTAGCATTCTAAAAAGTGCATTTACATTTGGCACTCACCAAATTTGGCACTTGCCAAATGATGCATTTTCATTTGGGGAGCACCAAATTTGGCACTTGGAAAATGTCTTGCATTGAGAAATACCAACACTTTGGGTTGGATTTTACTTGGGAATCCAACCCAAAGGGTTGGATGACCATTTCATGCGAAAGAAATATTTTTTGAAAAGGTGAAAAAATTTCACATATTTTTGGTTGTGCTCTCCATCAGGTTTGTATGTGTTTTAATGCAAATTTATAAAAATACCATGATGAAGTTAAATCTCTCTTAGATATCTAACCATATATTTTATTCATGTTTTGATTATGTTAAGGATTTCATTTTTAACTTCTTTTGTTAGTGTCTCCATTCTTTTTCATAAACCAACATGTGCTATTTTGGGTATAGATTTTTACTCATTCATCAAATTTTGAAACAAATTTCATTTTTAGGAACTAGACTCCATTCTACACGGATTGAAAAAAAAATTGATTAGTTTCCAAAAAAATTAGGGGTGATCATGTTCAAATTTCTACTTTTTAGGATGTTTCCACTTTAAAAATTAGTAAAAAGTTATATATTCATTAAAAAATTAGTGGAAAAAACTAGCATAAACTACATGGTGTTAGATAATTTCTTATTGAAGTGATTTTTGAAATTCTAAAAATATGTTAACATTTAAATAGGGGGAGTACAATAGATGCTACGTTATGTTTTTTGATAAAAATAGGACCACTTTGTGTGCTCCCCATTTTTCAAACACTTTATCTTCACTATTTTTGGAAAAAAATAGTAGTTTAGAAAGTAGATTAAGAGTACTAAAACTCTTGTTGTTGTTGCATATTCAAATTTTGATTGTAACTATCTTCATTTTCTCATCAAACATCATACTTTTCCAATTTAAAAAACAAGTGGCATCTTAAGACCCCCTTTTAGTATCACAACTTTGTGCACTTACCCTATTCTAAAACTGTTGGTAATCATTTTCGAATTATTGCATTATATGTTGATGATATGTTATTTATTGGTAAAGAAAAAAGTATGATAATTTCAAAACTATAATTTCAAATTGCAACTAAGTTTGAAATGAAAGATCTTGGTGTAGCTAGACATATTCTTGGGATGGAAATTAGAAGTGATAGAGTGAACAAAAATCTATGGCTTGGTTGAAGTAATTATGTCAATTCAATTTTATAGAGGCTTGACATGCATGATTGTAGACCATTGTATGTTCCTTTTTAAGTTGAAATAAAGTCATCTATTTTAGATTCTTGAACATCCCCATCAAAGATGAGAGACATGAGTAGAGTGCCTTACTAGAGTATAGTTGGAAGTTTGACGTATGTTATGGTTTGTACTAGACCAAAAATTTCCCAAGCAATGGGAATCATTTCTCAATATATGTCTAATTCTAGTAGAGTGAACATTGAGATGTAGTTAAAAGAGTCTTTAGATATTTGCACAGTACTGAGCAAAGTATTCCTTGTGTTAAATTATAATAATTTGACTAAAGACAATATTTTCCTTGATATTCATGGTTATGTGGATTCATACTAGGTAGAAGATGTTGATAGTAGATGATCCACCAATGCTTCTACATTTGCTTTATTTGTTGGTCCAATTAGTTGGATGAATAAGTGACAGGTTGTGGTTGCTTTTTCCACTACTGAAGTTGAGTATATGGCAGCTACTCATGCTTGTAAAGAAGCCATTTTTCTTAATAGATTGTGTTCAAATATTGGAATAAACAAGGTGAAATAACAATTTATTATGAGAGTTAGAGTGTGATTTTTCTAGCTAAGAACCCAACATTTCATGCCAAGACCAAGCACATTGATGTATAGTATCATTTTGTTAGAGATATGGTCGAAGATGACATAGTGTAGTTGGTTAAGGTAGAGACTTTGGTGAATTTTGTTGATTCTTTAACTAATCCTATGAGTACAAAGAAGTTTAGAAGGTACAGTTTGAAGTCTATGGGCCTTTTAATCCCTAGAAATTAAGAGATGATGTTTATACTCCCTCTTGTTTCTCTTGTAAGGTGTTCGATAAGTGGGAGATGTGAACATGGGAAAATATGTCTCAACCTTGGAATTACATAAGGTTTATTGTTGATAGGTAAGCGTGAGGGGTGCATGAAGTACCCCCTTGTGAGGTTTTGGGGATCATCCCTCGATGAGCGATTTGGGGGCCGCACACTCCAACGCAAGTTGAAGGGAAGTTCCCCTGAAAGCCATGTTTTATGTATATTTTATTATTGTAAATCTGGATAGTTCATCATTAGGTCTTAGATCTGATGGTAGATATTTTTTTTGGCTTAACCTTCCCTAGAAGGAAACCATATTTTATGAGGGTGTTGTATTACGACTATATTATGATGTATTCTGAGAGTCTAATAGTGGTTGTATTGCCTCTAGATCTCGGGTTGGTGATACTCCTATGAGAAGCTTTCTCTACAAGTATGTTGTAATCTTTACGATTTATGAATAATATTGGATGGCTTTTGGAGTGTGGGGTTTTTCTCTTGAAAGGGTTTTTCCCACATAAATGACTGTTGTGGTATGCATGATATTTATGTTTAATTTTCTATAATTCTTGTAAATATTTGTAAAGTTTTGCATTATTCTCCTCGCAAGATTAGTGTAGGAAGTTGTTCTTCTACCTTAGTTTCCTTACAGTAATTATATAAACACATTATTCCTAACTTAAGTTCTAACCCACTTACAATATTCAACATCCACGATATAATATAGAGGGATATTAGATTCTACAACAAAGAGCACAACCACACCAAGTTCTAGTATATTTCATCATACACATACTTTATTAGTTAGGAAGTGATTATCCTAGTATAAACTATAGCCATAACCAATGGCTATAAGTACTAGTATCATCACAACTCACAATAGGGCTCTTTCATGATTAACATCATGAACCAATGAATGATTAGACATGATTATCATAAAAAATCTAATATTAAAAAAATAACGAGCAACTCTTTTTTCAAGCATAATGTGTGAGGATTGAGTACCACTACCCCATATACATTGGTGACTTTGCTATCATACACATTTTAATTAATTCATTTTCATAGAAAATAAGGTGCTCCAAGATTTAGATCAATTGATAAGTAGTATATCTAATCTAGATATCTAGCATTCTCCTATAATAATCTAGTGAAATTCAATATATATATATATATAGAGAGAGAGAGAGGGTGCAAAAAGATGGGGGGCCAAAAAGTGGCCAATTCACTTTTTCATCCTGAAATAGTAAAAATGTGAGCACAGTTTACTAAAATGCTCTCTCATTATGGGTTAGTAATGATTGAGCCTAGGCTTGGTCATTACCAAGCCAAAACATGAGCTCATTATAACACACTTGCATTATGGTTTGAATTTCAAAAAACACATGTTTTTGAATTAAAAATATGCAGGTTTTTTGAATTCAAAAAACATTACCATAACACGAGCACATTATAATGTGCTCACATTTTGGTCTACATTGATTTTTTTCTTTTCTTTTTTTTCTCTTTCTTCTTATTATCTTTCAGTGAAAGTATAAGTTGAAAATTACATATGGACATTACCTTCTTATACTTTAAGTTATATTTCATGTATATAGCTTCAGGATGCTTGAGAGTGGTTTAGGATCTCTAGGAGTTATATTTCAAATTCTAGTTTTTGGAAGATCTTACAATTTTTCAGACTTAGCCAAATTTTAGTATCGGGAGGCAAAATTTTAGTAATTAGCAGGCCAAATTTTAGTAATCAGCAATTTGTATCATCTTTCTCTCTATCTCACTGATTTTTTATCCCTTATGCTCTATTCCACTCTCTCAACACACTCTCCTTCCCTTTATACTTCTATCTATCTAACCTCTCTCTCCTCCTCCATCCCTCCCTACTTTCCTCCTTCCCTCCCTTCTCTAATTTTCTCTATCCCCCCTCTCTCTCTCTCTTCCTTCCTCCCACCCACCTTCCCTCTCTACTTCACTCTATGTAACCTATCCCTCTCTACCTCTCTCTCTGTCCTCTCTCTCTCAATATCTCCACCTTCCTCCTTTGCTCTCTCTCTTCCTTCATCCCAACCACCTTCCCTCTCTACTTCTCTCTATCTAACCTATCCCTCTCTGCCTATCTCTCACCCTCCCTCCTCTCTCTCAATCTCTCCACCTTCCTCCTTCCCCCCTCTCTCTCATTCTATTTATCACACTTATCTCTCCCTCTATCCCTCCCTCCTCCCCTCTCTACTTCTCTCTATCTCTCTCCCTCCCTCCTCTCTTTATATCTCACCCCTCTCTCCCTCCCCACCTCTTCCTCTCTCTCTACTTCTCCCTCCCTCCTCCCCCTCTTTATCTCTCCTTCCCTATATACTTCTCTCTACCTCTCTCCATCTACACCTCTCCCTCCCTTTCTCCCTCTCTCTCAATCTAGCAACCTTCCTCCTTCCCTTTGTGTTTCTATCTCTCACACACTCTCTCTTCCCATCTATCTCTCTCTCTCTCCCTCTACTTCTCCTTCTATATCTCTCTCTCTATCTCTCCCTCTCCATCCATCCTCTCTCCCTCCCTCTCTCTCAATCTCCCCACCTTCCTCTCCCTCTCCTTCCCTATATACTTCTCTTCATCTCACCACTATCTCTCACTCCCTCCCTCCTTCCCTATTTAACTCTCTCTCACTCTCTCTATATATATATCACCTCTCTCTCTTCCCTCCTCCCACCCACATTCCCTCTCTACTTCTATCTATCTAACCTATCCCTCTCTACCTCTCTCGCCCTCCCTCCTCTCTCAATCTCTCCATCTCCCTCCTTCACCCTCTACTCTCTCTATCACCTCTCTCTCCTTCCCTCTCTATGGATCCGTCTCTCCCTCACCCTCTCTCTCATTGTTCCAAACCCTGTACAAAATATCATAAATCATAATCCCTATACCCTCAATCCTCATCCATATACCCTATACCCTCAACCTTATAACCTAAACCTTGAACATTATCCCTAAACCGTAAACTTAAGCCCTTTAAGCCTTACATTCAATATTGTACCCTAAACCCTCAATCCTAAACCCAATAGCCTCAACCCTCAATCCTAAACCCAATACCCTTAACCCTCAATCCTATCTCTCCTTCCTTATATACTTCTCTCTATCTCTCCCTCTCTCCATCTCTACATCTCCCTTCCTTCTTCCCTCTCTCTCTCTCTCAATATCCCTACCTTCCTCCTCTCTTTGTTTCTATCTCTCTCTCCATCTCTACCTCTCCCTCCCTCCTTCCCTATGTCTCCCTCTCTCTCCCTCTCTCCCTCTCTCTCCATCTCTCTCAATCTCCCAACCTTACTCCTTCCCTCTATATTTCTCTTTGTCTCTCTCTCCCTTCCCTATGTTTCTCTCTCACTCCCTCCTTCCTTCTCTACTCTCTATCTCAACATTATCTCTCTCTCTCTCTCTCTATTAGGGTTTAGGCTTTAGGGTTTATGCGTAAGGCTTTAAGGTTCAGGTTTTAGGCTTTAGGCTTTAGGGTTTAGGGTTTAGGGTTTAGGATTTAGGGTTTAAGCTTAGGGTTTAGGCTTTAGGCTTTAGGATTTATGGTTAATGGATTAGGCTCTAGGTCCAACCCCCTCTCTCCCATTCCCTCTCTCTCCCCTTCTCTCTTAGGTCTATCCCTCCTTTTATCCATCCCATCCCCTCTCTCTCACTCCCTCTATCTCTCTTTTAGGTCTTTCCCTCCCAACCTAACTAGAGAAATCTCCCTCTCTCTCTCCCTCAGGTCTCCCTCTCTTAAGTCTCTCCCTCCCACACTAACTAGAGAACTCTCTCTCTCTCTCTCTCCACCTATCTATTAGGTCTCTCTCTCCCACCCCCTCTTTCAAGTCTCTCAAGTCTCTCCCTCTCACCCTAACTAGAGAACTCTCTCTCTCTCTCTCTCTCTATCTCTCTCTCTCTCAGGTATATCCCTACCACCCCTCTCCCCCCCTCTTTCTCTCTATCTCAGGTCTCTCCCTCCCACCCGTCCCCTCTCTCAATTATTTCCCTCCCATGCTAACTAGAAAATACGGTAAAAATAAAAAGTTGTGTCAAACTTTCAGCCAACTTATCAACACAAGTGAATTTAAGTATTTCTAACTAAAAATCATTTTTTGTCAAACACATTATCTTGTAAGTTTCATTGTAGCTAAGTTAGATATATCCGTAACTTTTTCAACTAAAATTGTTGGCTAAATGCATATGCAGCACCACTTTGATGCCAATTTGTAACCCAAAAATAGATTTATTTACAAAAAAATTGATGTTTCAACAACTTCTACACATGTAAATAACATTTTTTTGAAAATATAAGAATACCCTTTTGTAGATTCATAAGTGTAGTTTTCAAAAATATAAATATTTTAATAATTTAATCATTATTTATATGTATATTTTTATTTTTACTAAAAGTAGGTTATCAACACAAAATATTAGGTTGATTACCATGTCAATGAAAAATAGTAAAACATATTAAAAAAAATTGAAAAAATATGATGCACTAGATAAAAGAATCTATATTGAAAGATGATATAATTTTTTTGCCATTTTAGGTAAATAGATAATATGAAAGTTGAAATCGAATGGAAACAACTATGTTTCAATACGAACACATTTTAATATTTATTTAAAAATATATATTTATCAAAATTAGAAAAAAATATATCCATGCACTAAAGTCTCAAGTTATAAATACACAAAAATTGAAAGAAAAAAACAAAAAATTAGTATATAAAGATTGACGTCTCATGTAACTTCATTTTTTCAACAGCTAAATTATAGTGTCAATTTATTAAAAAGCTATATTGAATATTTTTTAATTTTTTTTAAAAAATACAAGCATAAAAATATACTAAAACATAAATATTTTATTAGCTTACATCATTTCAAAATTCAAAACATATATGTCACTTTTTAGTGATTCAAGTTTGAAAGTTGGACTAGTGTTGGCTATTTCCTTTAAAAAGTATGACAACTTTATACTTCTACCCAATACTCTCTCTTTCCCTCCCTCACTCTCCCTCTATCTCTCTCCCACTCCCTCTCTCCATCTCTCCCAGGTCTCTCCCTCCCACCCTAACTAGAGAAATCTCTCTCTCTCTATCCCACCCCCTCTCCCTCTCTCAAGTCTCTCCCTCCCACCCTCTCTCCCTCTCTCTCCATCTCTCTCAATTTTTTTCCCTCCTATCCCCTCCTCTCTCAAGTCTTTCCCTCCCACCCTAACTAGAGAATTCTCTCTTTGGTCTCCCTAACTAGAGAATACTCTCTCTCTCTCTCTCTCAAGTCTCTCCCTCACACCCCCTCACCCTCTCTCAGGTCTTTGTCTCTCTCTCTAGTCTCTCCCTCAAACCCCCTCACCCTCTCTTAGGTCTCTCTCTCTCTCTCACACACACACACTCCCTCTATCTCTCTCTCACTCCCTCTCTCTCCCTCTCCTAGGTACCTCACTCCCACCCCCTCTCGCTCTCTCAGGCCTCTCCCTCCCACCCTAAATAGAGA
>VDFB02000015.1:155553589-155571949 GCA_007258455.2 Sequoia sempervirens
AAACCCTTAATCCCTCAAACCTTAAAGACTTAAACCCTAAACTCTCAACCACTAGATACCCTTAAACCCTTAAACCCTATACAATTAACCTTGGACACTCAACCTTGAACATTATCCCTCAACATTCAAACCTCTAATCTATACCATATACCCTCAACACTATACTTATGCCATAAACCCTCAACCATCATCCATATTCCTTATACCATCAACCTTAAACCCTTAAACCTAATTCATCAAATTTATACCTTAAACCCTAATTTCTTATCACTCAACCCTTAAAACTTGATCCCTTGAGCCCTCAACCCTTCAACCATTAAACCCTAAACCATTTACCCTTACACTTAACCCTAATCCATATATCATGTACACTTATCCCTAAACCCTCAACCTTGAACACTATTCCTCCACCCTCAACCCTACACCTTCAACCCTCATTTGTATAACCTATACCCTCAAACTTATAACCTAAACCCTAAAATTTATCTCTCAACCCTATAATTAAAATCCAAACCCTACATTCAACCTTGTACCCTAAACCATAAACCCTAAGCGCTAAACCCAAAACAAAAATCCCTCTATCCTAAACCCAATACCCAATACCTCAAGCTTATACCCTAAACTCTAAACATTATCCCTCAACCCTCAACCCTTAGCCCTGAACCTTATACCTAAACCCTAAACCCTACATTCAACTTTGTACCCTAAACCCCAAACCATCAACCATAAACCCAATACCCTCAACACTATACCTAATATACTAAACCTGAATCCCTATACCCTATAAACTTAACCTTATACCTTAAACCATTAACCCTACACCCTCAACCCTCATCTCTCTTCCTCCCTCCCTCCTCTCTCTCTATCTCACCTCTCTCCTTCCCTGCTTCCCTCTTTCCCTCTGTAATGCCTATACCCAATACACTTAACCTTATACCCTCAACCCTCAACCCTCAACCCTACATTCAACCTTATAACCTAAACCCTCAACCCTAAACCTTCAACCCTCAACCCTATACTAAATATCCTCAACTATAATCCCTATAACTCATACCCAATATCCTAAACCCTAATGCCTATACATTATATACTTAAACCTATACCCTCAACCCTGAACACTATCACTCAAACCTCAAACCTATACCTTAAACCGTAAATCCTACACCTTCAACCCTCATCCCTATACCCTATACCCTTAACCTTATGCCCTAAACCCATAACATTATTCGGTAACCCTATACTGAAACCCTAAACCCTACACTCTCAAACCTTGACCCTATACATTATACCCTAAATGCTACACCTTAAATCCTATACCCAATATCTGAAACCCTAATCCCTATACCCTATACACTTTAACCTTATACCCTCAACCCTCAACCCTCAACCCTATACTTAAACCCTCAACCCTACATTCAACCTTTTAACCTAATCCCTCAACCCTAAACCCAATACCCTCAACCTTATGGGTATGTGCAGGATCACCATGGAAAAAACAGGCCCTTAAGTGGCAAAAAAATTAGAAAAATCAGAGTTAGGAAACTTGACGTAAAATTTGAATAAGTTATCTATATTATTTTAAAAATATGCAAGAATAGAATATGTAGAAAATTTAATGTAGTTTCTAAACTACTAGATTTGTTTAAAAAAAAGAAAAATCTATTTGGTGAAAATTTGAAATTTCAATGTAGTAGTACTTAAATTTCAGGGAAAAAATGAGAAGTAGGTGTCTGTCTGACCACCCTAACCACAATAAAATGTTAATATTTTTTTATAAGATTTTAGATATAAGTAGAGGACTCATGTCTCGATGTGATGCATATTTTTTTGTAATTTTTTTCCAAGTAAATAATTAATTATAATTTTTTTATTACAACTTTTAAAAAATATAAAAACTTGTATGTCTGACCACCTTAACTTGGTCAAAAATTCATGAAATTCAATGTTTCTTTTTTTAATCCTATAGTATGTGAATCATAGAATGTGACACATATTTTTGATTCAAAAAATGTGATACTGTTTGAAAGCTATAGGTGTTTTTCAATCAGCCTATCAATTAGGACTTTATTCGTAATTTGAATAGAAAATGAATAATAATTACTTATTAAATTAAAAGTAAAGAATAATTTATATTAGTGGAAAGCTGAGAATCTCCTTTAAAAACCCTTTTCGTTTCATCAATTTTGAGTAAAAAAAAGTCGTCAGCCACATACCCATCATATTGCCACTTTTTGGCCCATCATGATCTTGCACATACCCTTATACTAAATATCCTAAACCCTAATCCCTATACCCTATACACTTAACCCTAATACCCTCAACCCTGTTCAAACACTATTTCTCAACCCTCAACCCTATACCTTAAATACTCAACCCTAAACCCTCATCCCTCATCCCTATAACCTATACCCTTAAGCTTATACCATAAACCCTAAACATTATCCCTCAGTTCCCAATACTTAGACCTTAAACCCTACATTCAACCTTGTACCCTACACCCTAATCCCTAATCCTATTACCCTCAACCCTATAACCAATATCATAAATCTTAATCCCTATACCTTATGTACTTAAACTTATATGCTTGAAACCCTAAACACTATCCCTCAACCCTTAATCCTATACCTTAAACCCTAAACCCTACACCCTCAACCCTCATCCCTATACCCTAAACCCTAAACATTATCCCTCAACCCTTAACCCTATAATTAAATCCTAAAACCTACATTAAACATTGTACCCTAAACCTTGAACCCTAAACCCTCAACCCTCAACCCTAAACCCAATACCCTCTCTAAGGGTTTAGGGTACAAGGTTTAATGTATGGTTTAAGGTTAAGGGATTCATGAGGTGAATCCTGAATCCGTCTGCTCAATCAACTAGTCACAACCCTATACCCAATATCCTAAACCCTAAACCCTATATCCTACACACTTAACCCTATACCCTCAACCTTGAACACTATACCTTAGTTCTCAACCCTATATCTTAAACCCTAAAAGCTAAACCTTCAACCCTCATCCCTATACCCTATGTACCCTATACCCTCAACCTTATAACCTAAACCCTAAATATCATCCCTCAAACCTATACTTAAAACCTAAACCCTACATTCAACCTTGTACCCTAAACCCTAAACCCTAAACCCTTATTCCCAAACCAAATACCCTCAATCCTATACCCAATATTCTAAACCCTAATCCCTATACCCTATACACTTAGCCCTATACCCTCAACCTTGAATACTATTCCTCAACTCTCAACCCTATACCTTAAACCCTAAACCCTACACCCTTAACCCTCATACCTATGGCTTATACCCTCAACCTTATATCCTAAACCCTAAACATTATCCCTCAAACCTATACTTAAACAATAAATCCTACACTCTGAAGCCTTAACCCTATACCTTATACCCTAAACCCTACACCCTAAACCCTATACATAATATCCTAAACCCTAATACCTATACCCTATACACTTAACCTTATATCCTCAATCTTGCACATTATACCTCAACCCTCAACCCTCAAACTTATACTTAAATCCTAAACCCTAAACCCTCAACCCTAAACTGAATATCCTCAACCCAATACCCTATACCTTAAACCCTAAACCCAAAACCCAAAACCCTCATCCCTCATCCCTCATCCCTATACCCTAATCCCTATAACCTATACACTTAACCCTATAACCTAAAATGTATACCTTAAACACTAAACCTTACACCCTTAAACCTCATAGGGGGAGAGAGAAAGAGGGGGGATGGATTAGGGAGAGAGAGAGGTTGGGAGGGAAAGGGGAGATAAAGATAAGTAAAGAGGGAAGGAGAGGTAAAGAGACATGAGAGATAAATAGTAGATAAGGAAGGATTTGGATGGAGGGAGAGGTATGAAGGGAGAGAGGGGAGTGGCAGAGAGGTGAGATAGAGAAATGGATGGATATGGAAGAGGGATGGTGGAGATAGGAAGGATAGAGGAGAGAGGGGAGGAAGGAGGAGATAACAGGATATGGAGGATAAAGAGGGAATGGAGGAAAGGAGGAAGGAGGGGTGGAAGGAGGAGGAAAGGGAGAAGGCAGGGAATGGAGGAGAAGATAGAGGTGTAGGGAGTGATGGATGGAGGAGGGAGGAGAGGGATGGATAGAGTAGAGAGGGAAGGAGAGTGGAGAGACCATGGATGGAGAGGGGAGAGAAGGAAGGAAGGATGGATGGTAGGTAGAGAGAGATAAAGAGGGAAGATATGGAGGAGAGAAGGAGAGGTGGATAGAGAGAGGGGAGGATGGAGGAAAGAGGGATAGGGGCTGGAGAGGATGGATGGAGATCAAAGGAGAATGGATAAAGGATAGAGAGAGAAATAATACAACTTGTTGATTACTGAAATTTGATATGCTGATTATCAAAATTTGACAGTCTAAAATTTGTGAGAGATCTTGCAAAAACTAGAATTTGCATTATAACTCCCAGAGATGTGAAACCACTCTCAAACATCCTAAAACTATATACATGAAATATAACTTAAAGTATAAGAAAGCAAATGTCTATATGTAAATGTTTATTGCATGTATATAGTTTCCCTCAAAGATATAAGAATAAATAAAAAAAAGAGAAGAAAAATAAATTAAATGTAGACCAAAATGTGAGTGCGTTATAGTGTGCGCTCGCATTATAATGCACACTTGCATTATAACGTGTGCTTGCGTTATAACGTACGCTCACACTATAACGTGAGTGTGTGCTATAATGTGATCACGTGCTATTATGTGAGTGCACATTATAGCGCAAGTGGTCATTATAGCATGAGTACGTGTTATAGCACCCGCTCGCGTATAGCGTGCACTTGCGTATAGCGTGTGCTCGTATTATAGTGCATGCACTCGTTATAGTGTGCACTCGTGTTATAACACACTCATGTTTTGTCAATGCATTCACAAAATGTAAGTGTGTTATAATGCGCTCGTGTTTTATCAACACATTCAAATATTGTGATTGTGTTATAATGCGCTCGTGTTTTGTCAATGCATTCAAATAATGCAAGAGTGTTATAACATGCTCACGTTTTGTCTTGATTTGGAAATACCCAAGCCTTTGGCTTGGATTTGCTTTGGATTTTCAACCCAAAGGATTGGAGAGCCTTCGCAATGTCCAAAGACATGTTTTTTCATATTTTACAAAATTTCACACAATCTCATTCATGATAGCCGTCAAGTTTGCATGTGTTTCAAGGTCAAACAAATTGAACACCTAGGCAATGTTAGGATCTCTCTTAGCTATCTAATGATGTAATTTTTTTTCACAATTTGACAATGTTAAGGTTTTGATCTACAATTTATTTTGTTTGTGTTTGTTTTTTGGAAAAAAACTAGCATTTGGTATTTTTTCGTTATAAATTAATCGTTCATCAAAATTTCAAATAAATTACATTTTTAGAAACTAGAATCCATTCTACACATATTAAAAAAATATATTTTCAATTAGTTTTCAAAATTTATAGGGGTAGCATGACCAAAATTCTATTTTTCAAGAAGTGTCCACTTTGAAAATTAGTAAAAAATCAAATATTCAAATTAAAAAATTATCAATAAAATCAGGCATAAACTACATACTGTTAGCTAATTTCTTGCCGAAGCAATTTTAAAAATACTAAAAAAAAGTTAACCTTTTGAGGGAGCCACAAAAGTTGCTATGTTATGTTTTTTTGACAAAAACAACACCAATTTCTATGGCCCCCTCTTTTGAACCCCTTAATCTCTACCATTTAAAAAAAAAATAGTAGTTTAGAAAGTAGCCTCAGAGCACTATGATCCTTGTTTTTGTTCCATCTCAAAATTTTGAGTGTAACTATCCTCATTTCACATCCAAGGTTAGTATTTTCTTATTTCAAAAAAAAAAGTGGCCACTTAAGACCCCTTTTTGGCCCCCCATCTTTTTGTAGTTACCCGAGACAAAGATTAGAATCATAGTGTGTAAATGGAGTTAATAAAGCCAACAAAAAAATTCTCAAAATCACCTATTCCTCCACAAACTAGAAAGTATTTATGAATTTAACGAAACATCAAGAATATAAGATTTTCATTAGATATTTTAGTTACAAATACTCAATTGGTCATGTATTGAGGTGGTTTAGAATTTACCCAAATTATACCCCTTGCTACCAATTACACAATTTCATAGAACTCTTAGTATTTTTGATGAAGGGTATTCCCCTTACCAATAAAAACTCACCACAACAACATAGGTTTACACAAAAAAAATACAATAGGAAAGAAAATATTTTCTTTTATTATTGAAAATGACATTGCATCATTACATTGCCATCATATGGGCTTTTGTTACAATCATCTACAAGTCTTCAAATCTGAAACAAATTTGCTCTAGGCTCTCAGGTCTTGCCACCAGACTGTTATAGTTGACTATCTCTAGTCTAGCCTCTCCTTCACTTACTTGTCAGCTCTCTTATTCCCAACAACCCCCTCTTCTAATGGGTTTATATCCTCACCTCTGTCTTCACTAGCAAGCCATATCCTTCACTATAACCATGTTGGCCATTTAGGGTTTATTCTGCATTTGATGCGTGCACCTGTAATCCGATCTTTATTTAATTATTTTACTTGTCTTTCCTTAGTACTGCCTCCATCTCCCAATCAACAATCAGGAATGGTTTCCTTATTGTCTTCTATCATACCAAATTCATGCCATGAAACCTACCTCGCTTTGAATCACCACTATCAAAAACACATGTTATCAGGTTGAGATAGATTCTTGAAAGTCTCATCAAATTTGACCTCTCTCTTTGATACCTCATCACCATCCTGTCACCACTCACAATTCACAACAACGATACAAATTGACCTATCATCCAATCACATCCCACCATCTGTCTGTCCATATCATCACCACTTCCCCATCATCGAGATCTCACCTACCTTAAAGACCGTCGCTTTATCACTATTTTTTTTATGACTTCATCATTCATACTCGCCATGTGAGGAGATATCCCAATTAACATTTGACCCTCATCTTGTGATCTGAACCGTCGATCATTTGTTGCTAATCACATGCTACTATTCACCCAAAGTCCATGTCCAAGTGACCATTTTAGTTTTCGTGGTTTACCACTATACAATTGCCTCCTTCATGGACTATCACAGGATTGTGAGATTCCTCGTTCTTCATACCAAACCAACAGACTTCCCTTCAAGCCATGAAGAGCGAAAGGTACATTAGATCGTCAGAAGTTGGATTTCATTCCTCCTTCATGCCACTTACCATCTTCTAGGTAAGGTGTAAGCCCAACATCCGTATCATGAAGACCAAAACCAACTTCCATCCTTTCAGATGTTAGGGTTCGCAATTCCTACATACATCATACATCTTTTGTAAGGCTTAAAGGCCGAAGAATGATGTCCGACTACCCATAAACATTGAGTACGCCTCAAGCCCGAAGTCTAAAACTCAAACTTCTACAGTCCTTCATGATTAGAAAACTTAATCCAATTTAGCCCTTATTGAAAAAAACAATACAAATCTTTTTGGTTGATGCAAGATTTCTCTTACACCTTGGATGCTCCTTCATCAGAAACCCATGGTAGGAAGAATTTTGCAAATATGGATTCACAAAATGGATTTGAGTGGTAGTATCACCATTTTAGACTGCAAGCAATCATCAACCAACCCCTTTGTTGAAATCGATACCTGCAATTGCTTCTTCTTTTTCCTCTTCCAACACTTAGTTGGAACAAGCAATCTCCTCCTCTGAAAACTCTATTCTTTACTCCTCTTCCTTGATGTAGAATCAACTCCACCATAACTCGAACACCTCCTCCAAATATATCTCTCATTCACCTCTAATATTGTGGGATTCATCCCACCATAGTCCGTCCACCTCCACCAATTTGCAATTGAACTTAAGTCTATAACACCATACAAATCCTTCTTTGCATACCAATCATCCCTAACAGGTTCTAATTGAGCCATCTCATATGCATTCACTAACTCATCCATCTCAACATGAAAATCATATTTCTTAAATTCATAAAGAAAACATTTTACCTTCAAATCACCTGTTGCAAATTCAACTTCGTTCTCTTCCTTCATGCCTTTGATAAGGCATGCAATTGTATCACTTTCTTGTCCTATAACCAATGCATCACACTCTTTTTCCACTACTGCAATCCTTTTATTTATACAAAACCCAGTCATATCTTCACCACAAAAATTTAAAACATTGTGCATTACCTCCTTCTTTGGTAATGCTACATCCACTTGTTCACCATCACCCTTGGGTACAACATTGTACTCCTCTTTCTTTATGCCTTCTAAAAGATATTTTTTCGTTGCAATCACTTCCTCCTTTGCATCCACACCAATGTTAGTAGTATAATCAAAGGACTCTTCATTTTCTCCCTACAACAAACTATCATTCATACAAATCTCCTTATCACATAAGAAGTCATCAACTGATGCCAAGGGAAGATTATTAAACAACTCAACTTCCTTCCCCTCTTTCCTTCCTTACTTTCAGCTGTAGTGTTTTCATCCACAAAGACACTCATTTCTACAACATCTTCTACATTACTCTTATCATGCTCAGACAAATCAAAACTTTCACAAAAAATAGAATTTACCTCTTTCTTCTCCATAGTCCACACTTCTGCAACATCATTACACCCACATTCTTTGTTACAACAATATTTATCAAAATTAATATCTATCTAATTATTCTCCATTGTTGTCACTTCAATCTTGTCTTCATCATGATATGTCACTATTTGTATGCCCTTAGAAGGACATATTGTGGTTACACACTTCCCCTCTTGTTCCTTAATCTCAACGCCGTCAAGTTGAATTATGGCTACAATGGCTTTGTCCATTGCTATATGTTGATCCTCATTGGAACATACACCAAAATTTGGGTGAACCTCATCACCTTCTATTGCAACTTTCACTACTCCAATTCTTCCTTCATTATCACTCTTCATGTCATTCCAACACAAACTAGATTTGGTTCTAACCTCACCAAAATATGAAAAACTTTTAAGCTTCTCATACCTAGCCATCCTATTCATATAATTCACATACAAACTATAATTTTTTATACATTCACAAGATGTAAGTTTTACCTTTTCTTCAATTGCTACCACTTGGGTTTCCTCTTCTTCAAGGTCCCTCATTGCTCTCCATATTTTTGTAGTTTCTACCACCTCTGTATCTTCATCCTCCATGTCTTCTAATAGACATCTCTCAGCTTTAGGCTTAGGTTCCTCTATCTATTCATACTTATTCTCTTCCTCGGTGTCACATGCATGACACTCTGTCGCAACCTCTTTCTTTCCTCTAGTCAAAACATCATTAGAATGATAAAATTATCTTCAACTCTTGTCTTCTCTTGTTTCCTCTTTTCAATCATGTCCCTCAATTCATTTATTTTCTATTGTATCTCTATCATTTCTCTTTCTCTAAATTTTCAAAATATCTCTCTGATTTCCTCAAGTATGGGAATCCTTAGAATCCATCTAATGACAATTCCCTTTCTCTTTTCCATTTTTTGGGCCTCTCCAAGTCATAACAACACAAACCTTCAACCTTTAGGTTTCACAAATGTAAGTTCCCTCACATTCAACAATCTATTTAGAACCACACGAACCTTAGTTCATCTCTTAGTTACAAGTACTCCTTGAAACAATATCTCACACAACTATCCTCTACCCAACAAAGACTCTAGAAGCTTCTTTCTCTACCCACCCTCTCTTAGTGGACGAACTCTACAGCTTCTACCCAACTTTATCTCTCTTGGAGGATAGTAGTCACAAGTTCTCTTTCATGCCTACAACAAATATATTATTCCACAACTCTCTCTCTCTTGCATCTTCACCACATCACTCTTCACCACTCTTCACCCACAGGTCCTGGTGCATACTCTACACTCTCAAGATCTTCTAGCTCTAATACCACTAATGAAGGGTACTCCCCTTACCAACTATAACTCACCATGAAAACACAGGTTTGCACATCAAAAATGAAAGACAAAAGAAAACATTTTCTTTTATTAATGAAAATGACATTATAGCATTACACTACCATCATATGGGCTTTGGTTACAATCATCTGTAATTCTACAAATCTAAAATAGATTCGCTCTAGGATCTCAAGTCTTGCCACCAGACCGTTACAGTTGACTCTCTAGTCTAGCCTCTCCCTCACTTCCTTGGCAACTCTCTTCTCCCCAACAACCTCACTCTTCTTCTAATGGGTTTATATCTTTGCTTCTATCTTCACTAGCAAGCCATATCTCTCACTATAACCATGTCGGCCATCTATGATTTCTTCTCCATTTGATGCATGCACCTGTAATCTAATCTTCATTTAATTCTTTTACTCATCTTTCCTTAGTACTGCCTCTATCACCCAATCAACAATCAAGAATAGTTTCCTTGTTGTTTGCTATCACACCACATTCGTTCCATGAAACCCATCTCGCTTTGAATATCCACTATAAAAAACAAACTACATTATTGGGCTGAGAGAGATTCAAGTCTCACCGAATTTGACCTCTTTGACTCATCGCCATCCTGTCAACATTCACAATTCACAACAACAATGTGAATTGACTTGTCATCCAATTGCATCCCTTCATATGTTTGTCCAAGTCATCGCCACTTCCCCATCATTGATCTCACTTTCCTCAAAGACCATCACTATATCGGTGCTTTGTTTATGACTTCATCATTCATACTCGCGATGTGAGGAGATATCCTGATCAACATCTGATCTTCATCTTTTGATCTGTACTGTCAATCATTTACTGCTACACCGCATGCTACTACTCCACCACAGTCCATCCAAGTGACCATTGCGGTGTTTGTGGGTTACCACTTTACCACATCCTCCTTCATGGACTTTCACGGGATTGTGGGCTTCCTCGTTCTTCATACCAAACCAACAGACTTACCTTCGAGCCACGAAGAGCGAAAGGTACATTGGATCATCAGAAGTCATAGTTCATTCCTCCTTCATGTTGCTTACCATCTTCCGAGTAAGGTCTAAGCCCAGCCTCCATCTCATGAAGACTGGAACCAACTTCCATCCTTTCAAATGTCAAGGTTTACAGTTCCAACATATATCATACATCTTTTGCAGTTAAGTCAAGGAGTAAGGCTTAATGTTGAAGCCCTATGTCCCACTGTCCACAACATTGAGTACACCACAAGCCCAAAGTCCAAAACCCAAACTTCCACAGTCCTTCATGCTTAGAAAACTTAAGCCAATTCAACCCTTATTGAAAAGAAACAACACATATCTTTTTGGTTGATGCAAGATTGCTCTTACACCTTGGATGCTCCTGCATCAATTTTCAAATTTGAAACACCTGGCATCTATGAGAGAGGTTCTAGTCTAAGGCCTTTTCTTGAGCATATTGATTTTTCTTTGTAGTATTGTACACCATGCTTGTAGTGCATGCACTTTGTACAATATGTTTGATTAACTATTTGAACTACTTTAGGCAATTCTATAATTTATTTGGAATTTTCAATTAATAAGAGATGTTCTATTTTTATTTTTTATTTTTTTTAACCCATAGATTTAAGATATTTTATTTGCTAATAAGTATTAAGTAAAATTTACAGTATTATTATAATAATAAATTAAATAATAATTACCAATTAATGATATTAAAATAACATGTTGGAGAGGATTTCCTATTGCATTAATCATTCATAATGATAGGACCTTGAGACTATAATTATTAGGTTTGATGTGCTAGAATCCACAAGTTCATACCCATTTCATATTGATTGAATTTTTCGAGTTGCAATAGACATGTACATATAATTTTATTTTTTTAAGGTTTAATGTCAAACATAGATTATGTATTGGATTATGACACTCACATGATACTTCATTTATTAAGAGTCAAGGATTGTGGTGTATCCATTCTCAAATGATCCCAGCCATATATCTTATGGTGTGAGCTTTACAGTTTGATTTTTAGTGGATTCATTCAAAACTTTTCAACTTCATCAATAAACAAAAGACTTTTTGACAAATAAATTATTACTTATATTTATTTTCAAATAAAATTGATAAGTAAATGAAAATTCTTGTGTGAAAGTTGATTAATCTAACAATATTATTTTTATATATTTTTGGGTTCTTAAGGAAGATATAAATTTCACCTTAGTGGTTCTCCTTATAACAAAGAAAAATAATAATTTATATGGAGAATCTTTGCAGCATGTTATATGCAGTTGCAAATAAATCTATAAACAAGTTTAAAGAACTTGAGGAACATCTCTGGTTAAAAATATATTAGAAATGATTTGATATGCCTTCTGAGTAAGGTGGACGGAATCAAAGAAAAGATATTTGGAAGCATCAGGACATGTAAAGGGACTAAATTGGTTGCACAGGAAGGCCACTTCGAAGGTGCCGGTCCCACAGCAACCCCTTGCAATCACCTCCAAATCTGGCATGTAATGTAGTAATGCAAGATTAGAAATAATATAGTAAAACATCCAGACATAATGACATCTGTATTGTTATCAATCATTAGAATGTAAATTACCATATTTGCTAGGATTTGCAATGAACTCAGAAATCAGAATGTTATAATCGAGAGAAGCAATTTGAAGCCCAGGGAAAGCAGGTTTGAGTCCATCAACCATGGCATTTAAGCCTGAATTGAATCCAGATGCAGCCTGGTTTATCTCTTCGTCACATGCTCCCCTGTTCAAAAAGCTTCTAAGTGTTCTCTCTACTGGTAGACATCCCAATGGTGGAACATTAATCAAAGCAATTCTACTGACACCCAGATTGTATAACTCCTGCAAAATTCAGACTCAGAATTTACTGCAATTATGCTTGGAAACTACTAAATTCAAAGAGTAGAGACAAGTTATAACCATGCCTTGATATAAGCTGTGTATGTATTCAAGAGGAAATCTGTATACTCTTGAACAGTGAATTGAAGTGGACGAGTTGGGAGTGAGAAGTAGTTGACAATGAAGTCATTGGTGCCTATCGAAATAAAAGTTACTGCCTTTCTGATTATGGTGGTGGCCTCTTCCTCTCCCACCAATCCTGCTATTCTCTTTCTATACTCCTTAAAATACTCAATTTGTTTCCAAACTGGTATCACATTCTGCATTCATGTAAACAAATCCAACTTGTAAAAATGTAGGAAAAAGCTGACAAGATACATAGTATTACAGATGTATTAAGGTCCTGTGAAACACTAAAAAATGTAATGGGTGTCTACACTTATTTGGGCAGTGAGATTGTCTAAGCCTGTGCCAGAAGATGCAAAACAGACACCAGTTAGCAAGTCTTGGGCCTTGAGCTTAGGGTCCAAATATGGGGGCAACAATTCCTTGACTCCAAGTCCTTCAGCTGTAATGAAATGATAGAATTATAAGTAACGTGAGATTTGACAATGGGTAAAGATAAATCAAACCAAAGCAAATAAACAACAATCTTCCAACTCTATAGAAATTTTAGAGCGAAACGAACATGTATGAGCTAAGACTGACAACAAATTCTGCAGTGTAACAAAATATAGAATATCTAGAGCTTTCAGATTTATTGTCAAGCTTTAAGAAAAACATGCAGGTATGGCATATCTAGGTTACCAAAGTAGTCAGACATGAGCTTTCCATTGGATATCCTTCCTGTGGGAATGTGATCTATGAAATCTCTTCCATATGGAGGAAAACCACCAGAAAGTGTCGTAATAATAAAATCATTATTGCCTGTATCTAAATAGGAGTCCCCAAACACAAAAACAGCAGGCACTTTCTGTCCTCCAACAAACAAAATGTAATCACATTTCTGAGCTATTATGAAGATCAAACTTAAAAAAAGAGTGTGCAAAACAAGAGATTCTGCACTTGATTTCATTGCTGCACCAGGCAATCCTTGAATTGTAGTACAATATCTATGTCAACCCTTGTTAACTAAGATACCAACAATGGAGGCATGAGAGATAAGCTTTTACAGGGCAATCCTTCTGTACTATACTTTGTCGTTGACCATAGTGGAGCAAATTAATAAGAGTAGGTGACGAATTAATATTGAGTGGAGGAGGAAGTGGACAAGGATATTCCGCGTGGATAATAAATTAGATACCGTCCTTGGATGTCAATAGAAGGTTCGATTCCGTATTAAAGATGACAGTTGGGCTTTTATTAGTCCTTCAACTACCACTTCACGAGGGTTTTAACAACTTCAACGATATCGAAGATCACTCTCAGTTACAATTATCCTTTCATGACTACAATGGCTGGAGTCAGAAATAACAACAGTCAATATTTGTGTCACAATCTTTTATGACATAGCCAAAGATGATGTTGTCCTCCTTCAAGGTTGTGTTCGAAGATGGTTCTCATTTTTCTCACAATTCTTTTTCCCATCATTTTTATATTCTTATGTTTTTATATAACTTTATAATTTATAATTATAGGGACAATTTATTTTAAATATTTATTGTAAAAATCAAGAGCACCAGCATTTGTATGATATCATAATATTATTGAGAGCTGATTTTCAATGTATTATATTATAACTTTTATACAGTCTTTTCATCATAACTTCTCCAATAATCAATTTAAAAGAAAGTAATTAATTGTTTAATAATAATAAAGTATTAAAAAACTTCAAATCACTAAGATGACTTTATTAAGATAAGTCTTATTATTCCAACAATTGTATAAAAAAAAAGTATAATGTATGATGTTAACTATTCAATCTGATTTTTTGAAATATTTTGATGTTTGAATAATTTATTGAATAGAAAAAGTGTGATTGTAATTATTACTTATTTAATGAATATTTACAAAAGAGTAAGTGCTTGTCTTTTAATTATAGATAATTTAGTCAATAAAATTTATAGTTTATTGAAATATATTTAAATAGATAAAAAAATGTGTTTTTTGATATATATTAATGTTATAAATGTGTGTGCGTGTGTTTTTAGGGTATTTATCATTAATATTAATTTAAGAAATTAATTGTAAACTTTATAACTATGTTGATAGATATATTTAAGATATCTATGTTTAAATTAAAAAAATATAAAACAATTTATTATGTATTATTATCATTTTTTTACTGAAGAAGTTATGATGGAAACATAGAGGAGAATCCATAGACATAAAAGAAAGGATATCTAGAGATGGAGAAGGAATATTTACTAGGTAAAACATATCCTAAATTAAAACCCTTAGATATATCAAATGAATATAGGGTTGAAGTAGTAGCTAAGTCACTATTGTAGGTAATTATCATAAAGAATAATGGCATAGGAAGTGAGCTTGGTTAAGGAGGGGAAAAAATTCATGATAAATATCTAGCAATAAAAGTGCACAACAGAGGATGACTAGGTAATGATAGAAAAAATATAACAAATAATAATAGCTAAAATCCCACTCAATATAAATCAATGAAGCATAAATGTGAACAAGTCCAAATCCTAATCACGTCTAAAATTAATGCAAGAACTAAAAAATATAGATCTAAAAATTAAAAATACAAATATATTCAAAACCCTACTTGGTAAAACCTTAGAGAAGTTTGAATGACAAATTCACTATTGTTTGTAAGGAAAGTAGATCACCCCTAAATAAAATATCATGTAAATAAACAAAAATAAGAATTAATAAATAATTCACAATAGATAAAAAAAAGGGGATAGATTATTCATACGACATGACAATATAATGAAATAACAATAATAATTGCATACTTGGATCTTGAAAAAGAAGAGATGGATTTGACTATGATAAATGACTACTACTTGAAACTATACCTTGATCTAGAATGACTACATCAAAGTAGTCATAGTTTGTAACTTTTGGAACTTTATATGAGCTTAAGTCACTTTCGTGTACATATATACAATATTTTCTCTTGTTGATTCATCCTCTAATGTGTAGATTCAACCTTTTAGTGTTGATTTCTCTCTCATGTCTTTAGACCTTCTATACCTCCAAACAAGGTTTTTCCTTCATGTTGGATAATCAATAAATAATTGATAGTATTAAAAAAACCCTTTAGGAGCTTACTAAATGAGGATCTTCTTCTTATGCCTCTAGACCCAAATAAATGGTTTAGTAAAGAGATGGAAGAAATATTTATAATAAATGCAAGTGATACTAATTTGGAGCCATGACAATACTAAGTGATTAAGATTTGTGACTTCATGAGAGTGAAATTAATGCAATGAGTATTGTAATGACCTAGTGTAAGAACTAGGGTTTTTTCTTGTGTTTTTGCAATAGATGACATGATTGATGTGGAAATATAAATAATCAAGGGTTGGTCCCTTACAATAGGTAGATGTGATGGTTGAATTGCTTAATGACCAATAAATGTATATAACCAAGAGATGATGCCATTTTATAGTTGACTTAGACTTACAATTTAAGTACTTTGGCACATGAAATGTTGAATAATGACTAACTGAATTTGGTAAATGGCTTAGGTTTGAGAAGAAAGAAATGAATAAGAGGGTCGAATATGCAACGTACATTTGACCCTAAAATGTGAACTAATAATCAAAATACAAAAACAAATGTTTGAAAAACTTTATGTTATTTTATTTAAAGTTGTTTTAAGAATTTTGATCAAAAGAGTTGTTAAATCATTCAAAATAATGCACTAAGACCAAATATTTTGAATATCCATAAAAATAACATAAAATGAATAAAAAGATATAAACTATACTTTTTACATCACAACGATTGATACATTACTTTAAAATGAAAAATATTATAATAATCTTTGAAATATTAAAGAAATAAATTTCAATTATGCATGCCTCTTTCTCATGAGTATATATTAGATTTTATGAATATAATGAACTTCCTGGATAATTTAATTAAACTATATATTAAAACGTAGATTTAAACATTTATATATCAATAAGTAAATTATGTAAAAAGTTAAAAAAAAAAAAGTTTTTATTATTATCTATAAATTTGAAGATCAAAATATTTAATTTTAACCAGATTTTGTGTATTCTTAATTCTTGTAAAATAACTTAACTTTTATTTTATATTGACTACTTTTGATTCTTTTAGAAATAAGATCAATATAATTAAAATTCATAAATTTTCTTTCATAACTTTTATTAGAACTGGATTTTACTCAACCTAATTATAATTATATAAAATTATAAGAAATGAGATTAGAAGTCCAACCCAAAAAAAAAAACTATACAGGAAAGCCTTTAGTAATTATTATGAACCTTAGATTTCACTCAAACAAAATTCCTGGATCTACAACCATGCTCATCCATGAACAAAACCTCTATTTTTAATTTATAGTTTTATTAAAAAAAAAAATGTCTCACCAGTTTGTTTGTTCCACATTTACTTTGAAGAGAATGCATTCTTCTTTTTTTCTCTCTGTTTGTTGCAGAGATATGCAATCATTTAAATCTCTATCATAAAATATCATTGTCTTTAATGATGAAACATTCAATATCAATTTTATATTTTATTTATATATTCTATTTTCATTCATCAAAAATTCATTTTAACAGCTAATATTTAAAAATAGCTTCCACCACTTTCTATACCTTCAACCATGCCTTGTTGCAATGATTCTCAGCTAAATTGCATTCTGCACCATCACTCCGTGGTCCAGAGTGGCAGAAAAACTCAGTTTCTGTTAAATAAATCTAATGTTTCAGAGGGAAGCCATATCAAGCAGATAAAGGAGAACCATGTTGCAGATACTCAGAAAGTGTAATGGAGGGAAGATAAAATATCAGGTCATTTAGTATCCAAAACTTTAGATATTAAGAAGTTAAAATTCTCTTGTTTATAAGAGATTATGGGAGAAGACAACCCACGTAACAAATGATTTCTACAAATAGACGCCAAGTAGGTAGATGGCTTTATTTCTCCTTTTAAATAGTTTGGTTGTTTCGCTACCAAATATCTTTATAGTGTACGACAGACCGAAGGGTAGTTGCTGCAATATTCAATAATTTTTTTCATTGAATTATCATAAGGTGGACCAATAGTATTCATTGTTTGAATGTGTTGCATTTAATGTGTTGTATTTATCTTTTTTGTATTTTATAGTTAGATATAATATAGGTGGATCAATATCATTGATTTGTTTTTGCACTTGTCAATAAATGTGTTGTATTTTATTTTTCTTGTATTTTATAGTTAGACATAATGCAAGTGGACCAATATCATTAATTTTCTTTGCACTTGTCAACAAATGTGTTTTGTTTTTTATTTATTGTATTTTACAGTTAGACATAATGTAGGTGGACCAATATCATTAATTTTATTTGTACTTGTCAATAAATGTGTTTTTCTCTCTCTTGTATTTTATAGTTGGACATAATG
>VDFB02000015.1:155572049-155621563 GCA_007258455.2 Sequoia sempervirens
TATCTACCCCTTTTCTGACCCATATCCTACGAGCTTCCATTACGCGTTCAAATAAATCCATTTCATGACTTTCCACATTCAAGTTTCGCACTGATTTCCATTTCACAAAACTACCCTCTGAAGCTTCTTCAAGAACAAAGTAATCACTGACTTTTAAACCCCAGGATTGTTTAGTCTGCTCCATTATGTTTGAGAGTTCAGGCATGTCTGCTAAGACTGGGTACCCTTCCCATGAATCATCCCAAAATAAGGCCTCCTGCCCCTCCTTCACCTCCCATGTGATAAAATCTGTAATCAAATCTCTGCAGCTTTTAATGAAATTCCAAATTCGGGACCCAGATGGAAGAGTGTTAGCATAAAAAAAATAATTTGGATCAGGTTTCAGATATTTTGCCCTGACGATCTTAACCCATTTGAGATCTGGCCTGGAATGGATTGTCCAAGCCAATTTAGCCCCCAACGCTTTATTTTGTTTTAAAATGTTTCTTAGCCCAGAACCGTCATTTTCCTTCTTCTCACAAACCTTTTGCCAATTAATAAGAGGGATTTTTTTTTGTTCAGAGCTGCCTTTCCAAAAGAAGTCCCTCATTACTTTATTTAGATCTTTGCTTGCACCGCTGTTTAACTGGAGACAGGACATCAGGTATATTGGCAGGGCTGAAATGACTGATTTCAGCAGAGTTAACCTCCCAGCCCAAGAAAGCCATCTATTCTTCCATGAAGAAATTCGGTCTTTACATCTGCTCACTATTGAGCTCCATGCATTGTTGCTTTTGATGCCTTTATCCAATGGAAGGCCTAAATATTTGCAAGGCAATTGCCCCATTTTGAACCCTAGAATTCTCAATATTAGCACCTCATTTGGGCAGGTTGTATTAAAGAAAAAAACCTCTGATTTGGCCTTACTAACTTCTTGACCTGAAGCCCTAGAAAAATCCTCGAGCAATAGTTTTAACCTTTGCGCCTCCTTTGCCGATGCTTCACCAAACAGCATTGTATCATCTGCAAATTGTTGATGTGTAATATTGGGAAGACTGCTGGTGACTTGCAAACCTTGTATCTCCCCTGACCGTCTTGCATTTTCAATCGATCTTCCTAATGCTTCTACCATTATTATGAATAAGAACGGAGATAGAGGGTCACCCTGCCTCAACCCTCTTGAAGCAGTGAAGAAACCTTCCGGAGAACCATTTACAAGCACTGAGAAACGCGGGCAGGCTACCCAACCAAAGATCCAATTCAACCACTCCTTCTGAAAACCAAAAGCCTCCATTACTTTAAAAAGAAATCTCCAATTCACTCTGTCATACACTTTTTTAATGTACAGCTTCAACAGCATTCCTGCTTTTTTTAATTTTTGAATTGAATGAATGACTTCATGGGAAATGATCACCCCATCTAGAATAGAACACCCAGGAACAAAGCCTGTTTGTTCTTCAGAGATAATAGTGGGAAGAATTTTCTTTAAACGGTTAGCTACAACTTTAGCCAAAATTTTGTATATTATGTTACAAAGCGAGATTGGGCGGAAGTCTTCCTATCTGTCAGGTTTCTCTTTTTTTGGAATTAGAGTGATTAAGGTATTATTTTATTCCTTAAGAACCCTGTTATTTAGTTTAGAATCTTCAATAGCTTCCCAAATATCCTTACCCAAAAAGTGCCAGCATTTCTGAAAGAAACCAGTGGGGAACCCATCTGGTCCAGGGGCCTTCTCTGGCTGCATCCCAAAGATATCCTCTTTTACTTCCTCTTCAGAGAACTGTGCATTCAGTGCTTGCATTTGATTTGGGGAAACCAATTTCGGAATAGATTGCAGAGAGGCATTCTGCGCTTGCCAATTTGAACCTTCCCAATCATTAAGCAAATTCTAAAAAAAAGAGACCGCAGAAGCCTTGATTTCCTCTGCATCTTCCAGCATTCTTCCATCCTCGTCATACAGACAAGTGATTCTGTTGAATTCTCTTCGAGCCTTTGTGGAGTTGTGAATTTTTTTTGAGTTCCTATCCCTAGATTCTTACCAAACTTCTCTGGATTTTTGACGCCAAAAAAATTCTTCTTTGGAAAGGATGTCGTTCAACTTTTTGGATAAAGCCTTTTCTTTCATGTAGCACTCTTCATTCATGCCATTCTTCATAATTTCATCTGCTAAGGAGCCTAATTCTGCCTCTGTTTGCTCTTTTTCTCTGAAAATATTTTTAAAACTCTCTTTATTCCATTATTTAAGATGTTGCTTCAGGTATTTTAACTTTTTAATTACATTGAAAAGACTTGAACCACCCGGAGAGCATTCCTTCCACCATTGTTCAAGTAGCTCTAACACATTTGGGTCCGTAAACCACATCATTTCAAATTTAAAAGGGCATCTGATCAGACCTTTCTCACCAGTAATAAGCAATTGCACTGGGAGATGATCAGAACCAGTACCAGAGTTTATCTTGCTTTCTAGAGAAAAGGGAAAGGAGCCCAAATTTCCTTTGAAGAAAAAACGATCTAATTTTTCCGCAATACTTCCAAACCCTTTCCTTCGGTTTGTCCAAGTGAAAAGGCCATTGCCTGTGGGAATTTCCAGAAGAGAATTTCTCTCCACAAATTCACAAAATTCTTTTTGAGACTGTAAAGTTTTCCCAATTCCCCCTAACTTATCCTCCTTCTTAAGAATGGCATTAAAATCCCCTCCTAAAAAACTACATTCTTGGTGCAAATCTTGCAAAACAACATCCAGCTCTTGCCAAACTAATTTTTTCAGAGTGCTCAGCAAAGGACCATATACATTTATTAAATTGAATTGAAGGTTCGAGGTTAAACTTCTTACCTTGCACGCCATCCAGTGCCTACTAATCTTCAAAGCCTCCAGAAAGATTGACTGAGGCTTCCAAATAATCAATAAGCCCCCCGAAGCGCCTTCAGCTTCCGAACCAAGCCATTTCCAGGATCTTAACTTTTTTTCAAATTTTTCCAGATCCGACTTATCTAGTTTTGTTTCTTGAAGAAGACAAATTTATACTTAACACACTTCAATGTGGCGCCTAATTAGGTTCCACTTGTTAGGGGCATTTAAGCCCCTAACATTCCAGGTTAAGATTTTCATTGCTGTTCAGGAAGGGCTCCACCCTTCCCTACTTTTATCATAGTGTCAATTTTTTTTTGGCCATTGGCTTCCCCGTCCATCTTTCTTTTCTCTTGATTAGGGATCCTACCCCTCTTTTTTTGTTCCCCACAATCTGGAGTTAATTTGAGGATGTCCCTTCTGTGAATGCCTAAATGAGATTTCGCTGCCTGCAGATCCTCTGCTAGCTTCCGCTTCCTACCTGATTGTGGGCTTCGCAATTCTGTTGAGGCTTGTTCATCTGATTCCCAATAATCCTCCATTCCTGCCAGACTGAAACCCACCTCCAACGATCCTATCCTTGATTTAGCCGCCTCTGCTAGTTCCACAAGTTCCTTTCCTACTTCAATCAGAGAGTCCAGCTCCACATTCATGCCACTATCCCCCATAAGAGCTAAGGTTTCCGAGATTTTGTCGTCTAACTCTTCAAACTGGACCCGCTTCTCCGACTGCTCTTCTTGAGTGATCTTCCTGCCTGCATCTTCACCCGTGGGGGTAGGAGATGGAGTCCCAGTTAACGTAGCTCCCCCCATGGGGGCCGTATTGACACTATTTGCTTTTGGAGAAACCCTAGAGTCCTCTATCGGTGATTTCTCACTCCCTTGCTTTGGTGATTTTGGAGTTTCGGATAAGATTCGTGCCGCTGTTCGAAGGTTTGTTGAAGGGGTTTCCACCAAGCTAGATTTACCTGCCACTTCATTTTGAGTTCTGCAACCTAGCGTGCGTACCAGGTTATTGCGCATTAAAGAGTCTCTTACTAATTTTTGAACCCTAACCCCATAATCCGTGATGAGCTCAATCTCACTCCAGAACGGTCTAACCTCAGTGTTTTCCACACAGATGCGCACATAGGTTTGATTTCTCTTCGCCAGTTTCCTTTCTTCTGCACAAACAAATGTGCCCAACTGGTTTGCAATTTCCTCAAGAATGGAGGGCGCCCAGTACTCCTGTGGGAGGTTTGGTAAACTGTACCAATCTTGAATATATTCCATTTCGTGGGTTGAAGGGTCAAAACCTATAGACCACTTTCTTAAATAAAAGCCGCAGCCATCGAGCACCCAGACCCCATTTACTATTTTATCTCTGATAGTGCAGGATGGGCAAACAACTAAGAAAAAATCATTTTGGAGCATTTTAAACTGCAGCTCCTCACCCCGCCGTTCTTTCCACCAGCTCACCAAATAATCCCAGTTTAGATTCTTCCCAAACCACTTTCCAAACAAACCTAATTGTTCTAACCTCAGGACTTCCGCTTGCAAGATCGAAGAGCTTATAACTACTTTGGTTCTTCCACTTTTAGCTTCTTTGGACATGGAAGAGGCATGTTTGTTCTGTTCTTCCTTTGAACATTCTTCCCTGACTTCCTCCCATCCCTTGGACGAAAATTTTTTTTGCCATTCCATTCCTCCCTTCCCATTTCTGGAAGTAGGGTTTTTTTGCGAAGTTGGTCTGCTCGGCCATGATGGAATATTCTGCCTGAGTTTTTCTTCATTCTGATAGCAGTCTGAAAGCTTCATTCCTATTCTTATTCCTACCAGAGAGTCCACTTAACCTTGATTACGAAGATGCCCATGACCCTGCCCCATGGCGGCGGTAGGCCAGTTAAGTAGTGGACCCAGCGATCCTGCCTCAGGACATGTTTAAGATCCACGGACCTTTGTTAAGCGTTGGGACTACAACCAACTGCTACCACTCCTAAGCACGGCCGTTGCTTACATGCGCTGACCCGTTCGCGGAGCTCCATCCTCCTATAAAAGCTACTTATTATCTATTTTTAAAATAATTTGATATTATTTTTTTCATGAGGGTTACTTGGAATTTTAGATTAGTCTTAGTTCAAAGAGATCACTTATAGGGGAATTTCTTCTCAATAGCGTTATCACTGAGACCACTATTGGGGGCCTCAATCCCCAAAACATTATCACTTTGTTCAAACTCATGAGCTCCATGGCCAAGCAAAGGCCAACATAACTTGTGAGCACAATAGCACAATGAAGGCATACATCCTACAAGCACATTATTCCAACAAAGGCACATAGCTTATGAGTGTAATGACCTAGTGGAGGTTCCAACATTGGTGGCTTCCACAATAATGTTATGTATTGACCAATAAACTATTCCCTTATTGATAATATATATAATTTTTTTATTTAAATGATATAATTTAAGTTTAAAAAGTAAACACATAGCAATAATCATGGATTTTAAAGTTGAGTTACAATTGAAGGCTCCAATTAGAATAAATAACTCCTTAAAATAAATTAGGAAAAATTTATCACTTGTTCCTAAAAAGGAATGTTGGCAATTATGATTTTCCCCTATAAAATCCCTTGAAAATATATAATATTTTTTTATTTATTCCCTTTAAATGATGAAGAGCCAATGGGTATAATAGATTATTTTAATCATTTTAAAATTTTCTTTTTAATGAGTTTTAATTTAAATCATAATTATTGTTTTTATGAATTATGAAGGGATTTTATAGAGGTTTTCATTAGAGAAAAAAGTGGAACCATCAAAATTGGTATATATGATTAGATCATTACTTCTTTTGGATTAGATTATTTGAGAGATTTTGCATCAATACTTTAGATCACACTCCATCATCAACATGATAGATTATTATTAGAAACAAAGATGGAGTAGAAGTGGACCTAGATAAACTAAATTGGGGACTGGATGCAACACATTGTTTATGAGGACTCATTGGTTATGTGTAAAAAATTCTTTAAATCTAGCCACCCCTCTAGGTACATAGTCATTAAGCAATCTCTTTATAATGGAAAGAAAAAGATTTTTTTTTGCACATGATCACCATAGTGTGTTATTTTTCCTCTTCTTGCTACAATGCAGGATGAATCTAGTGGAAGGATCTCTAAGGTATATTGTAGGAATACTCTTCATGGAAACATGTTATATTAATAGTACTCACATTGCCTGTTGCAATCTCTAGCCCTCGTTGAATGGGCCTTCTCCTAAAAAGGATATGCGAAAAAAAGGATAAGAGGGATTTTTCATCCTGTAGTTTCTTTTCAAGTTGAATAAACTTGTAAGAATATTGATACTAACAAGTTGGTTGCAGGCCACAATATCTCTATATAGGAAACCAATGGAAAATTTTAATACTCTTTAGTAAGGTTGAACTTTAAGATGCCTTGATTCTATGTATGTTATTTCTTTCTAACATGTGTTTGTTATACTTAGTCCCTTTATCTGAGATGTCCCCTTGTTGGTGTCTTGTTGTAGTCTTTGTGCTATTGATTTATTAGTTCTTCCCAAGGCAGAATACTAATGCATCTGTTGCATGCAATTTTTTAACTAATAGTGACAATTCAACCAATGAACACATAGAATTAAAAATTTGACCAACAATTTTATATAGTCTATTTTTAATTGTCTATTTCTAAAATTGGTAAAATATCCTTTATCTTCCTTTTTATTGGTTCATGTTGTCAACAGTAGTGCAAAAATTAGGATTTTTCTTTTTCTTTTTCTAAATTATGTGCAGTGCAATGCATTTAATTCATTGAATCAAATTTCAAACCTATTAATGAATTGAATGACATGAGTACTATTACATACATCATCATACAATTATATTGTTGATTTAGAGGTATTATTTTACATATTTTATTTAATAATTGGTAATATTTTCAAAGCTTATTAAATAAATGTGAGTACGCTCACTGCATATTTTATATTTGTTTAACAGTGTGTATTAAATATCACAATAAAATTTATGTATCTATAATAGTAAAATTTATCTATCTACAATTAATATTTCAATAAAATCTACTTTAAAAAAATACATGTAATAATATGGTTTAGCAAGGCAAAAATTACATAAATATCACATTATCAAAAAAAAGGAAGATATATATATATATGGAGTTATTATCATAATATATATTTGTATAATTGAATTTTTTTTATTTTTACAATATTAATTAACTATAATAATAACAATATACAACAACAAACAATCATATTACACCCCTAGGTGCTTATATTAACTAAATGTTTAAAACAACCAAACACACCCATACGATTTTTTATTTTTTATTTTTGCAACATTAATCAACTTTAATAATAACATTATATAACAACAAACAATCACATTACACCCTTAACTGCTTATATTAACTAAATGTTTAAAACAACAAGCACACCCCACACGATTTTTTTTTAATATTTTTGCAACATTAATCAATTATAATAATAGCATTATACAATAAGAAACAATCACATTACACCCCTAGCTACTTCTATTAATTAAATGATTAAAACAACCAAACACACCCGACAATGGACAAAACCAGAGGCAAAATGTGTCTCTTGTTAATCTTGCTACTTGTTTGTTTCACTAGACTTTTCTTGCCTTTGGATCTCTCTTTGTATAAGAAAATTAGGACCCTTTCAAGAACCCTACCTTTACCCCTTAGAAAAAATCATATTCTACCTTGTAACCATTAATATGCATACAACAATAGGCCCACAAGTTTGACAAGTGCAAAGAAAATTAAAGATATTGGTCCACCTACATTATGTCTAAATATAATATACAAGAGAGATAAAAAAAACATTTATTGACAAGTACAAAGAAAATTAATGATACTGGTCCACCTCATTATGTCTAACTATAAAATACAATAGATAAAAACAACACATTTGTTGACAAGTGCAAAGAAAATTAATGATATTGGTCCACTTGCATTATGTTCAACTATAAAATACAAGAGAGATAAAACAAATTGCATTTATTGACAAATGCAAAAAAAATTTAATGATATTGGTCCACCTATATTATGTCTAACTATAAAATAGAAAAGAGATAAAGTAAAACGCATTTATTGACAAGTACAAAAACAATTAATGATATTGATCCACCTATATTATACAACCCACCTAACAAATGAATATGATTTCAACTAAACTATTGGTCCACCTTATGATAATTCAATGAAAAAGAATATTGAATATTGCAGGAACTCCCCTCCTGTCTCTCGTACACTATAAAGACATTTGGTAGCGGAACAACCAAACTATTTAAAAGGAGAAATAAAGCCATCTACTTACTTGGTGTCTATTTGTAGAAATCATTTGTTACGTGGGTTGTCTTCTCCCATAATGTCTTATAAACAAGAGAATTTTAACTTCTTAATATCTAAAGTTTTGGGTACTCAATGACCTGATATTTTATCTTCCCTCCATTACACTTTCTGAGTATCTGCAACATGGTTCTCCTTTATCTCCTGGATATGGCTTCCCTCTGAAACATTAGATTTGTTTAACAGAAACTGAGTTTTTCTGCCACTCTGAACCACGGAGTGATGGTGCAGAATGCAATTGAGCTGAGAATCATTGCAACAAGGCATGGTTGAAGGTATAGAAAGTAGTGTAAGCTATTTTTAAATATTAGCTGTTAAAATGAATTTTTTATGAAGGAAAATAGAATATATAAATAAAATATAAAATTGATATTGATTGTTTCATCATTAAAGACAATGATATTTTATGATAGAGATTTAAATGATTGCATATCTTTGCAACAAACAGGGAAAAAAAAGAAGAAAGCATTCTCTTCAAAAGTAAATGTCGAACAAACAAACTGGTAAGACATGATTTTTTTAATTTATTTTTTATATATAAAATTATAAATTAAAAATAGAGGTTTTGTTCATGGGTGAGTATGGTTGTAGAATCAGGAATTTTGTTTGAGTGAAATCTCATGTTCATATTAATTACTAAAGGCTTTCCTGTATAGTTTTTTTTGGGTTGGACTTCTAATCTCATTTCTTATAATTTTATATAAATATAATTAGGTTGAGTAAAATCCAGTTCTAATAAAAGTTATGAAAGAAAATTTATGAATTTTAATTATATTGATCTTATTTCTAAAAGAATCAAAAGTAGTCAATATAAAATAAAAGTTAAAGTTATTTTACAAGAATTAAGAATATACAAAATCTGGTTAAAATTAAATATTTCGATCTTCAAATTTACAAATAATAATAAAAACTTGTTTTTTTAACATTTTATATAATTTTCTTATTGATATATAAATTTTTAAATCTACATTTTAATATATGGTTTAATTAAATTATCTAGGAAGTTCAAATCTGATATATATTCATGAGAAAGGGATGTGCATAATTGAAATTTATTCCTTTAACATTTCAAAGATTATTATAATATTTTTCATTTTAAAGTTAATGTGTAGGTCGTTGTGATGTAAAAAGTATATTTTATATCTTTTTATTTATTTTATGTTATTTTTATGGGTATTCAAAATATCTGGTCTTAATGCATTATTTTTATTGATTTAACAACTCTTTTGATCAAAATTCTTAAAACAACTTTAAATAAAATAACATAAAAAAATTTCAAACATTTTTTTGCATTTTGATTATTAGTTCACATTTTAGGGTCAAATGTATGGTGCATATTCGACCCTCTTATTCATTTTTTTTCTCAAACCTAAGCCATTTACCAAATCCAGTTAGTCATTATTCATTATTTCTTGTGCCAAAGCACTTAAATTGTAAGTCTAAGTCAACTATAAAATGGCATCATCCCCTGGTTATATACATTTATTGGTCATAAAGCAATTCAACCATCACATCTACCTATTGCAAGGGATTAACCCTTGATTATTTAGCTTTCCACATCAATCATGTTATCTCTTGCAAAAACACAAGGAAAAACCCTAGCTCTTACACTAGGTCATTGCAATACTCATTGCATTAATTCCACTCTCATCAAGTCACAAATCCTAATCACTTAGCTTTGTCATAGCTCCAAATTAGTATCACTTGCATTTTTTATAAATATTTTTTCCAACGCTTTCCTAAACCATTTATTTGGGTCTAGAGGCATAAGAAAAAGATCTTCACTTAGTAAACTCCTAAAGGTTTTATTTTAATACTATCAATTATTTATTGATTATCCAACATGAAGGAAAAACCTTATTTGTAGGTATAGAAGGTCTAAAAACATGAGAGAGAAATCAATACTAGAAGGTTGAATCTACACATTAGAGGATGGATCAACAAGAGGAAATATCATATATGTGTAGATGGAAGTGACTTAAGCTCATATAAAGTTCCAAAAGTTACAAACTATGACTACTTTGATGTAGTCATTGTAGATCAAGCTATAGTTTTAAGTAGCAGTCATTTATCATAGTCTAATCCATCTCTTCTTTTTCAAGATCAAGTATGCAATTATTATTGTTATTTCATTATATTTTCTTGTCTAATTAGATATGAATAATCTATCCTAGTCTTTTTCTTATCTATGGTGAATTATTTATTAATTCTTATTTTTGTTTATTTACATGATATTTTATATTGGGATGATCTAATTTCCTTACAAAGAATAGTCAATTTGTCATTCGAACCTCTTTAAGGTTTTACCAAGTAGGGTTTTGAATATATTTGTATTTTTAATTTTTAGATCTATATTTTTTATTTCTTGCATTAATTTTAGATGTGATTAGGATTTGGACTTGTCCACATTTATTCTTCATTGATTTATATTGAGTGGGATTTTAGGTATTATTATAATTTATTATCTTTTTTCTATCATTAGTTAGTCATCCTCCATTGTGCACTTTTATTGCTAGATATTTGTCATGAATGTTTTTCCCCTCCTTAACCAAGTTCACTTCCTATGCCATTATTCTTTATGATAATTACCTATGATAGTGACTTAACTACTACTTCAACCCTATATTCATTTGATATATCTAAGGGGTTTAATTTAGGAGATGTTTTACCTAGTAAATATTCCTTCTTCATCTCTAGATATCCTTTCTTTTATGTCTATGGATTCTCCTCTATGTTTCCATCATAACTTCAATAAAAAAATGATAATAATACATAATAAATTGTCTTATATTTTTTTTAATTAAACATTGATATCTTAAATATGTCTATCAACATAGTTATAAAGTTTACAATTTTAATTTTTTAAATTAATATTAATGATAAATATCCTAAAAATTCATATATATATATATATATATATATAAACATTAAAACACAATTTTTTATCCATTTAAATATATTTGATTAAAATATATTTTTTATTGACTAAACTATCTATAATTAAAAGACAACCAATTACTCTTTTGTAAATATTCATTAAATGAGTAATATTTACAAACACACTCTTCCTATTCAATAAATTAATGAGACATCAAAATATTTCAAAAAGTCGGATTGAAGAGTTAACATCATACATTATACTTTTTCTTTTCTTTATAAGATTGTTAGAATATTAAGGTTTATTTTAATAAAGTCATCTTAGTGATTTGAAGTTTTTCAATAGTTTATTATTGTTATTAAACAATTAATTACTTTCTTCTAGGTTGGTTATTGGAGAAGTTATGATGAAAAGACTTTATAAAAATCATGATGTAATACATTGAAAATCAACTCTCAATAATATTATTATAAGATACAAATATTGATGCTCATGATTTTCCAATAAAAATTTAAAATAAAGTATGTCTATTATTATAAATTATAAAGTTATATAAAAGCATAGGAATATAAAAATGATGGGAAAAAGAATTGTGAGAATAATAACAGCCATCTTCAAAAACAACTTTCTCAGAAGGACAACATCTTTGGTTATGCCATAAAAGATTGCTATTTCTGACTTCAGCCATGACAATATCTTTGGCTATGTCATAAAAGATTGTTATTTCTGACTTCAGCCATTTGTATTGTCGTGCAAGGATAATTGTAACTCTGAGTGCTCTCCGATATTGTTGAAGTTTTTAAAACCGTCGTGAAACGGTTGTTGGAGGACTAATAAAAGCCAAACTAGAATCTTTAATACCCAATCGAACCTTCTGTTGACATCCAAGGGCGGTACCCAATTTATATTGGTCAAAAGTAGCTGTGGCAACCTTCATAGCCTTCACAGACATTTATTATCCACGTGGAATATCCATGTCCACTTCCTCCTCCACTCCATATTAATTCGTCACCCACTAATATTAATTTTCTCCACTACGGTAAACGACAAAGTATAGTACAGAAGGATTTCCTTGTGAAAGCTTATCTCTCATGCCTCCATTGTTGGTATTTTAGCTTAACAAGGGTTGAGTTAGATTTTGTACTACAATTCAAGGATTGCCTGGTGCAGCAATGAAATCAAGTGCAGAATCTCTTGTTTTGCACACTCTTTTTTTAAGTTTGATCTTCATAATAGCTCAGAAATGTGATTACATTTTGTTTGTTGGAGGACAGAAAGTGCCTGCTGTTTTTGTGTTTGGGGACTCCTATTTAGATACAGGCAATAATGATTTTATTATTACGACACTTTCTGGTGGTTTTCCTCCATATGGAAGAGATTTCATAGATCACATTCTGGTGCAGGAGCATCCAGTGGTGTGAGGGCAATCTTGCATCACCTAAAAGATGATTTCCATTTTTATTCCTGTTGTTTTCTTTTTGTAGATGTTTTTGTATTTCTGGATACCATTTTCGTCGAATAAGAGTTTCCAACTTTCAGAACTACTTTTCTGCTTTTTCTACTCAACTGCTATTTTTAGCAGGTTTGCATTTGAAGTCGTGGGAAGACAAAAATTTATGGGAAGGTTCGGATGGAAAAATACACAGTCTGGTGAAAGAATCAGGTCAAGATCATTCACGACTTGAAAGTTATTCAAGTTCCAATTTCTACTTTTTGCCCTGAAAAACCTCTGGTCATTGAGGCACACTAACCAATGGCCCTAAAATCGAAATGGATTAAAAGTTATGGCTGCCGGAAGTTGGTGCATATTTTAGAAATGTGCTAATTTTCAACTGTGAATTTAACTTGAATTTCAAATTGTAATTTTGGCGCCAAACCATCAAAAATCTTATCTCGAAGGTTGTTTTTGGTTCCAAACCGAAATGGGCCTATTTAGGGGCTTGTTTCTAATTTTTGGGTAACTTTTTGGAAAAGAAGTTCGCATGCTGCGAAAGGGGGATCTGGGTAATTTTCTGTAAGTCTGTAATTTGCATGTAATACAGAGCTTGGGGATTTGAGATCCTCTGCATGTAAGTTCAATATTGATGAATAAAATATTATTCTCTGTTTTGTGAGTGTATTTCTGTGTCTCGAGTTTGCTCCCTCGTCACATTCCTACATGAAGGATATCCAATGGAAAGCTCATGTCTGACTACTTTGGTAACCTAGATATGTCATACCTGCATGTGTTTCTTGATAATAAATCTGAAAGCTCTAGATATTCTATATTTGTTACACTCTAGAATTTGTTGTCAGTCTAAGCTCATACATGTTTGTTTCACTCTAAAATTTCTATAGAATTGGAAGATTGTTGTTTATTTGCTTTGGTTTGATTTATCTTTACCCATTGTCAAATCTCATGTTACTTATAATTCTATCATTTCATTACAGCTGAAGGACTTGGAGTCAAGGAATTGTTGCCCCCATATTTGGACCCGAAGCTTAAGGCCCAAGACTTGCTAACTGGTGTCTGTTTTGCATCTTCTGGCACAGGCTTAGACAATCTCACTGCCCAAATAAGTGTAGACACCCATTACATTTTTTAATGTTTCACAGGACCTTAATACATCTGTAATACAATGTATCTTGTCAGCTTTTTCCTACATTTTTATAAGTTGGATTTGTTTACATGAATGCAGAATGTGATACCAGTTTGGAAACAAATTGAGTATTTTAAAGAGTATAGAAAGAGAATAGCAGGATTGGTGGGAGAGGAAGAGGCCACCACCATAATCAGAAAGGCAGTAATTTTTATTTCGATAGGCACCAATGACTTCATTGTCAATTACTTCTCACTCCCAACTCGTCCACTTCAATTCACTGTTCAAGAGTATACAGATTTCCTCTTGAATACATACACAGCTTATATCAAGGCATGGTTATAACTTGTCTCTACTCTTTGAATTTAGTAGTTTCCAAGCATAATTGCAGTAAATTCTGAGTCTGAATTTTGCAGGAGTTGTACACTCTGGGTGTCAGTAGAATTGCTTTGATTAATGTTCCACCATTGGGATGTCTACCAGTAGAGAGAACACTTAGAAGCTTTTTGAACAGGGGAGCATGTGACGACGAGATAAACCAGGCTGCATCTGGATTCAATTCAGGATTAAATGCCATGGTTGATGGACTCAAACCTGCTTTCCCTGGGCTTCAAATTGCTTCTCTCGATTATAACAATCTGATTTCTGAGTTCATTGCAAATCCTAGCAAATATGGTAATTTACATTCTAATGATTGATAACAATACAGATGTCATTATGTCTGGATGTTTTACTATATTATTTCTAATCTTGCATTACTACATTACATGCCAGATTTGGAGGTGATTGCAAGGGGTTGCTTTGGGACCGGCACCTTCGAAGTGGCCTTCCTGTGCAACGAATTTAGTCCCTTTACATGTGCTGATGCTTCCAAATATCTTTTCTTTGATTCCGTCCACCTTACTCAGAAGGCATATCAAATCATTTCTAATATATTTTTAACCAGAGATGTTCCTCAAGTTCTTTAAACTTGTTTATAGATTTATTTGCAACTGCATATAATATGCTGCAAAGATTCTCCATATAAATTATTTTTTTTCTTTGTTATAAGGAGAACCACTAGATTAATCAACTTTCACACAAGAATTTTCATTTATTTATCAATTTTATTTGAAAATAAATATAAGTAATAATTTATTTGTCAAAAAGTCTTTTGTTTATTGATGAAGTTGAAAAGTTTTGAATGAATCCACTAAAAATCAAACTCTAAAGCTCACACCATAAGATATATGGCTGGGATCATTTGAGAATGGATACACCACAATCCTTGACTCTTAATAAATGAAGTATCATGTGAGTGTCATAATCCAATACATAATCTATGTTTGAAATAAAACCTTAAAAAAATAAAATTATATGTACATGTCTATTGCAACTCGAAAAATTCAATCAATATGAAATGGGTATGAACTTGTGGATTCTAGCACATCAAACCTAATGATTATAGTCTCAAGGTCCTATCATTATGAATGATTAATACAATAGGAAATCCTCTCCAACATGTTATTTTAATATCATTAATTGGTAATTATTATTTAATTTATTATTATAATAATACTATAAATTTTACTTAATACTTATTAGCAAATAAAATATCTTAAATCTGTGGGTTAAAAAAAATAAAAAATAAAAATAGAACATCTCTTATTAATTGAAAATTCCAAATAAATTATAGAATTGCCTAAAGTAGTTCAAATAGTTAATCAAACATATTGTACAAAGTGCATGCACTACAAGCGTGGTGTACAATACTACAAAGAAAAATCAATATGCTCAAGAAAAGGTCTTAGACTAGAACCTCTCTCATAGATGCCAAGTGTTTCAAATTTGAAAATTGATGTAGGAGCATCCAGGGTGTAAGAGCAATCTTGCATCAACCAAAAAGATATGTGTTGTTTCTTTTCAATAAGGGTTGAATTGGCTTAAGTTTTCTAAGCATGAAGGACTGTGGAAGTTTGGGTTTTGGACTTTGGGCTTGTGGTGTACTCAATGTTGTGGACAGTGGGACATAGGGCTTCAATGTTAAGCCTTACTCCTTGAATTAACTGCAAAAGATGTATGATGTATGTTGAAACTATAAACCTCGACACCTAAAAGTATGGAATTTGGTTCCAGTCTTCATGAGATGGAGGTTGGGCTTAGACCTTACTCGGAAGATGGTAAGCAACATGAAGGAGGAATGAACTATGACTTCTGATCATCCAATGTACCTTTCGCTCTTCGTGGCTCGAAGCTAGGTCTGTTGGTTTGGTATGAAGAACGAGGAAGCCCACAATCCCGTGAAAGTCCATGAAGAAGGATGTGGTAAAGCAGTAACCCACAAACACTACAATGGTCACTTGGATGGACTGTGGTGGAGTAGTAGCATGCGGTGTAGCAGTAAATGATTGACAGTACAAATCAAAAGATGAAGATCAGATGTTGATCAGGATATCTCCTCACATCGCGAGTATGAATGATGAAGTCATAAACAAAGCACCGATATAGTGATGGTCTTTAAGGAAAGTGAGATCAATGATGGGGAGGTGGTGATGACTTGGACAAACATATGAAGGGATGTGATTGGACGACAAGTCAATTCACATCGTTGTTGTGAATTGCGAATGGTGATAGGATGGCGATGAGGTATCAAAGAGAGGTCAAATTCAGTGAGACTTGAATCTCTCTCAGCCCAATAATGTAGTTTGTTTTCGATAGTGGATATTCAAAGCGAGATGGGTTTCATGGAACGAATGTGGTGTGATAGAAAAGAACAAGGAAACTATTCTTGATTGTTGATTGGGCGATAGAGGTAGTACTAAGAAAAGATGAGTAAAAGGATTAAATGAAGATTAGATTATAGGTGCATGCATCAAATGGAGAAGAAATCATAGATGGCTGACATGGTTATAGTGAGGGATATGGCTTACTAGTGAAGATAGAAGCAAAGATATAAACCCATTAGAAGAAGAGTGAGGTTATTGGGGAGAAGAGAGTTTCCAAGGAAGTGAGGGAGAGGCTAGACTAGAGAGTCAACTGTAACGGTCTAGTGGCAAGACTTGAGATCCTAGAGCGAATCTGTTTCAGATTTGTAGAATTACAGATGATTGTAACCAAAGCCCATATGATGGTAGTGTAATGCTATAATGTCATTTTCATTAATAAAAGAAAATATTTGCTTTTGTCTTTCATTTTTGATGTGCAAACCTATGTTTTCATGGTGAGTTATAGTTGGTAAGGGTAGTACCCTTCATTAGTGGTATTAGAGCTAGAAGATCTTGAGAGTGTAGAGTATGCACCAGGACTTGCAGGTGAAGAGTGGTGAAGAGTGATGCAGTGAAGATGCAAGAGAGAGAGAGAGTTGTGGAATAATATGTTTGTTGTAGGCATGAAAGAGAGCTTGTGACTACTATCCTCCAGGAGAGATAAAGTTGGGTAGAATGTGTAGAGTTCCTCCACTAAGAGAGGGTGGGTAGAGAAAGAAGCTTCTAGAGTCTTTGTTGGGTAGAGGATAGTTGTGAGAGATATTGTTGCAAGGAGTACTTGTAACTAAGAGATGAACTAAGGCTCGTGTGGTTGTAAATAGATTGTTGAATGTGAGGGAAATTACATTTGTGAAACCTAAAGGTTGAAGGTTTGTGTTGTTACAACTTTGAGAGGCTCGAAAAATGGAAAAGAGAAAGGGAATTGTCATTAGATGGATTCTAAGGATTCCCATACTTGAGGAAATCAGAGAGATATTTCAAAAATTTAGAGAAAGAGAAATGATAGAGATACAATAGAAAATAAATGAATTGAGGAATGTGATTGAAAAGAGGAAACAAGAGAAGACAAGAGTTGAAGATAATTTTATCATTCTAATGATGTTTTGACTAGAGGAGAGAAAGAGGTTGCGACAAAGTGTCATGCATGTGACACTGAGGAAGAGAATAAGTATGAATAGATAGAGGAACCTAAGCCTAAAGCTGAGAGATGTCTATTAGAAGACATGGAGGATGAAGATACAGAGGTGGTAGCAACCACAAAAATATGGAGAGCAATGAGGGACCTTGAAGAAGACGAAACCCAAGTGGTAGCAATTGAAGAAAAGGTAAAACTTACATCTAGTGAATGCATACAAAATTCTAGTTTGTATGTGAATTATATGAATAGGATGGCTAGGTATGAGAAGCTTAAAAGTTTTTTATATTTTGGTGAGGTTAGAACCAAATCTAGTTTGTGTTAGAATGACATGAAGAGTGATAATGAAGGAAGAATTGCAGTAGTGAAAGTTGCAATAGAAGGTGATGAGGTTCACCCAAATTTTGGTGTATGTTCCAATGAGGATCAACATATAGCAATGGACAAAGCCATTGCAGCCATAATTCAACTTGAGGGTGTTGAGATTAAGGAACAAAAGGGGAAGTGTGTAACCACAATTTGTCCTTCTAAGGGCATACAAATAGTGACATATCATGATGAAGACAAGATTGAAGTGACAACAATGGAAAATAATTAGATAGATCTTAATTTTGATAAATATTGTTGTAACAAAGAATGTGGGTGTAATGATGTTGCAGAAGTGTGCACTATGGAGAAGAAAAAGGTAAATTCTATTTTTTGTGAAAGTTTTGATTTGTCTAAGCATGATAAGAGTAATGTAGAAGATGTTGCAGAAATGAGTGTCTTTGTGGATGAAAACACTACAGCTGAAAGTAAGGAAGGAAAAGAGGGGAAGGAAGTTGAGTTGTTTAATAATCTTCCCTTGGCATCAGTTGATGACTTCTAATGTGATAAGGAGATTTGTATGAATGGTAGTTTGTTGTAGGGAGAAAATGAAGAGTCCTTTGATTATACTACTAACATTGGTATGGATGCAAAGGAGGAAGTGATTGCAACTAAAAAATATCTTTTAGAAGGCATAAAGAAAGAGGAGTATAATGTTGTACCCAAGGGTGATGGTGAACAAGTGGATGTAGCATTACCAAAGAAGGAGGTAATGCACAATGTTTTAAATTTTTGTGGTGAAGATATGACTGGGTTTTGTATAAATAAAAGGATTGTAGTAGTGGAAAAAGAGTGTGATGCATTGGTTATAGGACAAGAAAGTGATACAATTGCATGCCTTATCAAAGGCATGAAGGAAGAGAACAAAGTTGAATTTGCAACAGGTGATTTGAAGGTAAAATGTTTTCTTTATGAATTTAAGAAATAAGATTTTCATGTTGAGATGGATGAGTTAGTGAATGCATATGAGATGGTTCAATTAGAGCCTGTTAGGGATGATTGGTATGCAAAGAAGGATTTGTATGGTGTTGTAGACTCAAGTTTAGTTGCAAATTGGTGGAGGTGGACAGACTATAGTGGGATGAATCCCACAATATTAGAGGTGAATGAGAGATATATTTGGAGGAGGTGTTCGAGTTATGGTGGAGTTGATTCTACATCAAGGAAGAGGAGTAAAGAATAGAGTTTTCAGAGGAGGAGATTGCTTGTTCCAACTAAGTGTTGAAAGAGAAAAAAGAAGAAGCAATTGCAGGTATCAATTTCAACAAAGGGGTTGGTTGAGGATTGCTTGCAGCCTAAAATGGTGATACTACCACTCAAATCCATTTTGTGAATCCATATTTGAAAAATTCTTTCTACCATGGGTTTTTGATGAAGGAGCATCCAAGGTGTAAGAGAAATTTTGCATCAACCAAAAAGATTTGTATTGTTTTTTTTCAATAATGGCTAAATTGGATTAAGTTTTGTAATCATGAAGGACTATGGAAGTTTGAGTTTTAGACTTCGGGCTTGAGGCGTACTCAATGTTTATGGGTAGTCGGACATCATTCTTCGGCCTTTAAGCCTTATGGAAGATGTATGATGTATGTAGGAATTGCGAACCTTGACATCTGAAAGGATGGAAGTTGGTTTTGGTCTTCGTGATATGGATGTTGGGCTTACACCTTACCTAGAAGATGGTAAGTGGCATGAAGGAGGAATGAAATCTAACTTCTAATGATCAAATGTACCTTTCACTCTTTGTGGCTTGAAGGGAAGTATGTTGGTTTGGTATGAAGAATGAGGAAGCTCACAATCCTACGATAGTCCATGAAGGCGGCTATTGTATAGTGGTAAACCACAAAAACTAAAATGGTCACTTGTACATGGACTTTGGGTGAATAGTAGCATGTGATTAGCAGCAAATGATCGGCGGTTTAGATCAAAAGATGAGGATCAACTAGTAATTGGGATATCTCCTCACATGGCGAGTATGAATGATGAAGTCATAAAAAAATAGTGATAAAGCGATGGTCTTTAAGGTAGGTGAGATCGATGATGGGGAAGTGGTGATGATATGGACAGACAGATGGTGGGATGCGATTGGATGATAGGTCAATTTGTATCATTGTTGTGAATTGTGAGTGGTGACAGGATGGTGATGAGGTATCAAAGAGAGAGGTCAAATTTGATGAGACTTGAATCTATCTCAACCTAATAATGTGTGTTTTTGATAGTGGTGATTCAAAGCGAGGCAGGTTTCATGGCATGAATTTGGTATGATAGAAGACAATGAGGAAAGCATTCCTAATTGTTGATTGGGAGATGGAGGTAGTACTAAGGAAAGACAAGTAAAATAATTAAATAAAGATTAGATTACAGGTGCACGCATCAAATGGAGAAGAAACCCTAGATGGCCAACATGGTTATAGTGAAGGATATGGCTTGCTGGTGAAGACAAAGGTGAGGATATAAACCCATTAGAAGAGGGGGTTGTTGGGAATAAGAGAGCTGACAAATAAGTGAAGGAGAGGCTAGACTAGAGATAGTCAATTGTAACAGTTTGGTGGCAAGACCTAAGAGCCTAGAGCGAATTTGTTTTAGATTTGAAGACTTGCAAATGATTGTAACAAAAGCCCATATGATGGAAATGTAATGATGCAATGTCATTTTCAATAATAAAAGAAAATATTTTCTTTTCTCTTGTATTTTTTTTGTGCAAACCTATGTTGTTGTGGTGAGTTTTTGTTGGTAAGGGGAGTACCCTTCAAAAATACTAAGAGTTCTATGAAATTGTGTAATTGGTAGCAAGGGGCATAATTTGGGTAAATTCTAAACCACCTCAATATATGACCAATTGAGTATTTGTAACTAAAATATCTAATGAAAATCTTATATTCTTGATGTTTCGTTAAATTCATAAATACTTTCTAGTTTGTGGAGGAATAGGTAATTTTGAGAAATTTTTTGGTGGTTTTATTAACTCCATTTACTCACTATGATTCTAATCTTTGTCTCGGGTAAGTGCAAAAAGATGGGGGCCAAAAAGGGGTCTTAAGTGGCCACTTTTTTAAAAAAAATTGGAAAATACTAACCTTGGATGTAAAATGAGGATAGTTACACTCAAAATTTTGAGATGGAACAAAAACAAGGATCGTAGTGCTCTGAGGCTACTTTCTAAACTACTATTTTTTTTTTAAATGGTAGAGATTAAGGGGTTCAAAAGAGGGGGCCATAGAAATAGGTGTTGTTTTTGTCAGAAAAACATAACATAGCAACTTTTGTGGCTCCCTCAAAAGGTTAACTTTTTTTTAGTATTTTTAAAATTGCTTCAGCGAGAAATTAGCTAACAGTATGTAGTTTATGACTGATTTTATTGATAATTTTTTAGTTTGAATATTTGATTTTTTACTAATTTTTAAAGTGGACACTTCTTGAAAAATAGAATTTTGGTCGTGCTACCCCTATAAATTTTGAAAAGTAATTGAAAATGTATTTTTCAATATGTGTAGAATGGATTCTAGTTTCTAAAAATGTGATTTATTTGAAATTTTGATGAATGATTAATTTATAACGAAAAAATACCAAATGCTAGTTTTTTTCCAAAAAACAAACACAAACAGAATAAATTGTAGATCAAAGGCTTAACATTGTCAAATTGTGAAAAAAAATTACATCATTAGATAGCTAAGAGAGATCCTAACATTGCCTAGGTGTTCAATTTGTTTGACCTTGAAACACATGCAAACTTGACGGCTATCATGAATGAGATTGTGTGAAATTTTGTAGAATATGAAAAAACATGTCTTTGGACATTGCAAAGGCTCTCCAAGCCTTTGGGTTGAAAATCCAAAGCAAATCCAAGCCAAAGAAATGGGTATTTCCAAATCAAGACAAAACGTGAGCATGTTATAACACTCTTGCATTATTTGAATGCATTGACAAAACACGAGCGCATTATAACACACTCACAATATTTGAATGCGTTGATAAAACACGAGTGCATTATAACACACTTACATTTTGTGAATGCATTGACAAAACATGAGTGCGTTATAACACGAGTGCACACTATAACGAGTGCACGATGTAATGCGAGCACACGCTATACACAAGCACACGCTATACACAAGTGCACGCTATAACACACGCTCATGCTATAATGACCACTTACGCTATAATGTGCACTCACGTAATAGCACGTGCTCGCATTATAGCACACACTCGTGTTATAGCGTGAGCGTGCGTTATAACGCAAGCACACATTATAATGCAAGCGCGCATTATAATGCAAGTGCGCATTATAATGCGAGCGCACGCTATAACGCACTCAAATTTTGGTCTACATTTAATTTATTTTTCTTCTCTTTTATTTATTTATTCTTATATCTTTGAGGGAAACTATATACATGCAATAAACATTTACATATAGACATTTACTTTCTTATACTTTAAGTTATATTTCATGTATATAGTCTTAGGATGTTTGAGAGTGGTTTCAGATCTCTAGGAGTTATAATGCAAATTCTAGTTTTTGCAAGATCTCTCACAAATTTTAGACTGTCAAATTTCAGTAATCAGCATATCAAATTTCAGTAATCAACAAGTTGTATTATTTCTCTCTCTATCTCACTGATATTGATATCCCTTACACTCTAGACCTCTCTCTCACTATCTCTATCCCTTTATCTGACTCTCTCTCCTTTGATCTCAAGAACTACCTCTCTACCTATCCATCTCTCTCTCTCTCACTCCCTCCAACCCCTCTCTCTCTACTTCTCTCTATCTCCCCTCTTTCTCTCTACCTACCTCTCCCTCCATCACTCCCTACCACTCTCTATATTTCTCTCTATCTCACCTCTCTCTCACCTCCCTCTCTCTCCCTCCATACTTCTCTCTCCATATCTTCTTCCCTATCTACTCTTTATCTCCTAATATGTCTCTCTACCTACCTCTACATCCATCAAACCCTACCACTCTCTCTCTACACCTCTCTATTCATCATAGCCTACCACTCTTTCTCTATTACTCTCTATCTCACCTCCCACTCTCTCCATCCATAGGTCTCTCCCTCTCCTTCCCTCTCTACTATATATCTCCCTCATCCCTCTCTACCTCCCTCTCCATCCATCACTCCCTACCACTCTCTCTACACCTCTATCTCACTTCTCTCCCTCCCTCCCTCATTCCCTCTCTACTTCTCTCTACCTCTCCTTCCCTCTCTAATTATCTCTCTCTCTCTAGATGTCTCCCTCCCTACCTTTTCCCTATTTCTCCTCTCCCTTCCTCTACCTCTCTCTCTCACTCTCTCTCCTTCCTCCCTCATCCTTTTTCTCTCACTATCTCCTCTCTATCTCACCATTCTCTCTTTCCCTCTTTGTAACTCTCTCCTCTATATATCACCATTCTCTCTCTACTTATCTTTATCTCACCTATCCCTCTTTACCTCTCCCTTCCTCCCTTCTCTCTCTCCCACGCTCTGTCCTTCCCTCTATCTCTATCTCTCTCTCTCTCTCTAATTCTCTCTATCTCACCTATCCCTCTCTACTTACATATCCCTCCATCAATTCCTACCACACACTCTCTATTTCTCTCTATCTCACCTCTCTATCACCCGCCTCTCTCCCTTCATACCTCTCCCTCCATCCAAATCCTTCCTTATCTACTATTTATCTCTCATGTCTCTTTACCTCTCCTTCCCTCTTTACTTATCTTTATCTCCCCTTTCCCTCCCAACCTCTCTCTCTCCCCAATCCATCCCCCCTCTTTCTCTCTCCCCCTATGAGGTTTAAGGGTGTAAGGTTTAGTGTTTAAGGTATACATTTTAGGTTATAAGGTTAAGTGTATAGGTTATAGGGATTAGGGTATAGGGATGAGGGATGAGGGATGAGGGTTTAGGGTTTAGGGTTTAGGGTTTAAGGTATAGGATTGAGGGTATAAGGTTAAGTGTATATGGTATATGGATTAAGGTTTAGGATATTGAGTATATGGTTGAGGGTATTGGGTTGAGGATACTCGGTTTAGGGTTGAGGGTTTAGGGTTTAGGATTTAAGTATAAGTTTGAGGGTTAAGGGTTGAGGTATAATGTGCAAGATTGAGGATATAAGGTTAAGTGTATAGGGTATAGTTATTAGGGTTTAGGGTGTAGGGTTTAGGGTATAAGGTATAGGGTTAAGGCTTCACAGTGTAGGATTTATTGTTTACGTATAGGTTTGAGGGTTAATGTTTAGGGTTTAGGATATAAGGTTGAGGGTATAAGGTATAGGGATGAGGGTTGAGGGTGTAGGGTTTAGGGTTTAACATATAGGGTTGAGAGTTGAGGAATAGTATTCAAGGTTGAGGGTATAAGGCTAAGTGTATAGGGTATAGGGATTAGGGTTTAGAATATTGGGTATAGGATTGAGGGTATTTGATTTGGGAATGAGGGTTTAGGGTTTATGGTTTAGGGTACAAGGTTGAATGTAGGGTTTAGGTTTTAAGTATAGGTTTGAGGGATGATATTCAAGGTTTAGGTTATAAGGTTGAGGGTAAAGGGTAAATAGGGTATAGGGATGAGGGTTGAAGGTGTAGCTTTTAGGGTTTAAGATATAGGGTTGAGAACTAAGGTATAGTGTTCAAGGTTGAGGGTATAGGGTTAAGTGTGTAGGGTATAGGGATTAGGGTTAAGGATATTGGGTATAGAGTTATGACTAGTTGATTGAGCAGACGGATTCCGGATTCACCTCATGAATCCCTTTACCTTAAACCATACATTAAACCTTGTACCCTAAACCTTTAGAGAGGAAATTGGGTTTAGGGTTGAGGGTTTAGGGTTTAGGGTTCAAGGTTTAAGGTACAATGTTTAATGTAGGGTTTAGGGTTTAAATATAGGGTTAAGGGTTGAGGGATAATGTTTATGGTTTAGGGTATAGGGATGAGGGTTGAGGGTGTAGGATTTAGGGTTTAAGGTATATGATTAAGGGTTGAGGGATAGTGTTTAGGGTTTCAAGCATATAAGTTTAAGTGCATAAGGTATAGGGATTAGGATTTATGATATTGGTTATAGGGTTGAGGGTAATAGGATTAGGGATTAGGGTGTAGGGTACAAGGTTGAATGTAGGGTTTAAGGTTTAAGTATAGGGAACTAAGGGATAATGTTTAGGGTTTATGGTATAAGCTTAAGGGTATAGCTTATAGGGATGAGGGATGAGGGTTTAGGGTTCAGTATTTAAGGTATAGGGTTGAGGGTTGAGGAATAGTGTTTGAACAGGGTTGAGGGTATTAGGGTTAAGTGTATAGGGTATAGGATTAGGGTTTAGGATATTCAAGATAAGGGTATGTGCAAGATCATGATGGGCCAAAAGTGGCAATATGATGGGTATGTGGTCGACGACCTTTTAACTCAAAATTGATGAAACGAAAAAGGGTTTTAAAGGAGATTCCTCAGCTTCCAGCACATAAATTATTCTTTACTTTTAATTTAATAAGTAATTATTATTCATTTCATTCAAATTATGAATAAAGTCCCAATTGATAGGACTAACTGAAAACCCATAGCTCTAAACAAGATCACATTTTGAATCCAAAAATATGTGGCTCATCTCTATGATTTCACATACTCATAGGATTAAAAAAGAAACATTGAATTTCATGAAGCCTTTGACCAAGTTAAGGTGGTCGCATTACAATGGTTTTGCTATTTTAAAAGTTGTAATAAAAAAAATTATAATTAATTGATTTTACCTTGGAAAAAAATTACAAAAAAATATGCATCACATCAAGACATGAGTCCCCACTATATCTAAAATCCTTATAAAAAATATTAACATCTTTATTGTATTAGGGTGGATCGACGGCATTAATCTATTTCTTATTTTTCCGAATTTAAGACCACTATTGATTGAAATTCCCCAACCTTGACCAACAGATACTTTATTTCTTTAAAACAAACTAGTAGAAGTTTAGGAACCACATCCGAATTTGCCATACATTCTATTCCTTGCATATTTTAAAATAATATAGATAACTTCTATTCAAATCTTATGTCAAGTTGCTCAACCGATTTTCTTATTTTGCCACTAAGGGCATTGTTTTTTCCATTGATAATCCCACATTACACCCATAAGGTTGAGGGATTACCGGTACGCTGAATGCAGGGTTGAGGGTTTCATGCATAGGGTTGACAGTTGAGGGTTGAGGGTATAAGATTAAAGTGTATAGGGTATAGGGATTATGGTTTAGGATATTGGGTATAAGATTTAGGGTGTAGTATTTAGGATATAAGGTATAGGGTTAAGGGCTGAGAGTGTAGGGTTTAGGGTTTAAGTATAGGTTAACGAATAATGTTATGTGTTTAGGGCACAAGGTTAAGGGCATCGTATAGGGATGAGGCTGAAGGTGCATGATTTTACTCGCTTAAGGTATAGGTCTATATTTGAGCGGATGTTGTTCAGTGGTTGAGGGTTTGGCATAACGTATATGCATTAGGTTTAGGATATTGGGTACGAGGTTAGGACTACAGCTCTTGAGGATATATTTAGGGTTGAGGGTATTGGTCTAGGGTTGAGGGCCTAGGTTATAAGGTTGAATGTAGGTTGAGGGTTGAGGTCGAGGGCATACGTTGCTGCATTGGGTATAGGCATTACAGAGGGAAAGAGGGAAGCAGGGAAGGAGAGAGGTGAGATAGAGAGAGAGGAGGGAGGGAGGAAGAGAGATGAGGGTTAAGTGTATAGGTTATAGGGATGAGGGTTGAGGGTGTAGGGTTAATGGTTTAAGGTATAAGGTTAAGTTTATAGGGTATAGGGATTAGGGTTTAGTATACTAGGTATAGTGTTAAGGGTATTGGGTTGATGGTTGATGGTTTGGGGTTTAGGGTACAAGGTTGAATGTAGGGTTTAGGGTTTAGGTATAAGGTTTAGGGCTGAGGGTTGAGGGTTGAGGGATAATGTTTAGAGTTTAGGGTATAAGCTTGAGGTATTGGGTATTGGGTTTAGGATAGTGGGATTTTTGTTTTGGGTTTAGCGCTTAGGGTTTATCGTTTAGGGTACAAGGTTGAATGTAGGGTTTGGATTTTAAGTATAGGGTTGAGAGATACTTTTTAGGGTTTAGGTTATAAGTTCGAGGGTATAGGTTATACACATGAGGGTTGAAGGTGTAGGGTTGAGGGTTGAGGAATAGTGTTCAAGGTTGAGGGTTTAGGGATAAGTGTACATGATATATGGACTAGGGTTAAGTGTAAGGGTAAATGGTTTAGGGTTTAATGGTTGAAGGGTCGAGGGCTTAAGGGATCAAGTTTTAAGGGTTGAGTGATAAGAAATTAGGGTTTAAGGTATAAAGTTGATGAATTAGGTTTAAGGGTTTAATGAATTAGGGTTCAGGGTTTAAGGTTGATGGTATAAGGCATCTGGATGATGGTTGAGGGTTTATGTCATAAGTATAGTGTTGAGCGTATAGGGTATAGATTAGAGGTTTGAATGTTGAGGGATAATGTTCAAGGCTGAGTGTCCAAGGTTAAGTGTATAGGGTTTAAGGGTTTAAGGGTATCTAGTGGTTGAGAGTTTAGGGTTTAAGTGTTTAAGGTTTGAGGGATTAAGGGTTTAAGGGTTGATGGTTTAAGGATTGAGGGATTAGGATTCAAGGCATAGTGTTGAGGGTAAACGGTTTAGGGTTGTAGGTTTAAGGGTTGAGGGTTGAGGCTTTAGGGTTGAGGGTTAAGGGATTAAGGTTTAAGGGCTGAGGGTTTAAGGGTTGAGAGTTTAAGGGTTGAGGGTTGAGGGTTTAATGTATAGGGTTGATGGACTAGGGTAGGGAGGGAGAGACTTGAGAGAGGGGGATAGGGTGGGAGAGAGAGACCTAAGATGGAGAGAGAGAGAGAGAGAGAGAGAGAGAGAGAGACTTGAGAGATGGAGAAGGAGAGGAGGTATGAGAGAGAGACCTAAGAGAGAGAGAGTTCTCTATTTAGGGTGGGAGGGAGAGGCCTGAGAGAGCGAGAGGGGGTGGGAGTGAGGTACCTAGGAGAGGGAGAGAGAGGGAGTGAGAGAGAGATAGAGGGAGTGTGTGTGTGTGAGAGAGAGAGAGAGACCTAAGAGAGGGTGAGGGGGTTTGAGGGAGAGACTAGAGAGAGAGACAGAGACCTGAGAGAGGGTGAGGGGGTGTGAGGGAGAGACTTGAGAGAGAGAGAGTATTCTCTAGTTAGGGTGGGAAGGAAATACTTCAGAGAGGGGGAGGGGTGTGAAGGAGAGACCAAAGAGAGAGAATTCTCTACTTAGGGTGGGAGGGAAAGACTTGAGAGAGGAGGGGATAGGAGGGAAAAAATTGAGAGAGATGGAAAGAGAGGGAGAGAGGGTGGGAGGGAGAGACTTGAGAGAGGGAGAGGGGTTGGGATAGAGAGAGAGAGATTTCTCTAGTTAGGGTGGGAGGGAGAGACCTAGGAGAGATGGAGAGAGGGAGTGGGAGAGAGATAGAGGGAGAGTGAGGGAGGGAAAGAGAGAGAGTATTGGGTAGAAGTATAAAGTTGTCATACTTTTTAAAGGAAATAGCCAACACTAGTCCAACTTTCAAACTTGAATCACTAAAAAGTGACATATATGTTTTGAATTTTGAAATGATGTAAGCTAATAAAATATTTATGTTTTAGTATATTTTTATGCATGCATTTTTTAAAAAAATTTAAAAAATATTTCAATATAGCTTTTTTATAAATTGACACTATAATTTAGCTGTTGAAAAAATGAAGTTACATGAGACGTCAATCTTTATATACTATTTTTTTTTTCTTTCAATTTTTTTGTATTTATAGCTTGAGACTTTAGTGCATGGATATATTTTTTTCTAATTTTGATAAAAATATATTTTTAAATAAATATTAAAATGTGTTTGTATTAAAACATAGTTGTTTCCATTCGATTTCAACTTTCATATTATCTATTTACCTAAAATGGAAAAAAAAATATATCATCTTTCAATATAGATTCTTTTATCTAGTCCATCATATTTTTTCAAATTTTTTTAATATGTTTTAGTATTTTTCATTGACATGGTAATCAACCTAATATTTTGTGTTGATAACCTACTTTTAGTAAAAAAAAATAATATACATATAAATAATAATTAAATTATTAAAATATTTATATTTTTGAAAACTACACTTATGAATCTACAAAAGGGTATTCTTATATTTTCAAAAAAATGTTATTTACATGTGTAAAAGTTGTTGAAACGTCAATTTTTTTGTAAATAAATCTATTTTTTGGGTTACAAATTGGCCTCAAAGTGGTGCAAAATATGCATTTAGCCAACAATTTTAGTTAAAAAAGTTATGGATATATCTAACTTAGCTACAATGAAACTTACAAGATAATATGTTCGACAAAAAATGATTTTTAGTTAGCAATACTTAAATTCACTTGTGTTGATAAGTTGGCTGAAAGTTTGACACAACTTTTTACTTTTACCATATTCTCTAGTTAGCATGGGAGGGAAAGACTTGAGAGAGGGGATGGGTTGGAGGGAGAGACATGAGAGACTTGAGAGAGGGGGTGGGAGAGAGAGACCTAATGGATAGGTGGAGAGAGAGAGAGAGAGAGAGAGAGAGAGAGAGAGATTTCTCTAGTTAGGTTGTGAGGGAAAGACTTGAGAGAGAGATAGAGGGAGTGAGAGATATACCTAAGAGAGAGAGAGAGGGGATGGGATGGATAAAAGGAGGGATAGACCTAAGAGAGAAGGGGAGAGAGAGGGAATGGGAGAGAGGGGGTTGGACCTAGAGCCTAATCCATTAACCATAAATCCTAAAGCCTAAAGCCTAAACCCTAAGCTTAAACCCTAAATCCTAAACCCTAAACCCTAAATCCTAAATCCTAAAGCCTAAAACCTGAACCCTAAAGCCTTATGCCTAAACCCTAATAGAGAGAGAGAGATAATGTTGAGATAGAGAGTAGAGAAGGAAGGAGGGAGTGAGAGAGAAACATAGGGAAGGGAGAGAGAGATAGAGAAAAATATAGAGGGAAGGAGTAAGGTTGGGAGATTGAGAGAGAGGGAGAGAGGGAGAGAGAGGGAGACATAGGGAAGGAGGGAGGGAGAGGTAGATATGGAGAGAGAAAGAAACAAAGAGAGGAGGACGGTAGGGATATTGAGAGAGACATAGAGGGAACGAGGAAGGGAGGGGTGGATATGGAGAGAGGGAGAGATAGAGAGAAGATGATACAAATTGCTGATTACTGAAATTTGGCCTGCCGATTACTAAAATTTTGCCTCCTGATTACTAAAATTTTGCTAATTCTGAAAAATTGTACTTGATCTTCCAAAAACTAGAATTTGAAATATAACTCCTAGAGATCCTAAACCACTCTCAAGCATCCTGAAGCTATATACATGAAATATAACTTAAAGTATAAGAAGGTAATGTCCATATGTAATTTTCAACTTATACTTTCACTGAAAGATAATAAGAAGAAAGAGAAAAAAAAGAGAAGAAAAAAATCCATGTAGACCAAAATGTGAGCGCATTATAATGTGCTCGCATTATTGTAATGTTTTTGAATTCAAAAAACCTGCATATTTTTAATTCAAAAACATGTGTTTTTTGAAATTCAAACCATAATGCAAGCGTGTTATAATGAGCTCATGTTTTGGCTTGGTAATGACCAAGTCTAGGCTCAATCATTACTAACCAATAATGCGAGAGCATTTTAGTAAACCGTGCTCACATTTTTACTATTTCAGGATGAAAAAGTGAATTGGCCACTTTTTGGCCCCCCATCTTTTTGCACCCTCTCTCTCTCTCTCTCTTTATATATATATATATATATATATAGAATTTCACTAGATTATTGTAGGAGAATGCTAGATATCTAGATTAGATATACTACTTATCAATTGATCTAAATCTTGGAGCACCTTATTTTCTATGAAAATGAAATAATTAAAAATTGTATGATAGCAAAGTTACCAATTATTATGGGGTAGTGGTACTCAATCCTCACACATTATGCTTGAAAAAAGAGTTGCTCATTATTTTTTTAATGTTATATTTTTTATGATAATCATGTCTAATCATTCATTGGTTCATGATGTTAATCATGAAAGAGCCCTATTGTGAGTTGTGATGATACTAGTACTTATAACCATTAGTTATGGCTATAGTTTATACTAGGATAATCACTTCCTAACTAATAAAGTATGTGTATGATGAAATATACTAGAACTTGGTGTGGTTGTGCTCTTTGTTGTAGAATCTAATATCCCTCTATATTATACTATGGATGTTGACTATTGTAAGTAGGTTAGAACCTAAGTTAGGAATAATGTGTTTATATAATTATTGTAAGGAATCTAAGGTAGAAGAACAACTTCCTACACTAATCTTGCAAGGAGAATAATGCAAAACTTTACAAATATTTACAAGAACTATAGAAAATTAAACAAAAATAAACATAAATATCATGCATACCACAACAGTCATTTATGTGGGAAAAACCCTTTCAAGAGAAAAACCCCACACTCCAAAAGCCACCCAATATTATTCATAAATCATAAAGATTACAATATACTTGTAGAGAAAGCTTCTCATAGGAGTATCACCAACCCGAGATCTAGAGGCAATACAACCACTATTGGACTCTCATAATACATCATAATATAGTCGTAATACAACACCCTCATAAAATATGGTTTCCTTCTAAGGAAGGTTAAGCCAAAAAAATATCTACCATCAGATCTAAGACCTAATGATGAACTATCAAAATTTACAATAATAAAATATACATAAAACGTGGCTTTCAAGGGAACTTCCCTTCAACTTGCGTTGGAGTGTGCGGCCCCTAGATCACTCATCGAGGGATGATCCCCAAAACCTCACAAGGAAGTACATCATTCACCCCTCACGCTTACCTATCAACAATAAACCTTATGTAATTCCAAGGTTGAGACACATTTTCCCATGTTCACATCTCCCACTTATCAAACACCTTACAAGAGAAACAAGAGGGAGTATAAACATCATCTCTTAATTTATAGGGATTAAAAGGCCCATAGACTTCAAACTGTACCTTCTAAACTTCTTTGCACTCATAGGATTAGTTAAAGAATCAACAAAATTCACCAAATTCTCTACCTTAGCCAGCTTCACTCTGTCATCTTCGACCATATCTCTAACAAAATGATACTATACATCAATGTGCTTGGTCTTGGCATGAAATGTTGGGTTCTTAGCTAGAAAAATAACACTCTAACTCTCATAATAAATTGTTATTTCACCTTGTTTATTACAATATTTGAACACAATCTAGATTAAGAAAAATGGCTTCTTTACAAGCATGAGTAGCTGCCATATACTCAACTTCAGTAGTTGACAAAGCAACCACAACCTGTCACTTATTCATCCAACTAATTGGACCAACAAATAAAGCAAATGTAGAAGCATTGGTGGATCATCTACTATCAACATCTTCTACCTAGTATGAATCCACATAACCATGAATATCAAGGAAAATATTGTCTTTAGTCAAATTATTATAATTTAACACAAGGAATACTTTGCTCGGTACTATGCAAATATCTAAAGACTCTTTTAACTACATCTCAATGTTCACTCTACTAGAATTAGACATATATCTAGAAATAATTCCCATTGCTTGGAAATTTTTTGGTCTAGTACAAACCATAACATATATCAAACTTCCAACTATACACTAGTAAGGCACTCTACTCATGTCTCTCATCTTTGATGGGGATGTTCGAGAATCTAAATTAGATGACTTTATTTCATCTTAAAAAGGAACATACAATGGTCTACAATCATGCATGTGTCAAGCCTCTATAAAATTGAATTGACATAATTACTTCAACCAAGCCATAGATTTTTGTTCACTCTATCACTTCTAATTTCCATCCCAAGAATATGTCTAGCTACACCAAGATCTTTCATTTCAAACTTAGTTGCAATTTGAAATTATAGTTTTGAAATTACCATACTTTTTTCTTTACCAATAAATAACATATCATCAACATATAATGCAATAATTCAAAAATGATTACCAATAGTTTTAGAATAGGGTAAGTGCACAAAGTTGTGATACTAAAAGGGGGTCTTAAGATGCCACTTGTTTTTTAAATTAGCAAAGTATGATGTTTGACGAGAAAATGAAGATAGTTACAATCAAAATTTGAAGATGAAACAACAACAAGAGTTTTAGTACTCTGAATCTACTTTCTAAACTACTATTTTTTTCCAAAAATAGTGAAGATAAAGTGTTTGAAAAATGGGGAGCACACAAAGTGGTCCTATTTTTATCAAAAAACATAACATAGCATCTATTGTACTCCCCCTATTTAAATGTTAACTTATTTTTAGAATTTCAAAAAACACTTCAATAAGAAATTATCTAACACCATGTAGTTTATGCTAGTTTTTTCCACTAATTTTTTAATGAATATATAACTTTTAACTAATTTTTAAAGTGGAAACATCCTAAAAAGTAAAAATTTGAACATGATCACCCCTAAATTTTTTGGAAACTAATCAATTTTTTTTTCAATATGTGTAGAATGGAGTCTAGTTTCTAAAAATGAAATTTGTTTCAAAATTTGATGAATGAGTAAAAATCTATACCCAAAATAGCACATGTTGGTTTATCAAAAAGAATGGAGACACTAACAAAAGAAGTTAAAAAAAAAATCCTTAACATAATCAAAACATGAATAAAATATATGGTTAGATATCTAAGAGAGATCTTAACTTCATCATGGTATTTTTATAAATTTGCATTAAAACACATACAAACCTAATGGAGAGCACAACCAAAAATATGTGAAATTTTTTCTCCTTTTCAAAAAATATTTCTTTCACATGAAATGGTCATCCAACCCTTTGGGTTGGATTCCCAAGTAAAATCCAACCCAAAGGGTTGGTATTTCTCAATGCAAGACATTTTCCAAGTGCCAAATTTGGTGTTCCCCAAATGAAAATGCATCATTTGGCAAGTGCCAAATGTAAATGCACTTTTTAGAATGCTAGAGACAACTTATCTTTCTATTTCTCTCTCCACCACTTTGATAAGGCTTAGATTTTACGATTTATGGTTAATGATGCACAATCAAGGTTTTACCTTTCACTCCCTCTTTGGTTCCTTCCCTCTCTACTGATACTTCCCTCTCTTCTCTCTCTCTCCTCTCTAGGTCTCTCCCACCCTCTCTCCCTCTCTACCTTGCCTTCCCTCCTTAACCCCATCTCTATCCTTGACTCCCTACCTCTATCTTCTTCTCTCTCCCTCTCTTATTATTTTTATAGGCCCTAAATGACTCATTCACCCATGGGAGAATGGGTCTCTATTAAGTTTTTTTTAATTGAAAATTGCAATTTTTGAGTGATTATGTGTTCTCTATTCTAGGTCTTAGACTATAACTTTTGTAACAAGATTTTCTAGAATTTGATGTCTAAATGCAAGTGAAATTATGACAAATGATGAACTATATGACACTTTTTGAAATGTAATTTTGGCTCAGTTTTTTTATTTAAGTGATTGAAAGTACATGCTAATCTATAAATACTATGCAAAATCAATCTAGCATTATGCAATTTTTGTTGAATTTTCTGATTTAAAATGAATGCAAAATGCAAGTTTACACCTTAAATGCAATGTAAATTTATGCCAAATTTAGAAACCCTAAATGTAATGAATTAATGCAAATCCTAGATCTAGGTTTTGAATACACTCCAAATATTCAAATACTTAGGTTCACTATAATGAAACATAGAAAAATAAAGTAGGTTTCAAAACACATAGGGTTTTATACTAAATTTGGAATGTTCCCCCACACTTGTACTATAAATAGAAAGGAAAAAATGGGATGTAATGAACCTAGATATTTTCTATTTCATTCAGGAAATGAGATCCTCCATGATAGAATCAACTTTCAACCATTATGTGAGTCAATTCTATGAAGGATCTACAAATTCCCTTTGTGTGTGAATGGGGTAAATATGACTGAACAACACTTTTTGGAGATGAAAATAGGATAGAAAATGACCTCAAATATATAACCTAAAATCTAATTAATGTAGATGCAACATAACTCTAACATAAATAGTCAACTTTATGCAAATTGGATGAGTGTAAGATACTTAAAACCTACCTCAAAATCAGCTACAAAGTGTATTTTGACAAAAACAATGACAAAATTGACTAAACAGGGGTTTTGGGAGAAAGATTAAAAATACAAATGCACTCATTTATGACATGTAAAGGTTGGATTTGAAAAATGAAAAATAAGACTAACAGAAACAATATAACTTCTAGCAAATCTGGGGAGGGAAAATATTGTGCACCTATCACAAAACACTGTCTTTGGAAGTTGTCCTGGGACTCATTCACCTATAAGCGAATGTGTCTTTCTACTATAAGAGAATGTATCTTTCTAGAGATTTTGAAAATTGATTTTTGATTCCTCTGCTGTCATGTTTGCACTTCCAGATCCTTTATGTTTCAGAATTGGGCAATCATAAATAAATTCAAGATCTGAGTTTCTGTGAGATGACAACAAAGGTGGAAACAAATGCAACTTTGAAAGTTTTCACTTTTGAGATCTTTAACTTTTATTCAACATATGAACTTGCAAATCTACAACACACAAATCTACAACACACAAATAGAGGTAAAAATGTTTTTTTTTGGTGAATGGGGGTTTACTTTGGTCAAACCACATTTTGGTAATCAAACCTTGAAATGAAATAATGCATGAAGAGGGAATGAAGAATGAACAAAGCTATGTTACCACTCAAGAACCCCTTGAATGAAACCTTGATAATAGAGATCTTGGAAGTCTACAACTTGCATGACATGGTTGAATTGGATGTGGATCTTAACACTTGAATCTTTCTTAAAATGACACTTTGAATGCTTGTCTTGATCATGAAACCTACATCACAATGTTAGCTCCAAAATATGCATGATGCAAGAAGACTTTTCCATGATGAATGGATCTTGAACATGATACAATAAAACTCTAATATATCTACTCTTGAATGCTCAAGTGACAATAATACTTTCTCTTGTAAAATTTCTCTCCAAATCTTCTAGTTGATTTGATAAAATAACCTTGTATTTATAGGCACATGTATCCTTGATTTCCCAAAATTCAAATATAACAAGCCAACATTGAATTATGGATTTAGAAATCTTAAAATATTGCCAAAAAAATGATTTAAATTTAGGCTGAAAGGTCTAGGGAGGACCCATTTTCCCATGGGAAAATGGGTCCCAGGTCCTTATTTCTAGAACACACATTGCTCAATGTAAAGTGTTATGTTTACTTGCGTTAATTATTGTTGGGTTTCCCCTTTGGAAAATGTAATTTATTAGGCCTGTAAATGAATAAAATGGCTTATTAAGGCATAATTAAATAAGTGTATAAATGTAAAGGGGTACATTTAACAACACTAAATTAAGGCATTATTAAGTCTAATTTTAATAAGGAGGGCCCAAACAAGTGAGAAAATGTAAAGGGTTACATTTCTCTACACTACAATAAATACACGAGACATGAAGTAGAAAGCATACACGTGAATAAGTGAAGCATATACTCAAATACACATAAGTCATGAATTTTATGGTTGAATACAAAGTATACACATGAATACACAAAAGTTATATAAAATATACATTGGAATACACATAAGTCACAAAATATACATGTAATTTGTAAAGTATACACTTGAATACACGTAAGTCATAAGTCACAAGTCATGAAGTATACATACAAATACACATAATTCACAAAGTATTCACATGAATACACGTAAGTCACAAAGTATGAATACACGTAAGTTGAACCAATATACACATGAAAGGCACACTCATATATAATTGCATTATTGGCCTACATAAGAAGAAGGTTGTATAGTTTATTAAAGAAGCTAGTAGGTTTAATATCCTTAACTACAGGAGTCTTTAGATAATTAAATGTCTACTCAATAACATTTTTCATGAATTTTAGAAACCTATAGACACATGTGAAAACTTGAATGTAATAAAAACCATCAGTAATTATTTAAGTGTAAAATGAATAAACGATGAATATTCAACAATAACAATCAAGAATAAGATGTAAACAACACCCATGCCTACAACATTCAAGAATATGATTTACATAATATGCATGATAACATCATTCAAGAATAGCTATCAAAAATGGAATTTACTTCATGCTCATGTTGACAAAGTTCAGGATAAAACTATATAATTTCATAGCAATGGTAAAATAAGATTTGTATTAATCAAAAAGCCATAAAGCTATACAATGATGTATATTGATAAAAGTATACAATATATCCAATAAAGTCATACATGCTTACGACAAAGGAGCCATATGGACATAAAATGTCACATATATTGATAGTAAAAAATATATGTTTAAAAATTCCACATCTAGGCATACAAAAAATGACCCTAATACATATTTATTTTCCACTAGGGGAAGGAAATAGATCACACATTGCATTCAACTATCAGTTGGATGGAGATGTAAGTGATTTTGTTGTCTTTAAAACATGCTCACTCGTCCTCCTCTTTTCACTTCTCTGGAGGATCAACTAATATAATATGAAGTTTAGACATAAATATATAAAATTGAATTGGGGAATGACATATAATAGGAAAGCCACTGCAAAGAAATAATCATCATGCTCATTTGCAATAATAACACGTTGACAATCTGGCATGACAAGTGCTTGTAGAAATTATCAATATATCAATTAAACTACATACGATTATTATTAAAATTTTCAATAATAGACTAATAAATGACCAAATATAATGTTAAATTTACTAATTTATCGCATTGCTCTGTCAAAGGATTAGAAATTTCTACTACTGCACCAACTACGTAGTCCATCATTCCAAGAACATCAGAAGGGTTATTTGATGTTAACATCTGAAAATGAAATAACAAATATGAAGTTTCAAACAATGTTTCAAAAAGAACAATCATATGGAATAGTGTTTTTTCAATTACTAAAACTTCCTAACATTTTTTTACAAAACCATTAAATAGTAAAGGTTACCTGAGTGAAAGTTGGTCGAGGATAAGAATAGTGAGGTGTTGATATTGAAGGTACACTAGCAAACAGTTTGACATTGAAAGTGTGTTATGAGACAATCATTCATATAAGGTTAAACTATTCAAATACAATAATTATTTCTTTAATACTAGTTACATACCTATGGACTCGATGATTCAAACATATTAGGGTTTATGGGAAGGACATGGATGTAACATCAACACTCTGACCCTGAATTTTCAGCATATTTATTTTACTAATTTAGTTATTCTTACATTTCAAAATAAAAGTTTATAAAAAAAATTAAATGAACTTGCCAAAATTTACTTGAGTATCAATGTCAAATGTTTGATTCAACAAGGCATGTATCATTACCATTTTCTCTACAATTGATGTATCTTGTGTAGCTATGTCCCAAGCACTATCACTATCGTACATGCAAATAGCAATGCAAGAGTGACAAATGTGGGTTGGAACTTTGGTCCTAGAAGACTCACCCACACTAGGCTCTGCTAGAGGCTCACACACTATACAAGGCTTTGAGTAACCAAGCTAATTGATTCCAACGTTGCCAACTCAACATTTTCCTTCACAATGGAAGCAATGGTGACATGCTCCACCATGGATTACGCTGTGCACCTGATCTATCATGTCTGGAGCCTCCACTTCTACCCTAAAAGTATAAATAGTCAAAATAATTTGGCATCTTATTGATGGACTACAAACTCACAATAGAGTTTCCTCAAAAAATATTGCAAAGGGTCTCAGTGCCAACTATGAATTATGTCGTGCACCCAATCTATCATGTGTGAATCCCTGTACCTCTACCTTGAAAGTCTAAATAGTCAAAATAATTTAGCATCTTATTGAGGACAAACTCACAATAGAGTTTACTCAAAAAAATATTGTGAGACCTCATAGTTATTGCATGGATGTTGGTAAAAATCCATCCACCACTACTCCCAATTTTTTTTTTGAATTAATTCATGGTGGCACCAATGGATGGGGAACCTCCTACATGCATGTGATAAAGGTGAAAATGTTGGTTCTTGGGTCTGTGAAAAGGGCACACAAGTCGACTTTGCTAATTCTTTCTTTCTTCACTTTTTCATAGGAATGTCCACTTTCATAAAATCATTTTAATTCCTCCCTCTTATTGGACCAAAAATTATTTTGTTCACTCATTGCTCCTACATGAGATATAATCAACTTTAGCAATTCAACAATGCCTCTCCTATAAGGGTGGGTTGCAACATCTTCATTTAATCTTGCAATAAAGTGTCCAAGCTCTCTTTTGTTGTTTTCAATTTGATTTAAAATATTTTCTTGAGTTCTTATAGGATGTCTAGGAATTGAGGGAGGGTTTTGATGTTCTTCTTGTTCAAGAGGGTTTCTGTGAGGATTTGATTATGAATTATCAATATTTGGAGGTGGAGATTGATTTCCTAGAAATTAAAATAAAGTTTAATAAAAAAAACCTATTTCAATCTAAATTTAATTCAAATTTGAAACTAAAACAACACAAATAAATACCTCTTCCACCTTTGTGATGTCTTGGCCCCATCCTCATGAAGAATTATAAGAAGAGAGTGAAAAAAATGAACAAGTGTTGGTGAGCGCGGGTTTCAGAGGTAAAAAAAAACAAATGACGTCGCAAGTTACCAAAAAATGACATTTTTGTTGTATTTTTTTTAATCATGATTTTCAATTTGGAATGTGCAATATTGGATTTTATGATTTTTTTTGCAATTTGGCACCTTTTTTTGTGTCACAACTTAGTGCACTTCCCACATGTTCTTGTTTTTCTTGTGCATGTAACCAATTATTGGTGAACCACTAATTCACTATGTTTGTGTATTATTTGTGTGTGTTCTATTTATTGTTACCAATGTTTTATGTTTTTAGTCATCACTTTCATACTTAATAATTGGAATTATAGCTAAAGATAGTTAAGAAAAATATTTCAAAATAAGATGAGATGGATGAGGTAGATAAGAGGAGGATTGAAAAATTAGTAGACTATTAAAAATTCGAGATGTGGAAGTTGTAATTAGAATCTTTACTAATTTAGAAAATCTCACTATTACATTGGAAGGAAGGTAAAAATGAGTTGCAATGTTCAATGAAGATTGCGACTAATTGGATAAGAAGGAAAAGAAAACCATTATTCTCTCCTCATCCAATAATTTTTTATTTAATGTCTCAACAAAAAAGATAGTGAACAGACAATGGTATCATTTATCAAACATGTATGAAACATCCTTTGGATCAAACAAGGTATTCCATTTGAAAAAAATGTATAATTTTAAAATTAAGGAACATAGAAATGTCCCAAATCATTTCAACTAATTTAACATTTTGATTATTCACTTAATTCATGTGAGCATTAATTAGGATGATGAGGTCAATGCAATTTTATTGTTGTGCTCTTTACTTGATATTTGTGCAAGAGTTGTTATTGGTGTTAGGAAATCATATAGAAAAGGAAATGTGCTAATATTTGATGATGTTGTTGGGATTCTTATTTGTGAGGACATGAAAAGGAAAAGCCAAGGTACATTATTGGGAGGTACCTTGTTAATTAGAGGCAAAGAAAAATCACAAGAACAAGGTAAGAACAATCATAAAAGAAGATATAAGCTAGGTAGAAGATCAAAATCTAGGGGTAGAAATATCACTTGCTAGTACTATTGTAAAGAAGGCCACATGAAAAGAAATTGTTAGTCTTTCAAAAAGGCTAAAAAGTGAATCAAAAGAAAATGAGGCAAACCAATAACTTTGGAAAATTCAACCTTGGTACTATTGGCAAGAGAGATGTTCTATTAAAATTGAAAAATGGAAATAGTTGGTTGCTAAGGGATGTTGGACATGTTCCTCAACTTAGAATAAATTTGATTTCAATTGGAAAATTGTATGGTCAAGGAGGTTGTGTCACTTTGGAGTCAACTGCATGGAAGGTAACAAAAGGAGCCTTAATGATTTATAGAGAAATGAAATCAAACACTTTGTATGTGCTAGAGAGTCAAATTAAAGTGGGAGTTGTAATGGCTGTTATGAATAAAAGAATGGAGCTTCTTTATAAAAGTATTTGTCACATGAGAAAAAAGGTATTGATATTTTTTATAAGGATCAGCTTCCAAGTCTAAAATTGATGGATTTGTAGTTTTTCAAGTAGTACATATGCCAAGAAAAAAAGGACCAAATTCTCCACCAAGGAACATACAAAGACATCACAACCATTGGAATCACTCTTTTCGAATGTCTTTGGCCCTCCAAAGGTAGCATTAATTAGTGGGTCAATTTATTTTCTTACTTTTTAAAATGATTGCACTAGGAAGATTTGTGTTTATATGTCGAAAAGAATGTTTAAAAGTTTCAAAATACTTGTAGAAAACCAAACCATAAATAAGATTAAGTGCTTAAAAATTGGAAATTGGGGTGAGTATTGTTTAATAAAATTTTATCAATTTTGTGTAGAGAATGGTATTTAGAGGATTTAAATTGTTCCTCTAACACCAAAATAAAATGGTGTAGCTAAAACAATGAACACGACCATTTTGGAAAGAGAATGGAGCATGCTCTCAAATGTTGGTTTGGGAAAACAAGTTTGGGTAGAGGTAATAAATATATTAGTATACTTGATTAAATAAAGTCCATCCTCTTAGTTAGATTTTGAAGTTCCCTAGGAGAAGTTGTTATGAAAGAGGATTTCCTATAATATTGAAGCTTTCATTCACATTCTACAATAATAAAAGAATGAATCTTGATGTGAAGTGAAAACAATGTCTTTATCAAATATGGAGATGACAAATATGGCTACAAGTTGTGGGATCTTGTTGCAAACAAGGTCAGACATAGTAGAGATGTGATATTCACTAAAAAGGTAAGAAATTTTATAAAAACAAGGCACATCAACCAAGGAATATGTTCCATTAAGTGACATCACAAATAATAGTGATGTGTTAAAACAAAAGGAGATTGTAAATAAGAAATAAACACAAGTTCATGTCCATAGACACAACCACAAGTTCAGCCCCAAAATTTCAATGAAAATGTAGAGAAAGACCATCCCATGGTTACTCATGATGTGGGTACACAACAAGAACTGATTCCTGAAGTTTAGAGATCCACTAGGGAGCATAGGCTTCTAAAAAAAAAAAAAAATTGATTCAACATTTGATGTTATCCAATGAAGTTGAAATTACTATTTTTGAATAAGCATGTGAAGATAAAAAACAATAAACAATGGATGGAGGCTATGAGAGATGAGATTAGATATTTGATAGAGAATGAAACATAGGATTTAGTCTCTTCCATCTAACAAGAAATCTTTGAACAATAGATGGGTAGATAGGTTTAAGGAGGAATAAGGGGGAAATAAGAGATACAAGAACAAATTGGTCATCAAAGGTTATGATCAACAAAATGAAATTAATTTCAATGATTATTTTTACTAGTTGTGAAAATGACTATGTTAAATCAGTGTTGGGTTTAACAATTATGCATGAATTTAAATTGAAGAAGTTTAGTGTTAAGAAAAACTTTCTACATGGTGAGTTGAAAGAAGAATTATATATGGAGCAAACCAAAGGCTTAAAAGAAAAAGGTAAAGATGATTTAGTTTACAAACTTAATCAAATTTTGTATAGTTTAAAACAAACTCCAAGATAATAGTATTTAAAATTTGATTCATTTATGGTTAAGAAAAATTTCAATTGATGTGAATATGATCGTTGTGTGTATTATAAAAGCTTGGAAAATGGTGAATTTGTGTTGTTGTTGTATCTTGATATTCTAGTGATAGGAACTAGCATGACTATAGCTAGTTAATTAAAATAACAACTGGATAATAAATCTTTAATGAAGGATTCGGGTGTTGCAAGGAAAATCCTTGGAATAAAAATTATTAGAGATAGAAAGAAGGAGAAAATAAAATTATCCTAAGAGAAAAAGAGTACAAGGAAAAAGTGCCTTACTCCTCTACTATTGGGAACCTTATGTACATGATGGTTTGCACAGGACCCAGCTTTGTTCATGTAGTGGGAGTAGTCAACGGGTATATGAGTAATCTAGTGAAAATTCATTGGTACACTATAAAAGGGATTTTAACATACTTGAAGGGCATATCACATTATGTTTTGAGGTTTAGAGGAGAAGATGCACAACTATAAGGTTTTTTTGACTCTGACATAGTTGGTGACTTGGATAAAAGATGAACACCTAATGGGTATGTGTTTACTTGTGTCTAGAGGCAACAATCAACTCGGTTTCTAGGTTGCAAAAGGTGGTTGCTCTTTCCACCATGTAAGAAAAATACATTGCACTTATTGAAGGAGCTAAAGAGATGTTGTCATTAGAACAATTGTTAGTCGTATTGGGTAGTAAACAACAAGATTTCACTTTGTATAGTGACAACAAAAGTGCAATTCATCTAGCAAAAAATACATCCTTTCATTCACGAACGAAAGCACAATAGAGATTCGATATCATTTTATCAGAAGTGTAATTGAAGAAGGTATGCTGAATTTGGAGAAGGTTCATACTAAGTCTCAATCTTGCAGATACATTGATGAAGGCGAAAATCTAGAGTTTTGGAGAGCTTCTCTTGATTTGATAAACATGTGACATTCAGCCTAAAAAAGTTTCTGTCTTGTTTTTCTTCATGTAAACTTAAATTTTAAGTTTCCACAACTTTCTTCCGTTTTTGTGTTGATACAATTTTCTCTATGGAAATAGCTTGAGGATTGTCAAAGCTTATAATTTGATATCAATGCGCTCCATCAATGAAAAGGTGCACATCATTCTCATTAGACGATTGACCAGTGGGCGCCTTTTAATTATGCAAGTTCACGGCAAAAACAAAACACTTTTCGTAAGATTTCTGAGAGGCTGAAAGCTAAAGCATTGTGCACCACTCATTCAGGTAAGGTTTCACATTACAAAGTATTGCACACAACACAAAACCAGCGAATAACCTGCCGATTACAAGAGAGACTTTGGATACGCTTTAAAAAAAACCTTTAGTTCTCCATACGTCTCTGATTTGAATGTAATACAAGTGAATTTAAGGATGGAAAATGATCGGTTCAAGTCCATATCAAATTATGTCCTTTGTCGATATATTACTCTTCATTAAGTCTTAATTAGGATACTGATCATTGGCATTAGTGCAGACAATTTTAAACATTTTTATCATGTCGATAGATATAATTATAATGATAGAAAAGCTCTAATAAAGTGAGTGAATTAAAAAACTAAAAAATAAAACATTTTATTATTCATTATATCTAATAATGTGTGTACATAAATGCACACGTACAGATTGATAACTCAACGTGTCTTTTAAATAGATGTACTTAAAATATCTATGTATAAATTCAAAATTTGATAACATGAAGTTTTTCTGAGAGTTGATTTGAGAATTTGGATAAAAGGGATTGCCAAATAATTCAATATTGTACACTAGGACTAAACACATAAGACACCCATGCAAAGTGGCATAAAATAAATAGTACAAGGGTAGTTTTATGCTCTTGTCATCCCCTCTTTAGTGTTAATGTAAAACTACAAGAATACGCGTGCTAAATTTGAAAAAGTAAAACACAATTGCTTGTAGAATAACTTGAGACATGATCAATAAATTAAAAAGTGAATGGTAATAATATGCTCCTTAAATTTGAGACTACCTCATAATTTGTATACACAAACCATGAAGAGAGAGAGGAGGGCAAAGGGGCGAGTATGGAGAGAAAAAAATAAATCTTAATAAAATGATAATAATTATATGTAAAGCAAACATACACATGATATTTTAAATTTAAAAAAATTAGCGATACATACGTATAACAATTTACTTTAATGTTATAGATATATATGTGAAAAATAAACTATGAAAGATGCTCTTAGTTGTTTGTATCCAATGTGCAATCATGGATGCATGTATCCTATAAAAAAAAAGGTTGAACACCAAGTAACAAGATCACGAAAAAAACATGAAGATAGACATAGTGGGAAAATATAACATATAACATGTAATAAGAGAGATTTAAGTGAATATTTAACCAATAAAGACACCACCATAAATAGGATCTATCTCAATAGACTAAAAATATGTCACTATAATCCATGACTACTAAGGGACTATCAATTAGAATATCATGCCTTTGATGTCCTTTCTTTTGTTCATTATGCTAACTTGGTTTTATATCTACATTTATAACCAAAAAATCTGATGTAATAGGTTTATAAAAATCAATATTATATAATCATTGTAAACATTAATAGGATTATCACCATTCAATTTCATATCACTAGATTCAATTTGTATTATCCTTTTATTTAATAAGCTCTTGAATTTTATGTTTTAGGGTAATGTATTGATCCATAGAATGATCATATATGTGACGATGAGAAAAATATTACTTACCTTACATGTAGTTAAAGATTAAACATATAAATTAGCTTAATAAGAAGAAAAGTGAATCTTTTATTCTCATAAAACATGTGGAGAATATTTTGATATAGTAAATTCTATCAATCTCTTTGGTTTGGTTTGTTCACGATGATCATAATTATGGTTAAATATATATTTTACTTTATTCCTCCCATTTCTAAATGTGATATTGGTCTTGTGAAAGATATACTATAAACATGATGATATAAAAAATAGTTATTAAATAAATTTCACTTACCTTTATAGACACTAGTACATAAATTTGAAACTAAATGATAAGGCTTATAAAACTTATATTTTTATATGTGAAAGTAGACCCTCAATAAATAAAATTTGAATGTCATCATATGGTAATGTTAATATCATGTTTGTAGTTGTTAATGTTCAATTTTATGCTCACATACAAACTTGCATCATACATGGGAATCCTACAAATGTAGAACACAAATCAGAGGAAAAACTTCAGTATATAGAGGCCAACTCTTTGTCTGATTTTGAATCATCTCTTTTTGGACAACTTTACAAGGAAAATGAATAAAGAAGAGGGTATGTGCAGGATCATCATGGAAAAAACAGACTCTTAAGTGGCAAAAAAATCAGAAAAATCAGAGTTAGGAAACTTGACGTAAAAAATTGAACAAGTTATCTATATTATTTTAAAAATATGTAAGAATAGAATCTACAAAAAATTGAATGTAGTTTCTAAACTACTAGGTTTTAAATCTATTTGGTGAAAATTTGAAATTTCAATGCAATAGTACTTAAATTTTAGAGAAAAAATAAAGTAGGTGTCTATCCGACCACCTAACCACAATAAAATGATAATATTTTTTTATAATATTTTATACATAAGTAGAGGACTCATTTCTAGATGTGATTCATATTTTTTGTAATTTTTTTTTTCAAGTAAATAATTAATTATGAATTTTTATTACAAATTTTTAAAAATATAAAACTCATATGTTTGACCACCTTAACTTGGTCAAAATTCATGAAATTCAATTTTTCTTTTAATCCTATAGTATATGAAGCATAGAATGTGATGCATGTTTTGGATTCCAAAAATGTGGTACCATTTGAAAGATAGAGATGTTTTTAATCAACATTTCAATCAAGACTTTAGTCATCTTTCAAATAGAAAATGAATAATAATTATTTATTAAATTCAAAGTAAAACATAATTTATATTGGTGTAAAGTTGAGAATCTCCTTTAAAACACTTTTCATTTCATCAATTTTGGGTAAAAAAAAAAGTAGTCAGCTACATACCCTACAAATACCCATCATATTGCCACCTTTTGGCCCATCATGATCCTGCACATACCCAAGAATTAAAAATGAAATCCTATGTTAATTTTTTTTCAGCAAACAAAACTCTTTTAGTTGCATTCTTGCACAAGATTCAATAATTAATGAAATAATTAGGCATAGCCACAACAATAAAAGGAGAGTTTGTATGGATATGGATCTAAAAGTGTTGGATATTTCTTCAAAGAACAACCAACTCAAGATACATGAATTTCTATGCTCTTAATCCTGTAAGTCTCTAGGGTTATGAGTAGTCAACTTATGGCTGCCTTAACTTTAATTAATTTATATAATAATTATTAATTATAAATAGGTAGTTATGTCAAACTAGGTGTTATATTTAGATATATAAGTAAACGTAGGTGGAAATCATGGCATAATCCAGTATTTTTATGAGCTAGAGGTACATTTATTACCACCAAATTACAAAGTGTGTTCTCATTAGAGAAAATTGAAGATTTCCCCCCTCAAAGTGTCTTGTTATTTCTCATGTGTCATCGAGTATATTTAGCCTATTTTTATAATATTTTTCTATTGTGATTTTTTTTTCATTACAAGTGGTATTAGAGTATGATCATGGAATTATGAAGAAAAGACAATAGGAAATTTTTATTTGTTTTAGAGGTCATTTTGGGAATCATGTGTCTCTCAAAATGTATATAATCTTATGTATAGATACTTAAGACAATTTACCAAGTTAAGGAAAAAAATTTGGTCAAGGATTATATCCGTCAATTTTAAAATTTATCTTTAAGAGTGGATAATGTAGTAGAGAAAATATGAAGGAATTATTCTTGATGGGTTTATAGGACCTCATCAAATATGACATATGCATGTTTCACCAAAATTATTTGTCCCAAGCAATGCTTATTGAATAGAATTTAGAAAAAATATTTTTGACCAATAGAAGGAAAAGTTTCACAAGCATAAGAGATATAAGAACACACACACAATCACTTATTCAACCTATTATATTGATGCCACAAAAAAATTAAGAGAAGAGAGAAAGAGGGTTGTGTTTCAACTATGATAGAAAAGGAAATCAAGGACATAAATATGTAGAAAACATATTCTATATTGAAAGGCCAGGAGAGGAAGAATATTATAAAGATAAAATGCTATAATTTGGAAATGAGGCAACTAAGGAACTAGGAAACTACCATCTAATTATTTTTTCATGCACTCTCAAGTTTAAGCACCCCAAAACTATCAATGTATTGGTTTTCTTAAAGAAAGAGAGAGTATCAATATTGATAGACTCAAGAAACACTCATTATAAAAAAATTATGGCTATGCATCTAAATTGTCTTATTTATCTAGCTCTAAAATTTTAATTCCTAATTGTAGATGGGGATACTATTAGTCTTGATTATAATAAAGATGGGAAGGGATATTACTAATTACAAATTAGCCACAAAGAAAAAAGAAAACCAAATCTCACTAGCGGTGAGACAAGAAAAAATAGTGAGCAAGACAAGTCTTCCAAAAAATAAGGAGAACAACGAGACCAACACATATTTTGACCGGAGCCAAGAACTAAAAATGGGTTTCTAAGTGGCTTAGAAACCCTAAACAAAGGTCCACATAAGAACCAAACCAAGCAAGATTCTAAAATATGGCAACAAAAACCCCCTTACAACAACACCCAACTTCTTCTACACAAACCATCTCCACCTCAATAGGATAAGAAGAAGAAACAAAACCCCAACCACTTCCCAAAATAATCTCCACCTCAATAGTAGAAGTCAGAAAGAAAGCTAGCATAAGAGCATCAGAAGCTCTTCTTAAAGAAGCCAAACCTTAGGTAGATAGAACCCCAATATTAACCATGAAACTAGTATCAACCAAAAGACCAAAGGCATTTGAGTTAGCTAGCAAAGACATGGAACGTCCCACCAAAATACAACCAAGCAAAAAGGAGAAAGGGAAAAAAAGAACACCACCTCCAAAACCTTAATAGAGGACTCCAACACCATCACCTAAGTGATGATCTATAGCTCCCATAGTAAGAGAAATAAATCTTTGGATCTCCAAAGTCAACATCTTTCTCAACAAAAACCCACACAAGATCCACCACAAAATCCAGATCTAATAATAATAATCTTTAAAAAAATTGGGTAATCAAGAGGTAGTCCAAAGGACACGAAGGTCCCCAACAACACATTGAAGTAGGCAAAAAATAAACTTGTATATCTCTCACCCTCCCTGTATTTACCCCAAACATAGTCCCAATGAGAACTAGAAAAAAAAGGCTCCTATGAAAATGACCCAAAACTTCACAACACCCCTTGCCACCAAGGTCGAGCTTCCTATGACATAATCTTGTAATGTCGTAAAATTGAACCACTTGCAATTTCACATACATTCCTACATCTGCTTTAGTATCCACTCCCTTAGCATTTGTGTAGGCTCATTTTAGCCCTTGCATCAACCTTCTTCCCCTCTCAAGATGATTAGGACCCCTTTCCAGTAGTCTCCTTTGCACATTAGCTTTGCATCAAACCTTGTGCTTTTCTCATGCCTATCATTTTATAGCGTGATTTATTTGGACACTACCACGCCATGCAAATGTCCTATGACATTTTGATGTTCAAACAACCATTTTTTAGTGCCTTGCTGTTTTTCAGCTACTTTTTTCAATAGTAATGACCCAAGACTGCTTTGTAACGGCTCGAGAAGCTTATTTTCCCTCATATTCTCTCTTTCAATGCTATCTTTTTAATTCATTTGGTCTTCTTCTAGCTTCTTGGATTCTATCTTGGAAATTCTCTCTTGTCTTTCACTTTTTCTCTCTTGTTCACATAGCTCTTTATAACTTGCTACAAA
>VDFB02000015.1:155623127-155648939 GCA_007258455.2 Sequoia sempervirens
GTAATCAAATTGTTAGTAGTTGTTGTGTTGTTTTTTGTCATATTCTTAGTTTTTGGTTTGTACAAAATCAAGTGCACCTCTAGAATACTAGCACACTGCGCTGCCATCCTTGTTCCATGTTGTCATCCTTTGGCTAAGAATTTGTTAGTTTTTCTAGGAGACCCTTGTGACTTACTCATTCTTATTTTGAAATTATTTCCTTTTCAGTGTGAGGTAGTTTAGGGAAATTTGTTCCCTAGGACTCTCTATAGAATAAAGAGACTCGTGAGCAATAAAACCCCTTCTCTACCTTATATTTAACTTATTATTCCTAAAATGAATTTAATATCCTCTATTATCATTTCAATATTTGATTTTATTCAAAGTATTAATGATGTTCCATTTCATGCATGTGATGGTGACTTGGCTTTACCCATGTCACTCGATATCTTTGATCCTTCTCATGAAATTCCTCTTGCTTCATAGGATATTTTGTTGTAAGAAGACGAAATCATTGATACTTTTCTTAACATGATTCTACCTTCTCTTCATTTCAATGCACTCTTCTCTAAATATGTTGCACTAGTGAATGATGGATTTTCTCTTCATTCTAATGTGCACTCTCTTCTAGAGATGATGCATTGGTGAATGATGAAGTTCCTCTCACATAAAATCCTCTAAGGATGGATGTTGAGCATATTTCTTCAAATGATTCATCTATAAGTTGTAAGGAATCCATAAATATAATCTATGTCTCTATTGCCCCTCAAAGGCCTAAGAGATCCATCATTTATCTAACTCTGGCTAGTCCTTCTCCTAAAACCATTTTTTCTATTAATGGTGTTCCATTTGATAGTGATTCTCCTAATCGTTGTAAGGATCCCTCTTATGGAGTCATAGCCCATACTTATAAGACTAGAAGGAATAAACAAAATGTTGATCAACCTATTACTTTACCACCTTCTCAACCAAGTCTTTCCTCAACACCTAAACCTACAACTAAAACACCTGGTGACTACGATCTTGTCGAGCAACTTTGTGCTACTTCGGCCAAGATATAACTATGGGAATTGCTTCAATCTACTCTGATTTATCAAGGTATGCTTTAGGAAGCTTTTTAAAAGATCCTATTTCCTTCTTCTTCTAGGTCGATGGATGTTAATGCGTTGATAGCTCATATTTGTGCAAATTTTCCAAATATTACATTCTATCCACAAGAACTCCAGCCTCTGGAAGTACAGAAGCAAGCAGACCCTCTAATGATTATAGTCAACATTAATAAAATCAGTATTAGATGTACTCTCATTGATGCCAGTTTGGTGCTCAATGTATGTAGCATTGATCTATTACCTAAAATTGAAATTTATTTGGCTTCACTTGCAAATTCTTCTATTGTCATTCATGGGTTCAATAATGTTAGGCGAAAAGCTCTAAGTACAATAGTATTACCTTTACAAATTGGACCTGTCACTATACCCACTTTGGTATATGTTAGAAAAATTTCCATATAACCTTCTTCTTGGTAGATCATGGATTCATGCTATGGGTGCCATTTCATCTACCTTGCATAAATCTATTAAGTTCATTCATAATAATCAAGTAGTCACAACTAGGACTAACCCTAATGTCATACACTTATGTGAGATGGCAGCTATTGGTCAGGCTTCAATTATGCCTTCTCTTAAAAGTATTATCCCTTCAGTTTCTTCCAATGTGTTGACGTCTACTCTAGCAGTATCTGTTGCAAAGGATACTCTTGAGGAAGATTTCCTTGAAGAAGATCCTTCTAAAGCAAGAAATCCTAAGTCTACCTCTTCTAAAGAGAATGCATGTCTTGGTGATGATTGGAGTTCCTTAGACTTTACAGATTCATTCATTGGGTAATATAAAGTTGACTTGATCCACTTAAACCTTTTGATAATATCATTCAAACTTTCTATTGAAGAGGATCATTCTTATGCATCATGGGGTAATGTGAGTTCATAAATTATAATGTTCTTAATGTTGATTCTCCCCCTTCCAAGGAAGATGATCACACTTTTGTTAAAGATGCTAATGTTGGTAATTGTGTCTAGAAGGATGATGGAAATCCCATAGAGTATGATCCCCATTGCTGGAACAATGATCTCTATGAAGATCCTCCTCCTTCTCAAGAATTGCAAACATGTTATGGCCCTAGTTTTAAACTTGCCTCTGAATATGGCTATGGGCATAAAGGTTGTGGGTGTAATGAACAAGGCATTCAAGTCCCTATAGAATGTGTACCTTGTAAGCATAATTTTGGGCTTGGTTGCTTGAATGAAAAATCTAAATGGAGACCACAGTTAAGTGTTGACATGATTTCCATTCAACCAAATTCTTTTAGATTGATTCATCTACCATTATTTGATTTCTTCGAGTCTTCTTCTTGTGATTAGTCAAAATTTTCTCCACAAGAGAAAGGGTTGTTTCCTACTCCTCTTTCTTTGTCTAAACAAGAGAATATTTTATTGAGGCTTCTCAAATCCAACTTGATTACTGTTCCTCCTCCTACACATAATAAATTTCATAAACATGATAAATAAAAACATTTTTTATTTGCATACAATCAAGTGCCTAGCCATTCCACTAGTGAATGTAAGGCCTTGAAGGATAAAATACAACTTCTTGATTATGGTTTCATCACTCTTCCATTTGTTGATGCACCCACCTTTTCTTTGCATGACAAGTGATATCAAGGTTTACCTCTATCATGTCCGTTCTAAGCATTTTCTCATAAGGTTTGAGCACATCTCTCTTCTATAATATCTTGTATGGTTCTCCTTCCTTGTATGCTAGGGAGAAGTGAAAAATTGTTTTGGAGATGTGTGTCCTTCTTAAGGACCCCCTATCTTCTCTCTATATTTCAATTGGAGCATCCCTTTGAATGGGTCCCTTTGTGTCTTGAAGGGTTCCCTATCCAAGGCACTCCCTTTTAAAGCTTCTCCTTCAAATGAATTCATTGGCATCTAGCTTGGGGGTAGCCTAAATAGACTTGCCTTATATCTTGGCATCTAGCTTGGGGGTGGGCTGACTAGACCTATCTTTTTTGTGATTGTCCTATAATGTAGCTTGTAGTAGCCACATGCTTATCTAATAGGTCTTGATTTGCAAGATTAAGAACCTATAGAGCCTCCTTTGCATCAAGCTTTCCTTGTAGTACTAAGTCTCTGTGATGACCAATCAGACTCTATGGATCCTTTCACATCTGGCCTCTCAAGACCGAGTACGTGGGGCATCTCCTTTGCAAGTTTGAGGACCTGTAAAGCACTTTCATCTTGTAGGATCTCTTTGTTTGACTCTATAGGACTGAGCACCTGTAGAGCCTCTTTTTCACCTTTCCATAGGTCTGAGGGCCTATGACACTTTTGTTCAAATCTTCATAGGACCGAGTACCTATGGAGCCATCGCTTTCTTCTCTTCTCAATTGTGTATACTGGATTCAAGACTTGCATCTTCTTCATCTTGAGTATATAATTCTTTATCTCGTTGACATTGGTTGCTTCCCCATATTTTGTATGCATTCTTCTCTTGAAGCAATCAATCCTTACATTCCTCTCTCCATTTAACAATTCTTCTATGTGTTATTTCTTAATTTTGGGATGATGCATAGTACTGATATAACCTTTTAAATCAAAGTCTCTTCTACTTTTCTGACTCAAATCCTTTAGTTTGTTATGTTCCTTTGTGTGCTTGTTATTCATGTATATGTTCTAACCCCGTGATGTAATAGCTTTTTATGTTCTAATATTGTTGTCTTGTTTAGGTCTTTCTAGGAGATAATGTGTTTTTTTGTAGGTCTTTAGCCTAGGGACATGCTTCCTTAGTTTGAAGAGTTTTTTGCTTCCTCTACAGTATCCTTTTAGTATCACAAATTTATTTTTGTTTAGTAGATTTCCTTTAGCATGCATATTAGTGTAGATTCATATGCCCACTAAAGTAGGGGAAAAATTTCATGTTGTAAAATTGCACCCATTACAATTTCACATACATTCTTGAATCCAATTTAGTGTCCACTCCCTTTGCATTTGTGTAGGCTCATTTTAGCGCTTACACTAACCTTCTTCCCCTCTCAGGATGCTTAGGACCCATTTCTAGTAGCCTCCTTCGCACATCAACTTTGCATCAAACCTTGTTCTTTTCTCATGCCTATCATTTTGTAGCATGATTTATCTAGATAGCAGCACACAACATGGATGTCTACGCATTTTGCTAGCATCTTGTGATATTTTTACATTCAAACGACTATTTTTGAGTGCCTTACCACTTGTCAGCTACTTTTGTTAGTGGTAACAACCCATGAGACTTTGTAATAGCTCAAGAAGATTATTTTCCCTCCTATTCTATCTTTAAATGCTATCTTTTCAATTCATTTGGTCTTCCTCTAGCTTCTCTCTAGCTTATCTCTAGCTTCTATCTTGTATATTCTCTCTTGTCTTTCACTTTTTCACTCTTGTTCACACAACTCTCTACAACTTGCTACAATAGTACTCTCTAGCTCTTACAATGCTCTTTACAGCTCTCTTGGCTCTCTCTCTCTATCTCTCTCTCTCTCTTTGGCTTCCTTAAGGGTTGTAGGTGATACCTCTCTCATCTTGATTATCCCCTTTCTAATAATTTTACTATTTTTTCTATGTATCTATCTCATGATACGGGTTCTCCTCCTTGAGTGGGGATTGCTTTTATCACTTCAAGTATTTGTTTACTTTGTTCAATTTCTCTATCTATCTGGTTGTTCATGGAGTTGGGAACAACGAAATGGGGGTTTGACTACAAAAAACCCTTGAATAGCCCCAACATTTTTCCCTCAGTCTTATGTTTGTTGGTGTTGAAGATATTCACTTGATGGAAACTTCATCACTTTGTTTGTTGTTGAACCATAGATTTTTCACACCAATACACTTCTCCAAATCTTCTAGGGTTTTTCACCTAAAAGGAGAGAGGTAGGGCCAAAAATGCTAAAGGGTTCATTCAAATTATGTTATGTGTGATGTTATGCATGAACTAAATAAAATGAATTGAATACAATCAAGTGATCTATATGACTAAGTTTGAATGCAAAATCTAGGATCTATACTATGTTTGAATACACAATGTTTTTTACAAAAGGCTAAAAAGGATGAACAAAAATGTAAACTAAACCAAACAGGAGGTTGTTTTTCAGAATGTGTGCACCTGAGAAACTAAAGAAGACTGAAAAAACAAGATCTGGAAAATTGATAATGTCTGATTTTGAGTTGATTGGGACTCATTTGCCACCTTGGGCGAATCAGTCCCAGTTCTAGGTTTTTCTGCAGAAAAGTTATTTTTTGTCAATCGGGAACCAGGATCTTCATCTGACTCAAATTTGTACCTCAGGAGGGACTCATTTTCCATGCACGGTGAATCAGTTCACTTTTAAATTTCTACAACTTCAAATCTTTGTACTGCACCTTAACACCTGTATAACAATTTCTAATGGAAACCCGACTCGGGATCTTAGAAAATTCCTACAAAACAACTTAAAATTGTTTGTCTAATGGGGGCTTTTCCTTGGTCAAATCCCTAGTTAGGTAATTAAACCTTAAATGGAGAAAAATCTACATAAAACCACAGGCTTAGATGTTTTGAAGACTAGGAAAGTTTGAAGTATGACAAAAGCCCTATTCTATTGTTCTAGAATAAGTAATGTAAGGATGATTTGTATGATGCAATATCTCAAACCTAGAAACCTTACAACATATGAAAAATGAAAATGAAATGACATACAAATTCCAAACAAACAAAATGAAAACCTTAATCTAAAGATAGAGTGAAAATGGAAGATGGAATCAATATGAAACCAAGTCCTTAGGTGTGATTTGGTGGCTAGTTGTACCTGCTCAACCTAGATTTCTTCATGATTCACCATAGGATTCCATCAAAAACCCTTTGCAATGTTCATTATTGACAAAAACAGTGAGCTTCAAGACCTACAAAACCCTAGTTTACTACCCTAAAACTTCAACTTTTTCTAATGAGACTTGTGGTATAAGACTTGACCTTAGAAATTGCTTTTGAAAAATGACTAAAAGATGTGTAAAATGACATAAAATGAGTATTTATAAGCAACAACGGAAAATTTTCCCGTTATTTAGACCTAAGAGGCCGACATTCACCATAAATTTAAGTTAAATTAATCAAATTCCCGCTCAAAATTGAATTTTCCCTCAAAGGGGACTCATTTGCCACCCTTGGCGAATGGGTCCCACTACCGAATTTTGAAGGTGGGTTTTCTGGGTATGAAAGAATTATGTGTTGTTTGTTAGGTTTTAGGTGATTTCTCAGGTAAAACGAGCCTCTCGATCAAAAATAATGGGTCTTAGGGCCCTATAAATGCTATTGTAAAGGATAAATGATGCAAAGGGACTCAAAAGTGGGTCAAATTACACATGAAATTATCTCTTTTCTCAAGAGGGTCCAATTTTCTACGGCCCATTTAGCCCCCACTTTAGCGCCCATATGACTCTACATGCATAAGTAAGCTAAAGGACTCTAAACAATGCACACAATTACATAAAAGTATACTTATTCAAAAGGCAAGAGAACGAAGCCCCCAATGTAATTTTCTGCAAAACCACAACATTAGGAACCGCATCTTGCAACACACATTCATTAATTATCCAAATTTTATTTTATATAACTCTTAGGAATCCAATTTGAGGGTAGATGTATGCCCCCCTTGATTTTGCTTACTTTACAGAGGTGGAATCAAGGTAGCAATCTAGCCACATCAAACGAGAAACATCATATCATAGGGAATCTTCAAGTACCATGCCACATAACGATAGTAGGATGATGATGTCGAGTGCGGAATCATCATTCCAACGCATCAAACAACATCAAAAATGGATTACCCTAGCCCCCATTAGGGTACGTGAAGGATCATCAGGGAAAAAATAGGCCCTTAAGTGGAAAAGAATTCAGAAAAATCAGAGTTAAGCAACTTGACGTAAAAATTTGAATAAGTTAGACCTATACTATTTCAAAAATATGTAACAATAGAATTTGTAGCAAACTGAATATAGTTTCTAAACTACTAGGTTTTTTTTTTTAAATCTATTTGGTGAAAATTTGAAATTTCAATGTAGTAGCACTTAAATTTCGGGAAAAAATAAGTAGGTGTCTTGCGACCACCCTAACCACAATAAAATGATATATTTTTTATAATATTTCAAATATAAGTAGAGGACTCATGTCTTGATGTGATGCATATTTTTGTAATTTTTTCCAAGTAAATAATTAATTATGAATTTTTTATTACAACTTTTAAAAAATATAAAAACTTGTATGTCTAACCACCTTAACTTGGTCAAAACTTCATGAAATTCATTTTTTTTTTAATCCTATAGTATTTGAAGCTTAGAATGTGACACATGTTTTAGATTCAAAAAATGTGATACTATTTGAAAGCTATATATGTTTTTCAATCAGCCTATCAATCAGGAATTTAGTCGTAATTCAAATAAAAAATGAATAATAATTATTTATTAAATTCATTTAAGCATAATTTATATTGGTGGAAAGCTAAGAATATCCTTTAAAACCCCTTTTCGTTTGATCAATTTTGGGTAAAAAAAAGGTCATCGGCCACATACCCTACACATACTCATCATATCGCCACTTTTTGGCCCATCATGATCCTACACATAATCGTTATGTTGATTTGAATAATATATACTTTATGAACTCTTAAGATAACCCTAGGTTAATGTGGAAGAGTAAAAGGAAGTGAAAAGGAATTAAAAGAAGTAGAAGAAAATAACGTATTACTTACTATTCATTTTACCTATGTGTAGCTTGAGAGTGACAGGTGAAGGAAGAACATGCCAAGCAGACGGGATTACACTCCTTCGTGGTTGGATGATCTTTAGGAGCAGGTGGCATGCAATGAGCTGTATTATGAGGTGAATCGATTCTACAACTTTTTCCTTGTGATTTTTGTAATAATTTAATGATTTTATTGCATGGATAGGTTAATTTAGGGTCTTGGAAAAAAACTTCGCAAACTATCCCCATTTTTTGCAAAGTGTCGCATTTGTTTGTAGAGTGTCCCTTTTGTTCGCAAAGTGTCCCGTTTCTTCGTGAAGTGTTTTGTTTCTTTGAAAAATGTCCAAAAATGGTTCTGAAGTGTCTAGAGCCATTAGAAAAGCACACTAGATTGACTTTAGCACACTTGCTTGATGAATATTTGAAAATTGAAGAAATTAGGTGGATTTTAGAGTAATTTGTGATGATTTTGATAGATTCTCGCCTAGTCGCGACAGTGGCTAGGGGGAAGATGGTTCACACTTTCTGAGGGATCATGCACTAGTGCTATTAGCATTAGAGATAGAGCATTTACAATTAGTGGGTATCTATTGGGCATATCTAATGCCACCTATGAGATACCATGACGCCATGCTTATGGCTCTATGCGAGCATTGGGATGCTGATACTTTTACCTTTCATCTTCCCACTAAAGAAATGACTATCACTCTTGAGGACATACACCACATTCTCTGAGTTCCCATTTAGGGAGAGCAGGTGTATTCTTGGGGGGATCAATCATTCTGGAAGAAGAAGAGAGATATGCACTATTGTCTAGGTGGGCCTATACATGATGAGCAAGTTAGAGTGTGGATCGAGTTTCCTATGCTACTGTATTCATGAGGTCCTATGGTCAAACAAATTATGATGCACGCAGTGGCTCTTGTTCTCAATCTAGATGGATGAGTGGCACACTTGGATGGAGGACTGGTACACTTGATACGCGGGATGTATGAGTAGAGGACAGTCTATGCTCGGGGCTGCTACATTTTAGCACACTTGTATTATCATCTTTGTCAATTTGTGTTTTGAGATATTGATAGTATGGTCCATTGTACAATTCTACAGGTGTCGTTCCTTGAGCATATCACATGTACCAGGCCTGTCAGATTCCCTTGTGCTATAGCTGGAGGATATCCATGAGCATTCAACTATCCTTTGAGACACCTATGGTAGTATGGGGATTTACACTTTTGGAAGGTGATATTTGACCAGCTGAAGGAGGATGAGATCCTGTGGAGACCTTATCTTCTCATTCTATAGTGGCCAGATCCCACAGGGAAGCTACGAAGGATGCAGATGGATAGGTATCTAGTTGGGAGGCATGACTATGTTGTACGACCGTTCTACTATGAGTGAGTCATGCGACAGTTTCAACAGGTGCAGACACCACCGAGGGCATGCCCCTTTATTATATGATCAGTACAGATTTCCTGGAGGCTAGATGATATTGGGGTATGTGTAGGATCATCATGGAAAAAATAGGCCCTTAACTGGCAAAAAAATTAAAAAAAAATAGAGTTAGGCAACTTAACGTAAAAATTTGAATAAGTTATCTATATTATTTCAAAAATATGTAAGAATATAATTTGTAGAAAATTGAATGTAGTTTCTAAACTACTAGGTTTATTTTTAAAAATATATATATATTTGAAAATTTGAAATTTCAATGCAATAGTACTAGCATTTCAAAGAAAAATCTGAGTAAGGTTAATACATCCTAACCACCCTAACCACAATAAAATGATAATATTTTTTCATAAGATTTTAGATATAAGTAGAGGACTCATGTCCCAAAGTGATGCATATTTTTTTATAATTTTTTTCCAATTAAATAATTAATTATTAATTTTTTATTACAAATTTTAAAAAATAAAAAAACTCATATGTCTAACCACCTTAACTTGATCAAAACTTCATGAAATTCATTTCATTTTTTTTTAATCCTATAGTATGTGAAGCATTGAATGTGACACATGTTTTGGATTTAAAAATGTGATACCGTTTGAAAGTTATATGTGTTTTTTAATCATCCTATCAATAAGGACTTTAGTTGTAATTCAAATAGAAAATAAATAATAATTATTTATTAAATTCAAAGTAAAGCATAATTTATATTGGTGGAAAGCTAAGAATCTCCTTTAAAAACCCTTTTCGTTTCATCAATTTTGGGTAAAACAAAGTCGTCAGCCACATACCCTAAAAAAACCCATCATATCGCCACTTTTTGTCCCATCATGATCCTACACATACCCATTGTTCAGCTTACTATAGATCTTGTTCATGAGAGTGATTCTAATGATTCAGATCATGACAATCCACTAGCATTCAACATTGATGATGTCGGAAACACAAACATGCATGAGGAGTGGTGGTCGTATGCATGACCAACTCCTGTGTTCCCCATGGATTTCCCTATAGGTGATGGGGGACTAGCACTAGATAAGGGTGATGAGCCAGAGGAGAGAGCAAAGGAGGTATAGTAGATGCTAGTAGATATTTTTATTGATGTTATCAATGAGGAGTACCAGTCCAATTCTGATCCTGACTATGAGGACCAAGATGGAGGAGAGGATGAGGAGGATGATTATTACTAGGAGGAGCCACCCCTGAGTGAGGGTGATGAGGTAGCTATTGAGGATCGATACAAGCATGGAGAGTCCTCACATATTTACAAGACCAGATCTCATGCAGTAGCTACAATAGACATCCTCACCTAGAGTCAAAGAGATGGTAGCACATCCTTGATGCCCCCTAAAGAGGATGAGGTTGACATTCCTCATGCATTTGGAGACATAGGTGGTGACATTTTATTTTATGCATGTCCTTTAGTATTATTTTCTTTATGTATATATATATCATGATGATGTGTTACTGCTTGTGTACAATTTCTATCTTTTAGTAGTGATGAAAGACTGGTGAGAGTTCTATCATCAAGTTGCCATAGAGATAGTTTTTGCATCCATCGATGATGAGGCGATGGATCTTGACTACGTGTCCCCAACGATCATGGAGGAGGAGCCAATGTCACTCAAACCATTTGTGAGGTTACAGGAAACGTATGAGAGTGTGATGAGGCAACTCCATCAAGCTAAGAGTGTAGTACATACATCGTAGACCTCAATAGAAGTTGAGAGACTGTATGTGGAGCTAGCACAAACACGAGTGGAGAGGGATCATATGGCAGAGAAGCAACTTGTAGCTATTGGTCAAGTACAAGGTTTGGAGTATGCACTTAGACTCGGCAGTTCACAATCACAGTCACACACAACCATCTCACAAAGTCTAGGGACTGGATCACAATTGCTAGATCCTAAGGGGTCTAGCTCTCACAAACCTCTGTGACTATCTTTGATATTGAGATGTACAGAAAACTTTGATATATATAGACACATGGCACATTTGGTGTTATTATGATGTGTCTCTTTGTGTGGATGTTAAATGCAATGTGATTAATTAAATGACTTATGGTAAAAGTATTTAATTAATGTCTACATGAATTAACATGATTAATGTGATCTAGTTTAAAACATATTTAAGTTTTATAGTAGATACTGTAACATTGGTGATTAGAAAAGAATATGTTAAATTAAATACACCTAAAACTCATATAAGTGTTTAAATTAACATAGCACAAAAGTGAATAGTATGAAGCCTAAAATAATTATAAAATGAACCTAAATAATCACCTTAGTGTTCAAGACAAACACAAAATTAGTTGTCAAGAACAAAGCAATGTGAAAGTTATTTAGAGTAATATCAAATAACTTTAAACGACACTGCTTTATCAATCACACTATTCAAATAGGTCAGAGACAATACCGATGCAAATGTGTGGCATTAATATTTCCTTAAGGGGTGTTTCATCAAGCTGTGTTAAGAGATAAGCACCAGACCCATAATTCCAGTATCAACCTTGTAAGGGTCTAACCAATTAAGGCTGAATTTATCTTTATCTTTAGTGTTAACACTAGTAATGCATTGATTTTCAATAAGAACAAAATCTCCCTTATAAAAAGATTGAGGCATCACCTGTGTGTTGTGTCTTCATTGTAATTGTTTGATGTGAGCGTGGAGGTGTTCAAGAGTGTTAATATGTTGTTCGTTGAGCATATCAAGTTGATGTAATCGTTGATCTTTATAAGTGTCATCATCAATAAGGTCTTGGAGAGCAACTCGTAATGTAGGAATTTCTAACTCCAAGTGCATGATTGTGTCAGTTCCATAAACAAGGGGGTGATCCCACAATAGTGGCTTACAATTTTTGGCCAAACTGGATACTGAAATAATTTTTTTTTAACTAAATCTTCATTTTCGGGCACCTATAGCAGCTAAACTGTGAGGAATTTGAAGACGATGCAAACTAGAGTTTTGTGAAAAAATTTATGTAGATTCTAAATATTTTTTTTAAATTTTTTTTTGGAATTAGATTGCATTTATTTTTCCATCTCCCTCGAAAACTAGTTTTTTTCAAAAAATAACATTTTAAAAAAGTGACACTCACCGTATATAACGCATAATCTTTTTTCCATGAAGGATAAAATTCTAATTCTTCTGAATTTAGATTTGTAACTCCAATATCTAGTGCTTCCACTTGGTTAGATATTTTTTTATCAAATATTTTTTCTTTAATCAAGTTTTAAAGTCAAACCAATTACTATTCAGACATAGTGCAACCGTATAACATTGCATAACTTTTTTTGTATGTATCGAAATTAAAAAGAAAAATTGTTGGATCAAGGACTTCAATATCTGGTGCACTCATATTTTTCAAAACAAAAATTGATAATCTACTATTTTTCCACATTTGCAGAACAAAGAGCTTGATTTTCGGTGAAAAACCTACATTCACAAGAAATAAAAAATAAATATAATAATAAAATTAAATTTATTTAAAATTATACTTTCTGGGAAGCTTATAATAAGGACTACATACTGACAAAAAACAAATTTTAAATGAATTCATTTGATCCCCAAAAAGGTAAATGAAAAGGGGTTTTTTATCAACATTTTGATAGGTGTAAAGGAGACTCTGTTATAGGTATGATTTAAAACTAGCGGGGTTCTATCCAAGGGGTTTTATCTAAGGTAGTTTGATCAAACCCTATTAAATTGGAATTCTTTAAATGGAACTTTTAAAGGCTTAAATCATTATATTTTCTAAAAATATATGATTTCAGCAAAAATCAGAATCTCCCAGAAATTGTAAACCAGCTTTATGGGATCACCTAAGGTTATAAGGTGTAGTTTTCGTGGATGATATAACACTTGTTTGATAGGCCCAAAGTGCATAATATAATTGTGCATGCCAATCTTTATGATGTTTGTTGACAATTTTTAGAGGATTTGTTCTAGAATTTGATTAGTATTTTCAGCTTGTCCATTGGATTGCGGATAATATGGTGTAGAAAAATGATGTTGAATATGTAATGTTTCAAGGAGTTTCTTAACTTCATTGTTCTTAAATGGAGTTTCATTATCTAAAACGATTACAGAAGGAAGCCCATAGTGAGCAATTATGTGTTCTAATATGAAATGACAAGTTGCTTTAGCAATTGTAGAACATAGAGGGATAGCTTCCACCCATTTCGTGAAAAAGTCTGTTGTGATTATGATAAACGTATGACCAGCAGAAGAGGGAGGTGAAATATTACCAATAATATCCAATCCCCAAACTACAAACAACTAAATGAGAACTTGGGCATGGAATTCAACAACAAGAGCATGGATCAAATGACTATGTTCTTGACATTTTCAACATTTTTTAATGTAAGTGAAGCAATCTTTCTCCATATGTTTCCAATAATAACCCATACGAATAAGTTTTTGCACCAATGATCAACCTCCAAAATGACCTCCATAAGCACCAAAATGAGCTTTTTCAAGTGCTACTGGGATTCAAGAATATTTTAGACATCATAATAAGAGACCATTGAAAGATCTTCTATACAACGTATTTGCAAGAATCACATATTTTGCTGCTAGTTTACGTAAATGTTTTCTGGTATTCATTGTGGTAGACTTGGGAATGGTACCGTATTTTAAATAGTTGTATATAGTATCATACCATTCACACGAGGCATCTTGAGTTATTTCCAAAATGTCGTCTAGCAAAATATTAATCGAAGGTTTCATGATGGGATGGATAACAAAGGTGAAATATGAGGTAGGATCATTTGGGGATATAAGAGAAGTTGCACTTGCCATCATATCCACATGCCTATTTTATTTTCATGGAATGCTATCAATGGTGAATGAGTCAAAAAATTTTAATAGTTTCATTATAAGATCCTTGTATTTTGATAATTTGTAATGTTTAGTTTGATATGTACCATTGATTTGTTTGATGACCAATTGTGAATCGCCAAAGATCTTGATATATTTAGTGTTCATTGTTAAAGCAGATCAAAAACCTGTGATTAATGCCTCATACTCAGTTGTATTATTTATGCATATGAAATTTAATCGATAGTACAAGGGAATAGGTTTATCGTCGAGTGGAATTAGTACCACTCCAGTACCGGAAACTGTTCTATAGTTAGATCCATCAAAAAATAATTCTCATGGTTTAATGTCAGTAGTTAAGACATGATCATCAGGAAAGGAATCATGAGTAGGTAAAGCAAGAGGAGGAGTGTCAGCTAAGTGATTGGTTAAGGCTTGCCCTTTGATTGATTTTTTTGAGAAAAATTTAAGGTCAAGGTCAGTTAACAACATTACCCACTTAGCGAAGTGTCCTAAGAGATCTGTTTTGTTGAAAAGATGTTTAAGAGGATCAAATTTTATGATGACTTGTATTTCAACATTTAGTAAATAATGTCACAACTTACTAGTAGTGAATACAAGAGCCAAAAATTGGTTTTCATTTACTGAATATCTTGTTTCATAATTAACTAAGGTCTGACTTATGTAATAAATGGGATGCTCTTTTCCATGATCATCATGTTGAGCCAACAATGATGCAAGAGAATGGGCAGATGTGGTGATGTACAAGATAAACAGTCTATTTGGCACAACAGGTTGTAAAAGAGATGGAGTGCATAAGTATTCTTTTAAACACTCAAAAGCATGTTTACAATCCTCATCCCAATCAAAAGGTATACCCTTTTTAAGGAGATGCTTAAAAGGCAATATGTGATCAGCTAAAGATGCAATGAAATGACGAATAGCTTGAATTCTCCCTTGTAACATGCACAACTAAGAAATATTCCTAGGAGGTGGCATGTTAATGATAGCATCAATTTTCTTCATGTCTACCTCAACACCTCTGTGAGATATGAAAAACCCCAAAAGTTTGCCACTATCTATTCCAAAGACATAATTTTTTGGATTAAATCATATATTGTATTTACGTATTTGTTCAAAGATTTTGTAAAGGACATTTACATTGTCTTGACGTGTTAACGATTTAGCTAGGATATCATCGACATAATCTTCTAGAATTTTGTGAATGTAATCGTGAAAGATTAATGTCATTGCATGTTGATAAGTTGCACCGATATTCTTTAAACCGAAAGGCATCACAACTGTAAGAGAGGGGGACCACTGCATGCAAGACACCAGGTCATGGAGGGTAAAGATGTGAGAGGCTGCCCTAACTTACCTCAACTAAGTACAATTTTTAGGGTATGAGGATGAGAATGATGAGGACTATGAGGTCCTACAATCACTCTACAATCCCAAGTTTTAAGGTGGGCTAGGTGAGTCTGTTTTCAAGTTCAACTCTACGCCTCAAGGAGCTCTCTGCCCGAGGACGAAAGTGTGGTGTTTGAACAATGACGCGGTGCACTGGCATCTTGAAAGTGCGATGTCGTCTATATGGCCAGACAACAACATAGACAAGGTTAAACCTACTAAAATGACTAATAGCCTAGCTTACTAACTAAAGGGCCAAAATGATACGAGTAAATAAATGAAGTATTCTCTAATATTGTAAAGTAAATAAGTAAGAGTAAAGACGACGAGGAAGATCTCACTAAGAAATTTGTTCGCCAGCTAATCTTTTGCAAAGCATGCACACCTACACATAGAAAGAGGGAAAATGTTGGGTGGCTGAATAGGGGTCTACCTCAGTTAGACCCCCATTTAGGTGTTTCCACCTCCATGGAAAACCAAGGAAATGAGATAAAGAAATAGTGTAATAAAGAGAATGCAAACACTATGAAGCAGTACTATGCTACTCAACCAAGTGATAGAGGAGAGGAGAAGGAAGCTAACCACCTCCACCAAGAGAACTCAAGGCTACTTGGGATAGAAATGAAAGGAACTCAAGCCTTTACTGCAATGGCATGGTCCCAAACATACTCTACCGAAGTGACAAAGTGAAGCTTTGGATGCAATGGAATGCTTGAATGCTTGAAGTGAGTGAGAGTGGATGCAAAAGTGTGAGTATGGAAGCTTGAAGTGTGCAATAGGTTAGAAAAATTCAACTGTGAAGAGTTGGATTGAATGTTGAAGGGGTGAATTTGAAGAGGGAATGAAGAAAAATGGCCATATTTGGGTCAGTTGGATGAAGGGGGCATTACAACTTCACTTCCAATGAGAAGTGTAATGCCTCCGCAACTATAGTCACAAGAATCTACTAGGGATGTAAGCGTGTCACATGGACGTCTGCATGTCGCATGGGTGTCCCTGACTGAAATGCCTCCACCAATGCTCAAAACAGGTGCGAAGTGGACTGCCAACAGTGGGCTTAGGTGGAATTAAGCCTTTGAACTTGGTTTTTAAAGGTGGATAAAGGAAAAAAGGGGATTTGCATATAGGATGCAAATTCCCTCTTATAGACTTTTCCCCCACTTTAGAAAGCGTGAATAATGATGAGTGCTCGGTAAAGTATATCAAGAAGAGTATAATGTTAGAAACGTATACCTAAACCATTGAGGAAGTAGTACTCAGTCTGGCATACCTAAAGGTGCAGGAAAAGAAAAAGCACTCCATAGCTACTCAAAACCATGAAATTGGAAAAATGAAGCATCTAACAGGCCCATAGACCTGCAAGGAGACAACCCCCAAGATCTCTCACATGATTGAAGCCTCGTGAAGCATCCTACAGGCTCTCAGTCCCATAGGGAAGGTATTGTCCATGAACTCAAGCATGAATAATACCCAAAGAAGTGCCCTTTAGGATCTCAGTCCTATAGGGAAGGTATTCTCCACGAAATCAAGCATGAAGAACACTCAAAGAAGTTCCATATAGGCTCTCAATCCTGCAAGGGAGCCACCCCTAAGGTCTCTCACATGGAGGAACCTCAAAGGAAAGCACCCTACAAGTTCTCTATCTTCCAGGGAGGTATCCCCCAAGATCTCTCACATGGAGAAAACCCAAGAAAGAAGACTTCGTAGAGTCAAGAAGCGACAACATTTCTACCCAGAGATAGAGCATGTCAAAAGTGGCCATGTAATAAAATAAGCAAATAGTCACGCAGATCATCAAAAAAATTTCAAAGGGGTCCCTCGGGAATCCTTCAAAAGGAGAGGGGTCCACTTAAGGGACAAACTGTTTGAAAGGTGAGGTCTAGTCCGACTACCCCCAAGATAAACGCAAAAACAATTTCATTCGGAATAGAGACTTTGAAAGAAGGGTCCCTTGAGAACCCGTTGTGAGGAAAAAGGGGGGTCCACTCAAGGGACACACAATTCAAAAGTAGTTGTTTTTATTAGAGCAATTCATCATCAAGGAATCCTTTCAAAAGATGGTCACTTCATCAAGGAATTCAAAAGGAAGGATATGCCCCCACACAAGGGGAAATAAAAAATGTTCCCACTTTGGAGAAAGGTCTTCAAGTCCTTTCCTTGTGAACCTGTGATGAAGGAAACATGTTTCGTTAGGGTTCTATGTTGAGAATGCAATTCTAAGGAAAAATTTGTTAAGACTTTTGAGAAAATATTTGTTGTTAATGAATTCATTTTTTGAAAAATCAAAGTGTTGAAGAAGTGCGTTGTCACACATAGAAGGGACAACTCAAGCAAAGAAGAGAGAAAGATAAAGAAAAAGAAAAAGAGAAAGATAAAGTACAAACAAAGGACATAGGGGGATCTAGTTTAGCAGGATCAGATCTATCTGAGTTCATATAATAATAGGTAATTGCAATGCAAGGTGGAAGATCATCAATCCCCAACCAGATCAGGAAGAATGCACGAAAAAAAAAGTAAAAATAAAAAATTGGGTCAACATGGAAGGGAAGCCTAACTGCCCCCAACGCTTTGCATCGTCCCTAATTTAACGAAAACCAAGCACAAACATGGAAGAATGATGATATAAATAGAAGAATGTTTACAATACAATGACCACGCCTGTATCCAAGCACCAATGGGGGTGACGAGGGTCATCCAGGCACACATAGCACAAGCACAGGGGAACACATCACAAAACACACACACACACAAGATCAAGAAAGGGCCTCCTCCTAACATTCATTAGCTAAGAGGTCATTTGCTTCCCAATCTAAATCCTCATAAGAGGAAGGAGGATGAGCCTACAATGGTGGGATGTTAAGAGGAGGAGCATCCAGTCTGAGCTCACAACAAGGGCCAAGGAAGAGGGGCCCTCAAGGTCCTCTCCACTGAGCTCTTATGGAGTCAAAGTCAGTGATTTCGTGAAGATCACTGACAGGGCTGAAACCTCATCCACAGAGTTAAACATGTGCTGCATAATAGCACCATGTCTTACTTCAGTGGATGGGACAAGCTGTGCGAGGTTCACTGCTAAGCTCACCAAATGACTCAAGAGAGGTGACGAACTTAAGAGAAGTGGGGACTAGTTCTATCACAAGGATAGAACAAGTCAGCACAAGACCACCTTACGAAGAAGGTGGGCTCCTCTTTCGTCCTTCATCACTAGAAGGACCAGCCTTTTCCTCTTTCTTCATTTGAGGAGATGAAATCCCCATAGACGAAGCTAGGGGTGAAGAGGAAGAGGAAGAAAGAACCACAATGGATACAACCAAAGTGTTAAGAATATCCATGAGCTTCAAGAAGGGTTGGATATCCAGAACAGACATCAGTAAAGGCTACTCCGCTGAAGGAGCGATGAACACCTGTACTCATTTAGGGTTAGCCGCATTCATGCTCGCAACAAAAGTTGGGAGCAGACCAAACTAGAGAGAAGTAGAAGGAAGGGAGGAAGAATACATTGTAGGAGGTCATAAAGTAGGAGTGGTTGTTCCTTCCTCCTATTGCAAGGCAACCTACTCAACCAGGAGAGCCTTTCATCGGCGCTTGCGCTCATGTGCAAGGCAATTTCTATGGCTCCTAGAGTTAGAGGACAGAGTTTGAGAAGGGACAAGAGGTTCCTGCTCAACCAGAGGAATGTTACCATGACCGTTTGAGGTGGAGGAACAGGTTCCTATATCAGAGCAGGGGGAGCAGGCTAAGGAGTGAGAGGAAGATTTGACTCAAGAGCCTCAACAACATAGCTCTTTTTGTTCACTGCCTTAGGAGCAGGAGCAGTGGGAGGCCATGGATCGAATTCTCTATGAGAACCTTTCTCCATATGGTATAAATAGTACCACAGTCCAGGATATTAATTAGGGAGGTCCAAGGTCCTAATCTTGGTCCTACGCCAAGGAGGGATCATCAAACTTAGTGTGTAGCCACCAGGTCTATTCATCCAATACTCTTCCCATGAAAGGTGAGAGGACAAGGAATTTTGAGAAAAATTAACTTTTTCTTTACCTTTGTGAGAAGGAGAGAGAGTAGGCCTAGGCTTCTCCTCTTTCTTTGAAGAAGAGGGAGCAGTCGATGTAGCCTTCTCTTCACCTTTATAGGAAGGGGAAGGAGTCGACGTGAAATTCTCTTTTAGAGAAGGAATAGCAATCGATGTGGGCTTCTTCTTCTCTTCTTGGGAAGAGGAGGCAATCGATTGTTCTGACACAAGAAGGATTAGATTGGCTCCCCTTTGCCCCCAGTTTTATACTTCAGATAGTTCTTGTAAAGGATAGGTTCATTCTTGGAGGAAGTGGACCGACTGGGGAGGGCCAAAAGTGATCCAATGAATATCCACCATGGGACACTAAGGGTTGATATCTAGTGTCATGTACTGCATGCACGACACCCTTGTAGGAAAATTTTAAACACTTGTGGATAACAGAGGTGATCCCTTTCATAGAAGCTAACCAGGGAATGCCCAGCTTCACTCTAAATAGATCTAACTCTAGGATAACATCAAAGACTATGTCAACAACCCTAGGTCCAACCAAGACGGACAAAGTAATCAAGCCATAGGGTTTAAGACTCATACCATCATGTGTATGGATAATAGATTTCATTTCTTTATATTTTCCTTTTGCAGTGAATTTAATACCAATGTTTCTTCAGTAATAACATTCACATGGCTCACAGGGTCAATCAAGACTCTTGTCAAAATGTTACCATTGACACATGAGTGGGAATGTAGAGGAGTGAAGGTTTGTTGTTTAAGGGAAAATTTTGTGATGTAAATGTAACATCCGGCGAATCGGGTGCGGGTGGAACAATGGAAGTTACCATGAACATATTAACATAGGCCTCGGGTTGGGTAACAGAATCAGTGGGATCAATAATCATGTTAGCAGAGTGTGATAGAAACGGGTTTGTGTATATCTGTAATTCACTATTTGCCTTCACCACTAATTTTTTAGTGTTCTTCTTATTCCCATTGAGACGAATGTTACCATCCTCAATGTAGTCTTGTATCTCATGACGTAGCCACATCCATCATTCGCTATCATGTCCATTAACACAATGGTACTAATAGTAAGTGCTCCCATGATACCAATTAGGATAGCGTTCCTTAACATGCTTAGGGGTTGTTAAAGTTATGATCTTATCCTTCCTCAAATTTTGTAAGATGGAAGTATAAGATTTTGACAACTTCATGAACTTTCGGTTGCATTTGAGGCCATTGTCATCAATAGAGGCTACTACATTCACAACAGTTGTGCTTTTCCAAAATATTGACACGATGAATTTTTCCTCAGAATGGGAATGTGAAGAGGATCTCCTGAACTGAGCAACTATTTGTTGGTACTCTCGCAAAGCTGCACACAAATGCACAAAAGAAGGGTATTTCATCAAGGAAAACTTCTCTTTCCAAGGCCTTTGTAAGTTTCCTATGAACACATTTTGCACATCAAAATCGGGCAGCTGATATGATATTTGTAAAAGGAGCGCTTGATAACACGCTATAAAATCAGTAATATTTTTGTTATCTCCTTGTTTACATTGGATGAGATCCAAAAAGGTCATCTTCAATCTAATGTTAGCTTGGAATTATATAAGGAATTGATTTACAAATTGGTCAAATGAGAAAATTGAATTATCAAGAAAGGAGCAGTACCATTCGAGTGTTGTGTCCTTGAGAGATCGGGGGAATAGTTTATCCATCAATGCATCATGATGGAAGAAGTCCATGCAAAGGGTGTTAAAGGTAGAAACATGTGTTTGTGGATCTCCTTTGCCACAAAACTTCTCAAATTTAGGGATCTCCATTCCTTGAGGGAAGGGAGTGTTCAAGATGGCAATTGACAATGGGCTATGTCAGAAGAAAGGCTAGAAGATAGGTTGGGAAGAGACATAGGAAAGGCTCACTAACTAACTTTGCATCTTTCCCATATTCTGAAGTAGAGTGTTCAAAATAGGTTCATTAGAAGATAGAGGGCTAGAAGAACCTTCTCTAGAGCCACCGCCAAGTCCGCCTCTAGAACCACCATCGGTATGACTTCCGCCAAAGCCACTACCAGAGACACTGCTGCCAGTAGGGCCTCTACTGGAGCCACTTCTGCTAGCAACCCCTCTGCTACCAAATCCACTACCACTACCAAAGCCTCCACCACCCAGTCTTCCAAGACCTCCATCACCAGAGGTGATAGAAGGGGTAAAGCTAAAGCCCAATGAGACCTTATTCACTTTGATAGTTTTAGGTTGCTCAAGGACGAAAGGGATACTGATAAAAGGGACCGCATCGACCATCTAAATAGAAGTGGGAGGCATTGATACACCTAACTTTCCTTCACACTCTTCAAAGGTGACTCCTTGTGCAAAGTTAGGGTTTTTCGAATGAGAACACCCTTTGGAAAGACCGAGGAGACTACTTAGAAGCTCTACACCTGTTCGATCTTTACCCATCATATGTTTTAATTCACTAACAACCCAAGTGGCTCTAGCCATCTTCAGATTTCTTTCCAAATGGTTTTCCAAGTCACCATGTCCTTTAGCAAGGGCTGACACGTATTCTATAGGGATATGAATGGCCTCATGCTCATCCACTGATGATGGCATGGGAGATGCAGGAGGAGTGGTAATGTGATCAGTTTTGTCAGTGAATCACATCTCATTCCTTGATAACTGGTCATGTGTAGCCAAACTAACAGTAGTACTAGAGAAAAGGCCTATAGAGAGACCAAGTGATACCTTCATCCTATCCATCAAGAGGTGTCCTACACTTCTTCTCATGATATGCCTAGAATTTGTTGACTGGGATGTGATGCTCATAAACTCTCACAACACTCAAGAACATAATGGCCACTGAGGGAATCCTCAACACCGATAGATGAATCGATGTTGGTTCACATCAGGTTCACCAAAAATGCAAGAGAGGGGGACCATAGCATGCAAGACCCCAAGTCACGGAGGGTCAAGATGCGAGAGGCTACACTAACTTACCTCAACTAAGTAAAATGTTTAGGGTATGAGGATGAGAATGACATGGACTATGAGATCCTACAATCACTCTGCAATCTCAAGTTTTAAGGTGGGGCTAGGTGAATCAGTTTTTAGGTTCAACTCTGGCCTTAAGGAGCTCTTTGCCCGAGGATGAAAGAGCAGTCTTTTGACGACAGTGTGGCACGATGGTGTCTCAACTGTGTGTTGTCATCTGTATGGCCAGACAACAGAAGAGACAAGATTCAACCTATTAAAACAACTAATGGCCCAACTGACTAACTAAAGGGCCAGAATGATACGAGTAAATAAATGAAATATTCTATAATATTGTGAAGTAAATAAGCAAGAGTATAGAAGACCCCCATTTAGGTGTTTCCATCTTCACAGATAGCTAATGAAATGAGATAAATAAATAGTGTAATAAAGAGAGTGAAAATACTACAAAGTAGTACTATGCTACTCAACCAAGTGATAGAGGAGAGTAGAGGGAAGCTTACCACCTCCACCATGAGCACTCAAGGTTGCTTGGGGGAGAAATGAGAGGAACTCAAGCCTCTGTTGCAATGGCATGGTCCCAAACATGCTCTACCAAAGTTATAGAGTGAAGCTTTAGCTGCAATGGAATGGTTGAATCCTTGAAGTGAGTGAGAGTGGATGCAAAAGTGTGTGTATGGAAGCTTGAAGTGTACAATAGCTCAATAGAAGTCGTTAAGAGTTGGATTGAATTTTGAAGGGGTGAATTTGAAGAGGAAATGTGTTGAGAATGTGAGTCTCAAACTCACTGGTGAAGCCCTAGTTTTGTTTCTTAGACCTCTAAAAGTGATGGATCCTACTTGTACCACTGTACTGTTGGAAATTATGCCTCAACTTGTTGGCTTGTATCTCTATTCAAGTCTACATTGTCATCTGATCGCTGAAGTTCCTATGTTTGTAACCTTGTCATGAAGTTTGGAAGTTTTGTAACTTCTTGTTGTGGAGTTTATAGGTTTTGTAACCTAGTCGTGGAGTTTGGAAGTTTCATAACCTCCTGACTGACCGATATCATTCGTTGTCATAGAATTTGTGTTTTTGGTAACTTCATAACTTGTTTGCAGTGGTTATGAAGTTTTAGTTTTCTCTAACTAGGCAACAATGGTTGCATGGATTGGTAAATTCATAACTTGTATGTAGTGGTTATGAAGTTAACATTTTGAGCTACGCACTGATGGGTGTTCACTTTGGTGGGGCCATACCGATGATTGGTTTGACCGTAGGTGTACAAGTGAGTTGGTAATCAGAAGGGCTAACTCGTGCATACCTAAAGTCTTCAGGCTTTTGTTTATAAACTAATGACTATTAATATTCCACGCTAATGTGGGATAATGTTGACGGTTGATATTCTTGGCAGTTGAGCGAACCAAATTGGTTTGGATAGTAGATTCCTAGAAATCGAAGGGTCAAAGTGAATATAGCAAGCATACCGATTAGGATTGTGTGAACCTAAGAAGCCATGAGGCAGTGTTAGCCGAAAGGCTGGCTGTACGAGTGGGCTAGTGAAATGAAATGAATCTGCACTGTGTGTTGTGTGAGGACATTGTAACAGTGTGAGGATTCTAAACAATGTTGTTGCATGTATTCTCCAGATGAACAAGATGTAAACTCTTGAAGAGCATAGCTCTGAGATTGTATTGTAACTGTTGTTGTTGCTGCTAATTAATACAATTGAGCTGAGTGTTTTGAAGGGTGGATTTTTTTACCCGAAAAGGTTTTCCCCTCAAAAATCTGTGTGTTCATTTGTTTTTCTTTCATGTTGGTTGGTTCTGTAATTTGAATCAGTACATAAGTGTTGAATATGGTTAAGTTTGGATGTGCTTTTCTCAGAAGAGTTAATGAGGGAAATCAATTGTGCCACTTTCTACTTTATGGCATAGTAGTATGTGTCTTTGAGGAAATTTAATGGAATTAAAATCATCGAAGGCACTACAGTTCTTAGATGTTCCATTCTGAGATGACCCAATTTTCCCTACAAGTGGTATCAAATCCTTCGTCTAGTTGCTAGTTCTGGGTATTTCTCTTGTGAATATTTCTTAGCTTAGCAAGGTTGAAGAAATCTGGAGGAATTAGTTGATTATTGACCCTTTGGTGAGTAAAATTTCTTCCTCTTTTGAAACAACACACAGCGTGAAAAACATTGAAGATGGAGAAATTAGAGTTGATCATATTTTAATGATGTGGTTTGAGGCCCCTGGTTGGCAGTGAATGGTCCTAATGCAAGGGGTGTGAGTTTATGCTTATGGTTGTGTTGTAGCAGAGCATGGTTCATATTGGGTGTCTGTGTGAGAGGCTCACTGATGGTATGGAAATTCTTGGGTTGTTTTTCAGCCATGGAGTATTGTGCTTGTGTTAGGTGCTTTCACACTGCATTGAAGGCATTGTTCTCTATTACCCTGATTGCATAAAGGCTATGAAATTGATCTTTGGGTGGTTTGAAAACTTCTGAATAGTCTAGCTTGCTCAAATGCATGTGCATGTTGATGGTTATGGAATTGGTCTAGGATGGGCCTAGAGTTCCTGCACTACTTGTTCCTTTTAAGGATGCCTTGTACTTGCATGGCTCAGATTCATGTTCTTTGGTTTTGAGGGTTCTATAGATTTCCATTGAAAGAATCTATGGTTATGCATATTCATGTTATTCCATTGTTCTTGTTAACTATGATGGTTGTGTAAAAACTCTTGATTCATCAAGATGTGTAGTGGATATGGGTGTGCATGGGTGTTTTATAAACATAGTGTTTTTGCACATTTTTAACGGTCATGAAAAAAACTTGTGTTTTTGTGGAGTTGTTGGTAAAAATATATTTTCTAGACCCTGATGGTTTGGGGCATTGCTGGATGAGATAGTTGTAGTTCTACATGTAAGTGTTACTTGTTGGTTTCCCATACTATGGTGCTTGAGTTGTGGACATGATTGGAAAATCGGATTTGGTTTTGATTTGGTGTTTGAGTCAAATTATCTACATTGTTGCTCTCTTTGAAATCTCAATTTTTCATTTTCCATTGTGATGATGGGTTTGCATGTTTCAATGTTCATATCTACAAGTTATGCAGTTGTAGTGGGATAACTTGGAAGTGGTATGTCTATATCCATAAGATTGTTTTTTTTTTAAATGCAGATTTCATTAGTTGACCTTGTCTATGGTCACTTGTGCATTGGTGTGGTTGCTTTGAGATGAGAGGTGTTGAGTACCTAAATAGTCAATTATGGGAACCTGTAGCATGTGTATCATGATGTCATGGAGAGATTGATACACATTTTTTAGTGTAATCTTTTGACAATGATGGTGTGGTTTGCATGATTTGGAGATCGTG
>VDFB02000015.1:155649039-155690887 GCA_007258455.2 Sequoia sempervirens
CATGATGTGAATAATTGTTTGTACAACTCCTTGGCCAAAGGAGATTCAACAATGAATCACATGAAAAGAAGCCATTTCAAAGTGACAAGAAAAGATGGGATTGAAAGAACAAACAAAATCATGGCAATATTGTTGAAGAAGAAGACTCTCAAGAAGAAGAGTATTTATTTTCTGCCCACATGTGAATATAGTTCACAACCAAATTCTATTTGGTATGTGGACTCAAGTGCTACAAAGCACATGACTAGACAAAAGAAGTGGTTTCTCACACTAAAACCCCATCATGGTAAAATTTCTCTTGGATATGACACAACCTATGATATCCAAGATATTGGTGAAATCTCCTTGCAATTTGGCATATATCATTGTAGGTACATTGAAGTCTTATATGTTGTAGGATTTACCAAAAAATTTCTCTGTCAATTAATTTATTGACCAAAACTTGAGGATTGAACTTGACAAAAGTGATGATAGAAAGGTAGTGCCTAATTCATGATAAATCTTAAAATTCAAAGATTGTTGCAAGTGCTTTTGAAATTGGTAAAATGTTTAGGCTTAATAAAATTGACAATTATCAAGCTTTAGTGACTAAGAATAATGATCTTGCTATGTTATGGCATCACCTAGATTTGGTCACTTGAGCACTAGCTATTTGCTCAATCTTAGTAAGAAAGGCATGGTCAAATGACTTCCCTCACTTGAGAAGTTGAGTGCTACTTGTTTCATTTCTCACTAAAAAACAACATCGAGCACCCTTCCATCCTAGTGAGCATTATGCAATCCACCATTTAAAGTTGGTGCATACTAATATGTATGGATCCATGGCATCAAGTCACAATGGTTTTAGTTACTTTCATCTTTTTTTGATGATCATACAAGAAAAATGTGGTTCTATTGTTTGTTAACCAAAGATGAAGATTTTCCTACTTCAAAGGGTTTTGAAATATTGTGGAGAAAGAAATGGATCATCATATTCATGTCCTCCACTTAGATCGAGGGGGGAATACACCAACATAGGATTCTCCACCCACTTGAAGGAAAATGGAATTCATCATCAATTGATTGCAACTTACACACTTTCACAAAATGGAGTTGTTGAATGATGTAACCACATAATCATGGAGATGGTACATAACATATTGAAAGATTCTCATATGGGACATGAATGTTGGGTTGAAGCTACGCATACAATTTTTTATCTTTTGAATCACACACCAACCAAAGCACTTGATAGCATAACAATAGAGGAAGCATGGATGAGAGTTAGTCCATCTATCTCTCCTCTTCATGTATTTGGTTGCACAACACACATGCACATTCCTAAGCAAAAGAGAAATAATCTTGATGATAAATCCATGAAGTATATTCTTTTTGGGTATAGCAATGAGTCAAAGGCTTATCGACTTATGGATCTTGCCACAAAAAAGATATATATCAACATAGATCTATCATTTTTTTATGAGAAGAGTGAGTTAAGTTCACCTTCCACATAATCACCTACTCTAGATAGTGCTCCTCTATTCAACTTGAATGATTAAAGTAATGAGAATGTTATGCTAAATTTGACTCATCCAAAAATTTCACAAGGCCTATGCCTAAGTGGTATACTAGTACCATTCGTGATGAAAAGCTAGATGAAGTCCCAAAGACTTCAAATTTAGGACCGAGAACTCATAGCATGACTCACAATGAGGTAAATCTAGCACTAATGATTTCAATAGTTGATAACTTTTAATCATCTAATATTTAGGAAGCACTAAAATCAAATATTTGGAAGGAGACTATGGATGTAGAATATCAATCACTAATAAAAAACAAGACTTAGGAGCTTGTTGATCTAACACTAGGTAAGAAAGCTATTGGATGTAAATGGATCTTCAAGATCAAATATAAGGAAAATGACACTTTAGATAAGTATAAGGATAGACTTGTAGCCAAGGGTTATGCCCAAAAGGAAGGGATTGATTATGAAGAAAAAATTTCTCCCACAACAAAGATCAAAACCATCAAAACGAATTTTCATTTAGCTACACAATTTGGATGGAGACTACATCAAATGGATGTAAAGGGAACCTTTCTGAATGAAGACCTTAAGGAGAAGGTCAATATGCCTAGAACCAAAGGGATATATTGCACTTGGTAAAGAAGAAAAGGTATGCAAACTTGTTAAATCCCTCCATGGTCTCAAATAGGCTTCTAGAGCTTGAGATATCAAAATTGATGAACATTTGTTACAACATGAATTTATTAGGAATCCAGATGGTTTAAATCTCTATCTCAAGGAACAAGGGTGAAGATTGTAATTATCAATGTATATGTTGATGACCTAGTTATCACAAGTAGTTCATAAACAATGGTTGAGACAACCAAGAATGATCTCAAGACGGTATTTGATAATCACCACATCTTTGTATCTCAAAGAAAATATGCCAATACATTGCTTGAAAAGTTTAGAAAGGATTCCAAACCCATGTCTACACCTATGGAATCAAGATTGTAGTTATCTAATTTTGATCCATCTCCTTAGGTAAATGCAAATATCTATCAACAAATGATTGGAGGCTTGATTTGTAGTTCTTGACTTATACTAGGTCCCAAATATCAATTTTTTTGTTAATTATGTTTCATGATTCATGCAAGAACCAAACACATGTCATTCAAATGTAGCAAAATAAGTATTGAGGTATATCCATGGTACAATGAATCATGACTTGGAATATAAAAAGGAATGATCAATTCTTCTTGACAAGGTACACAAATGCATATTACACAAGATCTATTGATGATAGAAAGTCCACATTTGATTTTTTTCTTCTTCTTAGGTTAATGTCCTTATTTTTGGATAAGTAAGAAGCATGCAACAATTTCTCATTCATCAACATAAGTAGAATATCATGCAGAAAGTGTAATAGTTTGTGAAGCAATTTGGCTATGTGTTGTCTACTAGAAGGATTAGGAGTACCTCAAAATCAACCCACAATCCTCTATTGTGACAATCAAAGTGTTCTCAAGCTTGTTCATAATCTAGTGTTTCATGAACACACCAAGCACATTGAGGTTGATTGCCTCTTCATACAAGAACATGTTCAACAATATAATATATTCAACTCCAATTTTTCTCTACTCAAGAACTACATGCTAACATCTTCACCAAGCCTCTTGGACTTCTGAAGTTTGATTTTTTTTAGGATTATCTTATTAGTAGTTTAAAATAATGATGTAATAAGGGGGAATGTTAGAATATTCCATCATTTGTATCCTATTTGTTTTGGTTTGTTATTGTTGGTTTATAATAACAAAAAAACTATTATTGCTTATAATAGTTTGTTTTTAGTCTATGGTATAGTTTTTTTTTTTTGTGAGTTTGTTCAACAAAATATTAGGGTATTTATACCCATCATCTAATACAATCAGGGGTCAACATTCATTAAGAATATATTTTTCTTAATACTTTGATACGTACTAGTTTTAACATTCAAGAAGCCTTTCATTGTGCAATACAATCCTAAAAATATGAAGAAAAATCATAATGAATGTAATGACAAGAGTGTAGAAAATAAATTGTAACAAAGGGTACTTACAAAAATTTCAAGGACTTCAAGAAGCACAATTGTGAAGGAATTGGGAAGGTTAGATAGTTGTTTGTGAGAACACTGTCACAAAAACCACTATCAATACTTAAATAGGAATAATCTAAAGGACACACGCTAAGACTAGAGTGTAAGAATTTGTGTAAGATATCAAGTAGGAAAATTTGCACAATTTCAAAGAAATTATAAATACTTAATGCATATGGGACTCTCATAACTCAAATTTTTTGGATGTTTTGAGGGATTAGTTGCACAAATTATTTGATACCAAAATCACCCCTTCAACAACCCATCGTTCATAAGCTTGAATGGTTCACTTGACAATCACTATGTATATTGATGCTCAGAGTGATGAAGAGGCAAGATTAAATAAATGTAAAGGTAAGGTAGTATCCTTAGGTCATTGTCATCACCAAGTGAGACACAAATTTGGTGTATAAGACCCTCATTATGCAAGCATTTCACAAGAGAATTATTCATCTATATAACTTATATTATTTTTGAAGTGTACAACCTTATGCCTCCCAATTTAAACATATAAATTGTAATATTTACTAATTATTCTTTATTTATTTTATCTTCCCTCAATTATCTAAAAGTTTGTATTTTATTTTCTTTCACTATCATTAAATATAATTTATTATTTTAACTACATACTTTATTGTAGTAACAACTATTTTTAATCGTATATTATTTTATAAAAAAGATTTAATTATTTTTATTAAAATCATATAATTTGATTCCCAATTATCATCACTACTGCTCAAGCCCTTCAATGATCAACCGCGATGTCACATATCATTGAAAAAGAGAGTCTCTATAAACAAAATAAAAAAATTAATTAATAAATAATCCAATTCTTTTTATAGAAGCCTATAATCTTAATGTACAAGATATCTTAAAAAATTGCCTTTTGGGAATTATTATGTCGGAGAATATATGTACAACTATCAGCTATGCATTTACTCGTCACATGAGTCAATAATGGTGTTAGTACAAACAAAATAAGCATTAAAAAATAATAATAATACGTGTAATACATATAAAATCTTAAAAGGATATCTCTTTTTCTTGTAGTTGGATTTTATTAATTATATCTTTCTATCGACTTTCTTGGCAGGTTGCCTAACTACTGACTTCTTGTACCTATCTATGTCTTTTAATTAATTTTATAAACCATATTGAATTTGATTAATGTAGGTACTGTCCTTGTGGCAATTGTGGCCTCAATCTTTTTTTTTTAAAGATAATTTGTAATGTTTTGGTTTGTAGGATATTCCATTCTGATTTCTTGATTTTTATTTTTGTGTCTTTGTATAAAAATAAAGAAAAATTAAAATAAACTAGCACTTGTATTCCAATGAGGTACAATGCTTACACTGATAGGCTGATATACTTTGGTATTTTTTATTAGCGATAAAATCTATGGAGAAGAAATGTGTGCGACTGCTGTTTTGGGGAATGTGTTGATTAAGTGAGCATGTCGTGAAAAACAAGAAAAGAAAACGTCGGCGTCAGAGTAAAGGAGATCCTAGTGGGGTTCCCCCACGTAATAGCCTATCAGCTAAATATTTATTTTACAAATATCAATTGTGAAAAGCAATTTTATGTAACTATTTCATGTATGATATTGATTAGGTAAATATTATAATTATTAGTTGATAGGCTACATATAGTACCTTAAAACCTATCTCATGCCTGTTAACTACTAAACTTTGCTGCAAAACAGGTAGGTAATGGTTTCAATCAAATGCAAAACTCAACAACAAATAAGCCAAAGATTGTCTATACATTGAAGGCTAAATGCTCACATTGTCACACCATCAAACTATAATATGGTTATCAATTGACAATCAAATTAGAGTAAATCAAATCTTTGAATTAAATCAAAGCAAATCTTCCAATTGTAAAATCTCTACCATAAATTGTAGTATTGTTCTTGCCCAAGAGGAGAGGGTAAGTTCCCTTCTTTTATCTCATTCCAAAGCCATATATCCTCAGCATCATTGACAATATGACATAATTTGTGCAGAATCTCGAGTAGTGATTTTTTTAGTGGCTAATATTCGTCAATTAGCTAATAATTGAAATTTGTGAATCCAAAATTGGCTAATAGTTTGAGCTATAATGTGACTTGAATCGCCACATTTTTACAAAATTTTATTATAGTCTTATTTAAATCATTAAATAATTTATTTTATTAAAAAAAATTTACTCAAAACTTCGCCACAATATTCAATACATAATTAGATTAGATTCGCCTAAATTTTAAAAATTATAATAGAAATTTATATTAATTCGCCAATAGTATATCATAATTATTAGTTGCATTAGGACGATATTTCTAATCTTTAGTTTACACCATTGATTTATAATATAATCTAATGGCCCTTGTTGTATTCCATGATGTAAAATGTACCCATGTTATGTAATGCTCATGTGAACCACAATTTTGGGTCTCATGAGCATTATAGATTATGGGTACATTTTACCTCGCATAGTACAATGAGGGTCATTAGATCAATGATCTAAAAGCATTTTTGAGCCCCATGAGAATTACAGATCATGGGTACATTTTATCTTGTAACATACAATGAGGTTCATTATATTATATTTTAAAACAATGGTGGCAAATAAATATTATAGTCTATCCCTTAAACCTATCAATAATTTTCACTCTCTACCCCTACTTTTTCATTAGAATTATTTTTTAGATTGGATGGATTTGCCATCATAATTAATGCATTTTCCTATTATTTTCAATATTCACCAAATTTTTTTATAAAATTTTAGTGGTGTAAAAAATATAGCAATAAAATTTTTTTTTTTTTTGAAAAAGAAAATTTTCGCCAATAAAAATTAATATTTTTTTCTAAAATGAGTGAGATTTCTTAAAATTATCACTCATATCCAGGTAAGTCACTTGCTCATTCTTATCCTTTATCTTTTAACACCATTGTTGTTCACAGACTGCAGCAAACTAATCGCCCAATCCTTCTTATAAATAAGATTGTATTGAAGTTGTTAAACTGTGAAAACTCGCTGAAGGATATAGGAAAATAACACTGTGAAAGGCATTACTAGACTCAATGTAGAAGTTGCCATGGAAGCTTGGAAGGGAGTCCTGAAGGAAAGCATGGAGGATCCTGAGTTACAGGAATGAATTTCCACAAACGCATTCAGGTCCTAGCGTTCCTGGAGGTTGGGACCTTCTGTGTTTATGGAGGCTACAATTCAGGCGATGCGGGACCCAGACTAATCATTTGTCACGCTCAAGAATCTGCCACAGATAAAACACTCTTCAAATATAGCCGATGCAAAGGCAGATCTGACATCTAGAGTAATTATTTCAAAGGTTATGTTCATGGGATTATCGTTGTTTCTACTTTAAAAATACTTCAAAAGCCCAAATAAGGGATTCCAGAGAAAAATAAACTTAATCCTCTTCTACGTTGTCGAGCACCCACGCTTGAAAAATAAGAATTATTCAGCTATGAGAATAATCCAGCTTGGAAAGAAGCAAGTTAAGGAGAAGTAGTCAGAGAGTAGGGGCTCAGAATACATAAAGAGAAGAAACTCAAATGGATAGCAAGAAAGCTGGTTTACATAGAAAATCCCAAGCCATGACACAGTCTATAGATTGCTCCTACACATTCTTCTACACAATTGAGTTTACTTAGAAAATTGACAGAAGCTGGAAAAATAATCTAAACAATTATAGAAGATCCACACCTTTCAGAGGACGATTAAAGTTCCAAAGCTACACATTGGATATAGCTGTAGCTGCCCTTGACTCGGTTTTTTCTGCACTTTATGTGGCTTTCTGGTTCCATCCTTTGACAATTAAAACACTTAACTTCACTTTATGGTTATATACTTTAAACTAACACTTGTACCTAAAGGAGGTTCAAGGTTTACATCATAGGAAATTATATGTATGTTAATATGTTAGAGAGTATGTATTTGTGTATGGGTATGTATAGATGCAATGTGTTGCAAGTTCTAGTTGCATGTGGTTGGATTAAATAATTAATAATAAGTACTAAATAATTGAGTGAAATAAACTTAGACAATCTAGATTTTTTCTTAAAGAAATTAGGCATTATTTGATTTTGAAATATTTGCATACAAATTTAAAACATAAAACAATGCAAATGAAAAAGGAAAGTTGTCATCAAATTAGCAAAAACCACTCCAAATGGAAATATAATGTTCCCATCCAATTGGAAAATCAATATTTATATAGCTTTTACATGATAAGTGAGAGTTTGGAGGCTTTCACCTAATATTTTGAAGGTTTTTACCATTAAATGACATGTGATTTACCATTTAACGATAGTTGAAACTTGATTTTCAACGATAATTCATTTCGAATCCATGTTTAATCTTATATGCCTCCTTTATCTTATGTTGCTCCTTCTCATATATAGTAATAAATCCAATAATCGATGCAACCATGTTGCACCCTTCTTGGTGTAAGTACTAATTTATTTAGAATAACTTGAAAGAAATTAAATTTTGTGATTGGAATAGATATTTGCAGCTATGAAAAAGAAACAATTTATCACTTCTAACATGGTCTTGAAGAACATGGCAATGACAACTCAATTATATAAACAGACATTTAAATGCAATTAGGATTTAAAAATTTGATTCAAGTGTGATATATGTAGTATTGATCATCGAGTGCATACAACACCACTTGTGGACAACCAACATAAGTGCTTCACTGTGGAACAAATTTTCTTCTCGCATAATTGGACCTAGAGGTATATATGTTTTATGTTTCTCTATTGCATGATTTGATGATCTAGGGATACATTGAAATAAGAGAGGGTGATTGTGATTGAATTGGGGCTAGTATTATCCCATAAGGTTTGTTGCATTCCCAACCCCTCTTTAACATATGCATTTAGGTTTTCTTCTCATTCTCTTACTTTTCCTTCTTTGTGGGGGAATTTTGATATGGTTGGGAATAAGTTTATTGCCTTCGTTGTTTGGAGGTGGGAATAAATTTCCAAATATATGCTTTATTCCATGAAATCAAATCCAAGAAGTCACACTAATGAGGAATGCTAGATTCTAGAATTCTTTTCTCATCATTTAAAGAGTATGCATATGCTTACCTTCCCTTTAATGATGTTAGTATCTCGTTGAACTACATGCATGAAAGTAAATTGTAGGAAAAATATACTAATTCCACATAACTCTAATGAAAGAAAAATACAAAACAAGTATTCAAAATCAACAATGCAAAATAATAACAAAGCATACGAGCACAAGATAGCACCTTTATAAGAAAATTAACCTCTAAAAGAATCCACATAAATCAATGTACTATCTCAAGAATACAATCATACTATACTTGTAGAGTCTCCATGCAAGACCTCTATAGCATTAAGTAAGTCATTTGCACCCATCCATGTGATTAGGAAAATGAGAACTGTATATCCACACATCTCAATCTATGCTTCTTGTAATTACATATGCAACCAATAAGAAATGATTAATCTAATTGATCCTAACAACTACCCACATGCTTGCTTTTAAAAGATAAGATTACACAAGACCACTAAGTGATTTAACATAAACTATGTGCCTCAAAACCACGAGCTTACTAAACCATGACCTTAAAATTAAATATTTTATCGTAACTTGTCTCTCAAGATAAATTCTTATCCTATATATATATATATATATATAATGTCATATATAACATACCAGTGTCCCTAATAGTGCCTATCCCATGTGGAATCCACATCTTTAGATACAGTATAATTTAAATTTTTATTAAATATTATGCAAAGTGTACAATAGACCTTTCCCTACAAGGCATATGGATGGTTTTGGTGTTCACACTTTTGCCTCATTAATAAAGTTGGAAAGTGTACTTATGTGAAATTTTATTGGAGGCCCTCTTGTGGGATCAAGTGCTTCTTAAATGAGGAAATTATTATTGTGGTTGGAACAAATCATAACCATGCAATGATGGATATCTATGATTCCATTGTGATAAGAAATTGATATGAGTGGAAACTATTAATCCAATACATATAACAAATTATCAATGTGCTTTTTTCACCAAGTCAATCTAATAGTGTGCTTATGAATTCTTTCCTTTTCTCTTGAATTGTGCTCCCATCCTATCCACATTGAAGTCTTTTCAAATTGGCCTAAATTATATTCGGTTGGGAGAACGGATCATTTCCTCTCATTTTATTAAAACAAATATTCCAAGTCTCCCTTCTACATGTTTTAGACAATGCATGAAAGAATCTTCTAAAGTGTTTCAACTACAACAAAATTAAATAAAGTACATGACATCCTCCAAACTACATACCAAGGTATGGCTAAATTAAAACCACAAAGTTGCAAATGTTGAGATTTTGAGACCATGTTTATGAAGGATTCTAAGTTTTTGGATTCATTTTTTTCTTGTTATTGGTCTAGTTAATCAATCTAGGTCTCATGGTGAGGCCTTTGAAAATAAGAGAATAGTAGAAAATATTCTAAGGATCCTACCCATAAAGTTTGAGTCTATTGTTGTGGCTATAGAAGAGACAAAAAATCTTTCATAATTTATGTAGATGAACTTTATACATCTCTAATTTATCATGAGTGTAGGCTAAGTCATTCTTCTAGCTCTTCTTTAGAGAATGTTTTCAAGTCACAAAATTTTATTAGTCATGGAAGAGGTAGAGGGAGATCTAACTTTAGAGACAAAAGTAGAAATTTATCAATTCAAGTGGAAGCAATGACAATCAAAATCCAAATCAAAACCAATCTCATGGCTAAAGGTATGAAATTTATATCAAGTTCAATGTCATTAATATAAATTATAAAATGTATGATCATTATGCACATCAAGAGAGTCCAAAAGATGTTTGATTTCTAGATTCAAGTTGTAGTAATCATATGACTGCCAGTTTAGAATTGTTTTTCAATCTAGATAAATTAGTAAAATTAGATATTTTTTGAGAAATGATAATAGAGTGTCACTCATTGGAAAATATAATGTCTATATTATAAGTAGGCAAGGGGAGACAAATCTTATTTCAAATTGTAGTGTCCAAAAATGTCATCAATGACATTTTCACACTTGTTTGGGCCCTCCTTATAAATCTAAGCTTAATGATGCCTTGACTTAGTGTTGTAATGTGTTTAACACACTCACATTAGGTCTTGGGCCCTTGTGAACTAAATAAACATAATTGTACCTTAATCATAGTGTTGTAAAGTGTTGTAACACACATTCACACTTTTCTAGGGTTTTCATATATAATTGGGCTTCTTTATGCTTTAATTGGCCTTATTTGCATCCACAAGCCTCATTTAATGCATCTTTTTGAGGATGATCCTGACACAAATCAATATCCAATCATAATTTAGGTGTTTTTAGGTTGTGTGGCCTAGATTTAATGATTTGGGACTCATATGCCACCTTGGGCATATGAGTCCCACTAGGGTTTTGGGTCCCGATCCTGATTTTACAGCTTTCTAAGCAATTTTTGAAATTGGTCCCATAAATTATGCCTAATGGGACTCATACGCCACCTTGGGCGTATGAGTCCTGTGTGGCCCAAAATTAAAATTAATTCAAATTCTTGGCGGGAATTTATCTCCTAGATCTGATGTCGGCTTGTAGTGTTGTAATTTCAAAAAAATTGGCATAATTAAGTATAAATAAAAGGTTATTTCACTCATTTTCACCCAAGACTTTTTTGAGAGCATTCATAATAGCAAATTGGAGTTCACAAGAGCATTCAAGACAAGAGCATTCTCTCAAGGGATATTATCAAGCATTTTAGGGCATTATTCAAGCATCAAGCATCATGTCAAAGTCTTCATGCATCATGTTTGTTTTTGAGCTAACAATTGTGATGTAGGGTTTCATGATTCAAGCTAGCAGTTCATTCAAGATCTATCACATTCAAGCAAAGAATCAAGATCTACATCCATTGGAGCCACTTCATACATGTTTGCAACACTTCATTGCTAGGGTTTGGTGAGTTGCAACATCATATTTTGTTCATTCATCATTCTCCATTCCTATTTCATTTCATTTCAAGGTTTTATTACCAAAACGGGGTTTGACCAAGGAAAACCCCTTTCCACTAACAAAACAACATTTTTCCCTCTCTTTAGTGTGTGATTTGCAGATTTAGATTGAAGACACATTGAAGAGCAAGCTTGGAGAAAGTTGTCAAAGTTGTCACCTTGCATTGGAGATACTTGGAAGACTTTATAGGTTGCAAATTAGGGTTTCAGATCCGAAAATCAATTGGGAAGCATAAAGTAGACTTTGAATCTACCAGATTCAGACTTTGAAGCTTCAAAAAACCCTAATTAGACTGATATGCCAGTTTTGGCATATGAGTCCCAATTTAGGTCAACTTTCAGGTTTTTGCAGTTTCAGATACCCATTTGCCAGATTCATGTTTCTACACAAAAACCCAGATCTGGACTGAATCACCCAATTTGGTGTATGAGTCCCAGTCAACATTAAAGTTAGAATTTCCAGCATTTCAAAGCTTCATTTAGTCATCTTCAGATTTCTAGGTGCACACATTGAACATCTTACAACTTTCCGTTATGATTTTCATGCATTTTTAGGTTATTTAGTGAAAGATTGCATCATACTAGGTTTAAGCATTATATCTTGCATTTCATTTGTCTTTCCAAGCCCTAGCTTGGTGGTGAACCCCTCATTAGTTTACAATCAGCCCCTAGGACAACCCTATTGCAAGATCTCTTTTTCTTTTACATGCTTGAGGTTGAGATCTATAGGGTTATCCTTGAATGAGAGTGTTTGAGTTTTGTTATTCTATCTCCCAAGCATAGAATCCCAAAAAATTCTTTCTTTCACAAATGTTTACTATGTTCTAGGTTTAAAGCATAACTTGATGACATTAGACAATTTATTCAAAAGGGGTAAGAGTGTTTTTGAAAAATAATGAACATGTATAAGTTTAGACCAATTTCCAGGAAGCTAGCTAATAGCCAAAGTTCAAATGATTAATTTTTTTTTTCCCTTTGAGGTTGAAGGTAGATTTGGGATGAAATTTGATCAAGCTCACCCCTTAGGGAGACCTCAAGTGGGTAAATAAAAAACTCAAAAAATTTCAATAGTACCACATTTAGCCTAGAAAGATATTGCTCAAGTACAATTTTTGTCATAGATAAAACATGAGAATTAGCTTTGGCATTTACAATTTGGACACTTGAATTTTGGAGGTTTAAACTTGCCATACAAGAAAATATGGTAAAAGATGAAGGGTGTATTTTGGGAAAACAAAATAGAGGGTCATTCCCAACAAACAAGTTAGTTAGAGAAAAGGCACCATTGGAGATTGTTCACTCCAATTTGTGTGGATCAATATAGACATTTTTAATTTGGTTGATGCATTTATTTTTTGACATTAATTGATGACTACACTAGGAAGACATGAGTATATTTATTGAAGCATAAGTTTGGTGAATTCAATATTTTTGTCCAATTCAAAGCCCTAGTTGAGAAGCAAAGTGGGGAATATATCAAAATTCTAAGAACAAATAGAGGTGGTGAATATATCTCATAATCTTTTACCAATTTTTTGCAAGGATCATGGAATCTACAAACAATTTATTGCCAAATATACACCTTGATGGAATGTTGTAGTAGAGAGAAATATTAAAATAATTATGGACATGGCTAGGAGTATGTTGAAGGCCAAACATTTGTCAAATGAGTATTGGTAGAGGCTGTATCATGTGCAATCTACATAATGAATAGATGCCTGACTAAGAGTGTCAAGAAAATGATTTTGGAAGAAGAATGAAGCAAAAAAAAAGCACAGTTTGGCTCATATGAAATTGTTTAGATGTGTGGCATATGCATGTACATCTCAAATGAATTAAAACAGAAATTGGGTAACAAGGGAGTAAAATGTATCTTTATAGGATATAATGAGAACACAAAATATTACAAATTGTATAATCATAGTGTTTCTCATATGAGCATGTTTGAATGTGTGTCATATACACATGTTCCAAATGAATTAAGAAAGAAATTGGAGAACAAAGGAGAAAAGTGTATCTGTCTAGGATACAAGGACACAAAATCTTACATATCTTATAATCCAATAACTAGAAAGATGACAATGAGTAGAGATGTGCAAATTATAGAAGAAGAAGAATGAAATGGAAGTATGGAAAAAAAACAATGAGTATTGTTATAAGTTTACCTCAATATTTTTTTGGCTGTCAATAAAGATTTACCTCAAAATGATAGAGAAGTATTGAGTCTAGGGGGTATTCTTTCTATGGTACCTCCTTCCATGCCCACTCTGGTCCACAAGTAATACCTTCTTCAAGTATAAAGACATCCTCACACAGTCAAGAAATCAAATTCAACGTTGGCAAGTCTAAAGAGATAGAAAACAAGAAGTTTGAGAGATATTTATGATTAATATGAAAGTGAGCACAATGTTCATTTGCTTTTTTCTTTTTTATCTTGTTTTCACAAATAGATGATCTAATCTATTTTAAAAAACAATAAAAAATAAATGGAACACAAATCATGAATGAATAAATTGATGCTATAGAGACAAATTATACATAGGATTTAGCAATAAACTAATTTTCTCTCCCTGCCCCTTCTTATTGTACTCTTTTAATATTGCCTCCAACCCATACCTCTGCAGTATGTACATACAACATAAAGGCTTCCAGATATATATTAAAAAAATAGATGATTAAATCAGTGTGTGCAGGATATTATGTGGATGACCAAGACAGCAAAAATGATTGTCCTAATCTCTCGGTTTTTCGAGAGCTCAGAAAATATTGAAGTGGGAGAAGTTTATAGCACTAAAGAAGAAAAAGCTCTGTTATTTTTTCTGTATATAAAGCGTAAAGAACTCAAGCTCTCTATGGTTTAACTGTCTGTAGAAAAAGGATTTAATAGATTGTATCTTTCATTCTGTTTCTATACTCTCTGTTTTTTCTTTCAATACCAATCATAAATAGATATACAATCTTTACAATATGACATGAAATCATCAAAGCAGCCGATCTGATGACACATCTCAGATTTCATATCATATAACCATTTTCAGTGTAAAGATAGCTATGAAAAGAGAAATAAAGGACAAAATTCTCCACTAATCAAATGTTCTCATTTAGAATATATTTGCATGCATAACATGCAAATACATAGACCCGGAAAATCATCTAGTTGTGATACTTTAATCAATACCCAATGAAGTATTGGTTTGAAACGATCAATAAGAAATGGCAAACAAGACCAAGAACAGAGAAAGAAAGAAGCCAGAATACTGGAAAAATATTTTTAAAGAAAGGCTAAGAAAAGCAAGATCTGGTACAAAATGAAAATGAAAAAAGATATGACTTTACCCTGCAGAATAGGTTTTCCCTTTGGATCCCAAAAAATATTTGTGATTGGATGGAACCCTGTTTTTAGGATTGCAAAACACTTCTCCATCCCATTGGCTTCTAGAAACATTTCTTGCATGGTTGTTGGGCGATGTGACCACACTCTGTCTGGATGAAACCATATAACCCCTACTGATTGTTGTTCCAAGACATCTTCCCACCAAGGTCTGACTAACCACTTTTTCACCATTTTTGTTTGCCCAGCTGCTGGTGGCTGATAACTTACGCTAGCAGTGAGTATTGTACCTATCACATGGAATAACTTCTACCAAGAGAAAGTTGAGCATATCATAGACAATATCTTTAGGTGACTCATGTAGCCTAATCACTCCATCGAGAAGAAATTCTATCACTATGGGAAGACTTGAGATGAAGCCCATGAACATACTTTTCCATTTTTGATGGGGAGTAAGCAACAACTGGAACAATCTTATTGGAAGGTCATGTTCTTCTCCATTCTGCTGGTAGGTGGTCTTCTTCCCAATGTATTTGAGATCCGCCTCCTCAAAGATCCTCCATGATGATCTCTTTCTTATGTAACTACAAATATTGTAGGACTTAGAGTGTCCCACCATGAGTGTTGTACGGAAAACCTTTGAAATCTTTTGTTTCATCTTGGTTTCAAGGTCTATAAAATATCTGTCTTTTGTTTTTGGTTTGATGAAACAAAAGGGTTTCCATCTTCTAATTTCCTACAAATTTGAGGGTTTTTGTTCTTAATTAACACAAGTGCTTAGAATAATGTTAGTTAGGATTTTTGGTTTGTAGAATAATCTATAATACTAGAATATAAATGAAAATTTAAAAATATATCTCTTTTGGTGTATTCAAATGTCTTGGGAAGAGATCTGCCATCACTAGCCCTTGACATCATCAACATTAATTGCATCCCTCAATTGTGTGTGCCAGGTGAAGAAGAGCTTGTGAAAATCTCTAAAATGGTGACCAAACCTCAACCATCACATTAATGAAACATGACCATCATCATCCTCAAAGCTGCATGTACACATAAATTTGCACCCTTAATTTTGAATAATGTTTTTGGGGTGGGAGAATCCCTTCTAAAGAAGTTGCATGGTCAAGCTAGCCATTAATGGCACTCTTGGACAAGTACATGGGGTAGGTGGGTGAATAGTGTAAAAAGGTGGGAATGTTAGAGTTTAAGGGTTGGGGCACCACACGACTCTTACCACTTGTTGAGGATCGAGGATTAGGCATATTGGTATGAGGAAGTATGGCTCTCTAACAAGGAAAGGAAAATGAGTGATGGTCAAAGTAAAGGGATATTGAGATGGATAAGTCTAATACTTCAACAAGAATAGAGGAGAAGCAAAGCCGAGTAGAATGGCATGTTGATATGGTATTTAGTTTGAAATTTTGGTAGGAACCAAGGAGAATTCTAACTTAGACAAAAAGGCATGCTAGGATAATGAATCCATAAAGTTTTCCCACTTGTAAACTCTAAGAGATGTGACCATAAACACTCCACACTTAGACATTTAGAGACCTTTGCTTCTTCTAACACATAGGAATACAATTGGGGGATGACATCAAATGATAAAGCCATGGCTTAGCTTGTTGAAGATAGGGGTTGGGCCTCTATTCCACAAACAAAGATTGATTGAAAAGGGGACATTACATAGCCTCCAAAAGTGAAGGCTTACTTTATACCTTCAAAGAGATTAAGATCCTAGGAAGGATCCAACTAAAAGAAATGCCAACTCATATTATTAAATGCAAGAAATAAATCACTAGAAACAATCAGGATTCAAACTCATGGACATGGTCTACAATGGCCAAAACATACCTAGTAGGCTTCCAAGACATATATGAGTTCTCAAGATAGCTATTAAAGTTATTGCCAAAGAAAATATTTTCATCAAATAGTAGGGAACTCCAGTTAAATTGGAGCACATTGTCATAGAGAAATGCCTCACAATGGGGCATGAAAAATTAGAGTCAAAACTAGGTCAAACACCTCTATATCACCTACCCAATAGAAACACTAATTTAATAAAAGTGCAAAAGATAATTGCAAGTGTGACCTTTCGGAAACGCTAATGCTCTCATTTCCATACACCGCCATTTGAATCTTTTCATGAATTTAATAAAGAAAGGCCTCTTTTCCTAAACAAAGACATCTACAGGAGAACTCCAAGGTCCTTGACAAAGATAAACTTTCTCCACCATGAGACTAGTGCATGAGTTTAGAACCCGTGATCTCCATACATAAAACTTGGAACTATTTGGGTATTTATTTTAACAACACTCAATCCCATTGCACTTATTCAAGGCAAATGACTCCCTTCACCATACTATTTTATCAAAGATAACGCCCTTGACATGAGAAAAATAGACAAAATATTTTTTCCACTCGTTTCTTCTAGTGTTTCTTCTTGTAAGCCTTGCAGTTTGTGGAAGCACACAAAGGAAAAGAAAGCAAAGTAGGGGAAAAAAACCATAAGAAACAAACAATGACAACAAACATACAAATATTCATTAAGACTCATGGCTATATCCTTTCATGTGATTGTTATCCTATCACAAAAAGTTCCTTGGGATCTGATATCATATTGAAAAAATAAAGAGAATCTACATTTGCACAATAAAAATACGAACAATGATATATTATCTGTCAAATTTTTAATGTATCACAATATGACTTTTATAAAGCCTCTCTAACATAACTTGGTAGACTACCATTCTACATGAATGGAAGTAATTATTTAATAACAATAATAAACTATAAGTCATTGCAGTGACTTTATTATGTAACCTTTAATATTAAAAAAAAGTATAACATTTGAATTTCAAAAAAATCTTAAGTCAAGTATTTTAAGGACTACAACTATAGAAGAAATTGGAAAAAACACTAATTTTAACATTGTTTGTATATTCACTAAAAGGTGTTAATTTTTTTTGAGGTGGCAGTCTTACCATTAATGTAAAAGTATAAGGATTGAAACCTCAAGTCTCTTGGGTACCTTTTGGCACATACAAGATCCATGTTACAATCAACCGGTGTTAGTGGCACAAGTGAGATACATATGGTTTTAAAATAAGGATGTGGATTTGTCTGACAATAATCAACCATGCTTAGGGAATTTGTATTAAAACACATGCCAAATAATGGAAAGGGCTCAAAACACTACTTTATGAGCTCTCAAATTGTCCAAAAACTAACAACTTACATAGAGTACTCATCCAACAATATTGAAAGTGCTTCATACTAATGATTCGGTGTCATTTCCTCTCAACCTAAAAAATCTACAAAGTTGAAAAGATCCTAAATTTAACAGCATACATTTTGTTCATCCAAGAATCACAGTTCTTTTGATTTTTTTTATTAATATGATTTTCCACTTTTTAGACTTGATAAATACTATTTTATTTAACATCGTCTATTTTAATAATTAAATATTTAAGAATAACTCATAACTTTCTCATAATAGCTCTACAAAAAATCAGATTGAATAAAATTTACAAAATTTGAAGATGAGCCATATCACTTTAACTATTAAAAGACAACATAAAGGCGACCTACACTATAATCTAGACTCCCTTAATCATGGAATACTTAAACACTGGCAAGCCCTGTCATCATTCATAAATTTGAATACCATGAAAGAAATTGACATTTGAGCTTCCTTAGACCATGACAGTGACTGAGAATATAATTTGAATAGGACATGGCCAAATATCTAGTAATTCAACTCTCTCAGTACTTCAATGACACCTATATGACAATACATGAATATGCAGTATCAGAGAAAGGAATATAGAATGTATGATAGGCAAATAGAATAATAGAAGATAATGTTAAGTACGCTCAGTACAGTCTTGCTGTAAGCTCAGAACTCATGTAAAGCCTACTCAGTAGAAGGAGCTTATGATAAATGATATAATCAGGCATTTACTCCTTTGTCTTTATTGTCTCTGAATATAAATCAACTTCTGCAGGCTCTTAAAATGGTTAAGTACACTAGTTCCGTATAAAGCTAAATATGGTTCTGGTTTGTCTCTTTTACTTTGTACAACCATCCTCCTCATCTTAAAAAATAATATAATTTGAAGATTGTTAAAGAAATTCAGATTTTTTAATCGTTGTTTTTGCTAATGATTAATGTTGGAATGTTGAACATTATCTTTTATAATATAATTTGAAGATTGTTAAAGAAATTTAGATTTTGTAGCCGTTGTTTTTGGTAATGATTAATGTTGGAATTTTGAACATAATCTTTTCGTAATGGTCCCTTCAAAAGAAACATTAAGGTAAGACGAGTCTTTATCTCATAGAAAAACAATCTACATTATAATACTATTCATCTTTATCCAAGTGAGATTTTTAGATTAAACTTTCATTTCTACTAATAATTAATAGAGTGATGTACATTTTTTTTATATTTTTCTTAAAATATCTATTGAAAGGTAGTTAAATGACCAAAGTATCATAAAATTTTCATATGAAAGACATGGTGGTTGTCAAATTTCATGCTTGGTTACGTTGTTTTTGATACGGTAAGTAGAATTTACAGGGTGTTGTACCCTTCACACAGAGAGCCACTAGGGCCAAAAAAGATCAAGTCCAAAAAACATTAAAGACCAAGCCAAAAAACATACATAGCGGACCAACAACAAACAAACATACAACACAGTAACAACAGACTAACTGGAATTTTCCCAGTTCTTATAAAGGAGATTAACAACATCATCCTCAACCCATTCCTGGCCTTCTTTAGCATTCTTCTTGTCCATTTCATCCTTCATCATAGCAGAAAGGGTGTTGGTAACACAATGGACTAGTTGGACAGTGAAATAGGTCAATCCACTGGATTTCTTATCCATCTTTTACATTCTTTCTTGTAGCACATGGAGCTCCTCCCCATAATCCACAGCCTTCACAATATCAGCACGCTCCACATCCAGAGGGTCCGAGGACTGGGATGCCGAGTTCTCCTTCTGTACTTTGCTAATATCAGGAATGGTGTGGGGCCCTCCAACATACTCCTCCTCTTCCCCAAACTCCTCCTCATCCCTGCAATCTTTGTTGTCAGACTGCTCCTCTTCCATATCCAAGTCATTAACCTGCACTTTCTTGTTATTCTTAGCCAACCTACCAGACCTCTTGATGATGGTATCGCCACCAGTCATCGTCGTAGCCACGACCACCGTGTCCCCCTTAGAGTCCTTACCCACAACATTTTTACCTTTGTTGTCCCTGGTCGAAGGCTCCAATGGTATGATTAAACTTTTCTCTATTATAAGTATGGTGAATTGAAATCATGGCCTCTTTGTTAAGTTTAAAGTTAAAGAATACCACATTCATGTAAAGTTTGTGTTTGTAGGTTGTAGACGTACCTTTACTTGTTATTTGATATTTTTTCAGTTTTGTAGCAAAATAAATTCAACATGGTAATAATTTGTCAAATGACTGTCTTATAAAATTGATCCTTGAATATAATAATTGAATTATTTGTTTATTGAATAAATGTGAAGAAATACAAGTGGTTTTTGTTAATAGAGTGGTTTTATACAATTATTTAATTAAGTTTGTTATTTTAAATTTTTAGCAACGCATGTAATCTTGTGTAAATTTTTAATTAAACATAAAAGTTAATTTGAATTTTTCTCTTATAGTGGTGGAGCTATTACAATTTAGAAATTTGAATTTTCATTCTAGATAAAAAGAGGGTTGAAATTATGTAGCTATAGTTTAAAGAAAATGTGTCACATAGTTGCACATATTTTCTTCCCTATTTTTTTACATTTCCTTTTAAATTTATATTTATATATACAACTTATTTTTAATTTATATGATTAATTTTCTTACAAAAGTTTACAATTTGATAATGACTTAAAAATAAGAAAAAAATTATTAAAAATCATGAAGCCACTAGCTTAAAAAAGAAGCATAAATTTTTTGAGTACTGAAATTACTAAATAAACTTAGTTAAATAGCCACATGGAACCACTATGAAATTGTACCTAAATATCTACAAGAATGGGTGGTGTCTTGTAATTGTCATGGGTTAGGTTTTTTTGTCCAAGTTCACCCTAAATTAAGGAATGGGAATCAAAATTTACCTATATTTCTATCATGGGTATCATATTGTATGGATATGATTGCTTTAGAATATGTTGAGCAATGATTTAGTCTAGAGTCTCTCTAGTTTTCTCAAAAGTATTTTCTTTGTTTAGCTTCCAAAGTTGATTTTCACCTAGCTACCCCCATATTGTTAAGAATGCTAGAGGGATTTAGGAATGAAGAAAGATAATAGAGATCGAATAAACTAAGAAAAAATGGATGAAAGCTATGGAAGTTTTATGGAAAGGAATTTTGACTAGCTATTTTTTTAAATTTCATATATATATAACCCTTTTTGTATTAATAAACTAATGGTAGAATTAGGGGTTGAAACTTTGAAGACAAAAGGCTAATTTTCTTTTGTACAAAGAGTTGTATGGAAACAAGAGGGTTTTAGCATGAATTGCATGTAGAAGTAATAGTTCAAGGTGTCATTTCAAACTAATTGAAAGAGCAAAAAATTCAATCAAGTATAGAGAGATGATCAACATTGTTGGAAAAGATGGACCCTAGAAGTAGGGTGATATTAATCTTAGAGGTAATTGTGATTACTCAAGAGAGTGGAGGTTTGTCAGTGGATATTAGTACATAATGGAGACACATCTAGTTATGAGGGAAGGTGAAATAAATAAACTAATATTAAGTTAAAGATTAAAAAAGACTAAATAAAGAGGATAGTGCAAAAGTTACAAGAGTGGTTAAGAAATAGACATGGGGGCTAAAGGTGAGGGTTGTGTAGCTAAAGAAGTGGAATATCTTTATTCTTTATTTTTGTTTTTCTTTCTTTCCAAGAAAAAGTAATGAGGATTCAAACATAGATTAAAAACCTAGGCTTGGAAAAAACTCGACGAGCCTAAAATTTGACTTAGACTCAAAACTTGGTAGAAACTCAACAAAACCTTAGAAAATCTCAACAATTTTTTTGAACATTAAAAGCTACATATTAACAAATAATTTTGAAAAGCGTGCATAAAAAATAATTTAGAGAACTAATAAGTAGTTTTGTATTCATTTGCATATCAAAAATAATTTCAATACACATCATAGTGTCATATGAGGGTGATCCCACAATAAAGTGCCTCACTTTTTGACCTAAGCAGGGCACTTAAAGCAACATTTTTTAGTGTATTTTAATTTGTGTCAATTATACCAAATAAATAGTCAATATTTTAAGAAAGATGTAAAGTAATGAGCTGTAGCATTTTCTATGTAGATTGAAGTTGTAATTTGTTTGAAATTTATAAGGAATTATTTCTATCAATTTCATTTTTATTTTTTAATAATTTTTTTTTTAAGTGACATTTTTCCATATCACATAAATTTCACTATAAATAATAGCTTTCCATGATTTCTTGGAATTAAGTTATTAACTACAATATCTAGTGCACAGGTAATTTTTATTTGATATTTGATTTATTATTAATTTTTGAATTGATACTAACAAAATATTTAAACCCATATTAATTTGTAACACATTTATCTTAGCTATATCAAAACTATTTTTTTCTTTTTCATTGAAAAAATTATATCCATGTGGTATGTAGTGCATTTTTTGAGTTTTTTCTATTAATGTTGATTTTTTCTAGTGTCCTAAATAGCTAGGCCATTATTTTATTGACCTACATTCATTATAAAACTATAAAATCTATAATATTAAAATAGCATAATAGATATTATATTCTTTAGAAAGATAAGACTAAGAGCTAGATACCTACCAAAAGACATTTTTCATATGATTTCATTTGATCCCCCAAAATGTGAACCAAAAGTTACCATTTTGTCAACATTTTTGTAGGTGTAAAGGAGACTCAATTAGGGGCTTGATTAAGCCTAGGGGTTATATCTTAAGGGCTTTGATCAAATAGGGTTTGATCTAACCCCTTCAATAAAATCCCATTAGATGGAACCCTTCCAGGGTTAAATCATTATTTTATAAAAAAGAATTATGATTTTAGGAAAAATCATGATATCCCACAAGCAAGATAGACTATTATGTGATCACCTTTGATCATAATTTATAAATTCATTAATATTTTATAATTGCTCTTATGTGGGAGACCTAAAATTGGATGGTAATGATTTCTATTCAAGAAGAAAAAGCGTATTATACACAACCACATATAATGAATACCCATGTGAATGACCTCAATCTTTGGTGCTTCTTTGTGTGAATAACCTTATGTGTGCTCTAGTTGTGTCGCATATAGAAGCACTACAAGGCTAGGACAAAATATAAATGATGTTTTAAAAGATGAGGCATTTTGCATCATAATCATCCAACCTATAACTCATATAAAAATCTATATCTTTTTTTACCAAGGATCATCCTTTGAATGCATGTATTAAGACCATCTATGATCTCCTCATCAACCCTAAAGGAATCAAAGAAGAAAAAATCAGCAACAATATGAATGTATTGTTGGAGTTATCTATTCCACCTTCAATCAATAATGGACCAAATGGGGTTTTTTATTTGACCTATAAAAATGTTATATTATCTCTACTTTTTTAATGGCCTCATATAAAAACCATGGTTTTTTCTCCCCATCCAAAAATTATAGAACCCTCACTAAAGGTTCTAACAAATAAAATAAAAATATTATTTTGAATTAGAAAAAAAGATAATTAAAATTATAAAAAAAAATTGTGTAATAACAAGTTGATAATTTTTTAAGTCACATTAAGGATCTCATCAATATATTTGGTTAAAAATGATTTAAAAAATGGTCCTTGTTACCCTCTCCCCTTTAGCCTTCTTCAAATAAAGAGATTCCTTTCACTTAACACTCAAAATAATTTCCTTCATAGATGGTAGTGAGGTTGCAATACTCTACATATATAAAATTGATGGAAATATAAAATTGATGGAAAAATATGTCACCTAACAACACTTTTTGCTTACCATTAGTGTGTTGTCTCATCAAATTAAGCACCCAATGGTGGTTGTAGATGTATTTTGTTATGTTTCTTGTAGCCTTCACTAGAATTTTGACCCAATCAATTTTTTCAATATGTTTGAGTAGATTAATGCAATGGGCAACAAAAGTTCTCCAATAATAAGGTGTCTTACTTTGAGTCACTTACTAGATGCCACATATGTTATTGTATAATTACCTATCACAACTTGGACAACATTCTCCACACCCACCTCCATTACCACCTCATCTAATATGTTATATAGTGTCTCAACATTTTTTTATTTCATTATAGTCATTGATCTACTTCACGATCACCAAATATCCATGTGAAGCCACAACGAATTTAATTAGGGTATGCTCCCTACCATCCATCCACTAATAAAATAAAGAATTGTAACATTTTCTTTGCCAAACCCTTTTGTATTCCTCCATTAAGACCTTTTTATATCTAACAACATCCTCCAACAAAATACCACTCATATCATAAGGTGTCAGTGACTTGAACCCTTTCCTTGTTATTGTCCATGTAGTACTTTTAAGGTTTCTCACAACCTTAAAGGTATTTTTTGAAATAAAAAACAATTACCAACCTCAACTCATTATGCTTCTCTTGGTTCCATGTAGTACTTTTAAGGAAGGTTGGGCAATAGGTGTGTTATATGAAACAAATAAGCAATGTACTTGATTGTGATGACCAACTAGAACTACCTATAATAGAATAGTCCCACATATGCATGGGTAGATGTAGGATCTCACTAATTTATCCTCAAGAGAAGAATCCATTACAATTGTTGTTGTTGTAGTGATCCTTTTATTTTTTATTTTCCTCTCCTCATATGAAGAAATGAGAGTATTAACCTCTCGTATAAATTTGAGCTAAACTTCTTTGCAAAGAAAAAAATCTACTAGGGATCCATGCAAGATGATATTTAAGGTTGTTGATGCCTATTTTCATCTACATTACACAATAATTACACACTACTATTTGTGTTTGTCCCCTACATGTCCATTCTTCCAAGTAGATTTCCTAGGTTTGTCACAAACACTACTAGTTCTTTATGCCATATCAAACCAGAAATTGAATTTGAAACCATAGCACAAGCCAAAAAATTAAGATTATAAATCACAAACCATAGCAAATAGCTAAATAATAAAAAATGGAATAATAAAACCATAGCTAGAATGAGGGGGACAACAAAACGAAAAAACATGAAAATAAAAATCACAAGTAGGGACATTGATACATACATTTAAAATGCTACTAATAAACTCACCAAATTAGCCAAGATAACATTATATCCATTGATATTCTTACAAATGCACTAAATGTTGTCAATGTCTCAAATGAGTGAGAGCTAAAATAAGAAATTGTGAAAATTATGAGTTTTTATGCTTGTTATTTGATTGTGGGTGAATTTTTACCATGGACCACAAGATTTGGTGATTTTTTGGGTGACTAACTCATTATTAGGTTTTCAAGTGAGTTACTCATTGAGTGGTTTTGTCTACAAGTTGGAAATTTTTTTGGTGAGTTTTTATTTGTAAATTCCATAACACATTTATAGAAAGAAAATCTATAGAGATTAACTATAATTTAAAAAATACTTTATAGAGCCTTGAGGATGCCTTGTTATCCCCATGATGGTTGGGGAGCATCTAGATGTCCCCTAGTTGTGAGGATAGCAAGTCATCTCTAGATGCTTCATGCATGGGGGAATGTCCCTAGGGACATCCCTATACATTGCAAGGTCATCCTTGTGGAAGTGGAGACCAACAAGATAGAGGGGAATGTTTTTTCCCATATCCCATCATCCCAAAGGCATCTTTTTTCCAAGTGTAGTGAAATTTACCCAAGTATGCATCACCAAGGAACACTAGTGCAATGGTTTGTTGGAGGGTTATTAGCCTCGTATAGAAGGTCCCTATTGTAAAAGGCTTAAACACACTAGCATGAGCTTTAAAATTCATGCTAAAAATGGAAGTAGTCATTTTTTGACACAAGAGTCCATTCTTATAGGTGAAGATATAAAATATTACGATACATTTGTAGAAGTTATCCGCTAATAACATGCATAGTCAATTGGAGCTTTAGCATGTGGAATGTAAAAAAGGACATACCAAGATCACTTATGTGAGGAATAATGTAAATGTCTCAATAGTAGCTTGTGAAGTAAATCACACCAATCATGATTCTAAGCAATGTTTACTACTTCAAAAGGTGAAGCAAATTAAGTTCTCTCTATGGTGTAAATATGTGAAAACCCAATGCACAAGATAATGAAGTATCAAATATTTGATAAAATATATATGATGTAATACAACTCAACTTCTACCAAACCTTTATGGGCCAACTAATAATACAAACATATAAGTATAACATGGGTACACAAAATTTTGAGGGTCATAATCAATAAGGTTATAATAGATGAAATCAAAACTACATGCAAAAATATGGAGGATGTGGGTAAATATATGCAAGCCAATCCTACAATGGGGGAAATAGAGGAAAAAATGCTAAAGAGTCCCAACATGGTTGTTTCAAATATAAATAACCCAACCACATGTAAAGGAATTGTGTCAAACTCCCTTAGTGTGGAAATTGGGAAAAACGACCAAACTAAATATTGTTTGGAATTATATGAGATCTTCTAGGAAAATAAATTGAAGAAAGATGTGGGTATGATTTGATCATTTCTAGGAAAAAGGCCAATCTTAGTGTTAGAAACACATAAAAACAAAATATATAGTATCACACAAAGGTTGAATATGTGAATGTTATTACATTAAGTGAGACTACCACTTAGCTACCCAAAGCTCACAACCTAACTACAGAAGATGTCAAACATGGATTCATATGGATCATAAAAATTATAATAAAAATGTATACATAGATATATTTTTGTGAATAATATAACTAATTCATAAAATAAATAAAGTTTTTATTGATTAAATGAAAAAGGGTTTAGTTGTTCACATTTTTATACAAGGGTCGAGACAATAGAATATGCAATTGAAGGAATAAAGGGTAGCTTACATTCAAGAAATATATCATGGTTGGTAATTTAGTACTTTGAATATAGGTAATATGGTATTTTCCACTACTATGGTCTTGTTTTTTTCTCTCCAAAGGGTTATTGGGATACAAAATCTAAGAATCTTGCTTGGAACAATTTTATTGCAACATGTTTTCTTCTTGTTTTGATCAACTATTCCACCACTTTAATGCTATCATTTCAATTACAATTAGTACAATATGTTAACATTATTTTCTAATTTCTAATTTATATATTCTAATCATTTAAAGAGTTTATAGATCAAACACTCACTAGAATCAAGAATATAGTATTAAAATGTTGCTATGTATAAGGGAATCTTTTCATAATCTATGAATGTTATTTAGGGACAATAAAATGAAGTTTAGCATGCCAAGGATATGCAAACTAGATAGAAAAAATAACCAAGATAAAAATTCATAGGAGATTGCAAAGTTAATTGATATTCTTTCCTTTTTGAAGTAAAAGGAAACACAAGTCCAAAAAATATTCCTACACTAATATATGAGGATTTTCAAAATAATAAATACAATCTAAGATAATTAGCTAGAAATAAACAACACAATAAAATAATTCACAATATAACACAATGATATATCATAGGAGAACCCTTCCAATAAAATATCTCATCCTACAAACTATAAACCAGTTTATTAATCAACAACAATATATTCCAAGAAAGGAGCCTTCACAAGAGACAACACCAACACTTATATCTAGAGCAACACCAAGAGACTAATAATACCTACCAAGAGCTATATTAACTAGACATCTCAAACACATAATAACTAGAGAAACCATTACATTAAACCACCAAATAAAAATCACAAAACCATAAGGTAATACCTCCAAAATATGACACCTAAATCCCCTTGTTAAATTCCAATGCTCAAATCCCAAGAAGAGTCCTCATGCTAAACATATACTCTTTAAACCTATCCTAATAGTTTTTCATAACATGTCATAGTCATCCTCTCAACTTAGAAACTCCAATTTGTCTTATTTAAACCATCCAAATTTTCCTTATGATAGTTATAATGACATTTCATATGTTGGTGAATGCTCTCAAGGTCAGAATGTGTAACTCCCTCTTACATCTCTCTTATGCATCATAGATGCTTTTACATTTATGATGTGGGGAACCTAACATCTAGATGCAATAAATTTTGATCTTATAAGCTCTACTTGAGTTTGTTTCTTAAATTTAATAGCCCAAATATATCCACATCATTGTAACCCACTTTATTTTTTCAAAGCCTATTTCAATAACTTTGAAGGGAAAAATGACCTTTGTAACTCAAAAATTGAGAAGATGCAAGGTTTATTTTTTTTTCTAATATTCTCCCACTTGTTTAAAACTTGCAAGAGAAAAGACAATACCAAAAATGTAAACCAAATACAAGGAGATAAGAGACCCATGGTCTCACAACAACACCTAAACTTCTTTATGGTCACTAGCTTCAATAATGCATCTGCAACTTTCTTTAAATGTTCAACTTTCTATACAATCACTCGTCTATCCTCTACTATGTATGTCTCAAAAAATGATACTGGACATCAATATGATTTTTCCATCTGTGAAAGGTTGAGTTATTTTCCAAACAAATGATATTTTAACTATTGCAATAAAATATAAATTCAGTGTGATTCAACCCCACATTTGAACATAGTCTCAAAATCCAAATGGCCTTATGGGAATCAATAGTTGTCATTGTAATTTTCTTCTATTGTGGAAAAATGACCATGTCCCATTGCTTACTCATCCAACTCACCACACAACACAAACTAAGTTATACATAGCCACTAATAGACCTTCTATTATCGAGATCCCTTGCCCAATTTGAGTATGCACAATGTATATATATAGTGAGTTTGGTACTCTTAAATACCACCATGAAAGATTATGGAGTACTCAAAATTACCCCTCAAGTATTTGGAGAGCCTCTTGATTACAATCCAATATCTCAATATGGTATTAGCCATGTAACAACTTAAGACTCACACTACTTGAGAAATGTCCGATTTGGTGCAAAATATAGCATACATAAGGCTCTCAACTACAACAACATAAGGCATTGAAATAATCTCCTCTATCTCTATGGATATCATAGGACAATGCTCAACTAAAATCTTAGTTCCCATCAAAATATGAATAGCCATTAGATTATTGTTGGCTACACTAAAACACTACAAAATGGACTCAACATACTTCTTGTAACCAATCCAATTTTTTGTTAGCCTTATCTCATCTAATTTCCATCCCAAGGATGCAATTATCAACCCATAAGTCTTTCATTTCAAACAATAAAGAAAAATAATTTCAAGTCCCTAATCATAATGAATAAGATCCAAAAATGTAAAAGAACCTAAATACATCATGATGAATAAGAACCTAACCTAACTATTAAAGAAAAAATAAAGTAAAAAAAAAAATATTATGAGAACTAAAGTAAAATTAAAAATAGTTTTTTTTTCCATAATACAATGCTTAAAAATTAAAACTCAAGAGAAAAATCAACAAGCCTTTCTATTCATCTATTTTTATTTTTGGATTTTCATAGACCTTTCTCACTAATATGGCCCACACATTAGTACCATAACATTATCTTCTTGATAGGTAAATGTATTTCTAAGGCGAAAGAATGATTTGATGATCAAAACACATGACCATTAGAACTTAATATGACAAATATTTTGCTATAGGTTTTAATGATTTAGGTGTAGATTTTGTGGATCTCTTCACCACATGTATTGAAGAACCACTGCACTATATGTAAGTGCATGAATCAAGCTAAAAGGAAATACTAAAATCAAACTCATTTATGAAAACTATAATTCCTTGAACCATCTTGCAACCTCCATTGTCAAAGATCATTCGCACATCCAAATTATTTATTTTACTTACTAATTTAACATGGTCAATTCCAAAATAGAGATGTGTTAGACTCTAATAATTAATTTGATCTTTCCATTATAGAATCAATTTTTTGGACTCTTCCATGACCAATAATACCAAGATATGAGTTTTCACCAATATATACCTTCCCACCATCATACTTATCATAATATAAAAGCCAAAAATTAATTGGGAGTCATGTGGAAGGAATTATTGGAGTTAATCATGTATGTATTGTCACATGTATATGTTACCACTTGGCCATGAAAAAAGCATATAATGCACCCTTTTGAAAATATATATTATAATCATTGCACTATATGTAAGCACACGAATCAAGCTAAAAGAAATTACTAAATTGAAACTCATTTATGACAACCATAATTCCTTGAAACATCTTGCAACCTCCATTACCAAAGATCATTTGCACACCTAGATTATTTATTTTATTTACTAATAACATGATCCATGCCAAAATAGAGATGTGTTAGACTCTAGTAATTCATTTGATCCCTCCATTATAGAATCAATTTTTTGGAATCTTCCATGAGCAATAATACCAAGATATGAGTTATCACCAATATATACCTTCCCACCATCATACTTATCATAATCTAAAAGCCAAAAATTAATTGGGAGTCATGTGGAAGGAAGCTTTGGATTTAATCATCTATGTATCATCACATGCATATGTTACCACTTGGCCATGAAAAAAGCATATAATGCACCCTTTTGAAAATATATATTAGAATCATCATTAGATTTGGCCTTTTTATTCTTTTCTAAATACTCCTTGCAGTCTCTTCTAAAGTGGTCCATCTTAGCATAGTTCCAACATTTCGCCTTATACTTTCTAAGAAACTTAAATCTCTTGTGATATTTAGATTTTCTCTTTTCATTCTTATTATCATTTTTCTCACCTTTTTCTTTGGACTGCCAATGAACAAACAAGGATTCCTTGGTGGATTTGGTAGCCTTCCACCTCATCTCCTTTAAGAGAAGAGCAACCATGATCTCCTTAAGCACTAGTTTGATATAATGCTTCCAATAGCCATTACCACTATGTACCATGATTCTAACAAAGAAAATATTAATGGTCATGTGTCTATCTCTCTCTTCCATATTTCAAACCATGAATTATAATTAGATTATAATTGTGTTAGACACATTTAGGTTCTTAGTAATAAAATCACCACCACCATCCTTAAAGTGTACACTTTCTTACGTATAAAAATATTATTAAAAAAGGATTAAGCCTGGCACAAGCTCCCCAAATTTTTATAGAGGGTTTTTGTAATAGATTTTTTATAAACATTTAATAACACAAAACCTACAAAATAAATCCTAATAAGGCTTCTCACTTTTTATTTCCAATAGTGCCTAATTATTTTGTGACATTATAACTAGTTTGGATCTAGATACTATAGCGCATAGATAACAATCTATGAGTAAATGCTCCACCTTGAGATTCCATAGCTCAAAAGTTAATGGTCAACACCAAATTTTTCTATCTCTAGTCTAGACATGGTTGTTATATTATTTGAAGGAAATATTTTCTCTACACATACTCCCACTCAAAACAAGATTAGTATATAAAACCTTGTTATTACCACCTAGGATATGAGTTGATCAAGATTTAATCTTAAATAAAAGGGAGAAAAGGTGATATATTCTTCCTACACTAATCTAGGAAGAGATATGATTAGAAAATGTGATCTAAAATAATCTATAGGAAAGAAAAATAATAATAAAATAATTCACCATAACACAATGATGTATCATGTGGAAAACCCTTTATAAAATAAAAATAGCCTCCAAAATCCGAACTCATGTATTAATCAACAACAATATTAGTTACAATATAATCTAGGCAAGGAATCTTATATGAGACAATACCAACACTTAGATTTGTAGTAATACCAATAGCATAATAATACCTATAATATGCATGTTGTAAATTATATCCCAATCACTCAATAAATAAATAAACCAATACATGTAACCACCAAAGTGGAATCACAAAACTATGGGCTAATATTGCCCAATAGTAGCACCAAAGTTTATTACTCAATCGCAAGAAGAGTCCTCATACTAAATATAGCATATTCCTTAGACCTATAATAAAATTTCATAGTTGTGGACTACCAACTTGAATGCTCCAATTTGTCTTATTCAAGTCCTTGAGAGACACTTTATGCTAGTTATAATGGCACGTAATTTGTTGGTGAATTATCTTGTCCAACATGTGTAACTACTTCTCACAACTCTTGAATGTTTCATAGATGATATTACATTTCTAATGTAGGGGATAAATTTTGGAGGAAATAAATTTTGATTTGGGAAGTTTTTTTATCCTATTTATTTTTCAATTGAATATCTTAGAGAGTTCCACATCATCATTACCCACTTTCAAGTTAGTTAAATCTTATTAAATAATAATTTTCAAGGAAAAAAATGATCTTGCTCTATTCATGGCTATATTCTGTTGTATATGATAGAAAATTTAATGTAAAATTATGTGAAGATCCATAATAAACCATTCTATTTCAATTGCTCCTAACCCGATTTCTAATTCATGCATTTTGGTGCATATTTAAGATTCTAGATTGTGTTTTATGTATGCATATTTGCAGCAGATGTATAGTTACTATTAGCTGACATATTAACAGAAACAATGATGTAAATTCATGCTTTTATTAGTAATAAAACTTCCTTCATCAGTTGCTCATTATTTAATCATAGTTGGAGTTGTTTGGTGCATTTTCCTTTATACCCGATTTGCTTTATTGCTCAAATTTGGAATATTTTATTTGGGACATTACAATATCCCCTCTCCTTCTCTCTACCTACCTCTCCATCCATCACTCCCTACCTCTCCCTCTCTCCCTCTCTCATTCCCTCTCTAATTATCTTTATCTCCCCTCACCCTCTCTCTACCTACCTCTCCCTCCATCACTCCCCCTTTCTCTCTCCCACATTTGTTTCCTTCCCTCCCTCCACTCTCTACTTATCTCTATCTCACCTCTCCCTCTCTCTATCTCTCTATCTCTATTTCACTCTATCTCAGCTCTCTCTCACCTCTCTCTACCTCCCTCCCTACATCTCCCTCCCTCTACCATTCCCTCTCTACTTCTCTCTATCTCCCCCTCCCTCTCTCTACCTACCTCTCTCTCAATGTGGATATCTCTCACCTCTCTCTATCTCTCCATGCCTACCTCTCCCTCCATCTCTCCTTCCCTTTCTACTTCTCTCCATCTCCCCTCTCCACATCTCTACCTACGTCTCCCTCTATAACTCCCTACCACTACCTCTCTACCTACCTCTATAACTCTCTACCTCTATCTCCCCTCTCCCTCTCTCTATCTACCTCTCCCTCCCTCACTCCCTACCACTCTCACTCATTCTCTCCTTCCCTCTCTACTTCTCTCTATATCACTACTCTCTCTCTCTCACCACTCTCTCTCTTTCTCTCTACTTCTATCTATCTCACCTATCCCTCTTTACCTCTCCCTCGTGTTGGTGTTTTTCCTACTAAACCCTGAAAACCCTCTAAAGGACAACCATCTCTCATGCTCAAGGAATTCAAGATTAGGGTCCAAAAAATAGGAGATGGATTTAACACTTTTCTCCCCTGGACTTCATAATCTGCTAGACCTGGGTGGGTATCTCTATATGACATTGGATGCATACAAGCAATTGTGGTTTTATCACAGTGTCTACTAGATAAGCTTCATATAGATGACAAGGGCCTATAGGGCTAGTTACACCCTTTTTATCATTTAATTTTAGACATGAAGTAGGAAACATAAATTATATCTAAAGTAATAAATCAAGGAAATGCTTCTTTGAATATAAAGTTTGTTTTTGAGGACGGGGGAGGAAAACCATGCAAGACCAGTTCCTACCTTGGGCCACAGAGTTATATGTTGTGCATTTTATGATGACAACCAAACATATATTAGGGGTCTTATGAATAGATAATCACCTTGTGATAACCTTACCTACACAAGCTTACTATACAATTCTACTTATAAATCCATTTGAAAACACAATATCTTCACTATCTTCATGCAACATTTACATCAATCCTTGAATGATAAGAAAACAAATAAACAATTCAAAAATTAATGTGTTTGAAGAACCTAAAATAACATTGCTATTAAGATTCAAAAGACACTATATTTCAGAGCTGGAGAAAACTGCATACTAGCGTATATTTTTATATGCCACATTTACAAGATATAGAGGAAATGTCACAAAATGGATTACAAAAATAGATATTCACCTTCCATCAATACACTTTCTGTACATAACATCCTAGGACCAAAACCTCAAAACCGTGGAAAGGAGAAAAAATTTTTGAACCCTTACAAAAACAACAAAACTTGCCTTTATAGTTGAGGCCCTGCATAACTCAAAACTTGATTAGGCATAAACCATAACCCAACTAGGGTTTAAACCCAAGGTTACAAAATAGCTGTGCAGGAGAAAAATTTGACTAGATCTAAGAAGACATCCATTATTAATGATTTTGACATCCATGCTAGGCTCCCACACAAGCAATGAAGAAAACCCAAAAATCTAGCAGTAAATCATGGTAAGGAAGAGATCTCTAACAAAAAGGATGCCTACAATATACAAAGAAGCATGGGAAACACCTCATCCTAATGAGAGTTGGTACAAATAGCATTAAAGACCATCTTTTTCCTCCCAAAGATCAAATCAAGTCTCCCAAAAAGTCACCACAATATTAATGGTGTTCACGACTGAACACATCAGATTGTGAGTATAACATAATTGTCAGGCCTGAAACAACTACTAGAATAACATTAAATGGTCCACAAGCCCAAAAAACTATCCCCATTGGACATCGAGATTCGAGAAGTCTTCATACATCATACACTTCATCAACATCAACATCTGGCTTTAGAGGTCGGGAGGAGGGCTTACTTCCTACCGAAAGGAAGTAAGAGAAAAGAGGTAGAGCCGATCCACGAATTCCAAAAATTTGAGACTTGGTCAAATATTTCAAAGGAATCATCAATGATTGGGCTTTGGGAGGATCTCTTACCTCTTACATTGACAACTTTAAGAGGTAAAGAGGAAGTTTGATCACCGATCCTTGAAAGTTCGACACTTAGTTAATTTTTCAAATTTTAGAAGAAAGGATCGAGTGACAAAAGGATGCATTACCTCTTACCATAACAAAGGTAAGAGGTAAAGGGTAAGGTTGATCCTTGATACCCAAAAGGATGACACTCAATCTCCTTTCATAGGGTATGTCAGGGGTTGGAGGTTACGAAGAAGATTTAACAACTAGGACTTAACAACTAGGAAGAAGGGAAGAAGGGGTAAGAGGGATGGTTGATCCTCGATCCCCCAAAGGCCAACACTTAGTCACCTTTCAAAGGTCCTTTGGGAATTAGGGGTCGGAAGGGCCGACTACCTCTTACGAAAATAACATAAGAGGTAAGAGGTAAGCCTGATCTCCAAAACCCAAAACATCGACACTTAGTTGATTTTAAAAGTAAGGGATCAAGACTTGGTAGAAAGGGAGGAAAAGGTGGCAAAGGGAGTATGCAAGGAATAAGGGAAGTGAGAACCTAAAATCCCAAAATAACAACACCTATCCAATTTTGGTGTTTGAAAATGGATCTTCTGGTTGTAACTTGGGAAGGGGATTTTGCAACTTATAGAAGGTCTTGAGCATGATGCACCATTAAGATATCTTAGGTTGGTTATAATTGATGGGAATCACAAGGGGAGTGGCACAAGCTTGAAATAGTGCCACCTGTGGCTCTGGTTGAGGATGCATGCTTCAATGAAGGATGGAAAGATTCTAGATCTCTAGGGAAGCAGACCATGCCTTATCCATTGGGCCAATGCTTGCCTCTATAAAACACCAACTTGTCAAAGGAGGTGATCTCCTTTAATAAAACAAAAAATTATCGCACCATAGTAGCAAGGGCAACCTCTTTTCTTCAAGCATAAACATATGGGTACCTTTGAATAGGTGAATACTTACTACATGTTTGATTCTACTACTACATGGTAACCACACCACATAGGCCACCTCACTACCACACACTACATTTTTTATTTTGTACTAGGTGATAGAAACTGGGAAATTTGATCAACACCTTATGAAACCATGGTACCTTCATACCTACTAAGCACCTCACATGAATCAAGGTAAAGAGAAAATTCCTCCAATTCACATGGAAAAGAAAAATATGCCTCTTCACAATGCTAAATTATGGAGGGAAACTCATCCTCTAACAATTCAAACTAAAAAATTTGAACCTTAGGCATACAAGAAACTTGAGCAACCAAAAATTCACCAACTTGGATAACTTGTTGGTCAACACCACCACAAGATACATGTTGGCTCCAAGTGAATTGCTCAACATCAGGAATACTAACATCACATTGTGAGAAGCAACATCTTCATCACAAAGGAATGTGTCATATATGACTTCACTCAAGATAGGGACCACAGATGACCAACATACCTTGGGATCACCTATGTTGATGCATAAATCATTAGCACATACATTTAAATTATGAGACATTTTGAATGAAGAGTTGCACTCTTCATATTATCTCTCTATTTCAATATTTTGGCAGTCTGCTGAGACATATGTTTCACAAAAATTGTTGAAAATGAAGGTGAAATTGTAGCTTAAAACTTGTAAACCTATGTGATTGTAGATTTAATTAAGTGCTCTTTGTCACAATTCTTTGTGTATGATTATCTGTTTAGATCAATTTTACCAATTGTAGAAAGAGAAAGAATATTTTAGAAGAATGAGACAAGAAGATAGAAGTGACACAACATATATGTGGAGAAACCCTTTTAGGAAAAAACTCCACCAAAATCAATAGTGCTTGTATTATTTAAAATTAGAACAAGATTACAATAATATTGTATCAATCCTTGATTGATATGCTTCCTTTGCCTTCAAAAATCCTTCTTCACAACCTATACAAAACTCTCATACACTTTCTATAGCACAAGCTATCCATTCATTTCATGTGACCAAGCATGAATCCACACATCCCATGCCATGCTTCAAACCCTCACACATGCACAAGCTCAACTTGCTAACCTACTTACCTGTTGCAAAAACTGATGCAATTGATGCAATAAATAGACAATTAATGATCATGTAAACTCATAAGAGTTATCATTACAAGAGCATAAAGCTCGTCTCAAAAATCTACGCCTAGATTGTGCAAGTAGAGTTCCACACTATAACATGAAGTCAAAACCAAAGTCTCCTCAATTTAGGCACCCCAAACTAAACACTTAACTGATTGTTGGTCAAGAAAATATCTTGCAAGCATCACCTCAAAGTTGGCATCCTAGTGTTGGGGAACATTTTCCAAGGACTTAGGAGATACATGAAATATGTTTTAGGATTGCAATTAAATGGCATCCTATTCCCAGCATTCTCCCACTTGACATTATACATTGCAATTATTCTAAACAAGGAATCATTATTATAAATCAAGTACAGGACTCAAGGCCAATGGCCTTCCTACACCAAGAGAATTTATCTATAACATTGATCAAAGTTTCAACTTTCTCAATCAATACCTTTCCCAAGTCTCTATAACCAAACTATCATAGGTGGAACCTTATGCTATCAAAATAACAACCCAAATCTACAAACAAGTCCCTGTATATCCACCATCTTGCAAAATAAGACTCCAAGGTAATAACACACATAGGCATGCGATAAAAAAACCTCTAAAGTAACTCACCGTAGTAAAGTGTAACCAGTCCAAGAGAGGTGCCCCTCTCATACATAACACATATACCTTCTGGAACTCCCACTACACAGGTAATGTCAAATTTGAAAACAAGATCACAACATTAACAAGTCCTCCTATAGCACTTCACATAGAGGATGTGGCTAACTCCTCTATCGTAGTGTCAAAGAAGCATACAATTATATACAAAATACATCTCTCATAACATAAGAACCTTCAAGAAGAAGACTATTCCCATCAAGAGAGAGCCTGCAAATCAAACCATGTTTAACTAACATGTGCCAAACTATGTAAAGTAAGATCTCCTTCAAAACTCCCAAACTGAAAGGATATCAACATCTAACCATTCAACTTATATTGAAACATGGCAAAACTTAGATTTAAACCTCTCACAGAAAGTAGATCAAACTTAGCCAAACATTCCCACAACAAAAGGGAATATGCCCAAAGCCACTAACTATCTCTTGTACCTATCCTACCCAAATCCTCAAAACTAACTCAAGTTCAAGATTGCAAGGAGAACAATGGAAATACAAAAAATCATGCATCTACTTCTCTATAATCCATCAAAACTCAAATTTCAAGACTAATGCATAAGAGAAGTCAAGATACATATAAATAATGCATCTAATAATTAGGAGGTCAACACCACTTAGATCATTTACCTTCCGAGTAGACCAAGAGTGGGATACAAGATTGTCCTATGCATACAACACCAAGCAATACAGGCTTTCAAATAAAGACAACCTTCTCATTAGGTCTATGATGGAATCACATCCATTTCTAGGTGTAGGCTCCTCAATCTTTACTGTTGAATTTTTTTTATAATAAGTAACCATTCCAACACATATCTCTTAACATAAGAAATATCCAACCTAACCCAAGTCTCTCTAGTATCCATGAGCACCCACCAATCAATCCATGCCAACTTCAAATGCAACCTGCATAATCATGAAGCTCCAAGCAAATGATTAATACTCAAAACCAAAAAGAACTACATCCTTTCCAAAGGAAGAACAATAACACCTTTACCAAAGAATCTAAGGGTCCTCCATGAAACAAGATGTTAAAACCTCTTCAAATCACATGAAGATAACCATATCCTACCAAAGCTCCCACTAAACTGTGATACCAAACTATACATGGCAACAAGATAAACATCAAACCATCACTGTCAAAAGCTCCCACTGAAACATGTAACCAAGCTATCCATGACTTCATGATAACCATCTCCTAACTAGATCCATTGAATCTCTTAATATCTAGACAAGAAGTAGAACTCATTGTAACATACTTCTTTTGAAAATCTGTAATAACACAATAGTACAAGCTCCTACTACAACCAAAAAACATTCAAAATTTTAAGAGAAAGGTGTCCCAAACTCTACCCAACCATTCGCTATGATACCAAATTTTGAAAATGAAGGTGAAATTATAGCTTAAAACTTGTAAACCTATGTGGCTGTAGATTTAATTAAGTGTTCTTTGTCACAATTATTTGTGTATGATTATCTATTTAGATCAATTTTACCAATTGTAGAAAGAGACAAAAGATTGTAGAAGAATGAGACAAGAAGATAGAAGTGACACAACATATACGTGGAGAAACCCTTTCGAGAAAAAACTCCACCAGAATCAATAGTGCTTGTATTATTTATCCTTAGAACAAGATTACAATAATATTGTATCAATCCTTTATTGACATGCTTCCTTTTCCTTCAACAATCCTTCTTCACAACCTACACAAAACTATCATACACTTTTTGCAACACAAGCTATCCATGCATTCCATGTGACCAAGCATGAATCCACACATCCCATGCCATGCTTCAAACCCTCACACATGCATAAGCTCAACCTGCTAACCTGCTTACATGTTGCAAACATTGATGCAATTGCTGCAATAAATAGACAACTAATGAGCATGTAAACTCATAAGAGTTATCAATTACATGAGCATAAAGCTCCTCTAAAAAATCTATGCATAGATTGTACAAGTAGAGTTCCACACTGTAACATGAAGTCAAAACCAAAGTCTCCTCAATTTAGGTGCCCCAAACTAAACACTTAACTGATCTTTGGTCAAGAAAATATCTTGCAAGCATCACCTCAAAGTTGGCACCCAAGAATGGGCCCACTTAACTGAGCCTTGTAAATATCTTCTCATACAAAAGGTGTCAACTCAAAGATGCCAACTTGGGCCCCCAAGGTGGGTCCAAGTCAATCTTAGTTAACTGAAATATATCTCTCCATCAATTCATGCAAACATTATGCATGATTGATCATCCCCACTTAACTGAATTTATCCACCTTTTATTTTTCAAGCAACTGAAGTCATTATTCATTCAACAAAATTCAATTGAAGTCAACTAGCATTCAACTCAAACTAACTACATGCAACTGAATATAACTGAACCATAACTGAACTGAACTGAACTCCACTCATGTAAATATCAATACCTAATTTGTAGGATCTTTACATGCATTACTGAAGTGTTATCAATCCTCCAAACAATTAACTTAAGCAAGGTGGGTTCCACCTTGTTAGGTTTAGAGATGGAAAATATCTAACAATTAAATGCAAATTTAAGTAATAAACAGAGAAACTAAAACACACACACAAAATAAATCATAACACAGAAATTTAACATGGTTCACCCAATCTGGGCTACATCCACCAAACTGCAACCATCCAATACTTTTATTATCCAGTACAAAACCTATTACAATCTTGCGAATAATCACGTTTTTCATCATACAGTAATACCCATCCGAACCCCTTTTTAACAAGCTTAGAAGCTTCCAGATTTTTCATTCTACAAAATCGGATTTTTCTTTTTTTCATTGATTTTTCCCTTTTTCGGTGATCATGCGAAAAAGTAGGAAAAATTACTATAGAGACTCTTTGAGCCCAACCTGAGGGTGACCCGACCCATTGAGACCCCAACATGAGATAAGGGGCGGTGTACTTAGTATACCATGGGTTCTCTGATTATAGCATGATTAGTCACCACACTTCAACAATCTTATGGGACTAATTGGCTCACATAACCTAATCTCCCATGAGGCGATCACTGGGCCCGACCTTCTTTGCAATTAAAACTCCCACTGGAAAGAAGTACCTTGGACCTTGCTGCTCTGTTGTACTTGAATTCAACCTTGAAGACCAACCAAAGCTGAAGAGGATCTCAACTTCTCCCTTGTCACCGCCTTTGTAAACATATCCGCTAGATTGACATCTATATGTATCTTGTCCAGCTTAACCTGTCCATCCTCCAACACTGACCAAATGAAATGATATCTCAACTAAATGTGTTTTGTTTTAGAATGCAGAGTAGAATTCTTTGCAAGATGTATAGCACTCTGGTTGTCTGTAAACAAGTAATTTCAGCCTGTTGTTTGCCCAACTCATCCACAAAAAGTTGTAGCCATATCATCTCCTTTGCCGCCTCTATTGCAGCAACATACTCTGCCTCTGTGGTGGATAAAGCAACCACCTTCTGCAATCGAGAAATCCAACTCACTGCTGTCCCACCAACTGTAAATAAATAACCTGTGGTACTCCGCCTGGTATCTATATCCCCTGCCAAATCTGAGTCAACATAGCCTTTTAAATCACTATTAGAGCCCCCAAAACATAGATAATTATTAGATGTACCTCTCAAGTACCTGAGAATCCATTTTACTGCATTCCAATGCTCAACTCTGGGATGACTCAAATACTTGCTAACAACTCCTACAACATGTGCAATATCCAATCTCGTGCATACCATAGGATACATCAAGCGCCTACCGAATTTGGAAAGGCATGGTACCTTGGACATTTTCTTCCTCCTCTTGTGTCTTTGGACACATATCCTTAGTCAATTTAACATGACTAGGCAAAGGTGTCTTGTGACTTTTGCATTCTCCATAGCAAGTGCCTTTTCAACATAGTGCTTCGAGATAAAAACAATTTTCTATTTTTCCTATCTCTACGAATTTTCATACCAAGGATTTGTTTTGCTGCCCCCAAATCCTTCATAGCAAAAGACTTTGCTAACTGTTGTTTCAACTCTCTTATGTGGTCCATGTTAGACCTAGCTACAAGCATATCA
>VDFB02000015.1:155690987-155743730 GCA_007258455.2 Sequoia sempervirens
TCTCTTTAACCTTCAATTTTCATGCCTAGTTTCCAAAGATCTTCTCGTACATTGGCACCCCCATTCTCGTAAAATGGTATAAGATAAGACATAAAAAATAAAATAGATTATACAGAACATATCCACCTACAATCCCATTCAAGTATTTTAATTAATTCCTTGAATTAAACCTAAAACAAGAATCATACACACCACAACAATGAGATGAACAAAACAACTCTTGATCATTTTATTCAAAATTTAGATATGCTTGAACAATGGAGAGACATGACTTTGAATTAATCATATCAATTCAAATGCCAGTACTATCATAAAACAACAAATCCCCATGAATTCAAAACCTACTACATAATGACTCAAAACCTAAATTTCATTTTTCTTAAAACCATCAGACTTTACAATTTTCTACAACTTCATCTTAGACTCTAATTTCAAAAATATCTAACTTGCTAACCAGACTTCCGTCTTTGAAATCCTTCCTGGACAGAAAAGGAGGAGCAAACAAGCATTGGGTCAGAATCACATGTCACTGTACCAATTGGACTATTCAGATATTCCAATTTTTACAACAACAATCTCCCCAGAGACCTTCTTTCTTCATTATTATGTCACGAGAATGGTTGATGCACAACAAAAACTTCAAGAATTTTACTACTAGACTATCACCACAAGAAACAAAACTGAATCTATTGTAACCTAACAACCCATTTGTCAACCGCTAGCAGCCTACTCCTTTTAACTCTTCCTCATTTAAATATACATTTACCCATTTTTGGTACTCTTCATCAGTTGGCCAATTAAAATTGATCACCTCATTCATCTTGACACTATAAGGTTTGTACTTAACTGCCACCTGATTCGCTTCTCTTTCAAAAGACTCCAAGAATGAGCTGGTGCTAATGATTTGTCCATACAGCTCACCAACAAATCATAATCTGAGTTACCCTATTTTTCAGGGTTTTGTAGTCCAAACATGATATATAAAGTGTAATTTTGCACACTTTGTAATTACTCGTAGCTTGTAAGAGGCCCCATGGATACCATTGTAATTGTAGGATGCATGAATAGGGCATAGGATGAGAAATAAAGAAGGTATAACTATTGTCCTCAATAGTTTTGTGAAGAAAAGCATGTGAAATGAGAGGTTCAAGCCTAGGTTTCAACAAAACATGTATGGGAGATCCGATTTTATGAATTTTTATCCATGTGCAGACCTAATGGGTTGCTTCTAAATACTGAATATAAATGATATACATACACACACACACATATATATGTATATGTAATTTTATACAAATGTAAATGCAATTACTGGATGCTCTCCTAGAACAATAAATGCAACATATCATTAAAGAAATCTATATCTCTGTATATAAATGTGTATTTCTAAATGCAAGTGTAAATGCAAAGAGCATGTAGTTTTGTAGTGGTATAGATACAACATATCCATAAGTTAATGTAATTGAAATTCTAAAGTCTTCAACACATATAATATGAAATTGATCAAACTATTAAACTACATGAGAAATAAATGAAAACAGTAAATGCATATGTATGTGTATTTGTAAATGTAAGTGTACAATAAATAAGAATAATGAAAAGTATAAAAGAATAAAAGGAAAGGTCTCCTCCCTTCTTGGTCATGATAACCTCCTCCACACACAACCCTTAAAAATTATGAATAGAGGAATATAATCTTTGAAGAACTCAAAGTTGATTCTCTCCTACCTGATGCAATTAGTCATTTTATCCTTACAAACATTTATAGTGATTACTAGAGGCACATAGACCAATTCTTCATAATAGAAGAATTTGATTATACTTTTCCAATGATGGCATTATGAGAAAACCTTAGGTTAAATGAATAATTCCTAGCTAAGTTCTTTAAATCATGTCCAACCGTATAAGAGAAGACCGCTGCTATGTGTACCTGGATATCATGGAGAAAGGCTAGTCTTTGGGCTCTTTCATCAATCATCCTACCTTAAAACATACCAAAAATCTCCTAGCAATTAGACATAGGAAGATATAATATGACTTAAAAAAAAATTATTGCCAAAACGTAAACTTATGATGACTTAACCAGGCCTAGTACACACTCCTCCCCGTTAACCACTTAGACATATGGAAATTAAATGTAAATTTTTTTTTTTTTAGTCATGTAGGTGTCCAATAAACCACTTGGTGGTGTTTCCCTTCAAATTTTTTTACTTGAATGAAGAGCAAAAGTCCTTTGATTACAATTAGAGAATGCATTTGAGGCCTTGGTTGTGTAACTGGTGGACCATAGTCACATTTAACACTTGTTACAAAGTTTGGGAGTTAAAAAATTAAGTAGATTTGATTTGTGATGGACACATTTGGACGGTAGTAACAATAGCTTGCATTAATCTATCAAGACTTGATTACCTTATAACTTGTGAAATTCTAGCAATGAAATTATAGATTAATCATAATGTCACCTTGGGATTACATCACCATGAAAGAACTTCATCCAACATCGTTATGAGTGTAAGTACCACCAAATAGGTATTTGTCAGATATGTCTTCCTTGAGTGAGGGAAATTCAAGAAGAGAAGAGGAAAGCGAGACATGTAGTATGTCTAAAAGAGGGAGATCAACTAGAGGTCAAAAGATTAGAAGAAATTTTTGTAAGCGCATGGAATTTTTTCTTGCTGAAGGGGGGTCGTGTTCTTATGATGATGAGAGCATAGGTGACGTCGAGGTGCCCTTGAGGTACAAAAATTTACGAAAACAATGGGTACCCAAGGAACTTCCTCCAATAAACACCGATTTTTGTGTCAAAGAGAGGATATATCGCATAACACCATCGTCATTACATGGTTTGGGCCTATTTTGCATGGACGGCATAAAGGTCTGTTATGACAAAGTTACTGAATTGATGGAGTATGTTGGACCCTGTTACAGTTACAAAGGTTGGATGCAACTGGTTCGATATACACAAAGTATACGTAGGTATGCACTGTCAGCCAATTATATACAACTAAAAGATAAGAATCAAAATAAAGGACTGGCTATGTACATTGATAGAAGGCCAAAAGCATCAGGGAATATTGTAGGGTTTATAAACAGTACACAACCTGGATCAACAAATAAGCAACCCAATTGTATATTTGAGGCATGTGAGGGAAACCGTGTATTCGTATATGCGATAAAATCAATAACTACAGGGGAAGAGTTGCTAATCGATTACAATTTGAATCGCTTACTTACAAACATACTTATTATGGGGATGGTACGTACTATGTACCATTTTACCCAACCTCCAATTAATGACTCCAATATACCATTTTATTCTTATGCTTTTTTTCATAAGTCTATTGGTTTCATTTTGGTAATATTTTTTTATATTTAATTTTTGTCATAGGGGGACATTGATCATACGGAGAAGGCTCTGGACCAGAGCACAAATCACGATGTATCTTCAGGTGCTTCTACCCGACAGGTTTACCCCATTGTAATTGTACAAATTAGATATGAGAAAAATGTTTTATTATTATGTTTTTTTCATAAGTTTTTTGGGTTAATTTCGATAATGTTTTTAATATTCTTGTTGCAGTCGACTAATCGGGGAAAGGCACCAGTAGTAGAGGAGAGCATCCATAGTGAGGTGCAATCAATATTTTGTGATGATGACATCGCTTATTCAACAAACCCTCTCGATACGATAAAGAAGCTCCAAAAAAAATGCAATGAAGAAATGACTAAGTTGATGTTCATAGTGCCTCAAACAGATGAGATAAGAGAGAGGGTTAAAGTATTGACTGAGAGATTACAAAACTTGCAAGTCAGTTGTCATGAGGTCTTTAATTATAACATAAGTTCATTCATGGTTTTATATTTTGTACTCTTTTATGTCATGAACAAAAATATGTGTTGTTTTTACAGGGTTATTTGCCTCATCATGATGCTCCTAGCCATGATCAGGGTACTGCAAGTGCTGCCCGAGGAGTAAGGGTTGGTACAAGTTTCCTTCCTGATCTTCCTACGCATACATCACATCATCTGACCCCATCATCCATGCCTATATTATCGTCTGAAATTTTGGCAACACATACCATGCAGGCATCCGTTAATGCACCCTCTGACAGCGAACACATACCAGAACATGTGTCAGGACATGTACCTGGGGATGTAGAGGCCACTAGTACTGGTGATGTTTTAGCAGCATTTCCTGGATCTTCCCGTATTACTAGTATGGGAACATTGTCGGTCACACTTGTGGTGACCGAGGATTTCGCTCCCATAAAGATAGAGAAGGTCCCAGTACTTTTAAAATGTTTTAATTATTATTCTATATAATCCAATTGAAATTTACTTATTGATCGCTTTTTTAGACTATTGATCCCATGATCATTTTGCATGAAATGATGTTTTTTATAAACATCTAAGTGATATTACATTGGAGCTCTTCGGGCCCACCATACGTACACGGTGGAATGCCCAAAATCAAGATTTAAAAGATGAGCTCATTAACCGCTTAGTTGTGTTGTTCGGTGATAAAACATTCAACCGAACCAAGGTCCTTAAGAAATTGGTACCTATCTAAAGTATGTGAGGGACCAATATAGGTCACATTTAGAGAAGAACAAAAAGTACGAGCATCCCCCATGATTCTAGAGAGGGAGTGGAAGGACCGTGTCAATAGAAAAGGAGATAAAAGAAAAGGAAAAGACACCACGCCAAGGAAGGTATGTGATATAGAAGCATAAATTGCAAAAATCCTAATTAATCGTGATTTTTAAAAAATGCAGGATGGACAAATTTTTTCCTCAATTTTTGAAAAAATATTTGACTTTTGGTCAATGATTTTTTTCCATTTCAAACCGCAAAATCGCCAAAAAAATGTGTTTAAAATCTGCAAAAAAGCGTGAATAAAATTGAGCTGATTTTTGCAAAAAAACCATGAGACCATGGCTTGTTGCTTACTATTATGCTTTGATAGATTTTTTCCAAGCATCCATAGCTTGTTTGAAAGCACTGTTTTAGGCTTTTAGCCATAGCGACAAGGCAATGAACTTTTGATAAAATGCTTTGGTAGACATGTATGAAAAATGCAGTAGCATAGACAAGGCAGTGAACTGCTTGAAAAAAATGTCTCAAAGAAATGTAGTCTCATGGTAATGGAATGCCATGATGAATGCCATGACAAGAAAATTGCTATGGATTGTCATGGCATTCCATCACCGTGAGACCTATGATTTTTTAGGCATTTTGTCAAACAATTCAATTTCCTTGTCTATGCTATTGCTTACTATTATGCTTTGGTAGATTTTTTCCAAGCATCCATAGCTTGTCTGAAGCACCTGCTTTTAGGTTTTTTACTTTTAGCCATAGCATGAAGTTGAACTATTTGATAAAATGCTTTGGTGGACATGTATGCAATGTGGTAGCATAGAAAAGGTAGTGAACTATTTGAAAAAATGCTTCAAAATGTGGTCTCATGGTGATGGAATGCCATAATGAATGCCATGACAAGCAAATTGCTATGGATTGTCATGGAATTCCATCACCATGAGAACACATTTCTTTGAGAAATTTTTGAAATAGTTCACTGTCTTGTCTATGCTATTGCTCACTATTATGCTTTGATAGATTTTTTCCAAGCATCCATAACTTGTTCAAAAGCACCTATTTTAGGCTTTTAGCCATAGTAGCAAGGCAATGAACTATTTGATAAAATGCTTTGGTAGACATGTATGAAAAATGTGGTAGCATAAACAACTGTCACCATCTAATATTTATGCAATTGTAGTATGTTTTGTGCAATGTAATCAGCGATATGAATATAACCAACACAAATCTATTTTCTATAATTCATGGATTGAACTCTATATTTTATTTTCTCTCAATGTATGTATGCTATGGAAATGCCATTAATTTTTTTTTTTAAAGTAGTTTCTAACTATTTTTCTTTAAATTTTTGTGTTTTTTTGTAAATCCGATTTTTTCAAAAAATCTTAAACTTTTGGTTTGCCGATTTTTTCCCCAAATGATTAATGTTGCTATGTGTGATACTATCAACAATGTAATTATATACTGATTACTCTTTCTTTTTACATAATCTAATGTATTTCAAACTTTTCATAGGCTGCCCGACACATCAAAGGCAAGGCAAGACTAGAAAAGCACGGGCAACACAAACTTGGCTCTGGTGGTTATATGAACTTAGCCGCATGAATTGTAAGTATCAATAAATGAAATATTGCATCCAAATTATAATAAATTGAAAACAATTTTAGTTTTATCACACCATAGAAGAAAAATTCATGATCTTATGCAAAAATGTAGGGCTCTGAATTCAACAGAGTTCCCACAGAAGAGGACCTGAAGATTGTCTTCCAGCAAGGCTATGGAGTCATGGTTGAATGCTTAAGAGTCTTGACTAGGCAAACACAATCTTCCATTGCATCTGACACACAGGTAAATAAACTCAATAAAGTTTATTTAAAATTGAATACTTGTGCAATCTATTCAATATTAATTTCAACCATAAAGTAATTACATGCCTATTTTTCTTAAACATTCAAGCAATGATAATACTGCACATGACATTGGAATGTAGCCTGGTGAGGGTGGAACACAACGTGCAGATGAAGGTCATGGTGTGCATCCCGGTACTTTAGAGCATGTTGAGCATGATCAACATTTGAGCATGATCAGGCTAGAGAAGATCAGGAATATGATGTGGCCCCATCAGGTAAAAAGGACCACTCTAAAGTTCTTTTAAACATATTTAATTGCAATTGGTGTATTAATTAATGTAACATTTCGTGTTTCAACTTTAGAGCATGTAGAGTGTGATCAATGTGTTGAGCATGATCAGGCTAGAGAAAATCAGGAACATGATGTGGCCCCATTAGGTAAAGAGGACCACCCTCATGTTCTCTTAAACATATTAATTTCAATTGGTGTATTAATTAATGTAACCTTTCGTGTTTCAATTGCAAATAAGGATTTAGAGGGTGCTCAACATGTTGAGCATGAGTCTATAACAAAAGTTCGGGAACATGATGTGGACCCATTAGGTAAAGAGAACCACTCTAATGTTCTTTTAATTAATGAAATACTTGTAACAGTAATAATAAAACATATCAGTTTAACATTTCTTTCTTATTGCAGCAGATCCCCCCTTGCAGCGGCGTCCACGTCATGAGCAGACGACTAGGCGTACATTAAGATCACGAGCAAAGGGCAAAACAACTAAAGGGGGGACAAATATTGATTTAGAAAATGATACTCCACTTCAGCTTTATGTAGCTTTAAAAAAAAAGAAAAAAAAAAGTGATTGTAATCATATCATGACAACCATATATTTGATAATATGTAAAAACTGAAAGAATGAATATACTATGTTAATGAATGAATGTGAATATGTTAATTAATGAATGTTATATGTTAATGAATGAATTTTATATGTTATTAATAGATGAATGAATGATTAATGTTAAATGATTGGGTATGGAGAATTGAGAGTGATGTGAGGGGGGGAGGGGGGCAAATGAGCTTCCACCGTCACGTGGTTGGCCCTGTTAAGTAGAGAATATTAAACTATTCTCGAAACAAACAGAAGCTCAATAAGGTAATGCACTTTTAAATATAAGAAATGCATCGTTTGAAGCATCAAACCAATATGCAGTCTATATGTATGATTAGTCGTCAGTCTCCACGATGGTACATTTCCACGAATATTTTTTTAAAAAAAAATTGCATTGCTTCATCGCAATTCGATGAAACCCACCGACAAATCGCCGAAAAGGTTTGATGAAGTTGCTATAGCTACGACGAAGGTTTCAACGCTACTACTTGCCCATTTCGTCGCACTTTCGATGAACTTTTGGTGTTGTTTCGATGCTACTACTTTCCCATTTCGTCGCACTTTTGACAAACTTTTGGTGTTGTTTCGACGCTACTACTTGCCCATTTCGTCGTACTTTTGACAAACTTTTGGTGTTGTTTCGATGCTACTACTTGCCCATTTCGTCACATTTTTTATGAACGTTTGGTGTTGTTTCGACGCTGCTTCTTTCCCATTTCGTCGAAATGGCGACGAACATCTGATGTTGTTTTGATGCTACTCCTTCCCCATTTCGTCGAAATGGCGACGAACTTCTGGTGTAATACGTCGGTGGATACACGAAGTTTTCATCGATATTCCGATGAAAACCCGAGTCATTTTATGATGTCGACGACCGACGAATCTGCACCATTATTTCGACATTTAATTCATCATCAGCCTTTCGACGAAAAAATAGCGACAAATATTTTCGTGATTTCGTCGCTTGTCCGACAAAGATTTGTCGAACGATCGACAAACGTCCATCAGAAAATGGTGTCAAATTTAGTAGTGTGTAGAATGCAACTTCTCCACAAGCATCTTTGACTTTCACCAATTAAGTTGGCATGTGTAACAATCAAGCACTCCCCTATGAAGCACTAGTTATATCTTGCACCCACTAATAATATTTTTTTTTCTAAAAGTCCACTATGTAACCCCTTAATTAATACTTCATTCCAATAATATTTCCAAGTCTTTGGGGAATAATTAAATAATTACATGTCCCCACCTTCAAATGAGAATTTTCCCACTCCATGAACTTTGTAGATGTGTATATAATTAAACATCTATGAACAATTAGACCTCAAGGTATGCATGATAATTATCAAAACTAATCCTAACATTCTTCCACTTGATATTCACATTGCAAAAACATAAGAGGTTCCAACAAAATGAGCTAATTACTAGGGATATAATGACCATAGCCTCAACTAACTTTATGTGTACAAGCTTAAAAAAACAATCATAACATATACCAAGGGGCTACCCTCTCAACTGCAACACTCATCCTCTATTATGTTCAAGTGTAAAATACAAGAAACTAAAGCCAAGATCACACTCTAAATGTCATAAAAAAAACAATGTATCATGCCTCAACCTAAACATGAACACCGAAGTCCCTCTCCTTGATAATAGGGTTGAGTATTTGTTAAAAAATCAATAGCTAGAATAGCAAACCACAAACAATTTCTAACACATTCAACTAACCATACCTCAAAATAGTGTAAACAAATTACAGGTAGACTTTCTATTTTCCATATATCTAATGCAACCTACATTCATAAGCAAACCTTTTTCTATCCATCTATGCAACTCAATCTGCAATCACAAGTTCCTTTATATACTATCTGAAGATGGTGAAATGGTAAGAGAACATAAAGACAAAGATAAAACAATTTAACCAACAATTACTTCAATCTCTTACCTTCCTCATGTCATTTATAGAGCTGAAGTGAATCACCTATTTCACTTGATTTTCTCTTGATAGTGCAACTATGTGGTTTCTCTCCAATGCAACATAACCTGGGTATAGAAGAGATTTCGATGATGAATTCAACAACATAATCTTGGAAAACATTAGATATCCAAATGAAATATAAAGAATCTAATTTACAAATTTTGAGAAGGATGAATGGAGGGCCAAGATCCTCTTATGAGATGGACGATTGGGATTGAAGGAGGGGGTGGAGGCTTAGCCTGTGACAAGTGTCTCAAGGTGAATTCTTAGGCTTGTGACAAGTGTCTCAAGGTGGAGCTTAGGCTTGTGACAAGTGTTATAAGGTGGAGGAATGTGAATGTGACATGTGGCATGGGGAAGAGAGCAAGGTGTGCTCACACATGTGTGAGCACATATTGGGAAGAATAAGAAGATGACAAGTGGAAACAAAAATGGCAAAGTGTAAGAGATGTGGGCTTGGAAGTGTGACAAGTGGGAAGAAAAGGAAAGTGTAGGATGGATTCATGGGGAAGAGGATCTCACACATGTCCGAGCATCCAATAGAAAGGGAGGTCAAAGGATGACTTGGAGAGGGAAAGTGACATGTGCATGCAAGCCTTTAAGAAGGCTTGGAGGACACATGCCACATTACTACAAGTTTGGGAAGTGGGATGAATTAAAAATTAGAAGAAATTATAATGAGGATTAGGAGGTGGATTAAATTAATTAATCAAGGATCAATTAACTTAATCTGAATTAGAGGACTTAGGTAAATAAAGACTAAGGTTAAATTAAAAGAAATAAATAAATCAACCTTTGAGGAATGGAGCATTAAATATAATTTAATTAAATGCGACGGTGAAGAGGAATTAATAAAATAAATAATTTTATTAATTAAGAAGAATGGGGATAATAATACTTTAATATTTAATTTAATTAATTACGAACTAAAACTATAGTTAATTAAATTTTAATTTGATTAGTTATGGAATGAGGAGTCAATTTAGGGTGTCTACATTTTTCCCCTCTTTGAGATGATGTTGCAACTAAGAGAAGTAACATAATTTCAAGGATGAATAAAACATAGTGGGTAGGCAAGGGATAAGGACTAGTGGCATGATGCCCTAGTCACTACAAGGGTGGGATTTAGGTATGCCCCCTTAAGAGGTGTTATCATGGAATCTAGTAGCACTCGTTCCACGGATAACCCCCCTACAAAACTTGTCTGTTTCCTAGGATTCGTGAAGTTCAAACATGCAAAATGAGGTGATTTTCAAGCCACCTCGAAATGCGTTCAAGAGTTTCAAACATTTGTTTTGAACATCCCCCTATGTTTGCCTCGTGAAGACCTTCGAAACGAGCCCCTTCGCAAAGTCTCACTGTTCATACTTAGTTAATTGTGAAAAATGCAGTTGCACTAAAAAAGTGCGCTCCTGCTCACAAGCCAAAAATTGGCTAAGTATAAAAAGTGCAGGGGCGCTGATTTTCAGCACCCCTGCATGAAGATGATTTCTTCCAAAGTGTAAGAGCGCTGAAAACGTGCGCTATTACACTTTTTATCCTGACTTAGTCTTTTTCTTGCTTGGGCGCATTTCTTCATGTGTTTACAGTTTTCGTTCATCATGCCACTTTTCGTGCCTAAATTTATTGCTTGACTTGAGTTAGGTTTTCATGTCTTTCTTTCACTTAAAAGTGTTTTATTGTTCCTTTTTCATTGTTCATGATCTTCAAACTATAGTCCTTCTTGTTGGGCGAAATTCTCTCAAGCTGCAAAACACGTTTTTGGAGATTTTCGAAATTCCTCTTGACTAAATTTTGCACTTCCTCTTGGTGAGTCGTTCTCCTTACTTTCTCTCCTTTTTCCTTCATTACTTTGTACATATCTAAGGTTTTACTTATGCATTTTTTTTTATCTTCATTTTCTTCTCATGTTTTTCTTCTACCCACGTGTTTTCTTTATTTTGCTTTTGGTATGGAGTCTTGTCCATTTTCAAGCACTTCTTTCCTCTTTCCCTAGTCGCATTATGGTTTATCATCACGCATTTTTGTTTCCATTATTTGTTTTGAAAAATGGCCTCTTGCACATACGCATTTACCTCTTTTGTTTTAGCTGTTCTTACCTGCGTATTTTGGTCTCTTCACATGTTTCCTATGCCAACACTTTGAAATGGAAATAGGTGAAAATATGATGCACTTCAAAATACGTTCTCAAGTGTTGCTTCTAATCCTCTCAATACTTCCATATCTTCAAAGCATCACATTATGTTTTCATTTCCTTTCCCAAACAAAGAAGCGCACCTTTTCAATGCCAAGAAAGCAATTGTTAACTTCATTGTGAGAAATGTCATAGTGCTGAAAAAGTGCACCCTAACATTTCACAATTTTTTCTGACACTGAAAAGTGCAGGAGCGTTGTTTTTCAGCGCCCCTGCATCAAAGTGAAATCCTTCAAAATGTAAGGGCGTTGAAAAAGTGTGCCCTTACACTTTTCACATTTTTTTCCTGAAACATTTCAAACTTGCCCAATTCAGTCCTGAACCTCGCTCCTTCCATTTTGTGCATTGTTTTGCGTGCCTTGTCATTCGTTCTATGCTTGCCCATCATCGTTGCTCATTTTGTGCATTCCCATGCTATTTAACGACTAATGTTTGTTCTGGCTCAACACCTTGCAGTCTCTTTTCTGGTTCTTCAAAGTTGATTGATCAAAGATTCAGTCGCTCTTGATGACTGCCAGTAAACCTCCGTCTTCTTCAAAAGAAAAGGGAAAAACGAAATATAAATATCAAGGTGTCTATCCGCTAATTGTAGTGGTCTCCAAGGTGGAAGAAATAAAAGACATAGAAGTTGGCCATCAAGACTTGGTTGATTTTGCAAAGCAAACAGAGTTGAAGCCTCTTACTGACCCGATGAGAGCAATTGTACATAGTAACCTGCATTTGGTAGCTATGTTTCCTACTACTGCACACAATACATAATTTTTCCTTCAAGTGGCATCTCATTACATCAGGGAAAGCTGAAGTGTGATCAATTCTTCTGGGCATGAGATTTTAAGACTTGACCCTGATTTCTTTGATATTGTATTCAAGGTTCCTCAAATGGAGAAATACATTGATATCTCTATACAAAAAGCACAAGAAGTCTTTGACGCTAATCCCAACAAGGCTAAAAACCTAATAAATACTCAATGGTTGAAGAAGCCTAGACAATCTGTTTCTAGATGGCCAAAGCGACTCCTGCGAAGTGATTTCAAAGATGACGTCAAAGATATGATCACATTTTTAAGCAGAGTAAAAGGCTTGCTTGAATCATCCACTTTTCATGATTGGATGTATGAATACATCAGGATTATAAGAAGAAAAAAGGTGCACATTGACTGAGGAAAATAGATTAGTGATGAAATACATGAGCAGCTGATCAATGCACCTTCCACATTGAAATTCTATATGACTTCTTACCTGGTGTACGCAGCAGCCATAATGAGACAATTCCCAGGTCTATCTACAAAAGGAAATCGGATGTTGGTACCTATGTACAAATTTTTCTATCAACTGGAACTGAAGGAAAGTTTTCATCACTTCAGGCGGGTTACAGATGCTTTCTTCGCACCTTTGCTTTTCAATTTTGATCCAACTCTCGATAGGAGGAGGGTATATGATGAGGCCTATAAGGTGGTAAGTAAAGTTGGATGCCTATTTCTTCAATTCCCAACATTTACTTATTTGAGAGTAGGGTGCTACACTAGTTGTCCTTACATGCTGCCACGTTATCCTTCGGATAAGTGGGTTCTCATGGAGACATGTAGACAGCTGATTTCAGTGCATAAAGAACAAAGAAGTAACCACAAGTGTGGATTCAAGTTCCCACTGACAATTAGCAGATATACTATCCCAACTATACAGAAAGCCAAGTCTATTTACGCTGAGATGCAAATCATGATAGTCAAGACCTACAGTTATAGGTTTGATTTTGATTACCGAGATGTTAGAAAGAAATTACAAAAGGGTCATTGTCACAAGTATCGCTTTGAAGACATCTGGGCTGATTGTAGATATGAAGAAGCTATTCACGAAATGGATTATTGTAGGTTGACTATTCAGCAGATCAGAGACCTTGATATTTCTGACCTACCAGAGAATTTTGCAGATCCTGGCGATATCATGAATGCTCTCTATGATGAACAAGAGGTTTCTAAAAGACCGTTTCCTGCAATTCAATGGTCTAGGAAAGAAATTACCAGCATAAGATAGAGATTGAAGCCAATCCTAGCCAACACTGCAGAATGGTTACATAAGCATGGTTATGAAATGAAAAGTTTCATAATAGATTTGAGAGGAGAAGAATCCGAAGCAGAAGCTCGCCGACAGCAAGAACTCCGCATGAAAAATAAATCAGCGGTTGTTCCCACTTCTTCACGAAGAGGTCCCAGGATCAAGTTTACTATTGGCAAGAAAGATACCTAGTCCGTCCTAGAAGGAGAAATTGTGGAATCCGATCCATCTCACTCTAAAGGTAAAAATTCCATTCTAGAGGAGGTAGATTCTGATGAAGAAGGTACTTCTAGTGACCAATCCGCTGAAGATGAAGACTCAACAGAAGCAGACTCTGATGTAGAAGAGGTTTCTAAAAGCGGGCAAGAGTCTAAAGAGGATTCTGAAGGTGAACCAGAATCAGAGAGACAAGAGGGTGATCAACAAGAACCCAGGCATGATCAAGAAAGAACTACTTCTCAACCTGAGAATATAGTTGAGGAAATTCCTAGAACGTTATCGCCTGTGATTTCTAGTATTCCTCATACCCCTCCAAGTTCAAGAACTCCTCCACCTCCTATTCCCTTGTCACCCATTCCTACCACATGCATTCCTGCAGTTGAGATATCCACTATTCCTACAGCATCAACCCCGCATGATACTCCCTCAGTGACAAGCATTCATATGGTTGATGTACTGTCAAGTCCTCCATCATCCATTACTAGCCTGTCTTCACCAATGTATGATATCACTTCTGAAAATGAATTCAATTGTTTCATGAATGAGTCAATGCGTGATCAGCTCAATGTGTAGTCTACATGAGCGATGATGACAGACACTTCTCCCATTGTCACAATACCCATGGTAACTTCAAATGTGACAATAACTTCGGAAGTGACGATGACAACTGAGTTGACAGTAAATCTAGAAGTTCACACCTCCTTCCTTCCCCCTTGGCTGATATCTCAAGTGTCGAAGCGGAAGAAGCAAATGATCTCTCTAGAGGAGCTCGACCTCGAAGAGATAGTCCCTCCAAAAGCTAAAGGGAAGAAAAAGGAAAAAGTATACTCAAGGCTAAACGTTGACAAGACTGGCCACAAGTATGCGGAAATTGGAATACCACTGCAAGAAGAAGGTGATGTCAATATGGAGGACTACACAGTGACAAAAGTCCAACTTGGCAAGGTTACCAAGGAAAGTGCAAAGGCTGATGCGCAAGTGACATTGGATATCTTGGCTGGAAGATTGGATAAAATGGAGCAAGCTCGTAATATGTACAAGCAAAGGGTAGAGCATTATGCCACTATTGTAAAGAGACTTGCAGGATCTCCAACTAATGCACAACCATTGACAGTGGTAAGTATTGAGGACCCAGCTATCAAGAAAGCTGAGAAGTTTGCCTCCAAAGGCAGAGTGTTGTATGATTTCATTGAGAAGATCATAGAACACGGATCTCAGATCATAATTGTTGTGGATGATAAAACTACCTTGTTGGCCAAGGTCATCACAGAGCTTGATAAAGAAAAAAGTGTACTTTTCGAGGAGCGCAGAGATATGGAAAAATGCCTGCTGTCATGGTCAGAGATGAAGCAAGTAAAGCTCAGTAAACTGGTGGAAGTCGGGGTAATTCCTGACAAAGAAAAGTTCATCGAGGTAAGAGAATCCTTGAAACATCGAATTCAAGTAATTCAATCTCTTACAGAAAATCTCCACCAAGTACAGGAAGATGTCGAAGGACATCGTGTTATTCTCAAAAAAGGTATCAAGGAGTTACCAGGTCAACTTCTTGAAGAGAATCGTATCTTCCTGCCGGCCACAGAAATATCTCAGATCTTCAAAGAAGCCATCATGAAGTTGATTGACAGTCCAGACTTTTTAGAAGCCTCACTGAATGTCATTTGTGATACAAGGCTCACATTGGATAACCTAAAAACGCATCTTGACAGGTGCAAGAAGGTTCACTCATCTGCCATGAGATCAATCACGAGAATTCACACCATTGTGGATTACGCCGTTGGTTTGGATGAGAAGTTTGTGGAGGAGACCAGGAAAAAATACGAAGACTTCCGCGCCCAAAGCAAGGAAACATGAAGAAAGTTCCTGATCTCCAGTGTTAGATATTTTTGGTGCATCCTTTTATACATCTTGTAAATATTTCCTGACATCTTATATGTCTTTTTGTAAATTGAAATTGCACCAAGTTTGAAGATGTAATCTTTTGAAAACAAATTACACTTTGACTTTGGTCAAAGTTAGGTGAGATCTCCTTGAATCGCTCACCTAACTTTCCTTGATTTTCTCAATTAGATTCCTAATTTTTCTCATCCCTCTTTCTATATAATGTGAGGGATTTCTATTGTAAAGTTTATCCTTTAGTATTTTACAACGAAGTGCTGCCCTTTTTGAAGAAGAATTGTGAAACTTTGCGTTCATACTTTGTGAATGAAATTTGATCAATAAAGAAGAGGATTGCTAACCATACTTTGTGTTGGATTTGATACTTTTATGAATTGATCTCATTTGGTGGTGATTAGCTTATGAAATCTGAAGGACTCTATGTAATTTATGTAAACTTTGTGTTACATCCTTTATTTAGATTTTCATTTGTTTTTTGGATACTATTGTTGAATGATCTACAAGACTTTGTGCTTGTAATTATTCATGCTCTTTGGATACTTTGGTTGAATAATCTACAAGACTTTGCGCTTGTAATTGTTCATGTTGTCCGAGGAATTGTTGTGTCTAAGAAGACTTTGTGCTTCTAATGTGACAAACGACATGCCTATCACAAACCCACCATTGATAAAGCTACGGAACGACTTTGTGCCTTCGTGAGCTTTCCCTTTTGTTTTACTAGTTTATTGTTAATCACTTCTAGTACCTCTACGCTTTGCTTTGACAAGATAGAGGTATTGGCATTACTGCTCGTTGTTAGTTTAGAGTTATTAAGAATTAAGAACTTCCAACAGTGAAGCATTGTAAACATCTTCTCTAAAAAAAGAGAGAAGGATGAATGTAACACACCCCCCCACTTCGTAAGTATCGTGTACATTTTGTAATTACTTGTTTGTTTTACTATCGCTTCTGTCAGTAGTAAGAAGGGTGCCTTCCCTTTCCGAGAGGAGAGATTCACATCTCACATAGCTATGGCTGAAGTCCTAGTTGTGTAATGTATCGAAAAGTTGATTACATAATTTTCACCCAACAAGAGGACATGCGGATTCAAAGAACATGTGTGTGCTCTCGAAATGGATGGGAGGAATAGATGATAAAGGATGAAAGGATAGAGAAAGATAAGGATGATGAAGATATGGATGGAGAGGGAGAATGTATAAAATGGATGAGGGGGATAAGGGAGTTAGGTTATGCTGATATGTGGAGAGAAACTTGATTTGATATTGTACTTGACGTTATGCACCAAGGTATAAGGAACCAGGATGACAATGTTCCAAGTATGTGATCAAAAGGTCAATTGAAAACATATTCCTTATAACACCATGATATGGAAGACTGTGATGCCCTTATGGAAATAGAGTGCAAAGAACATGATAAGTACAGATAATGATAAAAACATAAGCAACAAGAAAGCATGCACAAAAAACCAAAAACAAACCAAGATAATGCCCCTAGTCAAGCTAAAAATTGATTGATGGATGGATTGATTGATGATGAGGAGGATATCAAGGTTAATGATAAGAACAATGCGTACCCAAAGGATTATGTTGTTAACAATAAGAACAACATGTGGATTGGGAAGGATACATCCCTATGATGATAATTTCATAATGGACTTAGGAATTTTTGAGGTGAATGTGGTGGGTGGAGGGATGTAAGGACCCAAGATGGATGGAAGGGATGAAGGATTTTATTTTGGTACATAGGGACCCAAAATGGATGGAAGGGATGAAGGATTTGATTTTGGGACATAAGGACCTAAAATGAATTTGCAAGATGGAGGATGGGTATATTTGAATTTAGATGGAGGGACTTGAGACTTGAGATGGATGGAAGTAGTACCAACATCTTGAGCTTGGTATCCAAGGCCATGTGACCTTGGATTTTCTTTGATTTGGATGGGTTCCATTATGCCTTCTCTATGGAAACCTAACCCTTTTCCTTGATAGTGCATGTTTTGACAAATCCTTTTACCAATGGGATACTTATTATTTTGGAAGCATGAAAATTAGGATAGGTGACATTATAATTGCTATCCTAAGTTGATTTATGTGTCTCCACATTCTTTGAAAAGTGTTCTAGGGGACATGAGCGATACAATATTTATTATTTATCTTCCTATGACAAATTGTAATTGCTTTCAAAGAGGTGGACCCATTATGGTGGCAGTTACAAAGAATCTTGGAGGCATGCCCCTCTTGGGTGTCCAACTTTGTGGGTGGGGGCCACTTGAGTGTGAATGTCCTTGCATGTTATTTGCATGTTGTGCATGCTCTTGCATGGTTGGGTGTCCAAGTTTTCATGTTGGTGCATGTTCATGCATGTAGCTGTCGGAGCCATCAGAGAGTTATGGAGCACTTGAGTTTGACCAATTCCTATTGGTTATGGGTTAGGCACCCATGTGAAGGCCATGTGATAATTTAATATTTTATTCCATGTTTATGGGTTGTTCGCTAAGGGGGGAATGGGTTTTTCCAAGTGGTTTTTCTTTTTTTTTGGGATACCATTTGTGGTATTCTCTCCCACAAACTTCTATATATTAGAGCCTTGTGATGGTGGTTTAATAGGAGTTCTTTATAGGTTGTCAGAGTGACAAAGTGCTGCCAGATTACACAGAGGATTGATGCATTGATGTACTTCTTTGAAGATTAATACAAACATTATATCTCTTTGGGTGTGGAGTTTTTTCCCTCAAGGTTTTCTCCATGTATATCTTGGGTCACTTTTGTTGATGAATTGTGGTATTGCAAATTTTTCTTTCATTTTTGAAATTGTCAATCACATAATCTTGTTATGGTTATCTTGAACATATAATTTCAGATTTGCAATCACTTTAATAAGTTCATATTGCTGCAATTTATACCTTTATTTCCAACATTTGGTATTAGATCTTACAGTTTTGTTAAGAGGGACGCCTTTCTTTTGAGTGTTGAAGGTTTTTTTGGTTACAGTGGGAGATTGTGCATTATGGGTTTTGCAAATTTTGGAAGAAGATTGAAAACCATGGATTCTACCTCTCGTCTAGATATTAAGAAGTTCAATGGAACTGGCTAAGAGATGTGGAAGCTGAAGATGGAGGATCTCCTTGAAGAGAGAGATTAGTGGTTGGTAGTTTCACATGAAAAGAAGCTAGAATCAACATTTGATGAAGATTGGAAGAAAATGGACAAAAAGGCATGGGGAACCATTCAGTTGTGTCTTGCATATTTCATTCTCTTGAATGTTTCAAAAGAATCTACTGCTTACAATTTTTGGAAGAGGATAGGTGATATCTATCAAGCTAAAAGTTTAACTAATAAGTTGTATCTCAAAACAAATTTGTATTATTTGAAAATGAAGGATGGTGATTCTATTGCAGAACATTTAAATGCTTTTAATATGATTATAAGTCAACTTGCATAAGTAGATGTTATTATAGAAGAGGAAGATAAATGTATTTTGTTGCTTTGTTCTTTACTTGAATCTTGGGAAAATATAATTGTTGACATAAGTGGTGGTGGTAAAAAACCAAAGATGGATAGTCTCATTGCAATACTTCTTTCATAAGAGATGAGGAGAAAGTCCATGAATGTAGGCTCCCAAGATGCCTTGCATGTGTGAGGAAGGTCCAAAGAAAAAGGAGGGCCTAAAGAGGACAAGAAGAGAGACAAGCCTAAAGGATGATCTAAAATCCCCGACAAGAGCAGAGTAAAGTGTTGGAATTGTGGTAAGGGAGGGATGTGAAGGAGTGTAGAAACAAGAAACAGATTTTGAATACTTCCACAAAAAAGTCCTCAAAAGATGGTGATTCTGATGCTCTTTTTTATTTCTACTAACACTATTATTGATGATGCTTGGCTTATTGATTCAGGTTGCTCCTACCATATGAATCCTCACAAGGAGTGGTTTACTTCATATTCATCTTATGATGGGGGGAGAAGTTTTCCTTGGTGATAACAACATGAAGAAGATTGTTGTGAAGGGAAAGGTAAAGTTTTTTTTCAGTGATGGAAGGGTTAAAACCCTTGATCATGTTTTACATATTCTGGGATTTGCAAGAAATTTACTTTCAGTATCCAAGTTGAATGAGTCTAGAATGCATGTAACATTTGACAAGTTTGGTTGCAGGTTGGTAAGAGGGAATTTAGTGATAGCTAAAGGATCTTTGATTGGGACTTTGTTTAGGCTTAATGCATCTAAATTTTGTAATTATGCCAATGTAATTGGAACTAAAAATGCATGTATGGTTGTGGCACCGTAGATTGGGTCACCTAAGTGAGAAAGGTCTTAAGACCATTTTGAATAAAAAGTTGGTTGATGATATTTCTGATTATTCTATTGGTAAAAATGATTTTTGTGAGCATTGTGTTTTTGGTAAATAGAATAGATCATCATTTACGAATGGGAATAATAAATCCAAGAGGTTATTAGAGATCATTCATTCAGATGTTTTTGGACTAGTGGATGTTGAATGTTTTGAAAAATCTCGATATTATGTTACTTTCATTGATGATGTGTCAAGATACACCTAGATTTATTGTATCCATGAAAAATCCAAAGTTTTCACTAAGTTTAATGAATTTAAAGCCTTATTTTAGAAGCAAACGGATTATAAGATAAGGGTGTTGAGCTCTAACAATGGGATATTGTTCTAGGGAATTTGATGAGTTATGTAAGCATGCAGATATTGTTCAGTAAAAGACTATTCCTTATACACCTCAACAAAATGGGGTAGTAAAAAGAATGAACCAAACCTTGATGGAAAGAGCTAGGAGCATGTTGAGTGGTGCTGAACTTGATAGATGCTTTTGGGAAGAAGCTATAAGTATTGCATGTTATTTTGGTTAGTAGATCTCCTTGTTCAACTTTTGTTGATAAAAATCCTTGTGAAGTGTGGATAGGTAGAAATCCTTTTGTTTCACATTTAAAGGTCTTTGGTTGTGAGGATTTTGTTCATGTTCCTCAAGAGAAGCATTCTAAGTTAGATATAAAAGCACAAAAATGCATCTTTGTTGGTTACAATGAGAATATAAAAGGTTATAAACTTTGGAATCCACTAATCCATAAAATGGTTTTCTCTAGAGATATGATTTTTAGGGAATTTAGAGCTTACTCAAGTGAAGAACAATCAAAGGAGAAAGATAAGACAAAAACAACACACTTTGAGACAAAGACTAAAAATCAGGAAGATGCACATGTGGAAGAAAAACCTGATGGATTTGAGGATGGAGAAAAAGAAGAGGGTTCAGAGAGTCCAAATGATGTGCAGGATGAGCATGTAGAAGAAGAAAAGCAACAAGAACCCCTTACTCCTACCTTGAGAAGATCCACAGGGCAATGAAATCCAGTTGAAAGGTACATCCCATCCAATTTATGTTGTGTATTTTGTTTGTTGAGTACTGACGATGAACCTAGATACTATAGGGATGCTATTTCTTTAGAAGAGAGTGAGTCTTGGATGCAGGCCATACAGGAGGAGATGATGGATTTAGATAGTTGTGATACATGGTATCTTGTGATTTTTCCCAAAGGAACCCAAAGGAAGAAATCCCATTTGTTGAAAGTGGGTATTTAAAAAAAAAATTGGAGAAGATGGTCAGTTAGAGTGGTACAAGGTCATATTGGTGGTCAACGGCTACTCCCAGAGAGAGGGAGTTGATTTTGGTGAAATTTTGTCTCCTATTGCTAAGTTAACTTCTATTAGATTCCCATTATCTATTGCTATTGCTTATAATTTTGAAATAGAGAAAATAGATGTTAAAATTTCTTTCTTGCATAGGGATCTTGAGGAAGAGATTTATATGCATTAGCTTGACGGTTCTATAAAGAAAGGAAAAAAATACTTGGTTTACAGGTTAAACAAATATTTATATGGTTTGAAATATTCACCCAAGATGTGGTACCAGAAGTTTGATTCCTTTGCATTGAAGTTGGGTTTTGTTAGAAGTGAGGAGAATCATTGATTTTATATTAAGGTTATTGATGATCATATTCTAATCATTGTCTTGTATGTTGATGACATGTTGCTTATGGGTAACAATAAGGTGATCATTAGGGAGTTTAAGAAATAGCTTTATGACACATTTGATATGAAGGATTTGGGGGCTGCAAAATATATTCTTGGGATGCAGATTAGTAGAGATCGGGTTCACATAAAGCTTTGGTTAAGTCAAAGTATGTTGATACCATTTTGCAAAGGTTTAATATGCATGATTGTAAACCAATAAATATTCCATTTCTAGTTGTTACTAAGTTGATCTTAGACATGTATCCTAATTATGATGATGATTTTGAAGAAATTTCTAATGTTCCTTATGCTAGTGTCGTCGGTAGTTTGATTTATGCAATGGTTTAAACTAGACCAGATATAACCCAAGCAATGGGAGTTTCGAGCAGGTTTATGTCTAAACCTGGTAGAGAGCATTGGATTTTTGTTAAGAGGGTGTTTAGATATTTGCATAGTACTGTTACCTATTTTTAGCTACAGCTCAAAATAGGTGGAGTTGAATTGCATTCATCAACAAAAGGTGCAAAATTTCTGCTAAAAGTATCCATTGAATTTCAAAATTTGATTATGAAAATGTTTGTAATAAAAGAACTCATAAATTTGCATAAAAGAATGTTGTTTTTATTCATATTGGAAAGACTGAAGTCCCACACAAGCCGTGGGAGTAGCTAATTTGATTTTTATAATCAAATGATGGATACAAGAAAAGAATGTAAACTATACAATTGAAAATAACATGAGCATAAGATAGAAGGTGATTCATCATTGCCTGGAATGACGAATCGTCTCTACGTTAAAATCTTCAATTGTTGTGTTTTGATTTTGAATTGATCCAGCTCCAGGCTCCAAAAGCATCTACAAGAATGATGAAATGTGGTATTAGAGACGGTCTCTAAGCAATGACAAATCATATCCTATCCTATGCCTACATTACCAACAAAAATGTAATCTACATTCGATCAGGAATCCATCAGATGATTTCACTGTTCAAAAGAAAACAAAATTCAATGGAAGCTTTCAGCTTCAATTATTTTGCTAACATGTTTGTTTGAGTGTGCAAGTACATGTACAATTAGATCATCGCAACCAACAAATATTGTTATGAGTGGTGTGAAATGTGGCTCCCACAAGGGTTGAGCCCAGCTCATAAATATTGAGAAATAGATCAAACTTGATAGTTGATACAATGTAAGGATTTTGAACATCTTTAAAACAACATCAAATAGAGTAGCTTTTGAAGCTACAAAAGTACGTTTCGGAGTTAAGTTTGCAAAAGCAAGGGTTGTTGTGTGTCATGGTGCATCTTAAGGACTAAAAAACCAGTGAGAAAGAGCAGGAGTCTCCTATCAATTTGAATGTATAATGTTGCTACACAGTTAATGAGAGGATAATATAATAACATTCTATTCCACAAACAAGAAGTATACATTAGAAAGTGCTATTAGAATGAGAAAAAATTCAACAAGAGGATAATGTTGCATAAACTTTACAATTCCATTTCATTGTGAGTTTGAATTTAAAGAGTAGTAGAAAGCATCATTAAAAAATGCAACCACAACCATGTTTTGAATGCAGATAAAAAATCAAGGGACAACCTTGTACAATGCACATATGCAAGGAAAGGATTATCACAGACTTTAGCATGAAGGAGCAGTCATAAAAAAGATCAACTATGCAGAACTAGTTGTTTTATAGCAGGTCACATATTGAATGGAGAACAGTCATCATAACCAAGCAATAGTTATAAGAATTTGACATTGTTGTGTAATTAGGTGAAGGGAAACAACACTCAGGTATTTCAAAACATTCATGATTAAATCATTTGGAGGTATTATCTTAGTCACTATAATGTCATCAAATTCAAAAGGAAGTGTTTGATCAGTTTATCATTTCTCTTCACTATAGTTTCCAAACAACATCAGATTTGTGCCTAAAAAGAATGATATGAGTGGATGTATGTCAGAGTGACTCTTACAAGTGATGGCACATGGGTAAATTACAACTCTGGCAAGCTAATGTGAAGAGGGGTTTATTTATTTTTCTCAAATAAAAAATAATATGATCATGGTGGCCTGTAAATCATAATGGAAAACCTAGAATATAATGCATTAAGCCCACGATTTGTAGTGAGAAAATGAAATAACCAGAAGACGCCATGGAGGGGTTTCAAGAAAACAAACCCATATTTCTCATGCAAATGGAGAATGGTCACGGCCTGATAACACAAGGAAGAATTTGCAAGGATTCTCATTTTGTTTCACAAAATACTTTATCTCAATTTAAAAATGACAAATCTACCATAGTTGGAAAAAATTTCAGAAAAATCTCAATTCATTATTCACTATGGTGGCTGAAACCCCAGATAATGCATGAAAGAAGAAAACAATTCCAAAAGCTCAGACATGAGCTCCAATGGCGGCCTAAATTAAAAGAGATACCCACATGAAAATAAAGAATAACAAATATGATGATATCAAGCATACAGAGGCTGCTGCCTCTTCATTTACAAGGTTGCAGTCAAAGCCACGACCATCCAAAAAGACAAGGCACAAATATTGTTTGACAAAATGACTTGAGGAGATTATCTTCTCAGAAAATGACGCCATGATTTCAACACAAAGAAGAAAGCTTACATGTTACAAAGCGGCAGTTTTGAGGTTTTTCCAACAGCTAGAACTCATGGAAGCAACAGAAATCTCCCAGTAAAGAAACTACAAACCCTAGCATGGTGGCCAGTGCAACAAATGTTTCTCTCCAAGTCTCCAAGAAAGGTGAATGAGTATGATGATTAGGGATTTTTCCTTGGTGTTTTTACCATGCTCGAGCCAAATGATGAGTCAATTTTTACTATTATTTAAAAAAAAAAAAAAATCATTTTATCATTACCATGGTCTTGACTCTTGAATTCAATCGACCTAATGATGCATGAGGGGCCCGTGAGTTTTTGAGGCCGACTTCAAAGTTATACTTTGATTTTGGAATATTGTGCCTATGCATGGATTTAAAGAATATCAAATAATCAATTAAATATTAAAGGTAATAATATTATTACTTTAATATTTAAACACGTAATAAAGGGTGAATTGTCAGATATCTAAATGTTAAAATAATCATTTGATGATTATCTTTAATATTTGATCAAAAGATTTCCTTTTAAATCCATACAAGGAAATATGAGTGAAGATGAACTGAAGATCAAATATATGCAGATTTTGAGGTCATAAGTTCAAGTTTTGACTTTCAATCAAAGAGAAGTGGACTCTTTAGTTTTATTCTTTTCATGCCACCTTTTAAGGAGCTTTTTAGGTAGTTCTGTGACAATTTGCATGGAGTTCTGACTTGATATGAGTTGTGCATGGATCAGGGGTAGTTTGGCCACTTATTTTTATAGTGATCATCAATTTTGTGGCCTCTTTTCATGCATTTTCTTTTTTGCTCGTGAGATGCATTCGTGGATAGATATTTTCACTTTTAGATTACTTTTAGTGCCACCTTCATGCATTCTAGAGCCATTTCGAGTTGCAATTCAGTTATATACGTTATGACACAGAGTTCTAAGTCGTTGAAGCTCAATTACGACATTGGTGGGCCCTCTTTTCACATGATTTTTGCTTATACTCAGATTTTGCCTTGGGGTTATCATTTTTTCACTAAAATTGACTTTCAGTTTCACCTTCATGCCTTGGAGAGGCTTTTGTATATATTAGAAAAATTTAGTCTTTTTCCTCTAGTTCTTGATTTCTCTTGCTTTTGCAATTTTTGCAAAGAAGACTTCTTGTAACTCAGTTTATTTTTCAAGATTAATACATTCAATAGGTTATTACAGGTTAATCAAGTTTTATCAATTTGAAAAGCTTTCCTTTTACCTTTCAGTGTACTAAGTATTTTCCTTCAAAATCTCAGGTGTCATGCTATGTGAATGATTTGATAAGGAATCTATCGTGTTTTAATCTCAGTTTCCCATCTCATTCATAGGTGCTTGTATACAACTAAGTTTTGATTCCACAAGTTATATGTTGTGAATCTAACTTATTTTACTATTTTAGTTGTGAATACATTCTTTTCCTTCAAAGATGGTAATACAGTCAAGCCTTTATATAAATTATTTATGTGGTTAAACTGTTTAGATTTAGTTGTGCGAATAGGTTTATTGAAAAGTAATTGTGAAACAAGTTGCATGCAACATCGTTATCTAAGTGCATTACCAGAATAAAAATTAGTTTTTGCATTCATTTCAGCAATTTCTTCCCTTTTCCCAACCAGTTTCATTAGTTAAAACAAAAGAACAAATAGGAAGCTAGCCTAGAATCCGAAGGTTCAATCTCATTATAGGTCACCCACAACTTGAGTTTGATCCAATGTTACATGGGATTGCAGAGCTTTCCAACCCTACATGCGGGTGCAAATCCCTGTGATAACAAGTACTTCAGCTTATTGGTTGGTTTATCATGGTACATATAATATGGATAAGTCATTAGACATATAAGGTTTTGTTGATGCAGATTGGGCAGGTGACTTGGATAGTCGAAGGTCCGCTAGTGGCTATTTTTTTACTTTGTTTGGAGGTACAGTGAGTTGGATGAGTAAAAGGTAGCTTGAAATTGCATTATCCACCATCGAAGTAGAGTATATGGCATCTACACGTGCTTCTAAGGAGGTGGTTTGGTTACAAAGACTTGGTAATGGAATTGGTTTTGATTGCAAGATAGTAAGGATTGGATGTGACAATCAAAGTGTCATATGTTTAGCCAAAAATCCTATGTATCATGCTCATACTAAGCGTGTTGATGTTTAGTATCACTTTGTGCGAGAAATGGTTGAGAATGGTAGGGTTTTGATTGAGAAGGTTGACACTTTGGATAATGTTGCAAATTCTCTCATGAAGGTAGTGACCACAGATAAGTTCTCTTGGTGTAGGAAGGCCATGTGCCTTGATCATTGTACTTGATTATATTTTTATTTGTATCTCATGGATGTAACTGCAATTCATAATGTCAAGTGAGAGAATGTTAGGATAGGTGAAATTATAATTACTATCCTAAGTTGATTTATGTGTCTCCATTTTCTTTGGAAGTGTTCTAGGGGACATGAGGGAAAAAATATTTATTATTTATTTTCCTATGATGAATTGTAATTGTATTCAAAGGGGTGGACCCATTACGATAGCGGTTACAAAGCATATTGGAGGCATATTTCTCTTGGGTGTCCAACTTTGTGGGTGGGGACTACTTGAGTGTGCATGTCCTTGCATGTTATTTGCATGTTTTTTGTGCTCTTGCATGGTTGGGCACCCAAGTTTGCATATTGGTGCATGTTCATGCATGTAGCTGTCAGAGCTAATATCAGAGAGTTATGGAGAACTTGGGTTTGACCAATTCCTACTGGTTGTGGGTTACGTGCCCATGTGAAGGCCATGTGATAATTTAATATTTTATTCCATGTTTATGGTTTTTCCACTAATGGGGGTGTGGTTTTTTCCAGGTGGTTTTACTTATTTTGGGATAGAATTTGTGGTATTCTCTCCCATAAACTTCTATATATTGGAGCCTTGTGATGGTTTAGTAGGAGTTCTTTGTAGGTTGTCAGAGAAAAAATGTGCTACTGGATTACAGAGAGGATTGTTGTATTGATGTACTTCTTTGAAGATTAATACAAACATTGGACCTCTTTGGGTGTGGAGTTTTTTCCCGCAAGGGTTTCTCCACGTATATCTTGTGTCACTTGTGTTGATGACTTGTGGTATTGCAGATTTTTCTTTCATTGTTGAAATTTTCACTCACATAATCTTGTTATGGTTATCTTGAACATATAATTTCAGATTTGCAATCACTTTAATAAGTTCATATTACTGAAAGTTATACCTTTATTTCCAACAAAGACGAGAGTCCATTTTGAGGGGGATGTGAGGTGGATGGGATTATGAGTTCTTGGAGAAAATTGGATTGGGTGAAGGTGGATGAATCAAGTTTATAGGTGTGAGATTCATGAGTGTGTTAAGGGGTTGATGGGATCTTGAGGAGGATTAGGATCATAAGGGAGATTCAGAGGGATTTTAGGATCTTGAGATGGAAGGAGATCATGGGATGGAGTGGAAGGGAGGCATTGATCTTGATAGGTGGGGTAATCTATGCTGGAATTCTCTGGATAAAGGGATTGATAGTGTTCATTTGGTGTGGATGGTGTAAGAGGTGATGAAGGTTGGATAGACTCTTCAAGTTGGGTAGATGGAGGGATAGGAGATTCATGAGTTTTAGGGAATTGGGGTATATTTTTATTTGGAGGGGATGGAGGTCGATGCATGACATGAGAAGATAGAACAACTTTGTTTCGAGGTGGGGATTTAGGTTCCTTGACTAATAGTTCTTGGAGGAAGTCATGGGAGACATGGGATGAGGTGGATTTATAGGATTGGGGTGATGTAGATTGTAAGGATGTGGGAGATGAGCAAGTGGAATAAGAAGTGGAAGTTTTCATAGATTGATAGATGGAGGGTGAGGATGAGGATCTTGAAAAGGATTTGGGGGTGGGGATCTAGGATGTGTACAAGGTTGGAGAACTTTAGATAGATGGTTGGTTTCTCTTGTCAAAGGAAGAGGAAGGATGAGCAATAGGAGATGGATTGGAATTCGATGGAGGTGGAGAGGATGTAAGTTTGGTGTCATTACTAATGAGGTATCTAAGCATGGCATCTTTATCATTATTAAAGTAGTAAGAAAGGATGAAACTAGTGTATGGGGATAGTTCCTTTTGATAAAAAAAAAATCTCATTATCATCATAAGGATCATATTTAGGTTGGTCAACAAGACTAACCTCATCATCATCAATGATTGGTGGGGAGGTATAGAAAGAAGACATGATGTTGGATTATATTGGGATGGGTGAAAGGGGATTAGGATAAATTAGATGATGATGAGTTGGATTGGATGGGGGATTTATTAAAGCTTAGATTTTGGATTTGGTTAAGCTCAAATTTGGGATAAAAGGGGTTAGAATGGATGAAGGATAAGGGTGATTTGAGATGTGGACTATGATGTGGTTGATGTAAGATTAAAGGATGAGGATTGATTATATTTGGAGAAGGATTTGGGTTATGACTTCGAAATGTGGGTGTTTGGGATGGTTGGTTTATGGAACTAGGTCTTCCTAAGGTCACCACTATCAAAGTTTAAACTCTACTTAGTGGAGGTGATTATATTTTTGAATAAAATGTTTGGATTTTGGGTGAAAAAATTTAGAAGCATTGAACCTACAAACTTAGGTATTGATTCAACAAAAACACCGATTTAACAAAAGTGTTGAATCAACCCACTTAGGCATTGAAGCATGCAAAGGCACTAAAAGGGCTTGCAAAGGTGTTGAAATGAAAACAAAGGTGTTAAAGGGAATATAAAAGGAAATAAAAGGATTGGAAAAGACACTAAAGGGATTGGGAAAGGTGCTACAAGGCATTGCAAGGGTTCCAAAGGGGCCTACATATGAGTTGAAGTGAGTAAATGTGCTAAACGGAGACCCTAATTGTGTTTTCATAATGGATGATTAATTTAAGAGAGATTTAGGGTGATTTGGATGGACTAAGGATTGGATTGGAAGGATGGATGAAGGATTTAGAGGAAAATACTAGATGGTGGAGTTTAGATTGAAGGTTTTTTCTTGGTTGACTAAGCGGTGGACTTGAAACACCAAAGAAAAAATTTGGATTGAGAGGGAGTTGGATTCATAGGTAGCACTAGTTTTGGACAAGAAGACACACCAAGCACTTGTACAAGCCTATAATTATTCAAGTGGGAGTGTAAAATTAATATGTTCCCACCAAAAAAAGGCTAATACCTCAAGATTGGTGCTAGGAACCTCTCTTTCAAGAGTCAGTGGCTAGAGATCTAGTGGCACAAGGGCTCACCTTTTCTCTTTCCTTGCAGGTCCTAAAAACTAGCCCAAGGAGTTTCTACCTCTACTTAGGGAAGTACATGGTGAGTTACTTTGGTCATGATACTATACCCCACACAATAAGGAATGACCAAAAGGTCTTAAACTAGGATTAACAAGGTTGCTAAGGAGTCCTCCAAATAACTCAAGGGTATGTGAGGCCAAATTCGTAGATGAAAGAGAATAATTTAAAGCAGTTGGGAGGAGAGGGTTACTCACTCTCCACCTTCACTTACCCAAGGTATAAAGTTCTTGGGAATTTAGCCAAGAATGACAAGATCCTACTTCCAAGAGAGGTGTCTTTTGATTCACCTCCCACTATTTATACTCCATTGAAACATGGTAGTTGAGTTTGTCACTCGTGGTGATGAAATCCCCAAGAAATCCTCCTAAAATGAATGATCCAAGTATTTTTTATCACCCAAGATTGCATGAAGCGCAAGGGGAGAGCATACACATGTTGGGTTCCTCTGAATACCATGATGCAAAAATAAAAAGAGACCAAATTAATCTTTTGATCTCCAAAATCACTCAAGGGTGCGAGTAGAGAGCATACACTTAAGAGGTCCTCACAAGAACAAAAAAAAGATTAACTCCAACTAGTATACCTAAGTGCAACTAACTAAAGATAAAGATGAAACCTTTGTCAACTGATCCTACAACAAATGTTAGTAGTTTTTTTATTTTCAAGGTCTTGGATAGGTGTTAGACAGCTGCATAACTGGTTAGTGACCAAAAAATGTTATTCAAAAAAATAAATAGCAAAAACCAGAGAATAAGCATAGGTGCTAAAGTACAGAGAAGAGGCACTAAAGCAATGAATGCATTGAATTAACTTGCAAATTTGCTAAAGTGTAGGTGTCAAAGTAACTTGCAAATGTGCTAAAAAGTTAATACATTCAAGTAGCTTGCATAGGAATTGATCTGGAACACTTGTTAGTGAGAACATGCAACTAAAAGGAAATGAGTAGAAATAAAAGAATGATAAAATATTTGCAAAGTTTGCAAGGGTAGTGAAGTGCAAATAGGGGTGCTAAAACAACATTAGTGTTGAACTAGGTTGCATAGATGTTGATCTGGAACACCTGTAAGAAAACTATAAAAAACTTGTAAAAGCAACCAATAGCAACCAAAAAGACTCAATGTGGTACAAGGTTAGTTACAAAATCAAGAAAACCAGCTAGTGAATACCTAAAAACTGACAAGTAAAATAAAAACATAAAAAATGGTAGAAAGCTACAAAACAACATAGGCATTGAAATGTAGAGTAGAGGCATTAAAGTAGCGAATGCATGAAGTGTAGGCATTGAAGTATCTTGCAAAAGTGTTGAATGGTGAATGCGCTAAAGTAGCTCGTGTAGGCATTGATCCCATAAACATAGGCATTGAAAAACATTCAGAGGCATTGTTCCATTACCTTGGATGTGAGAAAACATAGAAACTCACAAAAATGGTAGGGTTAGGAGACAAGGCGTGCCAAAATGAAGATGGTAAAAAATGGTAAAATACATAAAACATAAGTTAAATGCAAATAACACACAATTACCTTTATTTTTATGTTTCTCACCTCATGGATTGAGTTGAAGTAGATGCAACCATGTCTACTTGGTGTGCTCCTTTTGATATTGTAGTTAGATAGAATGTGGTTGTTTAGACCAGGAACATGATATTGGGATTGAGGATTGATAGAAGAAAAATATCAACATAAGGATATGGTGATGGAAGAATGCCAAAATGAGAGAAATGCCTCAATTTGTAAATTTTTGATGAGGGAAATCAATGGCCAAGATGCATTGACTAAATGGAGGATCAAGATTGAATGAGATGATGGAGGCTTAGCCGTGTGACAAGTGTCACAAGAAGAAATAAGGTGTAAGAGCAAGGTGCGTTCACACATGTGTGAGCACACATTTGGAAGAGCATGAAAGAGACATGTCTATGACATTTGTAAGAGGTAGGGTGGCTTGGGAAAGTGACATTTGTTTGACATGTGTAAGCAGTAGGGTGGCCTCACATGTGTGAGAGATATGCTACACATGTGTGAGCAAGGGGTAGGAATGGTAGGTTAGGAAATTTTTCACATGATGAAATTTAGATCTTGATCCATGTAAATGGATTCAAGGGTTAGGATTGAGTGAGAGGATTGAGGGTGAGGTGGAATTAAATAATACAAAAATAGTAATGAAGTTTAATTAGCCGAAATAAATCAATTAAGTAGCTATTAATTTATTTATTTAGTTAGAAGGTTTGGGGGATAAGGTTAGATTTAATTAAATAAATATAAATTTATTTAATTAATGGATAGAATGGGGTAAAGTCAAGTGTGGTTGGGTATGGACATATTTAGATGTCTACACTATCCTAAACAAATATAGTCCTCTTAGGTGGAAAACACACATACACATGCAAAATTCTTGGAGACCCTCTATACCACAATCAAATGAAACCTATCTAATAATAAACAATATACATCTTAGAACTTCTACTACTTGGGTAATGTTTAGTCTAAAACTAACCATAGCATCTATAAATCCACCAATAACACTCACATAAAGAACACACCTCATATCCTCTCCAACATATACTATCAAAGAACACCCATTGATTTGAAAATTTATAAACACTACTACAAAATACATCATGTAAACCAAAATATGTCCTTCCCCAACACCAACTAGCTCTCTAGTTGTGAAAATCAAGTTCTCTATATCCAAAACCCTAATAGAAAAGCCATCTTAACATACAACTGTTTAACTAAAAATTTAAACACAAGAAGAAGAAAATAAAAATATACAAGGCTCCTCAACTAAAGGAAGATTAAAAAAAATCAATTCCTACAATAAGGGAATATTCCCAAAGCCACACAAAATCTTATATACTCTTCAAAATAGTCCTCAAAATTGACAAGAAAAACTTAAGACCCATACATAAGGAGAAAACCAAAAACCATAAACATACATCTACTCATCAAACAAGTAATTAGAGTTGACATCCATAACTTCAAACTCAAACACATGAAAAGATAAGACACAAAACAAAATAAAAATGGAAACTTAGGTGGACCATATCTATTATATCATTCACTGTCAAGTGGACCAACAAGAGTAGGGATATGAGATCCACTTCTAAAGCGTAATATCCTTAATAGGTCCAAGTTGAACTCATATGTAACTCCAAGTGTAGGATCTCAAATTTTCTATCAAAAAAAGTTAGGAGACTCACCATTCTAACACAATCTCTAATATCCAAGAGATCTCTAGCCTCACCCAAGTTGATATAGGTCTAAAATAGATTATCCCATGCCAACTGAACTCTAATTGAAAAACTAGAATTATTAGAAGATCACAAGGAAAAATGATCACAACACTCATATAAAAATTTTATCATTGAATCATGACCATTTCTCCCACCACAATTAGGAAAGAATATGAATTCTAGGAACTTTCTATGGCTCTATGATTTACATTTTCATCAAAGATAATTTGTCTCCAATTAATAGACATGCTCAAGATATTCTATATCATGCCACAACACCAACAGTAATCAAGATTCTATAATGTCACAATAAACCCATCCTCTAACACAAGGATAATTTTTCTAAACTAACATGTCATAATCGAAAACTCAATCAAAGACCCCATGAGCCTTCCATGACAAAAAAATGTCTACATCTTCAAATAACATGAAGATAATAATCCTCTATTGCTAAATTGGGAACTATCAAATAAATCTCATTACTCATATGTAGTAGGAACCATGACCTCCTCATGAAATCAACATACGCCATAGAAGATCATGCAACACACAATGATAGATCCACATAATTTTCAACACTCACTAAAAGTGATCTAGAGCTACCCATGACACCATTATACACATCTCTAAACTAAAGATCACATGTGGACCTTACACAATAAAAGAACTCAACTTCAACACTAGGAGATCCTAAAGGGTAACAATTAAAACCAAAATATCTAAACCAAGAAGATAACACCAACTATGCAACAATACAACTCTCACTGAACTATGATCTAGAGCCTCTAGTGACAACATATTCAATTGTGACAAGTTCTAAACTACAATTGTAAGGGACCCAAGATATTGGTATAGGAATGATACAAGCATCTTAAATTACTACAAGAGGAATCAAAGATACTCCAAATACCCATCTATCTACCTCACCACAACCAAAATATCAATGCAGTACTAGAATGACAAAGAGGCCAACCAAATAAATTATGAAACTCCATGGTATCTAACAACCAAAACATTGTTACAACAAGAGAACAACAACACACTAAATATTATCAATCGATATTTTCATACATGTAGGTACACACAAAAAATAAAATTTGTTCTCATGTAACATCTCAAAGGTGATAGAAAAGCATAGTTAGTGCTTCAACTAAAATAAAAGAACTATAAAACTCATAGATATTTAATAGTGCAATAAATAGATTCAACATCATATTATTAACATGTAATATAGAGACAACTAGAGATGGCATGAAAAATTTTCATGACTTCAATATTAGATCAAATCATAGATCCAACTTCTTGCAAATCCACAATAGAGAAACTATAGTTCAAGAAAAAAACAAGCAATTTCCACATAAATGTAAAGTGTTTGAGCACAAACCAACACTTACAAAAAAAAATTGTGTCCTTTTTCTTTTTTATTTTATCAAATATATTATTTCCCTATCTTTTCAAGTATTGTTTCCATTAAATCTTAGAACTTCAACACTCTTTTTCTTAGGGAAATATTTCTTCTATAGGGATGCATCTACCATATGCATCTTCTTTCTAAGTGGTGAGTTCCATAAAGTCTTGTTTGCTCTTTTTTTTGAATTTTTATCTTTTAATTTTCCTTTGCCTATTTATGGGGTTGGAATTTCTAGAACAAATCTAGCTTGACCTTTGACACCTACTTGCCTATTCCTTAGCTGGAAATCACTTTGTACTTATAAGACAATTGCTTCATTGAGATATTTAATATCTCCATTGAATGACTTAGCTCTCTTGTGCCTCTCTTACATCAGTTCCTTGAATTGATTAAAATTCTTTTTTTGGAGTCTTATACTAAATATTATGGTTTTTATGGTCATATTCAATTAATTCATCTTCTTCATATACATCTAGCCATATTATCATCTTCATAGTACTCAAATGCACCATCCTCTTCTTGGAATTCTTTGTCTTCTACAATTATTGTAGCTACATCATAATTTAATGGATCATGAGATAAGTAGCATATTTCACACTAGAATAAATCTTCTTGAATATTCACATGAAAATTCCTTAAGGGATTAGGGGTCTTTCTATCTTAGTATCCTTGGTTTGTATTTTTAGGAACCATTTTCTTATTATTATGGGATAGTTTTTTAGACCAGTCATAATTATATGGTCTATTGTGTAGTCTCTATACCTCATTAAAATGAGTAGAAACATTATTATATGGCATCCCCTTATTATTTCTAGAAACCTTATATGAGATATCCTTCATAGCCCCCATTAATTTATCAATTTTTTCCTCAATAGAGAGGGTCTTAGTTAAAGTTGTTGCACCTAGTTTTTGAATTTTTACATCAATTATTTTAATGCTTTCCAAGATTTTCTCATGTTTATCTCTATATTGCTATACATGGCATAGACCTCCCTTAATGTTTGATGGTTCTTATCCCATAGACAATAGCCCAAACTCAAATTGAATGCTTCACAATATAAAACAAGGCACATAGATTCATTGTGCCTCACAAGAGGAGACACTTTTATCATTGTCATTACAACTATACTATTGAAATTAGTAGTTGTTTCATTCACGCCTTTTAATTATTTTTATCTTATGTATTGCAAATTTTGGATCCAGTCTTTCTCCATACCACCATATATAGACCCTCATAAAATCACCCTATTACTCTATGATACTATCTGTAAGGATCTTGTACCACTATTTTTTACTTTCTTCAAGTGATTGCACAAAGAATTTCATCATGCCATCTTCATCTTCTATTTCATATTCTTCTATCACATCGATGAAACATCTTAAGTGATCCTCATCAGTGATAGTGTTGTTGCCCTGGCACTTTTCCCTAATATCATTTGGAATTCGATTAGGATATCTTGGAGTGCCATAAAATTCATTTTTTCTATATCTTTCCATTCCTAATGGATGCCTTATTGGAGAAAATCAATGAGCCTATTTTCTAGGGCTGAATCTCATTTTTTATCTTATATTTTGTTATAAATTATTTTGATGATTTATAATTTATTGATTTTGTTACACATTATGTGTATTCTGATTTGGAACATTTTGTGATAATTTCTATTTTTTTTAGAGATATTTGATTTTGAATATATTTTAGGCCTATTAATTTAGTTGAGCTTGTCAGAACTCAATTAGACTTCTATTTCATGTTTCCTTTATCTAAGCTAATCAATTAGTTATAATTATTGATTTAGTTATCTTTCCCTATACTCATTTTAGACTAATTTTCTATATTAGCATCTTGGAAAATATTTTCCACCTCCTATTCAGTTTCATGAGATGAGGTAGGAGATTTGTGATGTATATTTGTCCTTGGATTTCTTAGACATGGAGGTAGAGGTAAATTCATATCTATAGCATAAGTATAGAATTATTGGGGTGTATCTATGTTTCTTATATGAACATTTGTTTTATTCCTAGGGATATTATAATCATTTCTAATAGTTTTCCTACCAATTCTAACATTATTGTTGTAAGAAAAATTATAGTGTAGAATAAATAGAGAAAAAAAACAAATTTAACACAATATTTATGTGGAAAACTTGGTAAAATTATACCAAGAAAAAAAACCATGGGAAAAGATCTTTCATATTTTATTTCTTAGGAAATTTGTAATTAAAAAAACCTTGAAAAAGTTACAAAAAACATGACTTCAACAGAGTATAAGAAATATGAGTTGTAGATTCCTTGTAGAAAAAAAAATTCCAAATAGAAAGTGTGACTCATGCAACTACATGTCGAACATTTGTCAATACTACCAAAAATAGGGAGTCCCATAAATATTTTCCAGGCATGTACCTGAAGCACTAGCTAGATATCAATGTTGACTATTCGTTGTTACTAGAATAACAATAATTTTGACTTCATATTCGAAAAATCTCTCACTTGAATTCAAATTTATCTCTTGCAAATAAACCCTCATATTGAAAGACCAACGCCAATGCTTCCAACCATCAAGTAAAATTCAAGCCTAGAGAAGTTTTGCATCATATGAAATTCTCTCTTCCAATAGGCTTCGTCAAAATATCTATTGGGTTTATATCAGTCTAAATCTTGGCCAAAGATATATGTCCTCCTTCCACCAGCTCATGTACAAAGTGATATTGACTATCAATATGCTTTGTTCTAACATGATATGTTGAGTTTTGTGCTAAGTGAAAATCACTTTGGTTATCACAGTGCAACACCATGTTGTCTTGCTTTACTTGCAATTCACCCAAAATTCTATGAATCCATATTTCCTCCTTGCTACCGTGTGTTGTTGCCATTTATTCAAGTTCACTAGTAGAAAATTCCACCACTATCTACAAATTTGATACCCAACTAATTGTAGGGTAAAAGCACAAAGTTTTGTCACACTTTTGGTCAAACGGTTTTGAGCGAACCATTTCTGATCGAAAAAAGTTCGATCAAGACATTTTTGGTTGAAACCATGTGGCAGTGACATGGTGACAATGTGGCAATCTATATTTGGTTGATAAGGTTTCAGTTGAAACCCTTCTGACCGAATAGTATTTGACCAAAATCATGAATTATAAAATTAGAAAAAGGGGACCAAGGGTGAGACAAGCTTGGTCGAGCCAAGGTTTTGTGCATCCATAAAACTCAAACCCATACCAGGTTTCTTCATATTTTCTCCCCTCTTGTTTGTCATTTCTTCTCTTTAGTTATTTGTAGGCTATGCATGGATGTTGGTGTTGTTTGTGTTTTTGTTAGGGATGCAATAATTGTTTGCCAATTGTTTCATTTGGAGAGGCACACAACAGTGTGCCCATATCTGTTTCTTTAAGTTTTATGAATAAAATGTTTCAGTTTTATAAATTCAATGTGTTGTGTCATTATTAATTGTTTTTGGCAATGGAATAGTGTGATGTGTTATCTCAGTCTATTGTTACATGAAACAGTTTCCAAAATCCCTCTCATTGCTTAAATTGGGGCTTGAAAAGATAGTTCCCATAGAAAAGAGAAAAAAAAAGTTTGTAAAATTTTCATTGCAGGTCTTTTTTTGCATTTAAGGAATAGTTAGACAAAAATCAAAATACTTAAAGCAATTTTACAATGGTATGAAGCAAAAATTTGTAGCCAGGCTGACTATTCTTTGAATGGAATAAAAGAATAAATTTTGTAATGGAAGTTTTACAAATAGTCTGTATTCATGATTACACCTATGTTTTTAGCATTTGATCAGACAATATTTAATGAGACAATAAATACACATGAATATAGACTATTGAAAAGGTTTTAGAATCTTTAGAATCTATTGAGTTCTACCTTTTGTTTGTTAAGATTGGAGCTACAACATTGCTTTGATAGACCTGTATGCAAAATGAGGAAGTGTGCACTAGGTGAATGAACATACTAAACATGGATACAAAACTAAGGAATAACCAAGGTGTGTGAACTACTATAACATGGACACAAAACTAAGGCATAACCAAGGTGTGTGAACTGCTTAAAAAATTCCCCAACTGAATATTGTCTCATCAAATACCATTTAAACATAGGTGTATTCATGAATACAGACTATTGAAAATGTTTTAGAAATTTTTAGCATAAAATGATTACTAAGGAAAAATATATAAATATCCCAATAACATAACTTTGAAATGAGAAGGAAAGACCCTCTATTGATACAAGTTAGGTTTGTAATGATCTATGCTTGTGAAAATTGAGAATGCATCCAAATTGTGTTAAAGGAATATGCAATTTGTATTTGTAAATTGTACATAGTTTCATGAACTACATTTACATTTAGCTCCTAGATGAGATATTAATAAACAAAATGAAAGCAAAGTAATAATCTAGTAACAAGAAAATGTGGTAGTGAAAGGGTCATCTACTTGAGCAAAAAGGCACATGGTCCAAATGGGAAAAATGAGGATACTAATAGAATATTGAGACACAATCAATTAACAATCTTTGTTGCTCATTAGCAGATTATATATAGATAGATGGTTAAACCATATATCGACCAAACAACCATCGATAATAGAATAAACATAGTTTGAAATGATATAATATTAATGTCTAACAATGCCCCCTTTATACATCATTTTCTTAAAAGTATAAGTTAGTAACTTTTGAAATTTTTTGGACTTCATTGCTGAAACAAATTTGGTAAAGAATGTCTATGTTGCTTTTGAGCTAAACAATACTAGAGCTAAATATGATGTTCTTGAACATGTTCTCAAAATAGTGGCATTGAACTTAAATGTATTTAGTGCACTTTTGAAACACATGATTAGGAAAAAGCTTCAATATACACTAAATGATTGTTGCAAAACAAAACCGTAGGGTGTGATTTTGGTAATACCCATTTTGGTCAAGATGTGAAGCAACTGTATTGCTTGGTAAACATTTCCATCTATGGTGTGATATTATGATTCTATGAAAGAGCAAGAAATAGTGGTTTGATTTTTACTTCCCCATGATATTAGACCAAACTCCAAAAATAATTTGGACCTAGAAAGTCTCGGATAGTCTACGTTTGTGTATCAATTCAAGTCAATTTTATCATTCTACATTTTTTTCTTTACCTAGCCCAATTCAATGTTACTGATTTGGTGGAAATTTTTTTTAGTCTTTAAGCTACCATGTAGCCTAAAGGTCAATGTTAGGTAGGTAACCTCCATGTTCATTTCTAATATTTGTGCAAACACACTTTTGAATTTCTTTTTCTTAGTATCAACTTGAAAATTGGCACACTTGATCTATACCCTTCTTTTCCCATAAACCCTAGTCATGTTATGAATTAAATAGTATGTGTAATGTACCCTTTTCAATAAATATATATTTTTTCATAAAAATTCAATTTCTAGTGTTTACCTTGATCAAAGAGTGCACATGTATTCCCCCTTGTCTTCCCCCATGTGCCTACTAGGTTTGAAAATTGCTAAGTTCCAAACATAATTGAAAAAGAGTATCATACCCAAGTTACAACTTACCAAAACTTAATTTGTTTCTAATCATCAAAATTTGTACAATTTATTTCCCTTATCTTTGCACTTAATATATCTTCTCATCCCATCTTATAATTTACTAGAATATGAATTATTTTTCCAATATCTTGTACAATTTTACAATGTTTTATGAGATTGCATTTTAAATAGATAAAATAGATCATGTTTTCATTTTAGACATGCACCTCATGGAATTGATATAGTTTTCCATATTTTATTAATTGTTCATTATTTAAGAGAGATGTTTCTATCTCATTAGATGTATATTTAAATTAAAAATGTTTTAGTTTTGAAACTTGTTAAATTTGTAATTTAAATATTTTATTTTAATGATATGCACATCTCTTCATTTATATACATATTTGACTGATGATTAGGGATCTCACCATTCTCCTCAATCTGAGGAGAATAATCAGACTAGAACGAATTTGTATGAGAGTATTAGGAGATTAGAAAATGCATTGAGATGTTTAGAGAAAACCATTCATAATTCCCCTAATCTGTCCAATAGAGACATATTAGTCACTATTAGAGACAAGATTTTACGTATGATTGGTGTGATTCGATCATACAATCCTTATGATGACATTAACACTTAGTAGTTTTATGTCTCTTTCTAGGAGTGTTACTGGCACAGAGAAATGGAGATTTGTTAGTAAATTAGTTTCACAAGATAATGTGCATAACATGTTCCCTTTTTATTAAGGGAAAATATAGAATTAGAGGATATACAGTTACTAGGTGTACAGATGATCTTGTTGCTCCATTTAATTATCCTAGATGGTTGGTAGCTCATCGTAGATGGCCTCATAATGATGAGATACTACTTTATTTTGCAAACAATTATATGCAGAGTTTTATTTACAAATAAATGTGGACTATACATCATAATGATGAGATACTACTTTATTTTGCAAACAATTATATGCAGTTTTATTTACAAATAAATGTGGACTATACATCTTTTCCTAAGCATGTTGGACAGGGTAGAGGTAGGTTTTCTAACAAACTTGAGTATAGACATCCAAATTTGCCACCGCCTGTCAACAAGAGGGAATTAGTTGGTCCAAACCTTTTGGTTCTTCCAAAATAGGGGATACAATAGTAGGCTCCACCAGATCTCAAATTTTTGATAGTATTGCCACCATTACTACATAGATCAATCAGATGTCATCTGATTGTGTTGGTAGATACTTACTACAATCGTGGATTAGCCTTCTTCCCACTAAGGCTACATATAGTACTTATGATCTATTTATTCATGCCAATCTACCATCACCATTAGATGGGCCACATCTGATAGTGACACAACTATGTGTAATGTGTGTGTAGTATCCATTATTGATTTACTAGCAGCTTACCAATTCATCAATGAGGAGCATGGGATCCCTCTAGATTCTATACCGACCCTTATTAGATGTTGAAATCCTACTACACATACGAACTAGGGTGTAGTACCCCTTCAATTTGCTTATATTTTCAGGCAGTGCTTTTACTTTGATAGACCATGATACTATGTTGTTGCTATCTGATCACTGACATTGGAGTGATGATGGTTTTTATATTGTGATGTGATGGCACACTATATGGTTGATTATTGATTATGACATGTTTTCTGGTTAGCATAGTTGATTATTTGAGTCAATATTGATATATACTCATCTGTAGTTAATTGATGTTTTAGTTTTGTCAGTTTTGATGTGACATTATATTGGTGAAGGGAACGAGATTGCATCACTCACTTGCGAGTGCCATGTGATTCCATGATTTTCTCTTCGCAATGTGATTGTTTATGATCTATATACATGTACGACATATATTTTATTGCAAGATTGTAGGTATAGGACATCAACTCCACCTAGATTCACAGGTTTGAGCGTGTCCATTGCCCAACGGAATAGTTGATTGGGAGATAGTAACGAGGTTTCCTTATCAAGCCACAACCCTAGTCATAGTGTGTCATCAGTCTTTGTTTAGTTTTGTTGAGTTGTCATGTTGTCCACGTTTGCCTTGTCGTTTATTTATTTTTCAAGGTATGTTATGTGGAAAATTAATGTTAATTAATGCTTATAATGGTTTTTAGTGATTATTTAATTAATTTTGATTAATGTTGTTAGAAGCTTTATATTTGATATAATTAATTAAATTAAATTTATTTTGTAAAGTGATTTAATCTTTGAGATTAAATTTATTTTATAAAGTGATTAAATTAATTAGATTAAATTTAATTAGAAATTAATATGTGAATTTTGAATTATTAAATGCATAAATATCTTGTAATTATCTTAGAGGAAATATTTGTGATTTGGTTGCAAAAGATATTTTTTTTGTGACATGTGTTAGAAAAAATTAAACACTATTGTTGGGAATTAATTCTCGGAGAGAATATTTGCATTAACTGTAAGAGGAAAGAGGCTATTTCATGGCAATAAAAAAAGATATTTTGGAGAGGTTGTGGAAAATTGGGGAAGAAGTTCTCGGGAAATTTTTGGATCTGGTTTTGTTTTGCATCTTTCTGGAAAAGTGAATAATTTGGAAGAAGCTTTGGTAAATTGGAATATGAAGGCGAAGCTCTACTTCAAACATCATTTCCTCAAGCATCTGGAAACAAGTTCTTTAAATTGTTTTTATTGTTATGCAAATTGGAAAGATTGCATGTACAATAAGAATATGTTATTTGTGTAGAAGGTTTAATATATATTTTGTAAATTTGAAAAATTGCTGTGAAAATTTTAGAGCTTCTGTAGAAATTGATTTAAAAAAATAAATAGAATACCCAGAAAAAAATTATAGTGAAATCTAAGAGCCTTTGTAGGAAATTGTTTATAAACAATAGAAATCCCAGAAGGAAAACAATAGAAGATTTGGAAAATCTCTATAGGAATGGATTTAAAATCTTCCTATCAAAATTTGTGGTAAATCTTGTTTGTATGGGAAAAGATCTTCCTATAGAAGATTATTATTTTGTTTTGTTTTCCCAATTAGTTTTATTTGGCTTGGGAAATTGAAAACCTCTGGAAGAATTTGTAAATATTTTGTGTAGAAAATTTGGTAAAAAATTTCCCTTCTGGGCAATTGTATTTGATTTAGTTATATACATATACATACATATACATATACATATACATATACATATACATATATATATATATGTATGTATATATATGTACGTATATGTATGCATATGTATGTATATATATATATACATACATATGCATAGATATGCATACATATACATATACATATACATATACATATACATATATATATATATATATATATATACATATACATATATATATACAAATATAGATGTATATACATAGATATTGTGTATATACATATACATATATATATATATGCATGTTATTTCTGAAGTTTCCTATAGAATTCCTTTTGGAAAATTAATATTAAAAAATCAGATTGAAAAAAAAAGTACGACGATTTAAAAATCGCAGGTTTTATATTTAATTTTTTTGTAAGTTTTAATATGGGGGAGGCTGGGGTTGTCCCCATAGCCACTGCCCCATAGGGAGGTGGACTGTGGAGGCAACACCTCCCACAACCGTGACCCCCATATGGGAGCTCGTTGTGCATACAACCAACCATTAAACTTAAATTTGTCCACCCCTTCAATATATCCGATTTCGATTTCGATTTTGTTTATGGATTTTATTTTATAAATATAAATATATATTTATATATATGTATATATATGTATATATACATATGTATATTTAAATATATATAAATATGTAATTTATGTTTTGGAAATTGTAATTGGTTTTAAATATTTAAATATATACATACATACATCTACACACACACACACACACACACACACACACACATATATATAATGTATTTCTATAATAGGTGCATGCAAAAACACAAATTTGATGATTTAAATGAAATGATTTTAAAAGGGAAATTGATTTATGTTGATATAAATAGAGAAATGGAATTAAACAATTAGATTTAATTTCTTTATTGCATGTAAATTAAGTTATATTAAGTTGGTTTATTTCAAGCAATGTATTATTGGTTTCTTGAGATGGAAATTGGATTTAGGAAATCCTAATGGTAGCTTTATTTCCTGCCTGAATTGCTTATTAAATTGTGATTTTTCTTTTGTTCACATAAGTTGGAGAAATTGGTTAATTGTGTTTGTAAGTCTTCCAGATGATGTTATTTTATGAGGGGGGTTGTTGTGATTTGTGGTTCAGCCCTTTGGTTTCCCTTGGGTAGTGCACTTGGTTGTGATTCAATTTGAACACCCGGTTACCATGAATGGGGATGTGTTGCCTCTTATATTTTAAATTGGGATTTAAATCCGTTGTGTGCACTTTGTTTACCCTTGGTTTTTGGATTAGATCCTTTTGTTGCCAGTAGGGGAGTGGCTCTCAATCGACACACAAAGTGGTGCTAGGGTAACTCATAAGTCTTGCCGAACGTTTTCACTTTGGAGTCTATCGCTGTGACCTAAGGCAGTAGTTGTAACTTCTCACCGCGTGGAGATCTCTGGCCGACAGGCCATTCAATCGAGCGTCGGGGAGACTCATAGCGACCGGGGGCTTCGGAGTGACTTTCAACACTTGGGAAGAAGTCCTAGCGACTTTGGAAGGTCTCGCCAATAGGGATACACATTGAAGTCATCGGGATAACCTATGGCAGCTCGGTGAGAAGTCTTACCGAAAGTAATATGTCTCGGCGACAGTGTTGGAGCTTTCGGGGAAACCCTTGGGTGATCGGTAAGAAGTCTTACCGATAGTGATATGTCTCACCAACGGACATTTAGAGTAACACTTTTGTTTCGATATGATGTCTCATCGAATATTAGAAGTCTCGCCGACAGCACGTGGGGTCATCGGTTCGGTGTGACTCTTGGCGAACAGTGATTTCGGGATAACTTGGAAGCCTCGGTAAGAAGTCTTGCCGAAGGTTGATTCTCTCGCCAACAGTGGAACACATTGATGTGACTTAAAGGCTTTGGTATGAAGTCTTGGCGAAAGCAATAAGTTTGGCCAACAAGATAGACTCGGGGTGACTTGGAACTTGCAGGGTGATGTCTTGGCGAAGGGTGTTTGTCTTGCTGATGGGAATCCTGTTGTCGGTATGACTCTTTGGACTTCGGTATAACCTCTCGCCGATTAGCGATGGTCTGGCCGATGCTTCTTGGATGTCGGCATGACTCTTGGCGATTGTTCGAAGATCGGTATAACATAAAGGGCTCGATATGATCTCTCGTGAATATTTCAGTCTTGAGCTAAGGAACGCCAGACTTATGGGCTTCGGTGCTGGCTATACTCATCGAATGATTTATCTCTGATGAGAATGTTGATTCGATATGACATGGATATTGGTGAACCATACCTCTTGCGATGGAACGACTCTTGGCGACAGCATTATGTGCCAGTCGCCAATGGCATCCGGGGAGGCACTTTTAGGTATGTCACCGACATCACGTACAAGTTGATCAGCTCGACCGAAGTGAAGTATCGGCGAAGTGGTGTGATGTGGACGAAATCCAGCAGAAGTAGACAGATTTGCTGAGCGGACTACAGTAATGGAAGTTGGAAAAAAACAAAGGCACGAGGAAATGGAAACATCAAGGGATGCTGGGCTGGATGATTTGTAGGTTCTGATCCAACAGTTGGAAAAGAATGATTTTTTAGAGCCTGCAGAGAACGAATGCATATATGTATGCATTGGACGTTCTGAAGAAAAAGAGAGCTGATGAGATAGAGAAGAAACAGAGAGCTAACAGAGAGAAGGCCGAGTGGCTAGCGGAAGGGTCGAGGCCATGAGGCCGAAGCAGAAGAAGAGAGAGGCAGGGTGCTGCTGCCGGAATCTCTCCTGAACATGAATGCCATGGTTGATCTCTCTGGGGGTGTTTGTTGTTACCAGCTGTTTCCAGAATGAACAAGATGAATCTTTGAAGAGGCTATGACCCTGAATTTGTATTGTAACCATTTTGTTGCTGAATAATACAATGGCTCGATCTTCGGAGTGTGGGGTTTTTTATCCGAAAAGATTTTCCCCACGTAAATCTTTGTGTTTTGGTTTTCTGTTTCATCTGTCATGTCTGTTGGTTCGTAGTAGAATCTGTTAATGCTTGTTGAATTTACATGTGTTTCTCTCAGATGGATCAATGTGGGAAATAACTGTGTCTGTTTCCACATTAGGACATAGTTGTTCGTGTCTTTGAGGTAATCTTCGAAATTAAAGTTACCGAAGGCACTACTGTTTGGAGTTCTCATTAGATGCACTCCACTAGATTTCCTTACAAGTGGTATCAGAGCCTTCTTCTGGTTGTTGGTTCTGGATATTTCTCCTGTGAAGAGTTCTTAGCTTGGTAGGCTGGAAGAAATCGAGAGGCTGGAAGAAATCGAGAGGAATGGACTGATGTATTGATCCTTTGATGAGTGGAAGCCTTGTGGAATTCTGAGACAGCATGCAACTTGAAGGATGGTCAAGATGGAAAATGGAGTTGATCATGCTGTGATCTGTGTCTCCTGGCTAGTAGAGGTTTAACCTTGGAGTATGAGGTGGATTTCTTTGCTCTGTGGCTGTGCAGCAGTAAAGCTTTCATATTGGTGTCTGTATGATAGGCTCCTGGGTGATATGGAGAAGCCTAGATTGTTTCTCAGTCATGGAAGAGAGCGCTTATGCTAGGTGGTGGTTCCTAGTGTTGGAAAGCACTGTTTCCTATTAACCTCGAATGCTTGAAGGCTATGGAGTTAATCATTAGATGATTTGCAAGCAAATGGCGCTTTTCTTTTCTCAGGATGCATGTACATGGTGGTGGTTTTAGAAAAGTTGGCTGAAAGAGACTTTGGATTCTCTTAATTTATTTGTTTTCCTTTCTAAGGATGATTTGTACTTGGCATGGCTCTGTGGTTTTGCAGGTTTTACGGTTAAAGCAAAACTTGTGATCATCATTCTTTGTTAAGCTAACTGTCTAGGCAATTAGCCTTTTGGGGTGTTCTTGCGGGATGAGATAGTTAAGTCTGCATGCATGCGGAGATACATGGTTTTGAGGAGGTATGACTCTTTCTCTGCATGGGAGTGTTGGTAAGTGTTTTGTCACTCAGCATTCTTGTGGTAATGCTTGTGGGTTCCTTGATTATGGCACTCGTTGTGGACATGATTGGCAAATCAGATTTGGTGTGATCTGGTGTTTGAGTTATGTTGTCTACGTAGTTATTCTCTTTGATATCTCAGTGTTGCAGTTTTCAATGTGATAATGGTTTTGCATGTTCGATGGTTGTGATCTACGAGTTATGCGGTTGATGGATTAGCTACCCATTGGCTGCAGTGAGACAACTTGGATGTGGACTGTCTTTATCCACGAGGTTGATTCATTGATGGTGCAGATTTGTTAGTTGGCCTTGTCTGTGGTCACTTGTGCATTGGTGTGATTGTTTTGAGATGAGAAGATGGATACTATTGAGTACTTGAATAGTCAATTATGGGAACCTGAAGCAATTGGTCATGATGCTTAGAGAGCTCGGGTGTCACCTTTCAGTGGGAGCTCTAGCAGTGACTGTGGATTCATCACATGGTGGTGAATGGTCTTCTTTAGTGTTGCAAAAGGGTTCTTACTTTTTTGCTTTTGCATGGACATTATTTGAAGATATGCAACATTTTGGAACCATGGAGGACGCTTGGAGTCTTTGGTTGAGGTGTTGGTGGTGCTTGATAGGTGATGTTGTTTTAAGTTTATTTGCTTTATGTCATGGTATACTCTTGTTTGTGCACTGGAGTTTTGGCATTGTGCATTGTACTTGAGACAATGGTGGAGTCACTTGAAGCATGGAATCTCCTATGGGGATGGGTAGATCATGGTGTCATGATAAGTTCCTGATTCAGATGATTGGAGCTTTGATAGTGGTCTGGTAATTCTTTGTGTATTGGGTGCTTTTGATTACTTGCTTGATACTTCGTGATAGTGCAGTAATGCAGTTGAAGTTTAGCATGAGATGATCGTTGACTAACACTCATGGATACATGAAGAATAAGGTGAGGCTATTTTTCTCTTATGAGAGAAGTGTTGCTGCTAGTTACTCTTGTTAAAGCTTATTAGCAGAAAGTCCGAGAAGCCTACACCTAGTTTGAACATGAGTTCAATAAGAGACCTATGAGGAGATTGCTCTTGGATCAGTCTTGGTCTACTCGACGGTTTATCTGAAAGGTATTTGGCCCTTTATATCTTTCAGATGTGTTTTATGTTTACTTTCATGATATGGATCTTGAATTACTGTTTATTTAGTTTACGAGCGATTCACTTACAGATGGAAGTTCTGAGTTTAGTTTTATCTCCTTGAGCTTTTGTGTTATGGCCATTTCTTGATGAAGCTGGTAGGAGATGATGTGGATTTCTGGAAATGGAAATGTTTGAAACTGATCTTCTTTAGAGGTTTTACATCCACATGTTTTAAAGTTAGTTTGATCTTGGTGATTGAACGGATGGATGTTGTTATTCTTTTGGGATGTGAAGAAGATCATTCTTGACACAGCTGGCTGTTAGAAGTGTATGTAGGAGGATGTTCTACAGAAGATGATATGTGCAGTGTTTCTCTCTGTGGCCATGAAGGTTTGTGGTGAGAGAAATGTTTCTTGTGGCAGGTTGTTGCAAGTTGAGCATATCATTGTGGATTTTTCTTTGGTACTACAGGGTTACATTTTCTATGAGCTGGTATTGGTAGGCTTGCGATGCTTTCTGATCTTTCAAATGACAGGATTTCTCAGGCAGTGGGAGTTCCTGTATGTGTCTTGTCTTCTTCGACTGGTTGACACTGGAACTTGTATTTGCTGTTAATGGATTGGTAGAAGTTTACTAATGGTGATACCTTTGAGGTATGTAAGATTGGATGGTATAGCACGAGCTGTGGGTGCTATTTTCAGTCGCGTGGGTTTATCAGTTGGATGGAAGCAGTCAGTCGGGTATTGTTAATTTCTAAGCGGTATTTACATCTTGTTTTACGAGAATGGCTTGCTTCGCACGTGATTACGTTTGAAGCTTTGGAAGTTGATATTGCTTTTGTATAAGACACGGTGAAGTGGTAGCGAAGATGTCAGCACAGGATCTTTTGCTTGTGTTCATTGGAATGGTGCTTAGTAGCATGGCGATGTAATCTTCCACCGTGGAAGATAATGATAGGATTGTTAGCAGATAATTGGACATCTTGGATGTTAAGGGTAGAATTCTTGATGGAGCATGAGAGCATGGTGAGATCTATGTGGTTTCCTGGAAGGCTGGGATCGGTTGTTTTGTTGGACAGTGAGTTGCAGTTGGATGCATGGTCTTTGTTGCAGATTGTCTAATGGACTGTTATCTGTGGAATCATGTTGATTGGGTGTCTTGAGTATTGCAGGGTTTGAACTGGTGGAGCTAGTGTGGTCCTAGTTTCTGGTTGCTTTGAAGGTACTTGTGTGATCTTCATCAAGTGGGAGATTGTTGGAATTGTTGCCTCAATCTCACAGGCTGGAACCTCTGGAAAAGCAAAGTTGGTGTGACATTTCTTTGGTCTAGCCGGCTAGCAATTTGGGAACCTTGTGAAATATTTTGGTTGCTTTGACCTTGCAGAAGTCTTGCCGAACATTTTCACTTTGGAGTCTATCGCTGTGACCTAAGGCAGTCGTTGTAACTTCTCACTGCGTGGAGATCTCTGGCCGACAGGCCATTCAATCGGGCGTCGGGGAGACTCATAGCGACTGGGGGCTTCGGAGTGACTTTCAACACTTGGGAAGAAGTCCCAGCGACTTTGGAAGGTCTCACCAATAGGGATACACACTGAAGTCATCGGGATAACCTATGGCGGCTCGGTGAGAAGTCTTACCGAAAGTAACATGTCTCGGCGACAGTGTTGGAGCTTTCGGGGAAACCCTTGGGTGATCGGTAAGAAGTCTTACCAATAGTGATATGTCTCACAGACGGACATTCGGAGTAACACTTCTGTTTCGATATGATGTCTCATCGAATATCGGAAGTCTCACCGACAGCACGTGGGGTCATCGGTTCGGTGGGACTCTTGGCGAACAGTGGTTTCGGGATAACTTGGAAGCCTAGAGGCCAAGAAGTCTACTTACCCGAAGGTTGAGGATTCTCTCAAAACTGATGGAACACGTGGAGTATGAACTCCAAGGCTTCGTGCATGAAGTCTCGTAATGATAAGTCGGCTGACAAGATGGGCTTCAGCGGTGACTTACAGAACTTTGCAATTATTAATGTAGAAAGTGTTTATGCGGAGTAGAATCTGTTGTTAGTATGATCTTTGGATTCCTTAACCTCCCTACCCGATTAAGCGATGAATGCATTGATAGCTGGCCGGATGTGACGCGGAAGCTGCCAGGTATTCCGGAGGAGATGCGGTATAACATAAAGGGCTCGATATGATCTCTCAGCGAATGACTAAAGTCTTGGAGACTAAGGAACACTTCAGAATGACTTATGAGCTCGGTGTAATGTCTCATCAAATGGCGATTGTCTCGTCGATGAGAATGTTGATTCAGGTGACTTGGCGGATATGGGTAGACCTCTTGCCGATGGGGCGACTCTTGGCGACAACGTGTAATACTGGTCGCTGGCATCGGGGCGCTGCAAGGTAATATACTTAACTATCGACACAGTTGTCCATTATTGGCCAAATTGAAATTTGTCGGCGTGGTGCTGATGTGGGAGGCTAATCACGGAAGCGGGGTGAGCGTTTGAACAGAGACCGAGCTCTACGTGGAAGTTGGAAAAAAAGCAAAGGCGCAGAATTTGAAACATCAGGGATCGCTGGGCTGGATGGTTGTAGGATTCCCCGATCAACGATTTGGAAAAAGAATGATTTTAGAGCCTGCCCGAGGAAGGAAACGAAGATACATGTATGTAATGGGTGGACGTTACGAAAAGTTGGTGAGGGGATAGAGAACGCATAGAGATATGAGAAGGCCGAGTGGCTAGGCCGAGCCATCCGAGGGCCGGCAGAGGAAAAGAAGAGAGAGTGGGTAACGGAATCTCTCACGGAGGATATGAATTCACCATAAGTTGATCTCTCACAGAAGGTGTTTTGTTTGTTACCAGCTGTTTCTAGAATGAACAAGATGAATCTCTGAAGAGGCTATGAGCCTGAATTTGTATTGTAACCATTCTGTTGCTGAATAATACAATGGCTCGATCTTTGGAGTGTGGGGTTTTCTATTCGAAAGGATTTTCCCCACGTAAATCTTTGTGTTCCGGTTTTCTGTTTCATCTTTCATGTCTGTTGGTTCGTAGTAGAATATGTTAATGCTTGCTGTTGAATTTACATGTGTTTCTCTCAGATGGATCAATGTGGGAAATAATTGTGTCTGTTTCCGCATTAGGACATAGTTGTTCGTGTCTTGAGGTAATCTTTGAAATTAAAGTTACCGAAGGCACTACTGTTTGGAGTTCTCATTAGATGCACTCCACTAGATTTCCTTACACTTGGTCTCCTTAACTTCTTGATAATCCTTTGAACTGACTTTATGTGGATAGATCAGCAACATTAACATTTAGACTAATGTCCAAATCCCTGAGAAAGTCAATCGCGTAGGCAATTTAATTTATCCTCTTTAAGATCTTGCAAGGACCAGACTTTTTAGGTTTAAATTTGTGGTAGGTTCCCTTAGGATATTTTTCTTGTGGTAAGTGCCTTCAGGATATTTTTCTTTGCTCAAACGTACCTTGAAATCCTTTTCCCTCGTGCAGATCTTCTTTTTTCTTTATTCCTCTCATTCATGCCAAAAAGTAAACAGCTTGCACATTGATTGTAATTTTGGAGGCAAATCCCCAAAATAGCTTACATATTGGCTGTTTAATCCTCATTCACTGTTCCTTGTTTTTTTTGACCTACTAATGTATTTTTTGAATATTCTCAAAAAATCATCAGCATCTTTGCTAATTTGCGATCTTTCAAGTAATTCAATTAGATCTGCTACACCCTTTTGGATTTCCACTGTGAGCAATCTGAAAAGAGCTTACCAGTGGACTGGTTAATACTATAATTGAAAGCAGATTCTGCCAATATTAAAGGTTAAATCTCACTGTTTGGGTTATCCCTAGTAAGGTATCTTGGCATATTACTCAAGCTTCTATTTAGTATCTTAGTTTGCTCATCTGTTTGTAACTTTGTGGGACAGACAGAGCTCTACTGTAAATTGCTGCCAAGTTTTCACCAGAAATGACTTGAGAAATTTTTGTATCTTGGCACCTCTTGGACAAATAGTTTTCTCCATAACTTCCACCATTATGTTAGCATGACAAGGAAAATCGGCATGTCCTACAATGTGGCACGTGTCACTTGCAGCAATCATCATCAACTACATGAATAGTCCTTCAGTTCCTTCTCGCATGGGTGGAGATGGACAAGATACCATTGTGGGTAGAATTTTTCTAATTAAACCATGGTTTCTGTATCTAACTGAGAAAAAAGTTCAACCAACTTAAGGGGTTTATCTTGTATAACTGTGAAAAGATGAGTATATGAAATCTGTCACTAGCACATCAATTTTTTTGCGCCTTCCAGCTCTCAATCACTCAGGACTTCACACACCTGCAACGATTCTTTTGAGCGCTTCACAATCACGCTTCCCCTACCCGCAGGTCTTGGGATAGGCTGCCTCACGTTCAGCGCTCTACCTATGCACTCAAAACCTTTGGCTTTGATACCATTTGACACAAACGAATTTAATGATATCAAGTTTCCACGATCCATAATATTCTTTGCAATGATTTCTGGCTTGATTGTGTGAGAATTTTTGCATCAACGTTTCGGATCACACTCCGTGATCTATCATCAGGATGAGAGCAGAGCTAAAGGAGAGAATGAAAAGATGCAGACCAAGAGCTATTTAAAAAGAACAAAGGCAGGGAAAGGAG
>VDFB02000015.1:155743830-155759875 GCA_007258455.2 Sequoia sempervirens
GAGAGGTAGGGATGGAGAGAGAGAGGTGAGATAGAGAATCAAAGATAGAGAGGTAGGTAGGTAGAGAGGAGAGGGGATATAGAGAGTAGAGATGGAAGGAGAGAGGTAGGGAGAGGTAGGGAGGGAGGGAGAGAGAGAGGTGAGATAGATATAAATAGAGAGAGAGAGAGAGGTGGGGGGAGGGAGAGGTGAGATAGATAGAAGTAGAGAGAGAAAGAGAGTGGTGAGAGAGAAAGAGAGATAGAGAGAGTGGTGAGATATAGAGAAGTTGAGAGGAAAGGAGATAGAGAGAGAGAGAGAGAAGAGAGAGTGGTAGGGATTGATAGAGGGAGAAATAAGTAGAGAGAGGGAGAGGGGAGATAGAGGCAGAGAAGTAGAGGGGTAGGTAGATAGATGGAGAAAGGAGATAGAGGGAAGTAGAGAGGCAAGGAGTGATGGAGAGAGAGAAATAGAGAGAGAGGTAGAGGGAGGGAGAGGGGGATAAAGAGAAGTAGAGAGGGAAGGAGAGAGGCAGGGAGGGAGAGAGAGGAGAGATCAAGAGAAACAAAGAGAGAGACAGAGTGGTGAGATAGAGAGAAAGAGAGTGAGTGAGATAGAGAGGTGAGAGAGAGACGTAGAGAGTGAAGGGGGGAAGGAGGGAGACATAGGTGAGAGAGAGAGGGGGAGTTATGGAGGGTGATAGGTCTAGATAATAGCTCATTTTCTATTTTTTTCATACATATTTTGAGACACTTTTAGATATACTTTCTAGACAATGCTCATATATTATACTATCTTTCATATCTATTATGCAGACTTGAACCTAAAATAGAATGATGGGAACATGGTTATAATATACTAGTATTGTATGGTTTATATGAAGATATTTATGAAATTTTAATGGAATGCTATGTTTTGATTGTGATAGTTAGTCTTGTGTACATGCTTTATGGAATTAACCTTTTTGTAGCCAAAGAGGAACTATGGCACGCGATAGTTGTAAGATGAACCCGTAGCAAAAGGAGATTGGGACAACGAAATAGAGGAGTTCTAGATTAAGCTGAACGTGATGACTGTTAATTAAAGGCACTTGACGAAGGTTGAACATGTGTTATTATAACTAGTTAATAAGTGTTGAAGAAGATGACTCCTTTATTTATAGGATTTTGACAAATGTTTGTATGTTTACATGCAATTCTGTTTCAACAGAGTTTTAGTCCTATTAGGATTCTTCTTTCTTTTTAGTTATAGGTTGAATAAATCAATATTAACTCTACACTCTAATATCTAGGAGTGGAGTTAATGATTTTAGTTAGTTTTTTCTTTGAATAACATTCCCTCAAGCTTGTATATAGTTGTTGGTTGAATCCATAGATAAGTTAGTTGGTTTTTCAGTTTTATGTTACCAATTATTTTTAGTTTCAATACATGATGAACATTTAGAATGATTGAATACAATCCGTGGAAAGATCTTGTGCAATCTTCATGATATGCAATGAATGGAGCTAGTCTTATTAGTTGTGTAGAATCTGCTAGTTAGATTTGGGTTCAGTTAAAGTGAGAATAACCACTTGAGTAGGCCACTCAAGGTATTGTTCCTCACTTCATTTTTCAGATTTTCATTTTTTTTAATAGCTTTTTTTCATTTATCATTACTTCATGAACTATATGCAAGTTAACTAGAATCGCATATCTTGCTTGTTGTTAATCAATTCTTATGAATATGCATGCAACGGTTAACCGGTAGTACTTTGAAGGTTAATTTAGTTGAGTCATTAGTTTTTATTAGTTTTTGAGTTGACATAGTACTATTTTATTAGCAACAGTTTAGTTACAATCTAAGTTGTAGGTACCCATAGCCAATAGTTTTGGTTATGTCTTTTACTATTTTACAATTTTGTGAATTTCCATCAAGTAGAATCATTTGGATAGGATATTTTAAGTATTTTTGAGTCTCTGGAGGAATATATAATGTTGCACCATCACAAGTTTACAAACCTTGGGTTGACATTTTAATGTAGTCTTAAGCAATGTTGAGTGGACTGTTCAACAGATAAACCTTTGAATTGTGTAGGTTCTACCAAGTTTTAAAAAAATTAGCTTATAGTATACATTTTTGGTGCCATTTTCGAGGATGGTGCTATCTTCATAGACTTGTTTTTATAGTTTTCATAGTTAACTTTTGTTTCTAACATTAGGACTGCTAGACTTAATCTTTTTCCAACACTAAAGATACACTAACATTGTGCAGGATCACTATGTTATAAAGCCATATTTCATGTATGTGGAGGCAGAGAGATCCCTTGGGTAGATTCCTTCCCTCTACACACCAAGAAGCTATATCAGAAATTAGTGAATCCAGTACTTAGAGCGAGGGTATCATTGAAGAAGAAATTTTCTTATCACCAAAATCTAGCACACATATAGAAGGAACATATCGCACTATGGTAGATGTAGTGGATGATGATCCTAAACGTGCCACCTTTGAGTTCCCAATCACTAACTAGGAAAGGGCTACAGTGTTGAAGAACATCCCTCCTTTAGCCTTACCAATATTTTATGGGTTAATGACTAGGGACCAAGATACATTTCTCTTTGAATTTGATGTCCAATGCAGAAGTTATAACTATACTTCTAATGCTCATAGGATCAAACTCTTCCCTGCAACTCTAGAGGATGCAACCCTAAGATGGTTCATGGGATTACGTAAGGATGTTGTGCCTGATTGTGGCACTATGAAGACATTGTTCTTATAAAAGTATTAGGACTATTGTAGGGGACCTACCAAAAGGAAATTTGACATTTTTAGAATTCCATGGGAGGATGAACCACTAGAAGATTATGTGGAGAGATTTCGGTTTGCTTTGAAGAAAAACACATAGAGCAAGTTGTTAGAAGAGTCCCTCAAGTTAGTCTTTTTGAGGGGAGCCAATGATGACTGCATGGATTCCTTGAACCTCATTGGGAAAGGATATATTTCACATATACCATTTCAAGAAATTTGTAAGGTCTATAGGAATTATTCTAGGACCTTCACTAAAAGGCCGAGAGGAGATAAGACATCCACTATTGGCAAATCATCTGCAGGGGTTTCAAAGATAGAGTTAAGAAACTTGTTGTCCAACATGAAGGAGGACATTATTATCCATTTGGAAACTCAATTGGATACTCTCCACATCAAGAAGAAGTAGGAGGAAGTTGAGGCTATGCTCAAATATTGTCCAAGTTGTAGGCAAAGAAAAGAAAATTGCAAAGGTAAAAGAGTGGCTAGTATCCAACAAGATAAAGTTGAGAAACCTGATTTTCATCCAATTGAAGGAGATGAGGGACAAATCTTTTATATAGCACAAAGTAGGTCATGGAAACAACAATAAGGCATGCCACAAGACCCCCTTAGCTTTAATTCATCCTTTCCTATTAGGAATCAAAACTTCTCTGCTTGGAATTCCCAGGCCAACAAACCAAAATTAATGGAAAAACCCTCAATAGTGGCCACAATCTCAACCAAATTGGAACCAACAACCAAACCCTTGGTCACAAAAAAAAATTTCAGGGATCCAATTACAATCCACAATGGCCAAGACATCAAAATTAGTGGCAACCTCAATGGAAAAAAGGCCAGTAGTGGCAGTAGCAAAATATGAACTATCATCAACCTATGCTCCCTCCTCCACCATAAAAAAAGCTATAATTCCTCCATCAAACCCTACATCCTAGCCACTCAATCAACCAAAAATACCTACCCAACCTACACCTAACCCTAACACTAAGCCTTCTCAACAAGATTATACTAATGAAGCTATGCAATACCCCACTTATGGGGTAGAGGTGAGTGATGTCCACCTCAAATTAGGAAAACAACTTGTTGGACCTTCATCCCCTAAAATTACAGAAATGTAGGATGAGAAACCTGCAATTGAAGCTTCAGAAAATTCACCTTTGGAACCTAATTGAAATTAGGTACACCAGATACCTCAAGCCCAAAGCCACCTTTTCCTGAATGCCTAGATATTCAAAAGTGTCACACACGAGCTGAGATAGATCTTTTAGGTCAGCATCATGATACCACTCATCCAAGCTATAAAATACATCCCTATCTATATCAAAATTGTGAGGGATTTGTCTTAAGAAACCAGGAAGGAAAAGAAAAGATCCTCAGACAGTCCATTTCTTGGGAAACCTTACAGATATCATGTTAGGGAACATTACTATCCCTAAGTATATAGATAGACTTGGGGGAAACAATCAATTCTATGACAAAAGAAACAGTGTAATTACTTTAGTTAGCCAACCTTAGGCCTACACAAACTGTCTTATAGCTAGTTGATAGTTTGATGGTCAAGCCTAAAGGAATCATTGAAGACTTAGTTATTTCATTGGATTCTTGGGAATATCCTACTAATTTTATAGTTCTACAACCAAAGGTTAATCTTGTAGGTTACCCACTCATCCTAGGCAGACCTCGGTTAGCTACAACCAATGCATTTATAGGTTGTAGGTCTGGAAAAATGATAATATCAAAAGGGACAATCACCAAGAACTTGGTTCTCTATCCTCCATCCCAACCTTATATTGACCTTGAGCACACTATTTGACCCACTTTGGATGAGGAAGATAACTATTCTCTGCAAACATTGATGACTATAGAGCGCAACCCTTTGTTAGATGACTAGGATGAAGATGAGCCCATTTCTCACATAATCCAAAATCTCTATAGTAGGAGCCCACAACAAGAAGACTACCTCATATGCCTACAAGACCCCTTGCAAAGTATTATACCCACTAATTCTATAGAAGAAAATTCTTAGATCTTTCATTCATTACTACCTCAAAAATATGTACCCATCATGTTGATTCTTGACCTCTCATCTGTCCAAGAATTATCCAAGGAATTAGAAATCATGCCAGAAAAAATGTTAAACAAAACAATGCCTTGACATAAGAGCAATAAAATTCTTTGCACATAGTGTTGTAGGCACAAGATTTATATCAATGATGGTTATAGACCCATTTGACAACCTCAGAGACGTATGAATCTTGCTTTAAGGGAGATAGTGAAAGTTGAACTACAAAAGCCCCTTGATGCAGGTTTTATCTACCCTATATCAGATAGTGAATGGGTATCACCTTTAGTAATTGTTCCCAAGAAAGGTAGGAAACATATATTTTTTGTAGACTAAGGAATTGAATATGACAACTAGGAAGGACCATTTTCCTTTGCCCTTCATAGATCAAGTACTTGATTCTCTACCCGGGAAAAAGTACTTCTCATTTCTAGATGGTTTTAGTGGTTACAACCAGATTAAAATTGCTCTAGAGGATCAGGAAAAAACTACATTCACATGTCCTTGGGGAACTTATGCCTACTATGTTCTTCCCTTCAGCTTATGCAATGCTCCAACTACCTTTTAAAGAGTAGTACTTAGCATATTTTTTGATTATGCACATGATTGTATGGAGATATACATGGATGATTTCACTACCTATGGTGAAAATTATGAGGATGCTCTCAATAATCTGGAAATAGTATTGAAAAGGTGTAAAGAACACAACCTATCACTCAACAATGAAAAGTGTTCCATGATGGTGACACAAGGAATTGTATTGGGAAAATTTATATCTAGTACAATAATTCAGGTTGATCCACATAAGATAGAAATAATATCTACATTACCTATTCCACAAAAGCAAAGAGATATTAGAAGCTTCCTTGGTCATGCAAGCTACTATAGGCAGTTTATTAAAGATTTTAGTAAGATTGCTACACCATTATTTGTTTTGTTGAGTAAGGACATTGAATTTTAATGGACATCAGAGTGTCAACATTTCTTTGAAGAGATGAAGAAAGCCCTGACTCAAGCACCTATTTTGAGAGGTCCTAATTGGACTCTACCCTTTCATATACATACAAATGCTTCAAATTTTGTCATTTGAGTAGTTTTGGGTCAAAAGGAAGGTAATAAAGAGTATGCAATTTACATCAAAAAATAAATGCTTGCAGTGGTGTATGCTATTAATAAATTCAAGCACTATATCGTTGGTTATTTAATCTTTGTCCATAAAAACCACACAACAATAAGATATTTGATGAACAAGCTAGTAGTTGGAGGTAGATTGGTAAGATGGCTACTTCTTATGCAAGAATTTGACATTAACATAGTGGATAAACTTGGCAAAGCCAATGTAGTGGCAGATTTTTTGTTAAGACTAACAATGCAATCAGTTGAAGGAGTGGTGGATGATTAATTTTCATATGAACACTTATTTTCTCTAAATGTACACATTCCATGGTATGTTGATATTGCCAATAATTTGGTAACAAGGAAGATTCCATCACACTTTTCTCTAAGAGAAAAGAGACAGTTGGTACACAAATGCTTCCCATACTCTTGGGTATCTAGTTATCTATTTTACATTGGCCCTGATAACATCATGAGAAGATGTATAAAGGAAGCTGAAATCTTTGACATCATGAAGGCATGCCATGATGAGCCATGTGGAGGTCATTTTGCAACAAAAATAACAACCTTTAAGATCTTCACAATTGGCTTTTATTGGCCAAGTTTGTATAAATATTTTGTTAAATACACAAGGAGTTGTGATAGGTGTCAAAGGATGGGAAGACCAACAAAGAGTGATGAAATGCCATTGCTGCCTCAGTTGACATTAGATCCTTTTGATAAATGGGGTCTAGATTTTATTGGACCAATCTCACCTACTTCCAACAACAAGGAATAAATTCTTGTTTGTATTGATTACTTGACTAAGTGGTTGGAAGTAAAGGTCTTACAATTTTCTAGAGATGGCAATATGGATAAATTCTTATATGAGGATATATTTACTAGGTATGGAGTACCTAGAGAAATAGTCACTGATCAGGGACCACAATTTACTTTTGATCTAATCACCAAATTGGTTGAGGAATATCAAATTAGACACAAAAAGTCAACACCATACCACCCTCAAGCTAATGGTCAGGTAGAAGTCACTAATAGGGAGATTGAAAGTATTCTCACCCAGATAGTACAACTACATAGGAGAGATTGGGTTGTAAGGTAACTTGAAGCAATATGGGATTATAGAACAACTTGGAAAACCACCACTGGTTTTACACCTTATAAGTTAGTATATGGTAAGACAACAATCCTTCCTATTGAGTTTGAATATAAAACACTAAGGATAGCAATAGAACTAGAAATGGATTTGATAGAAGCTCAAAAGGAAAGGTTGCATACCTTAAATGGATTGGATGAGATAAGGATGGAAGCAATCCATCATACTGAGGTAGTACAACAACAAAGGATGAAGTGGCATGATAAGTACATTAAAACCAAGGAGTTCATTGCGGGGGACTAGGCACTGTTATATGATTCAAGGTATAAAAATTTCAAAGGAAAATTTTAGTCTAGATGGTTGGGTCCCTATGAAATTAATCACGTTTATCCTAATGGGGTAGTCTAGTTACACACCATTGATACAGTCAAATTTTCACTTCTTGTAAATGACCATAGATTGAAGTTATATAAGAAGCCATTACAGAAGGATGATTCCATATTTTCCCTGTTTCAACAATATGGTGCTTGTAGTGAACCAAATACAAAATCTGACACACAGAGTGATACTTCAGCAATGCATGATATACCAGGCACATCTAGTGACCCAGTGATTGAGCTACACAACTCAATCCATGAGATCGCTCGGGATTAATTTATCATTTTCTCTCATAAGAACACACTGAACATTATAATAATGTTCAAAATATCTTTAGAGAGACCTATTTTTCAACATTCACAGAGGGTCCTGATGTCGTAGGGACCTATAGCTTAATAGTTGTCAACATTCAGAATGGGCCTTGAAACTTCATGTACCTATAGCACCATCTAGAAACAAAAAATAAAATTGAAATTAGTTGGAACCATATTCATTGCAAGTTCACACACATTCATTTCACAATATCCACATGTAATATCCATCACTTCACAATAAGTACCCATAACATAATTATTTTGCTACCCACTCAAATTTCAAATACTCGAGTTGTCACATCACCAACTCATATCTGTAATACCCATCCCATCATTTGCACATACCACCCCACTATTCATTACCTTGCAATTAATTTTTGTCAAATCAAATCAACAAACAAATACATTCTTTTTAGTTTACATGTGTGATGCATAGTTATCTCCACTGGTCGGTACTTCAGGTATGCTATCATGATTAATATAGTTTTCTTTAAAGTTTCATTATGTCTTTCGTATTAATTCATGCATGCAAACTATTAATATCACCATTTTCCATCATTTCATATTTTAATCACCTTCTAATCAAAACATGAAGAGAGGTCACTTCACCAATTCAATTGGGGGGAGGGTACAACTTAGCCAGCCTAGTCAATCTTTTCAAAATTTTCCACCTAAATTAAAATCAATGGATAGAAACGATATGCAAAACCCTTTGAATTATATCTCATTTTTGTTGCCATTTCCAATTGCTAAATTTCAATCCCTGAGAACCTGAGCTTAGTCTAAACTAGAGTCAAACTTAGAACCTATTTATGAGCTTGAATGAAGTTGGTATTGAGAAGGGGAGCTTGCAGTATGGTATGCCAATAAAAATATACAAGGAAACAAAAGGAAAGTGAAGGGATTTTGAAGGTGGTAGAGAAGATTGAGCTACATTTCCAAACCTGAATTGAATACATTGAGCAAAGAAAGTAAGCTAGAATGGGAGGTGATGTCATAAGAAAGGAGCCAACAACTCATCAGTAAATTCTATAGGATGTAATAGTTTTACCCTTTTTACCAGGGTTGACTAGCTCGACTACTTCTTGAAGTTAAAAAAATTCAGTGATGATATGACAAGAAGGTTTGCATCTACTCTTGAATATGATGAAGCTATGGTAAAAGGAATTTCAATAGATGCATCTGAGACTACCATTGTATAGGTCACTAGGTTACCAAGAATAGGGGCAAAATTTCCAGCACAAGCTGAAGCAATTGCAGCTAGGGAAGAATTTTGTATATGAGGAGACGAATTAGACTCATCATCACAAGGTACAAAGATACTTTCTCTCCCCTGGTTATGGGAAAATTGTGCTTCTTATATTGTCGTATACATCACCTGTGATGGTATGCAAAACATTTTGTATACAATTCATTTCAAATTACTTAATCATCTTAGGCATAATAGGTTAGTGAATGCACAAAACTTTTTTAACAATTTGTTGAAACAGATGGCATTAGAATACCAAAGAAAAAAAAGTGACAATTCTTTGTCTCATCACTGTTTAATTGCTTTATTTATAAAGAGAAGTTTAAGGATTCGATACCCAAAAGTGAACTGGGAGGACTTTAAGGAATGTATAGATATTAACAATTTGTTGGATGCACCTATAGTGTCTGAGGATGCAAAACCCCAAAATGAACCTGTAGAGGAAAACCCTCACATCTCACTTGTGGCTTCACCTACCCATAGCCAAGGTGAGCATGAAGAACCTAAAGAATGAGGAAATACCATCTTCTTCAAGATCACAAAAATAAAAGAGTTGGAGAGGCATTGCATCCACCTCCTCTACACCCTCTAAACCAGAAGAAAGGAAGGATACTCCAAAGAAAAAGAGGGATATTCAAGGAAAGAAAGAGGATGTTCCGAAGAAAAAGAAGAGTGTTCAAAAGGAAAAGAAGAAAATTGAGAAAGAAATAATCACACCCAGACACTCTAGAAGATTAAGGAGACAAGGTGCCATGAAGGAAAATATAAAATAACTAGAGGAAGAAGAAAAGAGCAAGGAATAGTAACAAGAAGATGTCCTGATTGTAGAAACATACTATGAGGTAAAGGGGGATAACACTGGTAATGTGAATATTCCAGATAAAAGGAAAAGATATGTACTAACAACTTTTTATTCAAAATTAGAAGATATATTTACTGCTAAGAAACTATTGATAAAAACCCTAGATAGTCCCATTCATGGAGACTATGAAGGAGAGGGTAATGAGAAATTTGTAGATACAAAAGAAGTGTACATAGAAGAAATAGATGTAAAGAAAGAACTCCAAGAGGTATTGGATAGGATTAAAAAATTGGAGGAGTTAGTGAAAAATTATGAACAAAAGGACAAGGAAAGAGAAGAAAAAATGTAGGAGATGGAGGAGAAGCTGTAGTTGTAAAGCCATGGCACTAAACTTGATTTGTTGGCACAATTGGCCATGACTAAAATAGGGGATAAAGAACTAGAAATGCCATATCAAAAACCTCCTTCACTTAGAACTCCTAATTACCACACAACCTTGTCACTTGGCTATGAATTGTGGAAAGTGACTAATGAGCTTGCATATGAAAAGGAGAAATGGAAGAAAGAAAAGGAATAATATGTAAAGGAACTAGAAAAGAGAGATATGGAGTTGAATAGATCAGTAGTTTGATTGGAGGAAGTAGCAGATAAAGCTACACATATTGTCAGATGCAGACCTCCACCGAGAACATATGCATTATTTTTACCAGAAATATTCCTATGCTTTCAGTTTAGCAGGTTAATTAGCAAAAAATATGTTGGTATGAGTAGAAATTCTGAGTTTCTTGAATTTTTTGCTGCTTCTACACCTGAAGAACATGATCAATTGTGTGAGTTTTATTTACACAACTATGTAGTTACAAATGAGATATAATGAAACCCTCTAATGTTTGTAGGGGATCTTCAAATATGAGCACTTGCATCCTATATAGAAATGAACAGCTCAGGGGTGAGATAATGGAAGAGTATGAAGAAAAAGAGAAATCAATGGCTCTTCCCATAAGAAAATAGGCTAAAAACTTTGATGCAGTCATTGATGAATGGTTGAAATTCATTAATCACAAAGGGGTGAGCAAGAAAATCATGAAACTCAAGAAGGTAGATTATGAAAGAATGCAGATGTTAGCTGTTGGTATAAGAAAACAGTGCTACAAAAATGTACAGATCAGGTGGAATAGTTTGACCCCTGAATTACAATAGAAGAAACCACATTATGTGTATAATTTCACTACTATGCTTCAAAGAGTACATAAGTATATAGAAATTGGAGTCAAAAAAAGGAGTTTACTGTGTACTGCTCACCTTTCACCCCCTTATTCTCCTCTATCTAGTTCCACACTGGAATGGGTGATGAATGAGAGAAAGCATGAGTTATTAGAATGAGGTGGTTAATAGTATATCAAGGTTTCTATTTGAAACAAATTCAGGGGTGAATGCGCTATGGACTGAAAGTATGTTTGCATTTTGTAGTACAATCAAGATCCATAGTGTTTTTCTTGGGACAAGCAAAAGGCTAGTTGGGGAGATGATAGGTCCAAATAATAGCTCATTTTCATTCTTTTCATACATTTTGGAGACTTTTTAGATATTATACTTTTCGGGAAACAATGCTCCTATATTATACCATCCTTTCATATCTATTATGCACGACTTTGAAACTAAAATATAATGATGGGAATATGGTTATAATATATGATTATTGTATGGTTTCTATGAAGATATGTATGAAATGTTAATGGAATGCTATGTTTTCATTGTGATAATTAGTCTTGTGTACATGCTTTATGGAATTAACCTTTTGCAGCCAAAGAGGAATTGTATATCACTAAATAGCTGTAGGATGAACCCAATAATAAAATGAGATTGGGATAGCAAAATAAAGGAGTTCCAAATTAAGATGAACGTGCGGATGATTTTTTATTTAAAGGAACTGATAAAGGCTGAACGCATTATTATAACCAGTTAATAAGCGCTGAAGAATAGGTCTCCTTTACTTATAGAATTTTGACAAATGTTTGTATGTTTACATGCAATTCTATTTTGATAGGGTTTTGGTCCTATTAGGATTCTTTTTCCTTTTTAGTTATAGGTTAAATAAATCAATCTTGACTCTACACTCTAATATCTGGGAGTAGAGTTAATGATTTCAGTTCGTTGTTGCTTTGAATAAAATTCCCTCAAACTTGTATATAGTTGTTGGTGGAATCTGTAGATAAGTTATTTTTTTCAGTTTTATCTTACCAGTTATTTTCAGTTCAATACATGATGAATATTCAAAATGATTGAATACAATTTGTGGAAAAATCTTGTGTAATCTTCATGATATGCAATGAATGGAGTTAATATTATTAGATGTATAGAATTTTTTAGTTAGGTTTGGGTTCAGTTAAAGTGAGAACAACCACTTGAGCAGGCCACTCAAGGTACTATTCCTCACTTCATTTTTAGTTTTCATTTATGTTTAATAGCTATTTTTCATTTATCATTACTTCATGAACTATATGCAAGTTAACTAAAATCTCATATCTTGCTTATTGTAATGAATACTTATGAATATGCATGCAGTGGTTAACCAATAGTACTTTGGAGGTTAATTTAGTTGAGTCATTAGTTTTTATTAGTTTTGAGTTGACATAGTACTATTTTATTAGCAACAATTTAGTTATAGTCTAAGCTATAGGTACCCATAGCCACTAGTTTTGGTTATGTCTTTTACTATTTTACAATTTTGTGCATTTACAACAAGTAGAATCATTTGGATAGGATAGTTTAAGTAACTTTGAGTCTCTAAAGGAATACATAATGTTGCACCATCACAAGTTTACAAACCTTGGGGTTGACAATTTAATGTATTCTTAAGCAATGTTAAGTGGATTATTTAGCAGATAAATCTCTGAATTGCATAGGTTCTGAATTGGACCTTGAAAAAACATTGGGGTTTAGACCCCCATAGGACAGGTAGGTAGAGATATAGGGGATAGATAAATAGAGGAATGAGGGGAGGGATGGAGGAAGGAGGATAAGGAGGGGAGATAAAGAAGGATAGAGAAAGAGAGGAAAGGTGGAGGTATATAGAGGAAGGGGGGGAGGGGATAATGGATGGAGGAATGGATAGAGAGATGGAGAGGGGAGATAGAGAGAAGTAGATAGGGAAGGAGAGAGCGAGGGAGACATGGGGAGGTAGGGTGAGAAAGGTGAGAGAGAGGTGAGATAAAGAGAAACAAAGAGAAACAAAGAGAGAGAGGGGGGAGAGAGAGGTGAGAAAGAAAGGAGGGAGAGTGGGAGAGAGAGGGCAGGGAGGTGGTGGCACTATTTTCAACTTGTGCGACTCCCCTTGTGATTGCCATTAGTTATAACTAACCTGAGAGATCTTAATGGTGCATCATGCTCAAGACCTTCTATAAGTTGCAAAATCCCCTTGCTAGGTTACAACCAAAAGATCCATTTTCAAACCCCAAAAGTGGCTAAGTGTTGTGGTTTCATACTTTTGAGTTCTTGTTTCCCTACTTCCTTGCATACTCCCTTTGTTTCCTTCTTTTCCTCCCCTTCTACCAAGTCTCGATCCCTTTAAAAATCAACTAAGTTTCAATGTTTTTGGTTTTGGGGATTGGGCTTACCTCTTACCTCTTACATTGTTTTCGTAAGAGCTATTTGACCCTTCTAACCCCTAATTCTTGAAAGACCTTTGAAAGATGACTAAGTGCTAGCCTTTTGTAAATCAGGGATTGGTCATCCCTCTTACCTCTTCTTCCCTTCTTCGTAGTCGTTAAGTCTTCTTCACAACCCTTGACCCCCAATATGCCCTATGAAGAGTGATTGAGTGTCAACCTTTTGAGTATCGAGGATCATCCTTACCCTTCACCTCTTACCTTTATTATGGTAAGAGGTAAGCCAACCTTCCATCACCCAATTCTTGATCCCTTCTTCCAAAAGTTGAAAAATTGACTGTGTCAAACTTTCAAGGATTAGGGATCAAACTTGCCCTTTACCTCTTAACATTGTTAATGTAAGAGGTAAGAGATCCTTCAAAGCCCGATCTCTGATGAGTCCTTCAAAAGATTCGACCGTCACAAATTTTTGAAAGTTGGGGATCAAATTTCCTTCTTTTCTCTTACTTCCTTTCAGTAGGAAGTAATCCCTCCTCTCGACCTCTAAAGCCTGATGCCAATGTTAATGAAGTGTATTAGGTATGAAGAATTCCAAAAAGCTAGATGTCTGATGGGGATAGTTTTTCAAGCTTGTGGTAAATTTAATGTTATTCTAGTAGTTATTTTGGGCTTGAAAATTCTGCTATACTCATGATTTGATGTGTTTAGCCATGAACACCATTAATGTTGCAACAAATTTTTGGGTGACTTGATTTGATATTTGGGAGGACAAGGATGATCTTTAATACTATTTATGCCAGCTCTCATTGGGATGAGGTGTTCCCATGCTTCTTTATGGGTTGCAGGCATCCTTTCTATTAGAGGTCTCTTCCTTGTCATGATTTGTTGTTGGTTTTCTAGGTTTTCTTCATTGCTTGTGTAGGAGCCTAGTATAGATGTCAAGATCATTAATGATGGGTGTCTTCTTAAAGATAGACATAATTTTCTCTTGTGCATATATTTTTTAACCTTGGGTAAACCTTAGTTGGGTTAGGGTTTGTGCTTAGTCGAGTTTTGAGTTATGCCTCAACTATAAAGGCAAGTTTTGTTGTCTTTGTAAGGGTTTGGAGTTTTTTTCTCCTTTCCACTGTTCTAAGGTTTTGGTCCTAGGATGCTATGTATAGAAATTGTATTATTGGAAGGTGAAGATCTATGTTTGTAAGCTATTACATGACACTGACTTTGTATATTGTAAATGTGGCATATATGAATATATGTTGGTATGTAGTTGTCTCTAGCTCTGAAATATAATGTCTTTGAATCTTAATAGCAAGGTTATTTTAGGTTCTTCAAACACAATTTTTGTTTGAACTATTTATCTATTTGCTTGTCATTCAAGGAGTGATGTACATGCTTGCATGAAGATAGTGAAGATATTGTGTTTTCAAATGGATCTATAAGTAGATTTGTATAGTAGGCTTGTGTAGGTAAAGTTATCACAAGGTGATTATCTATTCAAAAGAAACCAAATATATTTTTGGTTTTTTCATCATACAATGCATAACATATGACTCTATAGCCCAAGGTAGAAACTGGTCTTGCATGGTTTTCCTCCTTCATCCTCAAAAACAAAATTTATATTCAAAAAATATTTTCCCAATTTTATTAGTTTAGATTTAATTTATGTTTCTTACTTCATACCTAAACTTAAATGAGAACAAGGGGCCGTGTAACTAGCCCTATAGGCCCTTTTCATCTATATGAAGAGTATTTGCTAGACACTGTGATAAAATCACAACTTCTTGTATGCATCCAATGTCATATAGGGATACCCACCTAGGCCCTATAAAGCCTGAAGTGCAAGGGAGAAAAGTGTTAAATCCATCTCATATTCATTGGCCCCTAATATTGAAGCACTTGAGCAAAAGAATTGGCTATCCTTTAGAGGGTTTTCAAGGTTCAGCGAGAAAAAACACCAACAGATTGGCGACTTTTCTAGGGGATGAATAATGAATCTTTGGTTATATATGTTACTATAAGAGTTGAAGCTCCCCATCTGAGCCACCAACAGATTGGTGACTCTGCTAGGTAAAATAAATAATCATCCATTAAAGAAGAGTCAAATTTTCCAAGGAACTTCATACTTGAAGAAGGAACTTGTTACAACATTTTTTGTGGGTTCTTGAAGTTTGGTACTCTCGTAGTGGAGAGAACTTAGAAATAACCTAGATCTTAGAAGGATCTTCTTGCTGCTTGAAGATCTTGTCCTCTTTTAAGAGGTGTCGACTCTACAACAAGATTTTACATCATCAAAAGAGTTTGGTTGCAATAGTTTTTAGGTATTCGTCCATCGATGTATTTTGTATGAAGGTCAACAATAAAGTTCTAGTAAATATTGTCTCTTATTCAGTACTTTAAGACACTAGTATAAAATGGAGTAGAGAAAGTTTGATATTTTGAAGTAGATAGTTGTAGAGGGATAGATCTTATTTTATAAAAATGTATAGACAATTTGGCTCCCCCTCTACAAGCTATTATGCCTTAACTGAACCACAGTCATACCCTCAAAGAAAAGTGTTCTCTACTAAAAGATATAAGCCTTTGGATTTCAATAAAATTTAAGGTTATCCACACTTTTTTCCTAGAAAAAAATGAATAATTTTGTAAGTTTAGAGGAGGTTAT
>VDFB02000015.1:155759975-155809097 GCA_007258455.2 Sequoia sempervirens
GCAGACTTGAACCTAAAATAGAATGATGGGAACATGGTTATAATATACTAGTATTGTATGGTTTATATGAAGATATTTATGAAATTTTAATGGAATGCTATGTTTTGATTGTGATAGTTAGTCTTGTGTACATGCTTTATGGAATTAACCTTTTTGTAGCCAAAGAGGAACTATGGCACGCGATAGTTGTAAGATGAACCCGTAGCAAAAGGAGATTGGGACAACGAAATAGAGGAGTTCTAGATTAAGCTGAACGTGATGACTGTTAATTAAAGGCACTTGACGAAGGTTGAACATGTGTTATTATAACTAGTTAATAAGTGTTGAAGAAGATGACTCCTTTATTTATAGGATTTTGACAAATGTTTGTATGTTTACATGCAATTCTGTTTCAACAGAGTTTTAGTCCTATTAGGATTCTTCTTTCTTTTTAGTTATAGGTTGAATAAATCAATATTAACTCTACACTCTAATATCTAGGAGTGGAGTTAATGATTTTAGTTAGTTTTTTCTTTGAATAACATTCCCTCAAGCTTGTATATAGTTGTTGGTTGAATCCATAGATAAGTTAGTTGGTTTTTCAGTTTTATGTTACCAATTATTTTTAGTTTCAATACATGATGAACATTTAGAATGATTGAATACAATCCGTGGAAAGATCTTGTGCAATCTTCATGATATGCAATGAATGGAGCTAGTCTTATTAGTTGTGTAGAATCTGCTAGTTAGATTTGGGTTCAGTTAAAGTGAGAATAACCACTTGAGTAGGCCACTCAAGGTATTGTTCCTCACTTCATTTTTCAGATTTTCATTTTTTTTAATAGCTTTTTTTCATTTATCATTACTTCATGAACTATATGCAAGTTAACTAGAATCGCATATCTTGCTTGTTGTTAATCAATTCTTATGAATATGCATGCAACGGTTAACCGGTAGTACTTTGAAGGTTAATTTAGTTGAGTCATTAGTTTTTATTAGTTTTTGAGTTGACATAGTACTATTTTATTAGCAACAGTTTAGTTACAATCTAAGTTGTAGGTACCCATAGCCAATAGTTTTGGTTATGTCTTTTACTATTTTACAATTTTGTGAATTTCCATCAAGTAGAATCATTTGGATAGGATATTTTAAGTATTTTTGAGTCTCTGGAGGAATATATAATGTTGCACCATCACAAGTTTACAAACCTTGGGTTGACATTTTAATGTAGTCTTAAGCAATGTTGAGTGGACTGTTCAACAGATAAACCTTTGAATTGTGTAGGTTCTACCAAGTTTTAAAAAAATTAGCTTATAGTATACATTTTTGGTGCCATTTTCGAGGATGGTGCTATCTTCATAGACTTGTTTTTATAGTTTTCATAGTTAACTTTTGTTTCTAACATTAGGACTGCTAGACTTAATCTTTTTCCAACACTAAAGATACACTAACATTGTGCAGGATCACTATGTTATAAAGCCATATTTCATGTATGTGGAGGCAGAGAGATCCCTTGGGTAGATTCCTTCCCTCTACACACCAAGAAGCTATATCAGAAATTAGTGAATCCAGTACTTAGAGCGAGGGTATCATTGAAGAAGAAATTTTCTTATCACCAAAATCTAGCACACATATAGAAGGAACATATCGCACTATGGTAGATGTAGTGGATGATGATCCTAAACGTGCCACCTTTGAGTTCCCAATCACTAACTAGGAAAGGGCTACAGTGTTGAAGAACATCCCTCCTTTAGCCTTACCAATATTTTATGGGTTAATGACTAGGGACCAAGATACATTTCTCTTTGAATTTGATGTCCAATGCAGAAGTTATAACTATACTTCTAATGCTCATAGGATCAAACTCTTCCCTGCAACTCTAGAGGATGCAACCCTAAGATGGTTCATGGGATTACGTAAGGATGTTGTGCCTGATTGTGGCACTATGAAGACATTGTTCTTATAAAAGTATTAGGACTATTGTAGGGGACCTACCAAAAGGAAATTTGACATTTTTAGAATTCCATGGGAGGATGAACCACTAGAAGATTATGTGGAGAGATTTCGGTTTGCTTTGAAGAAAAACACATAGAGCAAGTTGTTAGAAGAGTCCCTCAAGTTAGTCTTTTTGAGGGGAGCCAATGATGACTGCATGGATTCCTTGAACCTCATTGGGAAAGGATATATTTCACATATACCATTTCAAGAAATTTGTAAGGTCTATAGGAATTATTCTAGGACCTTCACTAAAAGGCCGAGAGGAGATAAGACATCCACTATTGGCAAATCATCTGCAGGGGTTTCAAAGATAGAGTTAAGAAACTTGTTGTCCAACATGAAGGAGGACATTATTATCCATTTGGAAACTCAATTGGATACTCTCCACATCAAGAAGAAGTAGGAGGAAGTTGAGGCTATGCTCAAATATTGTCCAAGTTGTAGGCAAAGAAAAGAAAATTGCAAAGGTAAAAGAGTGGCTAGTATCCAACAAGATAAAGTTGAGAAACCTGATTTTCATCCAATTGAAGGAGATGAGGGACAAATCTTTTATATAGCACAAAGTAGGTCATGGAAACAACAATAAGGCATGCCACAAGACCCCCTTAGCTTTAATTCATCCTTTCCTATTAGGAATCAAAACTTCTCTGCTTGGAATTCCCAGGCCAACAAACCAAAATTAATGGAAAAACCCTCAATAGTGGCCACAATCTCAACCAAATTGGAACCAACAACCAAACCCTTGGTCACAAAAAAAAATTTCAGGGATCCAATTACAATCCACAATGGCCAAGACATCAAAATTAGTGGCAACCTCAATGGAAAAAAGGCCAGTAGTGGCAGTAGCAAAATATGAACTATCATCAACCTATGCTCCCTCCTCCACCATAAAAAAAGCTATAATTCCTCCATCAAACCCTACATCCTAGCCACTCAATCAACCAAAAATACCTACCCAACCTACACCTAACCCTAACACTAAGCCTTCTCAACAAGATTATACTAATGAAGCTATGCAATACCCCACTTATGGGGTAGAGGTGAGTGATGTCCACCTCAAATTAGGAAAACAACTTGTTGGACCTTCATCCCCTAAAATTACAGAAATGTAGGATGAGAAACCTGCAATTGAAGCTTCAGAAAATTCACCTTTGGAACCTAATTGAAATTAGGTACACCAGATACCTCAAGCCCAAAGCCACCTTTTCCTGAATGCCTAGATATTCAAAAGTGTCACACACGAGCTGAGATAGATCTTTTAGGTCAGCATCATGATACCACTCATCCAAGCTATAAAATACATCCCTATCTATATCAAAATTGTGAGGGATTTGTCTTAAGAAACCAGGAAGGAAAAGAAAAGATCCTCAGACAGTCCATTTCTTGGGAAACCTTACAGATATCATGTTAGGGAACATTACTATCCCTAAGTATATAGATAGACTTGGGGGAAACAATCAATTCTATGACAAAAGAAACAGTGTAATTACTTTAGTTAGCCAACCTTAGGCCTACACAAACTGTCTTATAGCTAGTTGATAGTTTGATGGTCAAGCCTAAAGGAATCATTGAAGACTTAGTTATTTCATTGGATTCTTGGGAATATCCTACTAATTTTATAGTTCTACAACCAAAGGTTAATCTTGTAGGTTACCCACTCATCCTAGGCAGACCTCGGTTAGCTACAACCAATGCATTTATAGGTTGTAGGTCTGGAAAAATGATAATATCAAAAGGGACAATCACCAAGAACTTGGTTCTCTATCCTCCATCCCAACCTTATATTGACCTTGAGCACACTATTTGACCCACTTTGGATGAGGAAGATAACTATTCTCTGCAAACATTGATGACTATAGAGCGCAACCCTTTGTTAGATGACTAGGATGAAGATGAGCCCATTTCTCACATAATCCAAAATCTCTATAGTAGGAGCCCACAACAAGAAGACTACCTCATATGCCTACAAGACCCCTTGCAAAGTATTATACCCACTAATTCTATAGAAGAAAATTCTTAGATCTTTCATTCATTACTACCTCAAAAATATGTACCCATCATGTTGATTCTTGACCTCTCATCTGTCCAAGAATTATCCAAGGAATTAGAAATCATGCCAGAAAAAATGTTAAACAAAACAATGCCTTGACATAAGAGCAATAAAATTCTTTGCACATAGTGTTGTAGGCACAAGATTTATATCAATGATGGTTATAGACCCATTTGACAACCTCAGAGACGTATGAATCTTGCTTTAAGGGAGATAGTGAAAGTTGAACTACAAAAGCCCCTTGATGCAGGTTTTATCTACCCTATATCAGACAGTGAATGGGTATCACCTTTAGTAATTGTTCCCAAGAAAGGTAGGAAACATATATTTTTTGTAGACTAAGGAATTGAATATGACAACTAGGAAGGACCATTTTCCTTTGCCCTTCATAGATCAAGTACTTGATTCTCTACCCGGGAAAAAGTACTTCTCATTTCTAGATGGTTTTAGTGGTTACAACCAGATTAAAATTGCTCTAGAGGATCAGGAAAAAACTACATTCACATGTCCTTGGGGAACTTATGCCTACTATGTTCTTCCCTTCAGCTTATGCAATGCTCCAACTACCTTTTAAAGAGTAGTACTTAGCATATTTTTTGATTATGCACATGATTGTATGGAGATATACATGGATGATTTCACTACCTATGGTGAAAATTATGAGGATGCTCTCAATAATCTGGAAATAGTATTGAAAAGGTGTAAAGAACACAACCTATCACTCAACAATGAAAAGTGTTCCATGATGGTGACACAAGGAATTGTATTGGGAAAATTTATATCTAGTACAATAATTCAGGTTGATCCACATAAGATAGAAATAATATCTACATTACCTATTCCACAAAAGCAAAGAGATATTAGAAGCTTCCTTGGTCATGCAAGCTACTATAGGCAGTTTATTAAAGATTTTAGTAAGATTGCTACACCATTATTTGTTTTGTTGAGTAAGGACATTGAATTTTAATGGACATCAGAGTGTCAACATTTCTTTGAAGAGATGAAGAAAGCCCTGACTCAAGCACCTATTTTGAGAGGTCCTAATTGGACTCTACCCTTTCATATACATACAAATGCTTCAAATTTTGTCATTTGAGTAGTTTTGGGTCAAAAGGAAGGTAATAAAGAGTATGCAATTTACATCAAAAAATAAATGCTTGCAGTGGTGTATGCTATTAATAAATTCAAGCACTATATCGTTGGTTATTTAATCTTTGTCCATAAAAACCACACAACAATAAGATATTTGATGAACAAGCTAGTAGTTGGAGGTAGATTGGTAAGATGGCTACTTCTTATGCAAGAATTTGACATTAACATAGTGGATAAACTTGGCAAAGCCAATGTAGTGGCAGATTTTTTGTTAAGACTAACAATGCAATCAGTTGAAGGAGTGGTGGATGATTAATTTTCATATGAACACTTATTTTCTCTAAATGTACACATTCCATGGTATGTTGATATTGCCAATAATTTGGTAACAAGGAAGATTCCATCACACTTTTCTCTAAGAGAAAAGAGACAGTTGGTACACAAATGCTTCCCATACTCTTGGGTATCTAGTTATCTATTTTACATTGGCCCTGATAACATCATGAGAAGATGTATAAAGGAAGCTGAAATCTTTGACATCATGAAGGCATGCCATGATGAGCCATGTGGAGGTCATTTTGCAACAAAAATAACAACCTTTAAGATCTTCACAATTGGCTTTTATTGGCCAAGTTTGTATAAATATTTTGTTAAATACACAAGGAGTTGTGATAGGTGTCAAAGGATGGGAAGACCAACAAAGAGTGATGAAATGCCATTGCTGCCTCAGTTGACATTAGATCCTTTTGATAAATGGGGTCTAGATTTTATTGGACCAATCTCACCTACTTCCAACAACAAGGAATAAATTCTTGTTTGTATTGATTACTTGACTAAGTGGTTGGAAGTAAAGGTCTTACAATTTTCTAGAGATGGCAATATGGATAAATTCTTATATGAGGATATATTTACTAGGTATGGAGTACCTAGAGAAATAGTCACTGATCAGGGACCACAATTTACTTTTGATCTAATCACCAAACTAGTTGAGGAATATCAAATTAGACACAAGAATTCAACACCATACCACCCTTAGGCTAATGGTCAGGTAGAAGTCACTAATAGGAAGATTGAAAGTATTCTCACCAAAACAATATAGCTACATAGGAGAGATTGGGTTGCAAGGTTACTTGAAGCAATATGGGCATACAAAACAACTTTGAAAACCACCACTGGTTTTACACCTTATGAGTTAGTAAATGGTAATACAATAGTCCTTCCTATTGATTTTGAATGTAAAACACTAAAGACAATAGTATAATTGGAAATAGACTTGATAGAATCTCAAAAGGAAAGGTTGCATACTTTAAATGAATTGGATGAGATAAGGATGGAAGCAATCCATCATACTGAGGTAGTACAACAAAAAAGGATGAAGTGGCATGATCAGTACATTAAAACCAAGGAGTTCACTGTGGGGGATTGGGAACTATTATATGATTCAAGGTATAAATATTTCAATGGAAAATTTTAGTCTAGATGGTTGGGCCCCTATGAAATTGGTCAAATTTATCCTAATGGGGCAGTCTAGTTACACACCATTAATGTAGTCAGATTTTCACTTCTTGTAAACGACCATAGATTGAAGTTATATAAGAATTCATTACAGAAGGATGATTTCATATTTTCCTTATTTCAATAATATGGTGCTCGCAGTGAACCAAATACAAAATATGGCACACAAATTGATACTCCAGGCACACAAATTGATACTTCAACAACGCATGATATACTAGGCACATCTAGTGACCCAGTGATTGATCTACACAGCTCAATCCTTGAGATCACTTAGGATTAATTTATCATTTTCTCTAACAAGTACATTGATAGGGAAGGGTTGGATGGAACACTCACTGTCCCATGCTCTGGGTCACACCTTGGCAAACCCCTCTGGTGTCACTCTCCATCTTCTTAACCTATAGGCCCTATAGATTATTAGGCACCCCTGGTTCTCCTGGCCAACCCTCCTATCATCTACATTCACCTAACCAAGCCAATCTTGGTGCTTTATCCTCCATTCTCTCCTTAGCCCTTAATCTTCCTAAAGGCTAGCTAACTCTCCAAACCTCACTAACTTATTGTAGGGGTGTGTGGTGTCTTCTATAGCTTCAAAACCATCCCTCTATGGTTCTTGATCAATCACAAGACTTCAATTCCTCATCGCTTCCACCAAACCCTATTCTAGGGTTTAAGAAGGGCTACTAGCCCTTGATCCCCTATTTGGCCTCTTAACCCGGGAGAATAGGCTAAATCTCCTATCTAACTAATGAACACCACAAACTTCCTTCTGAGACCCTAGTTCATTTTCTAACCTCTCAAGGATTTTTGAGGTTTCAGGCTTTCTCAGTCCGTACACAGGCGTAACCCTGATTTTGTGAGAATTAGGGCTTTTTAGGCCATTTCTTGACCTCACCATGAACTGTCTGCTTCTTTCAGCCACCAAATGGACTGGTGAAGACTCTGCCTTCCTAAAAAACCTTTGTAAGGTCTCCTGCAACCACCACAAAACTTGGGTTGCCTAGGAATGGTCACCCCTGTTGCATTAGTGTTAGTTTTTACTATCTTTCTTAGTCGGGCACAGTCAAGCTCGCCTAGGAGAAGACCCTTTTCATGAAACCTTTCCTCCTACCACCTCCTACACCTATCCTATATACAGGAATGGAGCTTAGCCTCATTCCCCATGGGCTATACACTAGGTATAGTGAGAAACAAAGGACTAAGACTCCATGAATATCAGCCTACTGGACTGATCAACAAAGAAAAGAAACAAACCTACTAAGAACAAAGCTTGAAAATGATGAAACAACACTATTGATGACCACAAAAAGCTTGCAAAAGGAATACCACACGTGCCACACTCAGTTCAATGCCTGGAACCCTCCATTAACATAGTAAGAAGAACTAAAAACCAGAAAATTGCAAGAACTTCATTGCTTCTCCATGTAATCTGCAAACTCCAAAATGGTACAACAGTTTCCAACCAACCAACCCCCATTCCAGGTCGAGGGCCACCTTTTAAAGGTTCCCAAAGTAGTTACACTCCCTTGGTCGGACCTTCTAATGATCAAATAGCAAAAGTTGAAAAACCCACTGTGTTTTCCAACTTTTCCCAAATGTTGCCAACCTAAGCCAAATGAGGAACTACACTCAACTATCCTTTTCACCTCTTGTTACATTAATTACAATAGATCAAGATTTATTCAAAATCCACAAATGCTAACTAAATGGTCAACATGATCTTGAAGTATTAAAGTTTCAAAATTTCATGCTAGGCTTCCAAATTTGCCTAGTGCTACCTGATGTTGCCTTGGTGCTCCTGCACCACACTGCACATTATATAATAATTTTCAAAATATCTTTAGAGGGACCTATTTTTCAACATTCACAGAGGGTCCTAATGTCATAGGGCCTTGTAGCTTAATAGTTTTCATCATTCAAAATGAGCCTTGACACTTCAGGTACCTGTATCAACATTTGGCAACATAAAAGAAAATTCAAATTAGTTGGCACCATATTCACTACAATTTCACGTGCATTCATTTCACAATGTCCACATGTAATATCCATCACTTCACAATAAGTACCCACAACATAATTCTTTTGTTGCCCACTCACATTTCAAATACTCGAGTTGTCACATCACCAGCTCATATCTTCAATACCCGTCCCATCATTTTCACCTGCCGCCCCACAATACATTACCTTGTAGTTAATTTTTGTCAAATCAAATCAACAAACAAATACATTCTTTTTAGTTTACACACATGGCACATAGTTATCTCTTTTGATTGGTACTTTAGGTAAGCTATCATGATTAATATAGTCTTCTTTAAAGTTTCATTATATCTTCGTATTAATTCATGCATGCAAACTATTAATATCACCATTTTCCATCATTTTATATTTTAACCACCTTCCAATCAAAACGTGAAGTGAGGTCACTTCACCAATTAAGTTGGGGGGAGGGTACAACCTAGTCAATCTTTTTGAAATCTGCTACATAAATTAAAATCAATGGATAGAAATGACATGCAAAACCCTCCAAATTATATCTCATTTTTCTACCATTTCCAATTGCTAAATTTCAAACCTGAGAACTTGAGCTTAATCTAAACCAGAGTCAAACTTAGAACCTATTTATGAGCTTGAATTAAGCTAGTATTGAGAAGGGAAACCTGCAATACAGTATGCCAGTAAAAATATATGAGGAAATAGAAGGAACAGAAGGAAAGTGAAGGGTTTTTGAAGGTGGTAGAGAAGATTGAGCTAAATTTCCTAAGATGAATTGAATACATTGAGAAAATAAAGTAATCTAGAATGGGAGGTGATGTCATAAGAAGGGAACCAGCAACTCATTAGTAAATTCTAGAGGATGCAACGGTTCTACCCATTTTTACCAAGGTTGGTTGGCTCGACTACTTCTTGAAGTTAACAGAATTCAATGATGATATGGCTACTCTTGAATATGATGAATCTATAGTAAAGGGACATTTAGTAGACACATCTAAGACTGCCATTGCACAAGTCATCGGGTTACCAAGAACAGGAGCAAAATTTCTAGCATGAGCTGACATAGTTGCAACCAAGGAAGAATTTTGTATACAAGGAAATGAATTAGACTCATCATCACAACGTACGAAGAGGCTTTCCCTCCCTTGGTTATGGGAAAATTTTGCTTCTTACATTTTCAGATACATCACTTGTGATGATAGGTAGAACCTTTTGTATATAGTTCATTTCAAATTACTCAATCACCTCAGGCATAATAGGTTAGTAAATGTACCAAACTTTCTTTACAATTTGTTAAAACAAATGGCATTAGAATATCAAAGAAAACAAGCTGACACTTCTCTATCCCATCACTATTTAATTTCTCTATTGATGAAGAGAATTTTAAGGATTCAATACCCACAAGTGAACTGGGAGGAATTTAAGGAATGTACAGATATTAATAGTTTTCTAGATGCACCTGTAGTACATGAGGATGCAAAGCCCAAAAATGAACTTGTAGAAGAAAACCCTCATGTCTCACTTGCGGATTCACCTACCCATAGCCAAGGTGAACACGAGGAACCTAAAGAACCAGAATGTAGGTCACCTATAATTAAGGAAATACCATCTTCTTCTAGATCACAGGGATCAAAGAGTAGGAGAGGTAGTGCATCTACCTCTTCTACACCCTCTAAACTAGAAGAAAGGAAGGATATTCCAAAGCAAAAGATGGATATTCAAAAGAAGAAAGAGGATGTTATGAAGAAGAAGAGGAGTGTTCAAAAGGAAAAGAAGAAAATTAAGAAAGAAATACTCACACCCAGAAGACAAGGTGCCATGAAGGAAAATATAGAAGAATCAGAGGAAGAAGAAAAGTGTAGGGAACAACAACAGGAAGATGTCTTGATTGTAGAAACATACTTTGAGGTAAAGGGAGTTTCCCCTAGTAATGTGAATATGCTAGAAAAAATGAAAAGATATGTACTAACAACTTCTGATTCAGAATCAGAAGATATATTTACTGCTAAGAAATTACGGACATAAACCCTAGATAGTCCCATTCATGGAGACTATGAAGGAGAGGGTAATGAGTAGTTTGTAGATACAAAGGAAGTGTACATAGAAGAAAGAGATGTAAGGAAACAACTCTAAGAGGTATTGGACAAGATTAATCACTTGGAGGAGTTAGTGCAAAATTATGAATAGAAGGACAAGGAAAGAGAAGAAAAAATGGAGATAGAGGAGAAACTGCAGTTGTATGGCCATGACACTAAACTTAATTTTTTGGCACAACTAACCATGACTAAAATAGTGGATAGAGAATTGGAAATTCCAGATCAAAAACTTCCTTCACTTAGAACTCTTGATTACCACACAACCTTGTCACTTGGCTATCAATTGTGGAAAGTGACTAATGATATTGCACATGAAAAGGAGAAATGGAATAAAAAATGGAAGAATATGTAAAGGAACTGGAAAAGAGAGATATGGGGTTGAACATATCAGCAGTCCAGTTGGAGGAAGTAGCAGATAAAGTTGAACAGATTGTTAGATGTAGACCTCCATTGAGAACATATGCATTATTTTTACAGGAAATATTTATATGTTTTCAATTTAGAAGATTAATTACCAAACATTTTGTTGGTATGAGTAGAACTTCTGATTTTCTTGAAATTTTTGTTGCTTCTACACTTGAAGAACAAGATCAGTTGTGTGAGTTTTATTTACACAACTATGTAGTGCCAAATGAGACAAAATGGAACCCTCTAATGTTTGTAGGGGATCTTCAAATATGGGCACTTGCATCCTATTATAGAAATGAACAACTTAGGGGTGAGATAATGGAAGAGTATGAAGAAAAAGAGAAATCAATGGCTCTCCCCATAAGAAAAGAGGATAACAACCCTAATGCAGTCATTGATCAATGGTTGAAACTCATTAACCATAAAGGAGTGGGCAAGAAAATCATGAAACTCAGGAAGGAAGATTCTGAAAGAATGTAGATGTTAGTTGTGGGTTTAGGACAACAGTGTTACAAGTATGTACATAATAGATGGATTAGTTTAACCCCTAAATTATAGAGGACGAAACCACATTCTATGTATAATCTCACTATTATGCTTCAAAGGGTACACAAGTATATAACAATTGGTGTTAACAAAGGATTCTATTGGGTACCGGTCACCTTCCATCCACCTATTCTCCTTTATCCAGTTCCACATTGGACCGGGGAGAAAGGTGAAGAATGTGAGAAAGCAAGAATTATCAGGATGAGGTAGCTTGCAAAATATCAAGGTTTCTGTTTGAAATAGATTCAAGGGGTGAATGCAGTTATGGACCTGAGGCATATTACTTTGTAGTATAATCAATATCCATAGTGTTTTCCTTGGGGACAAGCAAAAGGCTACTTGGGGGGATATGATAGGTCCAAATAATAGCTCATTTTCTATTCTTTTCATACATATTTTGAGACTCTTTTAGATATACTTTTCAAACAATGCTCCTATATTATACTATCCTTTCATATCTATTATGCAGACTTGAACCTAAAATATAATGATGGGAATATGGTTATAATATATGATTATTGTATGGTTTATATGAAGATATGTATGAAATGTTAATGGAATGCTATGTTTTGATTGTGATAATTAGTCTTGTGTGCATGCTTTATGGAATTAACCTTTTTGCAGCCAAAGAGGAATTGTGGCACGCAATAGTTGTAGGATGAAACCACAATAAAAGGAGACTAGGATAGCAAAATAAAGGAGTTCCAAATTAAGATGAACGTGATGATTGTTGATTAAAGGAACTTGATAAAGGTTGAATGTGCATTATTATAACCAGTTAATAAGCGTTGAAGAAGAGGGCTCCTTTATTGATAGGGTTTTGACAAATGTTTGTATGTTTACATGCAATTTTGTTTCAACAGAGTTTTAGTCCTATTAGGATTCTTCTTTCTTTTCAATTATAGGTTGAATAAATTAGTCTTAACTCTATGCTCTAATACCTAGGAGTGGATTTAATGATTTTAGTTAGTTGTTTCTTTGAATAAGATTCCCTCAAGCTTGTATATAGTTGTTGGTTGAATTTGTAGATAAGTTAGTTGGTTTTTCAGTTTTATGTTACCAATTATTTTCAATTTCAATATATGATGAACATTCAGAATGATTGAATACAATTTGTGGAAATATTTTGTGTAATCTTCATGATATGCAATGAATGGAGTTAATCTTATGAGATGCGTAGAATCTGTTAGTTATATTTGGGTTTAGTTAAAGTGAGAAAAACCACTTGAGAAGGCCACTCAAGGTATTTTTCCTCACTTCATTTTTTTGGCTTTTCATTTGTGTTTAATAGTTGTTTTTCATTTTTCATTACTTCAAGAACTATATGCAAGTTAACTAGAATCTCATATCTTGCTTATTGTTAATGAATTCTTATGAATATGAATGCAATGGTTAACCAGTAGTAATATAGAGGTTAATTTAGTTGAGTCATTAGTTTTTATCAATTTTTTAGTTGACATAGTACTATTTTATTAGCAACAGTTTAGTTACAGTCTAAGTTGTAGGTACCCATAGCTACTAGTTCTAGTTATGTCTTTTACTATTTTACAATTCTGTGAATTTCCATCAAGTAGAATCATTTGGATAGGATAGTTTAAGTAGTTTTGAGTCTCTAAAGGCATATATAATGTTGCACCATCAAAAGTTTATAAACCTTGGGTTGACATTTTAATGTAGTCTTAAGCAATGTTGAGTGGACTGTTCAATAGATAAACCTATGAATTGCATAGGTTCTACCAAGTTTACAAAACATTAGTTTAGACTCTATAGAGGGATAGGTAGGTAGAGATAGGGTGAGGGGAGATAAAGATAAATAGAGAGGGAATGAGAGAGGGAGAGAGAGAGGTAGGGAGTGATGGAGGGAGAGGAAGGTAGAGATAAGGAGAGGGGGGATAAAGATAACTAGAGAGAGAAGAAGAGGGGGATAGAGAGAGAAAGAGGGATGGAGGGAGGGGTAGAGAGAGTGAGAGGAGAGATAGAAAGAGGGAGAGAGATGGAGGGATGGATATATATATATATATAGAGGAAGGGAGGGAGGGAGGGGTAAGTAGATAGAGGGAAATTAGAGAGAGAGAATGGGATGGGGAGAGAGGTGAGAGAGAAAAATAGGGAGAGACAAAGGTAGGTAGAGAGAAGGAGAGGGGAGATAGAGAGAAGTAGATAGGGAAGGAGAGAGCGAGGGAGACGTGGGGAGGTAGGGTGAGAAAGGTGAGAGAGAGGTGAGATAAAGAGAAACAAAGAGAAACAAAGAGAGAGAGGGGGGAGAGAGAGGTGAGAAAGAAAGGAGGTAGAGTGGGAGAGAGAGGGCAGGGAGGTGGTGGCACTATTTTCAACTTGTGCGACTCCCCTTGTGATTGCCATTAGTTATAACTAACCTGAGAGATCTTAATGGTGCATCATGCTCAAGACCTTCTATAAGTTGCAAAATCCCCTTGCTAGGTTACAACCAAAAGATCCATTTTCAAACCCCAAAAGTGGCTAAGTGTTGTGGTTTCATACTTTTGAGTTCTTGTTTCCCTACTTCCTTGCATACTCCCTTTGTTTCCTTCTTTTCCTCCCCTTCTACCAAGTCTCGATCCCTTTAAAAATCAACTAAGTTTCAATGTTTTTGGTTTTGGGGATTGGGCTTACCTCTTACCTCTTACATTGTTTTCGTAAGAGCTATTTGACCCTTCTAACCCCTAATTCTTGAAAGACCTTTGAAAGATGACTAAGTGCTAGCCTTTTGTAAATCAGGGATTGGTCATCCCTCTTACCTCTTCTTCCCTTCTTCGTAGTCGTTAAGTCTTCTTCACAACCCTTGACCCCCAATATGCCCTATGAAGAGTGATTGAGTGTCAACCTTTTGAGTATCGAGGATCATCCTTACCCTTCACCTCTTACCTTTATTATGGTAAGAGGTAAGCCAACCTTCCATCACCCAATTCTTGATCCCTTCTTCCAAAAGTTGAAAAATTGACTGTGTCAAACTTTCAAGGATTAGGGATCAAACTTGCCCTTTACCTCTTAACATTGTTAATGTAAGAGGTAAGAGATCCTTCAAAGCCCGATCTCTGATGAGTCCTTCAAAAGATTCGACCGTCACAAATTTTTGAAAGTTGGGGATCAAATTTCCTTCTTTTCTCTTACTTCCTTTCAGTAGGAAGTAATCCCTCCTCTCGACCTCTAAAGCCTGATGCCAATGTTAATGAAGTGTATTAGGTATGAAGAATTCCAAAAAGCTAGATGTCTGATGGGGATAGTTTTTCAAGCTTGTGGTAAATTTAATGTTATTCTAGTAGTTATTTTGGGCTTGAAAATTCTGCTATACTCATGATTTGATGTGTTTAGCCATGAACACCATTAATGTTGCAACAAATTTTTGGGTGACTTGATTTGATATTTGGGAGGACAAGGATGATCTTTAATACTATTTATGCCAGCTCTCATTGGGATGAGGTGTTCCCATGCTTCTTTATGGGTTGCAGGCATCCTTTCTATTAGAGGTCTCTTCCTTGTCATGATTTGTTGTTGGTTTTCTAGGTTTTCTTCATTGCTTGTGTAGGAGCCTAGTATAGATGTCAAGATCATTAATGATGGGTGTCTTCTTAAAGATAGACATAATTTTCTCTTGTGCATATATTTTTTAACCTTGGGTAAACCTTAGTTGGGTTAGGGTTTGTGCTTAGTCGAGTTTTGAGTTATGCCTCAACTATAAAGGCAAGTTTTGTTGTCTTTGTAAGGGTTTGGAGTTTTTTTCTCCTTTCCACTGTTCTAAGGTTTTGGTCCTAGGATGCTATGTATAGAAATTGTATTATTGGAAGGTGAAGATCTATGTTTGTAAGCTATTACATGACACTGACTTTGTATATTGTAAATGTGGCATATATGAATATATGTTGGTATGTAGTTGTCTCTAGCTCTGAAATATAATGTCTTTGAATCTTAATAGCAAGGTTATTTTAGGTTCTTCAAACACAATTTTTGTTTGAACTATTTATCTATTTGCTTGTCATTCAAGGAGTGATGTACATGCTTGCATGAAGATAGTGAAGATATTGTGTTTTCAAATGGATCTATAAGTAGATTTGTATAGTAGGCTTGTGTAGGTAAAGTTATCACAAGGTGATTATCTATTCAAAAGAAACCAAATATATTTTTGGTTTTTTCATCATACAATGCATAACATATGACTCTATAGCCCAAGGTAGAAACTGGTCTTGCATGGTTTTCCTCCTTCATCCTCAAAAACAAAATTTATATTCAAAAAATATTTTCCCAATTTTATTAGTTTAGATTTAATTTATGTTTCTTACTTCATACCTAAACTTAAATGAGAACAAGGGGCCGTGTAACTAGCCCTATAGGCCCTTTTCATCTATATGAAGAGTATTTGCTAGACACTGTGATAAAATCACAACTTCTTGTATGCATCCAATGTCATATAGGGATACCCACCTAGGCCCTATAAAGCCTGAAGTGCAAGGGAGAAAAGTGTTAAATCCATCTCATATTCATTGGCCCCTAATATTGAAGCACTTGAGCAAAAGAATTGGCTATCCTTTAGAGGGTTTTCAAGGTTCAGCGAGAAAAAACACCAACAGATTGGCGACTTTTCTAGGGGATGAATAATGAATCTTTGGTTATATATGTTACTATAAGAGTTGAAGCTCCCCATCTGAGCCACCAACAGATTGGTGACTCTGCTAGGTAAAATAAATAATCATCCATTAAAGAAGAGTCAAATTTTCCAAGGAACTTCATACTTGAAGAAGGAACTTGTTACAACATTTTTTGTGGGTTCTTGAAGTTTGGTACTCTCGTAGTGGAGAGAACTTAGAAATAACCTAGATCTTAGAAGGATCTTCTTGCTGCTTGAAGATCTTGTCCTCTTTTAAGAGGTGTCGACTTTACAACAAGATTTTACATCATCAAAAGAGTTTGGTTGCAATAGTTTTTAGGTATTCATCCATTGATGTATTTTGTATGAAGGTCAACAATAAAGTTCTGGTAAATATTGTCCCTTATTTAGTACTGTAAGACACTAGTAGAAAATGAAGTAGAGAAAGTTGGATATTCTAAAGTAGATAGTTGTAGAGGGATAGACCTTCTTTTATAAAAATGTATAGACGGTTTGGCTCCCCCTCTACAAGCTATTATGCCTCAACTGAACCACAGTCATACCCTCAAAGAAAAGTGTTCTCTACTAAAAGATATAAGCCTCTGGATTTCAAAAAAATTAAGGGTTATCCACACTTTTTTCCTAGAAAAAAATGAATACTTTTGTAAGTTTAGAGGAGGTTATGAAGATTCAACATCAAGACATCTACAGGTTTTCACCAGCTTGATGGTCGAATGTCAGATAGGAGAGGAAAATGTTTTCATGAAAATTTTTGTAAGAACTTTAGAAAATGATGCTAGGGAATGGTTTTATAATCTTCCTTTGCATTCTATTTGTTCATGGCATGAGCTTGAGATACTATTCATAGATCAATTTGGTGAAGTGAATAATCAATTTTTATCTAACAGTAGGCTTTTGCACAATTAGGAAAATTTTGAAGAATATGAGCCTGGGGTTGAAATGTTTTCACCTATTGATGCATTAAATGATATAAAAAGATATGGGGGTGAATCCCCATTTAATTTTCATGATAGTTTCATGAAATATTTGTTTGCTATACCAGAATTAGAGAGACCTAATGAATCAATGTGTATTAATTTACTCTGTGAAGCTTTGGAACTAGGTCTAAGTACCATGCCTATAGATATGAAGCCTCCTAGTGTTGAACTGATATGTTAGTGGCTTTCAACGCTTTAAGTGATGAAAGGAAATTATGTATTTAGTTTCCTATCTAAATTATGTGATGGTACTTCTAGGCTTGTTGATGTAAGCTTGGATGGTATAGCAAAGAACAATAATGCATCCTATGAAGGTGAGGACTATGCTTTTGAGCATCCCATGGAGGAAATATGTGGAGATGATGGTTGTTTTCATAGAAACAAAGATGTAACTCATGATGTGATGAAAGGAATATCTAAAATCATGCCTTCTATTGATTTTGAAGCTACATAAATAGAGATCCAACTCTCTATATCAAATGAAAGTGACAGAGTGTGCAGTGACCTTCAACTAGAGCAAACATCCATGGGTAATTGTAGTAAAGAAATCAATGATGATTTCTAGTTTGATGATGAAGTGTATGACCTTGCTAATTTTTGCAGCAATATGGACAAAGAAGAAGATATGTATGAAAAAGATTCATTGAATGAATTAGCTCAAGTAGCTAATTGTGTTGGGCATGCATATGATGGTGATGTAAGTGATGAACAAGAAATTGCTTCCTTGTTTGATCTCTTACCTTCTTCTATCCCTTTTTTTGGTTTTGAAGTTGTTGTGTTGATTGTTTGCATGAGGATAGCATAGATGTAGTTGTACATGAAAATGGAAATGCAAAGACAAGTATTGGAACAGTTGATGATGTTTTTATGATGAGTTTGCACTTGAGGAGTGTGATTGTCTCAATCATATGGATGCCTATGAATTTTTTTTCTAGGGGGTGCAACTCATAGTCTTCCTCATGAGTAGTGGATTTCAAGTCATCCATGGTAGGGAAATGTTGTTGAGCTAAGCATGATATATGTGTGTCACAGATTTGATTTTTGTTGGGAATAGGATTCCATTTCATTGCAATCCTAAAACATATTTCATGTATATCTGAAGTCCTTGGAAAGTGTTCCCCAACACTAGTATTAGAAAGAGATTAAATTCAAATGAAATGAACATGTAAATTGAAATTTGGAATTATTCCTAAATGATAGGAACATGTGGGGATGCCCAAGAATATCTCCTACAAAATAGGAGAACATGGGGTGGGCACATGGAAGGTGGAACCCACCTTACTTAAGTTAATTCTTTGGAGGATTGATAACACTTCAGTAATGCATGTAAAGATCCTACAAATTAGGTATTGATATTTACATGAGTGGAGTTCAGTTCAGTTCAGTTATGGTTCAGTTATCTTCAGTTGCATGTAGTTAGTTTGAGTTGAATGCTAGTTGACTTCAATTGAATTTTGTTGAATGACTAATGACTTCAGTTGCATGTAGTTAGTTTGAGTTGAATGCTAGTTGACTTCAATTGAATTTTGTTGAATGAATAATGACTTCAGTTGCTTGAAAAATAAAAGGTGGATAAATTCAGTTAAGTGGGGATGATCAATCATGCATAATGTTTGCATGAATTGATGGAGAGATATATTTCAGTTAACTAAGATTGACTTGGACCCACCTTGGGGGCCCAAGTTGGCATCTTTGAGTTGACACCTTTTGTATGAGAAGATATTTACAAGGCTCAGTTAAGTGGGCCCATTCTTGGGTGCCAACTTTGAGGTGATGCTTGCAAGATATTTTCTTGACCAAAGATCAGTTAAGTGTTTAGTTTGGGGCACCTAAATTGAGGAGACTTTGGTTTTGACTTCATGTTACAGTGTGGAACTCTACTTGTACAATCTATGCATAGATTTTTTAGAGGAGCTTTATGCTCATGTAATTGATAACTCTTATGAGTTTACATGCTCATTAGTTGTCTATTTATTGCAGCAATTGCATCAATTTTTGCAACATGTAAGCAGGTTAGCAGGTTGAGCTTATGCATGTGTGAGGGTTTGAAGCATGGCATGGGATGTGTGGATTCATGCTTGGTCACATGGAATGCATGGATAGCTTGTGTTGCAAAAAGTGTATGATAGTTTTGTGTAGGTTGTGAAGAAGGATTGTTGAAGGAAAAGGAAGCATGTCAATAAAGGATTGATACAATATTATTGTAATCTTGTTCTAAGGATAAATAATACAAGCACTATTGATTCTGGTGGAGTTTTTTCTCGAAAGGGTTTCTCCACGTATATGTTGTGTCACTTCTATCTTCTTGTCTCATTCTTCTACAATCTTTTGTCTCTTTCTACAATTGGTAAAATTGATCTAAATAGATAATCATACACAAATAATTGTGACAAAGAACACTTAATTAAATCTACAGCCACATAGGTTTACAAGTTTTAAGCTATAATTTCACCTTCATTTTCAACATTTGCTATCATAGCTAATGGTTGGGTAGAGTTTGGGATACCTTTCTCTTAAAATTTTGAAGGTTTTTGGTTGTAATAGGAGCTTGTACTATTGTGTTATTATAGATTTGCAAAAGAAGTGTGTTACAATGAGTTCTACTTCTTGTCTAGATATTAAAAGATTCAATGGATCTAGTTAGGAGATGGTTATCATGATGTCATGGATAGCTTGGTTACATGTTTTAGTGGGAGATTTTGACAAGTGATGGTTTGATGTTTATCTTGTTGCCATGTATAGCTTGGTATCACAGTTCAGTGGGAGCTTTGGTAGGATATGGTTATCTTCATGTGATTTGAAGAGGTTTTAACATCTTGTTTCATGGAGGACCCTTAGATTCTTTGGTAAAGGTGTTATTGTTCTTCCTTTTGGAGAGGATGTAGTTCTTTTTGGTTTTGAGTATTAATCATTTGCTTGGAGCTTCATGATTATGCAGGTTGCATTTGAAGTTGGCATGGATTGATTGGTGGGTGCTCATGGATACTAGAGAGACTTGGGTTAGGTTGGATATTTCTTATGTTAAGAGATATGTGTTGGAATGGTTACTTATTATAAAAAAAATTCAACAGTAAAGATTGAGGAGCCTACACCTAGAAATGGATGTGATTCCATCATAGACCTAATGAGAAGGTTGTCTTTATTTGAAAGCCTGTATTGCTTGGTGTTGTATGCATAGGACAATCTTGTATCCCACTCTTGGTCTACTCGGAAGGTAAATGATCTAAGTGGTGTTGCCCGCCTAATTATTAGATGCATTATTTATATGTATCTTGACTTCTCTTATGCATTAGTCTTGAAATTTGAGTTTTGATGGATTATAGAGAAGTAGATGCATGATTTTTTGTATTTCCATTGTTCTCCTTGCAATCTTGAACTTGAGTTAGTTTTGAGGATTTGGGTAGGATAGGTACAAGAGATAGTTAGTGGCTTTGGGCATATTCCCTTTTGTTGTGGGAATGTTTGGCTAAGTTTGATCTACTTTCTGTGAGAGGTTTAAATCTAAGTTTTGCCATGTTTCAATATAAGTTGAATGGTTAGATGTTGATATCCTTTCAGTTTGGGAGTTTTGAAGGAGATCTTACTTTACATAGTTTGGCACATGTTAGTTAAACATGGTTTGATTTGCAGGCTCTCTCTTGATGGGAATAGTCTTCTTCTTGAAGGTTCTTATGTTATGAGAGATGTATTTTGTATATAATTGTATGCTTCTTTGACACTACGATAGAGGAGTTAGCCACATCCTCTATGTGAAGTGCTATAGGAGGACTTGTTAATGTTGTGATCTTGTTTTCAAATTTGACATTACCTGTGTAGTGGGAGTTCCAGAAGGTATATGTGTTATGTATGAGAGGGGCACCTCTCTTGGACTGGTTACACTTTACTACGGTGAGTTACTTTAGAGGTTTTTTTATCGCATGCCTATGTGTGTTATTACCTTGGAGTCTTATTTTGCAAGATGGTGGATATACAGGGACTTGTTTGTAGATTTGGGTTGTTATTTTGATAGCATAAGGTTCCACCTATGATAGTTTGGTTATAGAGACTTGGGAAAGGTATTGATTGAGAAAGTTGAAACTTTGATCAATGTTATAGATAAATTCTCTTGGTGTAGGAAGGCCATTGGCCTTGAGTCCTGTACTTGATTTATAATAATGATTCCTTGTTTAGAATAATTGCAATGTATAATGTCAAGTGGGAGAATGTTGGGAATAGGATGCCATTTAATTGCAATCCTAAAACATATTTCATGTATCTCCTAAGTCCTTGGAAATGTTCCCCAACACTAGGATTAGAAAGAGATTAAATTTGAATGAAATGAACATGTAAATTGACATTTGTAATTATTCCTAAATGATAGGAACATGTGGGGATGCCAAGAAGAGATCCTACAAAATAGGAGCACATGGGGGCCCACATGGAAGGTGGAACCCACCTTGCTTAAGTTGGAGGATTGATAATACTTAGTAATGCATGTAAAAGATCCTACAAAATAGGGATTGATATTTACATGAGTGGAGTTTAGTTTAGTTTAGTTTAGTTTAGTTTTAGTATCAATTCATTTAGCATTAGTTTAGTTTAGTTTAGTTCATTCAGTTTAGTTTAGTTCAGTTATGGTTCAGTTATCTTCAAGTTGCATGTAGTTAGTTTGAGTTGAATGCTAGTTGACTTGAGTTGCATGACTAATGACTTTAGTTGCATGAAAGATAATAGGTGGATACATTAAGTTAAGTGGGGATGATCAATCATGCATAATGTTTGCATGAATTGGTGGAGAGATATGTTTCAGTTAACTAAGATTGACTTGGACCCACCTTGGGTGCCCAAGTTGGCATCTTTGAGTTAACACCTTTTGCATGAGAAGATATTTACAAGGCTTAGTTAAGTGGGCCCATTCTTGGGTGCCAACTTTGAGGTGATGCTTGTAAGATATTTTCTTGACCAACAATCAGTTAAGTGTTTATTTGGGGTGCCTAAATTGAGGAGACTTTGGTTTTGACTTCACATGCGTGGAACTCTACTTGCACAATCTAGGCAGATTTTTGAGATGAGCTTTATACTCTTGTAATTGATAACTCTTATGAGTTTACATGCTCATTAATTGTCTATTTATTGCAGAAATTGCATCAGTTTTGCAGTAGGTTAGCAAGTTGAGCTTGTGCATGTGTGAGGGTTTGAAGCATGGCATGGGATGTGTGGATTCATGCTTGGTCACATGAAATGAATGGATAGCTTGTGCTATAGAAAGTGTATGAGAGTTTTGTATAGGTTGTGAAGAAGGATTTTTGAAGGCAAAGGAAGCATATCAATCAAGGATTGATACAATATTATTGTAATCTTGTTCTAATTTTAAATAATACAAGCACTATTGATTTTGGTGGAGTTTTTTCCTAAAAGGGTTTCTCCACATATATGTTGTGTCACTTCTATCTTCTTGTCTCATTCTTCTAAAATATTCTTTCTCTTTCTACAATTGGTAAAATTGATCTAAATAGATAATCATACACAAAGAATTGTGACAAAGAGCACTTAATTAAATCTACAATCACATAGGTTTACAAGTTTTAAGCTACAATTTCACCTTCATTTTCAACAATTTTTGTGAAACATATGTCTCAGCAGACTGCCAAAATATTGAAATAGAGAGATAATATGAAGAGTGCAACTCTTCATTCAAAATGTCTCATAATTTAAATGTATGTGCTAATGATTTATGCATCAACATAGGTGATCCCAAGGTATGTTGGTCATCTGTGGTCCCTATCTTGAGTGAAGTCATATATGACACATTCCTTTGTGATGAAGATGTTGCTTCTCACAATGTGATGTTAGTATTCCTGATGTTGAGCAATTCACTTGGAGCCAACATGTATCTTGTGGTGGTGTTGACCAACAAGTTATCCAAGTTGGTGAATTTTTGGTTGCTCAAGTTTCTTGTATGCCTAAGGTTCAAATTTTTTAGTTTGAATTGTTAGAGGATGAGTTTCCCTCCATAATTTAGCATTGTGAAGAGGCATATTTTTCTTTTCCATGTGAATTGGAGGAATTTTCTCTTTACCTTGATTCATGTGAGGTGCTTAGTAGGTATGAAGGTACCATGGTTTCATAAGGTGTTGATCAAATTTCCCAGTTTCTATCACCTAGTACAAAATAAAAAATGTAGTGTGTGGTAGTGAGGTGGCCTATGTGGTGTGGTTACCATGTAGTAGTAGAATCAAACATGTAGTAAGTATTCACCTATTCAAAGGTACCCATATGTTTATGCTTGAAGAAAAGAGGTTGCCCTTGCTACTATGGTGCGATAATTTTTTGTTTTATTAAAGGAGATCACCTCCTTTGACAAGTTGGTGTTTTATAGAGGCAAGCATTGGCCCAATGGATAAGGCATGGTCTGCTTCCCTAGAGATCTAGAATCTTTCCATCCTTCATTGAAGCATGCATCCTCAACCAGAGCCACAGGTGGCACTATTTCAAGCTTGTGCCACTCCCCTTGTGATTCCCATCAATTATAACCAACCTAAGAGATCTTAATGGTGCATCATGCTCAAGACCTTCTATAAGTTGCAAAATCCCCTTCCCAAGTTACAACCAGAAGATCCATTTTCAAACACCAAAATTGGATAGGTGTTGTTATTTTGGGATTTTAGGTTCTCACTTCCCTTATTCCTTGCATACTCCCTTTGCCACCTTTTCCTCCCTTTCTACCAAGTCTTGATCCCTTACTTTTAAAATCAACTAAGTGTCGATGTTTTGGGTTTTGGAGATCAGGCTTACCTCTTACCTCTTATGTTATTTTCGTAAGAGGTAGTCGGCCCTTCCGACCCCTAATTCCCAAAGGACCTTTGAAAGGTGACTAAGTGTTGGCCTTTGGGGGATCGAGGATCAACCATCCCTCTTACCCCTTCTTCCCTTCTTCCTAGTTGTTAAGTCCTAGTTGTTAAATCTTCTTCGTAACCTCCAACCCCTGACATACCCTATGAAAGGAGATTGAGTGTCATCCTTTTGGGTATCAAGGATCAACCTTACCCTTTACCTCTTACCTTTGTTATGGTAAGAGGTAATGCATCCTTTTGTCACTCGATCCTTTCTTCTAAAATTTGAAAAATTAACTAAGTGTCGAACTTTCAAGGATCGGTGATCAAACTTCCTCTTTACCTCTTAAAGTTGTCAATGTAAGAGGTAAGAGATCCTCCCAAAGCCCAATCATTGATGATTCCTTTGAAATATTTGACCAAGTCTCAAATTTTTGGAATTCGTGGATCGGCTCTACCTCTTTTCTCTTACTTCCTTTCGGTAGGAAGTAAGCCCTCCTCCCGACCTCTAAAGCCAGATGTTGATGTTGATGAAGTGTATGATGTATGAAGACTTCTCGAATCTCGATGTCCAATGGGGATAGTTTTTTGGGCTTGTGGACCATTTAATGTTATTCTAGTAGTTGTTTCAGGCCTGACAATTATGTTATACTCACAATCTGATGTGTTCAGTCGTGAACACCATTAATATTGTGGTGACTTTTTGGGAGACTTGATTTGATCTTTGGGAGGAAAAAGATGGTCTTTAATGCTATTTGTACCAACTCTCATTAGGATGAGGTGTTTCCCATGCTTCTTTGTATATTGTAGGCATCCTTTTTGTTAGAGATCTCTTCCTTACCATGATTTACTGCTAGATTTTTGGGTTTTCTTCATTGCTTGTGTGGGAGCCTAGCATGGATGTCAAAATCATTAATAATGGATGTCTTCTTAGATCTAGTCAAATTTTTCTCCTGCACAGCTATTTTGTAACCTTGGGTTTAAACCCTAGTTGGGTTATGGTTTATGCCTAATCAAGTTTTGAGTTATGCAGGGCCTCAACTATAAAGGCAAGTTTTGTTGTTTTTGTAAGGGTTCAAAAATTTTTTCTCCTTTCCACGGTTTTGAGGTTTTGGTCCTAGGATGTTATGTACAGAAAGTGTATTGATGGAAGGTGAATATCTATTTTTGTAATCCATTTTGTGACATTTCCTCTATATCTTGTAAATGTGGCATATAAAAATATACGCTAGTATGCAGTTTTCTCCAGCTCTGAAATATAGTGTCTTTTGAATCTTAATAGCAATGTTATTTTAGGTTCTTCAAACACATTAATTTTTGAATTGTTTATTTGTTTTCTTATCATTCAAGGATTGATGTAAATGTTGCATGAAGATAGTGAAGATATTGTGTTTTCAAATGGATTTATAAGTAGAATTGTATAGTAAGCTTGTGTAGGTAAGGTTATCACAAGGTGATTATCTATTCATAAGACCCCTAATATATGTTTGGTTGTCATCATAAAATGCACAACATATAACTCTGTGGCCCAAGGTAGGAACTGGTCTTGCATGGTTTTCCTCCCCCGTCCTCAAAAACAAACTTTATATTCAAAGAAGCATTTCCTTGATTTATTACTTTAGATATAATTTATGTTTCCTACTTCATGTCTAAAATTAAATGATAAAAAGGGTGTAACTAGCCCTATAGGCCCTTGTCATCTATATGAAGCTTATCTAGTAGACACTGTGATAAAACCACAATTGCTTGTATGCATCCAATGTCATATAGAGATACCCACCCAGGTCTAGCAGATTATGAAGTCCAGGGGAGAAAAGTGTTAAATCCATCTCCTATTTTTTGGACCCTAATCTTGAATTCCTTGAGCATGAGAGATGGTTGTCCTTTAGAGGGTTTTCAGGGTTTAGTAGGAAAAACACCAACACGAGGGAGAGGTAAAGAGGGATAGGTGAGATAGATAGAAGTAGAGAGAAAGAGAGAGAGTGGTGAGAGAGAGAGAGTAGTGATATAGAGAGAAGTAGAGAGGGAAGGAGAGAATGAGTGAGAGTGGTAGGGAGTGAGGGAGGGAGAGGTAGATAGAGAGAGGGAGAGGGGAGATAGAGGTAGAGAGTTATAGAGGTAGGTAGAGAGGTAGTGGTAGGGAGTTATAGAGGGAGACGTAGGTAGAGATGTGGAGAGGGGAGATGGAGAGAAGTAGAAAGGGAAGGAGAGATGGAGGGAGAGGTAGGCATGGAGAGATAGAGAGAGGTGAGAGATATCCACATTGAGAGAGAGGTAGGTAGAGAGAGGGAGGGGGAGATAGAGAGAAGTAGAGAGGGAATGGTAGAGGGAGGGAGATGTAGGGAGGGAGGTAGAGAGAGGTGAGAGAGAGGTGAGATAGAGTGAAATAGAGATAGAGAGATAGAGAGAGGGAGAGGTGAGATAGAGATAAGTAGAGAGTGGAGGGAGGGAAGGAAACAAATGTGGGAGAGAGAAAGGGGGAGTGATGGAGGGAGAGGTAGGTAGAGAGAGGGTGAGGGGAGATAAAGATAATTAGAGAGGGAATGAGAGAGGGAGAGAGGGAGAGGTAGGGAGTGATGGATGGAGAGGTAGGTAGAGAGAAGGAGAGGGGATATTGTAATGTCCCAAATAAAATATTCCAAATTTGAGCAATAAAGCAAATCGGGTATAAAGGAAAATGCACCAAACAACTCCAACTATGATTAAATAATGAGCAACTGATGAAGGAAGTTTTATTACTAATACAAGCATGAATTTACATCATTGTTTCTGTTAATATGTCAGCTAATAGTAACTATACATCTGCTGCAAATATGCATACATAAAACACAATCTAGAATCTTAAATATGCACCAAAATGCATGAATTAGAAATCGGGTTAGGAGCAATTGAAATAGAATGGTTTATTATGGATCTTCACATAATTTTACATTAAATTTTCTATCATATACAACAGAATATAGCCATGAATAGAGCAAGATCATTTTTTTCCTTGAAAATTATTATTTAATAAGATTTAACTAACTTGAAAGTGGGTAATGATGATGTGGAACTCTCTAAGATATTCAATTGAAAAATAAATAGGATAAAAAAACTTCCCAAATCAAAATTTATTTCCTCCAAAATTTATCCCCTACATTAGAAATGTAATATCATCTATGAAACATTCAAGAGTTGTGAGAAGTAGTTACACATGTTGGACAAGATAATTCACCAACAAATTACGTGCCATTATAACTAGCATAAAGTGTCTCTCAAGGACTTGAATAAGACAAATTGGAGCATTCAAGTTGGTAGTCCACAACTATGAAATTTTATTATAGGTCTAAGGAATATGCTATATTTAGTATGAGGACTCTTCTTGCGATTGAGTAATAAACTTTGGTGCTACTATTGGGCAATATTAGCCCATAGTTTTGTGATTCCACTTTGGTGGTTACATGTATTGGTTTATTTATTTATTGAGTGATTGGGATATAATTTACAACATGCATATTATAGGTATTATTATGCTATTGGTATTACTACAAATCTAAGTGTTGGTATTGTCTCATATAAGATTCCTTGCCTAGATTATATTGTAACTAATATTGTTGTTTTTTTAATAAAAGGGTAAAAACTTTATTGATAATCAGAAAAGAGCATTACAACAAAGCAAATGGCCTAAACCCCAGGAAAGCAAAGATACAATAAAACAAAGCAAGAACCAACATTATCCATCACCAATCCCATCTCCATCCTCCACAATAATCTTGTCTAAATCATGGCGAAGCTCCTGGGAAATTTGATCCCACCCCTCAATCCTCCAACCATCAAGATGCTCTGAAGCCCATTTCGCCAAGCAATCTGCTGCCTTATTCCACTCCCTTAGAATATGGACAAAAGACACCTCCTCCATCAAGGAACTAATCTGCAGAATCTGTTGCACCAACCTAGCTAACTGCCAACTGGCATCAGCCACCTTTCGATCATTAAGAAAATTAACCAAAACTTGTGAATCAGACTCACAGATAACCTTTCTCCACCCCAGAGAATAAGCTCGTTCAAGAGCAGAGAATATCGCCAGACCTTCCATAAGGTTGACAGTCTTCATCCCCTCATAAATAGAGAAGAAAAAGATCACCGATCCAGTAGAATCTCTACCAACTCCACCAATTCCAGCAGGCCCAGGATTTCCTTTTGAGGAACCATTAGTATTAATCTTCAGAATTCCACTAGGAGGGGGAAGCCATTTACCCACTCTCATGACTTTCTGTTTAGCTTGCCTTCCCTTTCGGACACAAGTTGAAGCTAAAGACAACTCCTAAAGCCCCAATCTCTCCACCTTCTTAGCATCCTCTTTCTCCAAGGGATACACCACCTCACACTTCGCTTCCACAGTCTCCCGAACCATACCCATAATTCTCTACCAAATCTGTTGAATAACCAACTTTTCACCTCAAAAGATTCTACGATTCTGCTCCAGCCAAATCTGCCATAGAAGGAAAGTAGGCCCCACATACCACACGTCCTGTAAGAAAGATGTCGTAGCAGGAGGTCTGCCCAGACTACACCAGAAATCCACCAGAGAGGAAGCATGAACACAAGGAACTCTCCAAACTTCCCACCACAAGTGCCATAGCCTCAAAGCAAAGGGGCAATGAAAAAGCAAGTGAGCAGAATCCTCCTCCCCATCCCCACACAAAACACACATGGATGGTCCCTAAAATCCCCTCTTCTGAATATTGTCCTAGGTCAAACACTTGTTCTAGGCCAAAGTCCAACTGAAGTAGTTACACTTAGGCCAAGAGAACTTGTTCCAAACTCTCTTCCACCATTGAACCTCCACCCCATCCAGCTTGTGAGATAACAACACCTGATAACCAGAGGCAACAGTATAAATGCCCTTAGGGCTCGGAGACCAAGATAAAACATCTCCATCCATAAGGGAACTACAACTCCTGCTAGAAAGGATGCTTCACAATTCTATGCACTCCTCCTCCATACCAACCACCGACCACTCCTCAAGATTCTTCCACCTAGCCATCATCAACTAACCATGAGAAAACACAGACTTAAAGTCTCTCACCTTGTCCCAACCAGCCTCAATGAATCTTTGACACAGGGGCAATAGGTTAGGAAACTAAGAAACAATGGGAGGAAAACCATCCCAAGAATCCGACCAAAATTGAGCCTCAAATCCACTTTTGCAGATCCAAAATAAGCCATCCTTAACGAGAGCAACCCTTTCTTGAGCATACCCCAAATCACCGATCCTTTCCCCACTAAGGGATAGTGGGGAATATCCATCTGAGGGATCCCTGGAAAATATTTATGAAGTAAAATCTTGGCCCAGGTCTGATCTTGCTCCACACACCACCTCCAGTATAGTTTGGCAGCAAGCGCAACCCCAGACAAAGATGAATGCCTTAATCCAAGACCACCATATTGCCTCGGGCTACAAACAATTTCCCACCTAACCAAGCTCCATTTGGATGATGATAAGTTACCTCCCATAAAAATTGTCTAGCTAAAGCATCAAGTTCCTGAAGAAAACCAACTGGGGCCACCTGGAGCATACATCTGGAGATGGGGAGAGCTTGAACCACAGATTTGATCAACTGAACATGACCAACAAAGGACAACCATCTATGGGTCCAATGGTTAACCTTTGTCTGAAAATTTTCTAGAATATTCTGCCACAATTCCCTGGGCATCCTTTTAACAGAAATAGGAATTCCAAGATAGATCAAAGGGAGGGACCCAATCTGAAACCTCAAGATATTGGCAATCCTCCTCTGAATCAGACCAGGAGTATTGAAGAAGAAGATGGAGGATTTACCTTCATTAATCATCTGACAGAGGCAGTCAGATAAACATCCAACACCGCACACAAGTTTGTAGCCTCCCTAATTGTAGCCATACCCATCAAAGCAGTATCATCCACAAACTACAAATGAGACTGTGGGGGAATATTACCACCCCAACGCCATCCCTGAATGAGACCCATCTCCACATTCCTTCTCAACAACCGACCCAAACCTTCAACAAAGAGAAAAAAAAATACGGAGATAACGGATCACCCTGACGCAATCCTCGGGAAGCTCCAAAAAGCTCTGAGGGCTCACCATTAATTAAAATGGAGAAGGAAACAGAAGTCACACAACTCATGACCCACTGAATCCACTCATCCCCAAAACCAAAAGCACCAAGAATCTTCCAAAGGAAGGACCATCGAACTCTGTCATATGCCTTTGCCATGTCCAACTTAACGAACATTGCCTTATCATTTGAGGTAGCCATAGAATGAATGGTCTCCATAGCAATAACCACCCCATCCAGAATTTTCCTACCCACAACAAAACCACTCTGCTCCTCAGAGATTAACACTCTAAGCCAATTTTTTAGCCTATCTGCAATTACTTTAGAGATAATTTTGTAAATCACATTACAAAGAGAGATGGGTCTAAATTGGCTTAACCTGTTTGCTCCATCAGATTTGGGGATGAGAGCCAGGAAGGTGGAATTCAGAGCCTGTAACATCTGCTTATTCATTGAGATTCTTGGACAACACCAATAAGTCCAGCTTGATAATATCCCAGAATTCTTGAAAGAACTCCACCGGAAAGCCATCAGGGCCAAGAGCTTTCCCTTTCTTCATTTGGAACACCGTTCTCTCGAGCTCTTCTATCGAGATATCACCCATAAGACACTCATTCATCTCCATAGTAACCAAAGAAGGGATACAAGATAGAACTTGGGCCTCCTCCTTAGAAACCCCCTACGAATCCTCCCTAAATAAGGTAACAAAGTACTACATAGCTTCACACGAAATATCCTTGCAAGAGGATAGATTCTCACCAGTGTCATTCACCAGAACAAACACTAAATTCCCATGAAGCTTGGCTTTGACTGAATTGAAGAAGAAGGCCGTATTTTTATCTCCCTCCTGAAGCCATTCAATCCTTTCCTTCGATTTCCAATAGATTTCCTCCCGCAATTCACACTCCTCCAACACTTTCAATGCCCTGGCCTCCTCTTGAAGTAAATTAGCAGTCACACCTTTCTCCCTAATCACTCTTGTAATGCTATCCAGCTCAGCCTAGGCAGCATCCTTTGCATGGAAAATGTTCCCAAAGCACTGCCTATTCCAACACTTAAGTTGATATTTAACAAATTGGAGAAGCTTAGCAAAAGTATACATTATCGTACCATAAGCAGGTCTACCCGTTCTCCACCATTCAGCCACATAGTCATGAAGAGAGGGTTCACGAAGCCACATAATCTAGAACTTAAAGGGGGTGACCGAGGCACACTAACTAAAGAAACAACAAGCTTGATAGGCCAATGGTCAGACCCCCTCCAATCCAAAATTTCTGAGCTAGAAGACCATAATCCACCAACCCAGAAATAGGAAACCAAGAACTGGTCAAGTCTTTCGGAAATGCAATTATCCCCAATCCTTCGATTGTTCCAAGTGAATAGACCATTATTAGGCTTGATATCAACAAGATTCAAATCAAAAATATTATCCTGAAGAAGCAGTGTAGAAGGCTCCAACCTTCCAATACCACCCCAATTCTCAACCAACTCAGAAATAGCATTAAAGTCCCCAGCCATAATCCATGGATGAAAAGGCACCATACTTCGAACAAGTCTAATATGAGCCCACAAAAATTGCTTTCCTTGAAACTCGATAGGCGCATAGATATTAGAGAGGAGGATAGACTCCCCAGTCTCAAAACAAGAAGCGATCATCGAGATAAAAGACTTGTTGGAAATTCACCAGAGAGGGCGGATCCTCTGAGGATTCCAAAGGAAAGCCACTCCACCCATAGATCCTTGAGCACCAACACATTGACATTCACCACTACCCCACAGCTTAGGGGATAAATCAAGCATGCATTCCACAGAAAGCTTAGTCTCCTACAGGAACAAAACATCAGGAGATTGACTTCTAACCAACTCACGAACAACCTTTTGTTTGGGGCCGCTGTTTAGGCCCCTTACATTCCATGAGAGTACAATCATTTCAAAGAGCTCGAAAAGTGTGAATCCAAAGTCTTAACCGACCCTGACTCCACCATATTTTCCCCAGCTAACTTAATCTTTTCCATATCCTTTTTCCTGCCAAGCTTTGAAGATTTCTCCCCCAACCCTTTTTTGATATCCTTTTGATGGAGACCCAAAGGAGAAGGAGAAGACCTGTTATTTTTCCTTGCATTTGCTCCTGTATGCAAAGCCAAAGTAGGACCATCTCCCCCATCCTTATTCATTTCCATAGTAGGATCCGACACCACCTAGACATCCATTTGAAGGTCGGTCACCAATTGCATCACTCCAGTAACTTGTGCATCCTGAGTATCCCCAAACAAAGAACCCTCCTGCCCAGGGCACACAATACCTTGATCCAAATTCACCAAGCCTAGGTTCACTTCTCGCTGACCAGGATCATCCAAAACCTCAAATCCGTTAAAAGAGTCTTCATCTTGTCTTTCCTTCAAGGTCCTCTTTTGACCTCAGTTTCTATTATGATTCTTTATAGGGATGAAGCCATCTAAACCATCCCCATCCCCAGGAATGGGATTCTTTCCCTTATCCTCCCTAGGTGGGTTGTGGGGAGGTTCAGAAATTGGAGGCTCCACAGGCCTAGCCCTTGGACATCTTCATTGCAAATGACCATATTCATGGCAAAGACAACATCAGAATGGAAGGGTTTCATAGTCCAATGACTGAACCCAAGAGTAAGGACCCATAGACATGTCTAAAGAATCTGGTAATGGCTTACTTAGATCAATTTCCACACACATGCGAGCAAAATTTATCACCTTTTTAAACTGAGTCTGCTACGAAGAACCAACCGGCTTCGTGAGCATCGACCCCAACAAATGCAAAACATCATCCCGCTAGCATTCCACTAGAAATCGCAGAAGCCAAACCCACACTAGGACACGAGTCAGAAGTTCCTCAGTAGGGTTAAAGCCAGCATGCCACGGTTTAAGAAACAACCCAACTTGATTATAGAAATAGGGGCCCCCTTCGAAAACCTTATTGTGATCCACCATACAATCAAAGGTAACCATGAAATAATTGTTTGCCAGAAGCTTTATATCCATCTCACCCTCCGGCATCCAAGTCTATCGGGCCCAAGACTCTAAAAATTGCATTGATATCCGCATACCCAAAAACTTGCAATAAAAAGAGTGCCTCGAATAATATTCAATATCCTCAGCAACCATCTCCAATGGGATAACCGGTTTTAGCCTCTCCTTGCAACATTCCAAACATCCATTGATTTTCGTGATCTGAGCTGCACTAGAAGATCCCGCTCCATCTAGCCCTAGTTCTGGCAAAAACAAATTATTATTGAAGACTTTCGAAGTGTGTAGAGGATACTTCGCACCAATAGTTGAACAAAAATCCATGATAGGGTTAGCACCCAAGGTCTCCCCAGGAAACATAATACCTAGCTTACAGCGGGCATGCACAGCCCCCGAGAAATAAAAAGTCAAGACAAGGGTTTCGAAGAGCCCACCCAATGCTCACCACTAACTGTTGGCAAAAAGAACAAGAAGCACCACTGAAAGGAGGCCACCCAAAAGAAACTAGGCACCAAATGCCTGCTCCACACCACACAACCGTGGCTCCCAACAACACCCCACTCATTGATCGACGCCAAGAGACTGCTCCACACATAGGCGTAGGAAGATAGCATCCCTCAAAGCAACAAAAAGTAGTTCCTCTCCCCCAAATGTAGGAACAAACCCCCCTCCCAATGCAGATCTAGGGCAAGAAGGAAATGAGGGCACAATCCTCTCGGCAAATCTGTAAACCATCCAACCACAATCAACTAATATTGTTGTTGATTAATACATGAGTTCGGATTTTGGAGGCTATTTTTATTTTATAAAGGGTTTTCCACATGATACATCATTGTGTTATGGTGAATTATTTTATTATTATTTTTCTTTCCTATAGATTATTTTAGATCACATTTTCTAATCATATCTCTTCCTAGATTAGTGTAGGAAGAATATATCACCTTTTCTCCCTTTTATTTAAGATTAAATCTTGATCAACTCATATCCTAGGTGGTAATAACAAGGTTTTCTATACTAATCTTGTTTTGAGTGGGAGTATGTGTAGAGAAAATATTTCCTTCAAATAATATAACAACCATGTCTAGACTAGAGATAGAAAAATTTGGTGTTGACCATTAACTTTTGAGCTATGGAATCTCAAGGTGGAGCATTTACTCATAGATTGTTATCTATGCGCTATAGTATCTAGATCCAAACTAGTTATAATGTCACAAAATAATTAGGCACTATTGGAAATAAAAAGTGAGAAGCCTTATTAGGATTTATTTTGTAGGTTTTGTGTTATTAAATGTTTATAAAAAATCTATTACAAAAACCCTCTATAAAAATTTGGGGAGCTTGTGCCAGGCTTAATCCTTTTTTAATAATATTTTTATACGTAAGAAAGTGTACACTTTAAGGATGGTGGTGGTGATTTTATTACTAAGAACCTAAATGTGTCTAACACAATTATAATCTAATTATAATTCATGGTTTGAAATATGGAAGAGAGAGATAGACACATGACCATTAATATTTTCTTTGTTAGAATCATGGTACATAGTGGTAATGGCTATTGGAAGCATTATATCAAACTAGTGCTTAAGGAGATCATGGTTGCTCTTCTCTTAAAGGAGATGAGGTGGAAGGCTACCAAATCCACCAAGGAATCCTTGTTTGTTCATTGGCAGTCCAAAGAAAAAGGTGAGAAAAATGATAATAAGAATGAAAAGAGAAAATCTAAATATCACAAGAGATTTAAGTTTCTTAGAAAGTATAAGGCGAAATGTTGGAACTATGCTAAGATGGACCACTTTAGAAGAGACTGCAAGGAGTATTTAGAAAAGAATAAAAAGGCCAAATCTAATGATGATTCTAATATATATTTTCAAAAGGGTGCATTATATGCTTTTTTCATGGCCAAGTGGTAACATATGCATGTGATGATACATAGATGATTAAATCCAAAGCTTCCTTCCACATGACTCCCAATTAATTTTTGGCTTTTAGATTATGATAAGTATGATGGTGGGAAGGTATATATTGGTGATAACTCATATCTTGGTATTATTGCTCATGGAAGATTCCAAAAAATTGATTCTATAATGGAGGGATCAAATGAATTACTAGAGTCTAACACATCTCTATTTTGGCATGGATCATGTTATTAGTAAATAAAATAAATAATCTAGGTGTGCAAATGATCTTTGGTAATGGAGGTTGCAAGATGTTTCAAGGAATTATGGTTGTCATAAATGAGTTTCAATTTAGTAATTTCTTTTAGCTTGATTCGTGTGCTTACATATAGTGCAATGATTATAATATATATTTTCAAAAGGGTGCATTATATGCTTTTTTCATGGCCAAGTGGTAACATATACATGTGACAATACATACATGATTAACTCCAATAATTCCTTCCACATGACTCCCAATTAATTTTTGGCTTTTATATTATGATAAGTATGATGGTGGGAAGGTATATATTGGTGAAAACTCATATCTTGGTATTATTGGTCATGGAAGAGTCCAAAAAATTGATTCTATAATGGAAAGATCAAATTAATTATTAGAGTCTAACACATCTCTATTTTGGAATTGACCATGTTAAATTAGTAAGTAAAATAAATAATTTGGATGTGCGAATGATCTTTGACAATGGAGGTTGCAAGATGGTTCAAGGAATTATAGTTTTCATAAATGAGTTTGATTTTAGTATTTCCTTTTAGCTTGATTCATGCACTTACATATAGTGCAGTGGTTCTTCAATACATGTGGTGAAGAGATCCACAAAATCTACACCTAAATCATTAAAACCTATAGCAAAATATTTGTCATATTAAGTTCTAATGGTCATGTGTTTTGATCATCAAATCATTCTTTCGCCTTAGAAATACATTTACCTATCAAGAAGATAATGTTATGGTACTAATGTGTGGGCCATATTAGTGAGAAAGGTCTATGAAAATCCAAAAATAAAAATAGATGAATAGAAAGGCTTGTTGATTTTTCTCTTGAGTTTTAATTTTTAAGCATTGTATTATGGAAAAAAAAACTATTTTTAATTTTACTTTAGTTCTCATAATATTTTTTTTTTTACTTTATTTTTTCTTTAATAGTTAGGTTAGGTTCTTATTCATCATGATGTATTTAGGTTCTTTTACATTTTTGGATCTTATTCATTATGATTAGGGACTTGAAATTATTTTTCTTTATTGTTTGAAATGAAAGACTTATGGGTTGATAATTGCATCCTTGGGATGGAAATTAGATGAGATAAGGCTAACAAAAAATTGGATTGGTTACAAGAAGTATGTTGAGTCCATTTTGTAGTGTTTTAGTGTAGCCAACAATAATCTAATGGCTATTCATATTTTGATGGGAACTAAGATTTTAGTTGAGCATTGTCCTATGATATCCATAGAGATAGAGGAGATTATTTCAATGCCTTATGTTGTTGTAGTTGAGAGCCTTATGTATGCTATATTTTGCACCAAATCGGACATTTCTCAAGTAGTGTGAGTCTTAAGTTGTTACATGGCTAATACCATATTGAGATATTGGATTGTAATCAAGAGGCTCTCCAAATACTTGAGGGGTAATTTTGAGTACTCCATAATCTTTCATGGTGGTATTTAAGAGTACCAAACTCACTATATATATACATTGTGCATACTCAAATTGGGCAAGGGATCTCGATAATAGAAGGTCTATTAGTGGCTATGTATAACTTAGTTTGTGTTGTGTGGTGAGTTGGATGAGTAAGCAATGGGACATGGTCATTTTTCCACAATAGAAGAAAATTACAATGACAACTAATGATTCCCATAAGGCCATTTGTATTTTGAGACTATGTTCAAATGTGGGGTTGAATCACACTGAATTTATATTTTATTGCAATAGTTAAAATATCATTTGTTTGGAAAATAACTCAACCTTTCACAGATGGAAAAATCATATTGATGTCCAGTATCATTTTTTGAGACATACATAGTAGAGGATAGACGAGTGATTGTATAGAAAGTTGAACATTTAAAGAAAGTTGCAGATGCATTATTGAAGCTAGTGACCATAAAGAAGTTTAGGTGTTGTTGTGAGACCATGGGTCTCTTATCTCCTTGTATTTGGTTTACATTTTTGGTATTGTCTTTTCTCTTGCAAGTTTTAAACAAGTGGGAGAATATTAGAAAAAAAATAAACCTTGCATCTTCTCAATTTTTGAGTTACAAAGGTCATTTTTCCCTTCAAAGTTATTGAAATAGGCTTTGAAAAAATAAAGTGGGTTACAATGATGTGGATATATTTGGGCTATTAAATTTAAGAAACAAACTCAAGTAGAGCTTATCAGATCAAAATTTATTGCATCTAGATGTTAGGTTCCCCACATCATAAATGTAAAAGCATCTATGATGCATAAGAGAGATGTAAGAGGGAGTTACACATTCTGACCTTGAGAGCATTCACCAACATATGAAATGTCATTATAACTATCATAAGGAAAATTTGGATGGTTTAAATAAGACAAATTGGAGTTTCTAAGTTGAGAGGATGACTATGACATGTTATGAAAAACTATTAGGATAGGTTTAAAGAGTATATGTTTAGCATGAGGACTCTTCTTGGGATTTGAGCATTGGAATTTAACAAGGGGATTTAGGTGTCATATTTTGGAGGTATTACCTTATGGTTTTGTGATTTTTATTTGGTGGTTTAATGTAATGGTTTCTCTAGTTATTATGTGTTTGAGATGTCTAGTTAATATAGCTCTTGGTAGGTATTATTAGTCTCTTGGTGTTGCTCTAGATATAAGTGTTGGTGTTGTCTCTTGTGAAGGCTCCTTTCTTGGAATATATTGTTGTTGATTAATAAACTGGTTTATAGTTTGTAGGATGAGATATTTTATTGGAAGGGTTCTCCTATGATATATCATTGTGTTATATTGTGAATTATTTTATTGTGTTGTTTATTTCTAGCTAATTATCTTAGATTGTATTTATTATTTTGAAAATCCTCATATATTAGTGTAGGAATATTTTTTGGACTTGTGTTTCCTTTTACTTCAAAAAGGAAAGAATATCAATTAACTTTGCAATCTCCTATGAATTTTTATCTTGGTTATTTTTTCTATCTAGTTTGCATATCCTTGGCATGCTAAACTTCATTTTATTGTCCCTAAATAACATTCATAGATTATGAAAAGATTCCCTTATACATAGCAACATTTTAATACTATATTCTTGATTCTAGTGAGTGTTTGATCTATAAACTCTTTAAATGATTAGAATATATAAATTAGAAATTAGAAAATAATGTTAACATATTGTACTAATTGTAATTGAAATGATAGCATTAAAGTGGTGGAATAGTTGATCAAAACAAGAAGAAAACATGTTGCAATAAAATTGTTCCAAGCAAGATTCTTAGATTTTGTATCCCAATAACCCTTTGGAGAGAAAAAAACAAGACCATAGTAGTGGAAAATACCATATTACCTATATTCAAAGTACTAAATTACCAACCATGATATATTTCTTGAATGTAAGCTACCCTTTATTCCTTCAATTGCATATTCTATTGTCTCGACCCTTGTATAAAAATGTGAACAACTAAACCCTTTTTCATTTAATCAATAAAAACTTTATTTATTTTATGAATTAGTTATATTATTCACAAAAATATATCTATGTATACATTTTTATTATAATTTTTATGATCCATATGAATCCATGTTTGACATCTTCTGTAGTTAGGTTGTGAGCTTTGGGTAGCTAAGTGGTAGTCTCACTTAATGTAATAACATTCACATATTCAACCTTTGTGTGATACTATATATTTTGTTTTTATGTGTTTCTAACACTAAGATTGGCCTTTTTCCTAGAAATGATCAAATCATACCCACATCTTTCTTCAATTTATTTTCCTAGAAGATCTCATATAATTCCAAACAATATTTAGTTTGGTCGTTTTTCCCAATTTCCACACTAAGGGAGTTTGACACAATTCCTTTACATTTGGTTGGGTTATTTATATTTGAAACAACCATGTTGGGACTCTTTAGCATTTTTTCCTCTATTTCCCCCATTGTAGGATTGGCTTGCATATATTTACCCACATCCTCCATATTTTTGCATGTAGTTTTGATTTCATCTATTATAACCTTATTGATTATGACCCTCAAAATTTTGTGTACCCATGTTATACTTATATGTTTGTATTATTAGTTGGCCCATAAAGGTTTGGTAGAAGTTGAGTTGTATTACATCATATATATTTTATCAAATATTTGATACTTCATTATCTTGTGCATTGGGTTTTCACATATTTACACCATAGAGAGAACTTAATTTGCTTCACCTTTTGAAGTAGTAAACATTGCTTAGAATCATGATTGGTGTGATTTACTTCACAAGCTACTATTGAGACATTTACATTATTCCTCACATAAGTGATCTTGGTATGTCCTTTTTTACATTCCACATGCTAAAGCTCCAATTGACTATGCATGTTATTAGCGGATAACTTCTACAAATGTATCGTAATATTTTATATCTTCACCTATAAGAATGGACTCTTGTGTCAAAAAATGACTACTTCAATTTTTAGCATGAATTTTAAAGCTCATGCTAGTGTGTTTAAGCCTTTTACAATAGGGACCTTCTATACGAGGCTAATAACCCTCCAACAAACCATTGCACTAGTGTTCCTTGGTGATGCATACTTGGGTAAATTTCACTACACTTGGAAAAAAGATGCCTTTGGGATGATGGGATATGGGAAAAAACATTCCCCTCTATCTTGTTGGTCTCCACTTCCACAAGGATGACCTTGCAATGTATAGGGATGTCCCTAGGGACATTCCCCCATGCATGAAGCATCTAGAGATGACTTGCTATCCTCACAACTAGGGGACATCTAGATGCTCCCCAACCATCATGGGGATAACAAGGCATCCTCAAGGCTCTATAAAGTATTTTTTAAATTATAGTTAATCTCTATAGATTTTCTTTCTATAAATGTGTTATGGAATTTACAAATAAAAACTCACCAAAAAAATTTCCAACTTGTAGACAAAACCACTCAATGAGTAACTCACTTGAAAACCTAATAATGAGTTAGTCACCCAAAAAATCACCAAATCTTGTGGTCCATGGTAAAAATTCACCCACAATCAAATAACAAGCATAAAAACTCATAATTTTCACAATTTCTTATTTTAGCTCTCACTCATTTGAGACATTGACAACATTTAGTGCATTTGTAAGAATATCAATGGATATAATGTTATCTTGGCTAATTTGGTGAGTTTATTAGTAGCATTTTAAATGTATGTATCAATGTCCCTACTTGTGATTTTTATTTTCATGTTTTTTCGTTTTGTTGTCCCCCTCATTCTAGCTATGGTTTTATTATTCCATTTTTTATTATTTAGCTATTTGCTATGGTTTGTGATTTATAATCTTAATTTTTTGGCTTGTGCTATGGTTTCAAATTCAATTTCTGGTTTGATATGGCATAAAGAACTAGTAGTGTTTGTGACAAACCTAGGAAATCTACTTGGAAGAATGGACATGTAGGGGACAAACACAAATAGTAGTGTGTAATTATTGTGTAATGTAGATGAAAATAGGCATCAACAACCTTAAATATCATCTTGCATGGATCCCTAGTAGATTTTTTTCTTTGCAAAGAAGTTTAGCTCAAATTTATACGAGAGGTTAATACTCTCATTTCTTCATATGAGGAGAGGAAAATAAAAAATAAAAGGATCACTACAACAACAACAATTGTAATGGATTCTTCTCTTGAGGATAAATTAGTGAGATCCTACATCTACCCATGCATATGTGGGACTATTCTATTATAGGTAGTTCTAGTTGGTCATCACAATCAAGTACATTGCTTATTTGTTTCATATAACACACCTATTGCCCAACCTTCCTTAAAAGTACTACATGGAACCAAGAGAAGCATAATGAGTTGAGGTTGGTAATTGTTTTTTATTTCAAAAAATACCTTTAAGGTTGTGAGAAACCTTAAAAGTACTACATGGACAATAACAAGGAAAGGGTTCAAGTCACTGACACCTTATGATATGAGTGGTATTTTGTTGGAGGATGTTGTTAGATATAAAAAGGTCTTAATGGAGGAATACAAAAGGGTTTGGCAAAGAAAATGTTACAATTCTTTATTTTATTAGTGGATGGATGGTAGGGAGCATACCCTAATTAAATTCGTTGTGGCTTCACATGGATATTTGGTGATCGTGAAGTAGATCAATGACTATAATGAAATAAAAAAATGTTGAGACACTATATAACATATTAGATGAGGTGGTAATGGAGGTGGGTGTGGAGAATGTTGTCCAAGTTGTGATAGGTAATTATACAATAACATATGTGGCATCTAGTAAGTGACTCAAAGTAAGACACCTTATTATTGGAGAACTTTTGTTGCCCATTGCATTAATCTACTCAAACATATTGAAAAAATTGATTGGGTCAAAATTCTAGTGAAGGCTACAAGAAACATAACAAAATACATCTACAACCACCATTGGGTGCTTAATTTGATGAGACAACACACTAATGGTAAGCAAAAAGTGTTGTTAGGTGACATATTTTTCCATCAATTTTATATTTCCATCAATTTTATATATGTAGAGTATTGCAACCTCACTACCATCTATGAAGGAAATTATTTTGAGTGTTAAGTGAAAGGAATCTCTTTATTTGAAGAAGGCTAAAGGGGAGAGGGTAACAAGGACCATTTTTTAAATCATTTTTAACCAAATATATTGATGAGATCCTTAATGTGACTTAAAAAATTATCAACTTGTTATTACACAATTTTTTTTTATAATTTTAATTATCTTTTTTTCTAATTCAAAATAATATTTTTATTTTATTTGTTAGAACCTTTAGTGAGGGTTCTATAATTTTTGGATGGGGAGAAAAAACCATGGTTTTTATATGAGGCCATTAAAAAAGTAGAGATAATATAACATTTTTATAGGTCAAATAAAAAACCCCATTTGGTCCATTATTGATTGAAGGTGGAATAGATAACTCCAACAATACATTCATATTGTTGCTGATTTTTTCTTCTTTGATTCCTTTAGGGTTGATGAGGAGATCATAGATGGTCTTAATACATGCATTCAAAGGATGATCCTTGGTAAAAAAAGATATAGATTTTTATATGAGTTATAGGTTGGATGATTATGATGCAAAATGCCTCATCTTTTAAAACATCATTTATATTTTGTCCTAGCCTTGTAGTGCTTCTATATGCGACACAACTAGAGCACACATAAGGTTATTCACACAAAGAAGCACCAAAGATTGAGGTCATTCACATGGGTATTCATTATATGTGGTTGTGTATAATACGCTTTTTCTTCTTGAATAGAAATCATTACCATCCAATTTTAGGTCTCCCACATAAGAGCAATTATAAAATATTAATGAATTTATAAATTATGATCAAAGGTGATCACATAATAGTCTATCTTGCTTGTGGGATATCATGATTTTTCCTAAAATCATAATTCTTTTTTATAAAATAATGATTTAACCCTGGAAGGGTTCCATCTAATGGGATTTTATTGAAGGGGTTAGATCAAACCCTATTTGATCAAAGCCCTTAAGATATAACCCCTAGGCTTAATCAAGCCCCTAATTGAGTCTCCTTTACACCTACAAAAATGTTGACAAAATGGTAACTTTTGGTTCACATTTTGGGGGATCAAATGAAATCATATGAAAAATGTCTTTTGGTAGGTATCTAGCTCTTAGTCTTATCTTTCTAAAGAATATAATATCTATTATGCTATTTTAATATTATAGATTTTATAGTTTTATAATGAATGTAGGTCAATAAAATAATGGCCTAGCTATTTAGGACACTAGAAAAAATCAACATTAATAGAAAAAACTCAAAAAATGCACTACATACCACATGGATATAATTTTTTCAATGAAAAAGAAAAAAATAGTTTTGATATAGCTAAGATAAATGTGTTACAAATTAATATGGGTTTAAATATTTTGTTAGTATCAATTCAAAAATTAATAATAAATCAAATATCAAATAAAAATTACCTGTGCACTAGATATTGTAGTTAATAACTTAATTCCAAGAAATCATGGAAAGCTATTATTTATAGTGAAATTTATGTGATATGGAAAAATGTCACTTAAAAAAAAAATTATTAAAAAATAAAAATGAAATTGATAGAAATAATTCCTTATAAATTTCAAACAAATTACAACTTCAATCTACATAGAAAATGCTACAGCTCATTACTTTACATCTTTCTTAAAATATTGACTATTTATTTGGTATAATTGACACAAATTAAAATACACTAAAAAATGTTGCTTTAAGTGCCCTGCTTAGGTCAAAAAGTGAGGCACTTTATTGTGGGATCACCCTCATATGACACTATGATGTGTATTGAAATTATTTTTGATATGCAAATGAATACAAAACTACTTATTAGTTCTCTAAATTATTTTTTATGCACGCTTTTCAAAATTATTTGTTAATATGTAGCTTTTAATGTTCAAAAAAATTGTTGAGATTTTCTAAGGTTTTGTTGAGTTTCTACCAAGTTTTGAGTCTAAGTCAAATTTTAGGCTCGTCGAGTTTTTTCCAAGCCTAGGTTTTTAATCTATGTTTGAATCCTCATTACTTTTTCTTGGAAAGAAAGAAAAACAAAAATAAAGAATAAAGATATTCCACTTCTTTAGCTACACAACCCTCACCTTTAGCCCCCATGTCTATTTCTCAACCACTCTTGTAACTTTTGCACTATCCTCTTTATTTAGTCTTTTTTAATCTTTAACTTAATATTAGTTTATTTATTTCACCTTCCCTCATAACTAGATGTGTCTCCATTATGTACTAATATCCACTGACAAACCTCCACTCTCTTGAGTAATCACAATTACCTCTAAGATTAATATCACCCTACTTCTAGGGTCCATCTTTTCCAACAATGTTGATCATCTCTCTATACTTGATTGAATTTTTTGCTCTTTCAATTAGTTTGAAATGACACCTTGAACTATTACTTCTACATGCAATTCATGCTAAAACCCTCTTGTTTCCATACAACTCTTTGTACAAAAGAAAATTAGCCTTTTGTCTTCAAAGTTTCAACCCCTAATTCTACCATTAGTTTATTAATACAAAAAGGGTTATATATATATATATATATATATATATATATATATGAAATTTAAAAAAATAGCTAGTCAAAATTCCTTTCCATAAAACTTCCATAGCTTTCATCCATTTTTTCTTAGTTTATTCGATCTCTATTATCTTTCTTTATTCCTAAATCCCTCTAGCATTCTTAACAATATGGGGGTAGCTAGGTGAAAATCAACTTTGGAAGCTAAACAAAGAAAATACTTTTGAGAAAACTAGAGAGACTCTAGACTAAATCATTGCTCAACATATTCTAAAGCAATCATATCCATACAATATGATACCCATGATAGAAATATAGGTAAATTTTGATTCCCATTCCTTAATTTAGGGTGAACTTGGACAAAAAAACCTAACCCATGACAATTACAAGACACCACCCATTCTTGTAGATATTTAGGTACAATTTCATAGTGGTTCCATGTGGCTATTTAACTAAGTTTATTTAGTAATTTCAGTACTCAAAAAATTTATGCTTCTTTTTTAAGCTAGTGGCTTCATGATTTTTAATAATTTTTTTCTTATTTTGCAAGCAATTATCAAATTTGCAACCTTTAAGAAAATTCGAATCATATAAATTTGAAGAAAGTCGTATATGAAATATAAATTTAGCGAATGCTGAAAACGGAAGAAAATATGCAAATTTACGGTGATGCCGGATTCTCTCTTGGAACCATAGAAGCATAATCCAAACCCCTTTATTCTGAGGTCGAAATCAATTCAACAAATTAGGTCTTAACTATTATAAGAGAAAAATCTCAAATTGAATTTGTCGACTGGCACCTTACACGATTGATACCGCGTTGAAAATTCCGAAATACCGTAAACTTTAATCTTCAAATGGAATTGAGATAAAACCAATTTTATAAATGTAAAAATCACTGTATTTTTCTCACATTATTCAATAAAACAAAATAATTCCACCAGCTTATATTCCTCAAGATCAATTTTATATCAATTTGACAAATTATACTATAAGCGAATCTCCTGATTTTGCTACCAAATCCAAAAAATATTTCCAAATAATAAGTAAAAGCATCTGCCAACTCATAAAATACAAAACTTTACATATCAGTATTTCACCTTGAACCCCACAAGAGGCTGATTTCAATTCACTTACATTTATATAGAGAAAAGCGACCAGCTACTACTAACAAGAAGCAATTAAAAGCAATGCCATATTTAGCCATTCCAAATCGGGCTTCCCTTTGCATTGATGCGGCTCTGATGGAGCCTCCACCGTGAGGTAAAACGTTTGTGGGTGGCGACCTGGCAATACCTGGTGGACAAATGGGTGACTAAAGTGGCTGGCGCATCACCGTGAGGCCCGTAGGAATGAAGCTAAGAATAAACAAGAAAGTGCAAGCTGAATTGGATATGGAAGAGCAGCTCTTGACGCAACAAAGCCTGCGCTGACTGCGAGGAAAGTCCGGGAAGCAGAGGAGGAGTATGTTGGAGGGCCCCACACCATTCCTGATATTAGCAAAGTACAGAAGGAGAACTCGGCATCCCAGTCCTCGGACCCTCTGGATGTGGAGCGTGCTGATATTGTGAAGGCTGTGGATTATGGGGAGGAGCTCCATGTGCTACAAGAAAGAATGTAAAAGATGGATAAGAAATCCAGTGGATTGACCTATTTCACTGTCCAACTAGTCCATTGTGTTACCAACACCCTTTCTGCTATGATGAAGGATGAAATGGACAAGAAGAATGCTAAAGAAGGCCAGGAATGGGTTGAGGATGATGTTGTTAATCTCCTTTATAAGAACTGGGAAAATTCCAGTTAGTCTGTTGTTATTGTGTTGTATGTTTGTTTGTTGTTGGTCCGCTATGTATGTTTTTTGGCTTGGTCTTTAATGTTTTTTGGACTTGATCTTTTTTGGCCCTAGTGGCTCTCTGTGTGAAGGGTACAACACCCTGTAAATTCTACTTACCGTATCAAAAACAACGTAACCAAGCATGAAATTTGACAACCACCATGTCTTTCATATGAAAATTTTATGATACTTTGGTCATTTAACTACCTTTCAATAGATATTTTAAGAAAAATATAAAAAAAATGTACATCACTCTATTAATTATTAGTAGAAATGAAAGTTTAATCTAAAAATCTCACTTGGATAAAGATGAATAGTATTATAATGTAGATTGTTTTTCTATGAGATAAAGACTCGTCTTACCTTAATGTTTCTTTTGAAGGGACCATTACGAAAAGATTATGTTCAAAATTCCAACATTAATCATTACCAAAAACAACGGCTACAAAATCTAAATTTCTTTAACAATCTTCAAATTATATTATAAAAGATAATGTTCAACATTCCAACATTAATCATTAGCAAAAACAACGATTAAAAAATCTGAATTTCTTTAACAATCTTCAAATTATATTATTTTTTAAGATGAGGAGGATGGTTGTACAAAGTAAAAGAGACAAACCAGAACCATATTTAGCTTTATACGGAACTAGTGTACTTAACCATTTTAAGAGCCTGCAGAAGTTGATTTATATTCAGAGACAATAAAGACAAAGGAGTAAATGCCTGATTATATCATTTATCATAAGCTCCTTCTACTGAGTAGGCTTTACATGAGTTCTGAGCTTACAGCAAGACTGTACTGAGCGTACTTAACATTATCTTCTATTATTCTATTTGCCTATCATACATTCTATATTCCTTTCTCTGATACTGCATATTCATGTATTGTCATATAGGTGTCATTGAAGTACTGAGAGAGTTGAATTACTAGATATTTGGCCATGTCCTATTCAAATTATATTCTCAGTCACTGTCATGGTCTAAGGAAGCTCAAATGTCAATTTCTTTCATGGTATTCAAATTTATGAATGATGACAGGGCTTGCCAGTGTTTAAGTATTCCATGATTAAGGGAGTCTAGATTATAGTGTAGGTCGCCTTTATGTTGTCTTTTAATAGTTAAAGTGATATGGCTCATCTTCAAATTTTGTAAATTTTATTCAATCTGATTTTTTGTAGAGCTATTATGAGAAAGTTATGAGTTATTCTTAAATATTTAATTATTAAAATAGACGATGTTAAATAAAATAGTATTTATCAAGTCTAAAAAGTGGAAAATCATATTAATAAAAAAAATCAAAAGGATTGTGATTTTTCGATGAACAAAATGTATGCTTCAAATATTAGATCTTTTCAACTTTGTAGATTTCTTAGGTTGAGAGGAAATGACACCGAATCATTAGTATGAAGCACTTTCAATATTGTTGGATGAGTACTCTATGTAAGTTGTTAGTTTTTGGACAATTTGAGAGCTCATAAAGTAGTGTTTTGAGCCCTTTCCATTATTTGGCATGTGTTTTAATACAAATTCCCTAAGCATGGTTGATTATTGTCAAACAAATCCACATTCTTATTTTAAAACCATATGTATCTGACTTGTGCCACTAGCAACAATCAATTGTAACATGGATCTTGTATGTGCCAAAAGGTATCCAAGAGACTTGAGGTTTCAATCCTTATGCTTTTACATTAATGGTAAGACTGCCACCTCAAAAAAATTTAACACCTTCTAGTGCATATACAAACAATGTTAAAATTAGTGTTTTTTTTCCAATTTCTTCTATAGTTGTAGTCCTTAAAATACTTGACTTAAGATTTTTTTGAAATTCAAATGTTATACTTTTTTTTTAATATTAAAGGTTACATAATAAAGTCACTGCAATGACTTATAGTTTATTATTGTTATTAAATAATTAGTTTCATTCATGTAGAATGGTAGTCTACCAAGTTATGTCAGAGAGGCTTTATAAAAGTCATATTGTGATACATTAAAAATTTGATGAATAATATATCATTGTTCGTATTTTTATTGTGCAAATGTAGATTCTCTTTATTTTTTCAATATGATATCAGATCCCAAGGAACTTTTTGTGATAGGATAACAATCACATGAAAGGATATAGCCATGAGTCTTAATGAATATTTGTATGCTTGTTGTCATTGTTTGTTTCTTATGGTTGTTTCTCCTACTTTGCTTTCTTTTCCTTTGTGTGCTTCCACAAACTGCAAGGCTTACAAGAAGAAACACTAGAAGAAACAAGTGGAAAAAATATTTTGTCTATTTTTCTCATGTCAAGGGCGTTATCTTTGATAAAATAGTATGGTGAAGGGAGTCAATGCCTTGAATAAGTGCAATGGGATTGAGTGTTGTTAAAATAAATACCCAAATAGTTCCAAGTTTTATGTATGGAGATCACGGGTTCTAAACTCATGCACTAGTCTCATGGCGAAGAAAGTTTATCTTTGTCAAGGACCTTGTAGTTCTCTTGTAGATGTCTTTGTTTAGGAAAAGAGGCCTTTCTTTATTAAATTCATGAAAAGATTCAAATGGCGGTGTATGGAACTAAGAGCATTAGCGTTTCCGAAAGGTCACACGTGCAATTATCTTTTGCACTTTTATTAAATTAGTGTTTATATTGGGTAGGTGAGATAGAGGTGTTTGACCCAGTTTTGACTCTAATTTTTCATGCCCCATTGTGAGGCATTTCTCTATGACAATGCGCTCCAATTTAACTACAGTTCCCTACTATTTGATGAAAATATTTTCTTTGGCAATAACTTTAATAGCTATCTTGAGAACTCATATATGTCTTGGAAGCCTACTAGGTATGATTTAGCCATTGTAGACCGTGTCCGTGAGTTTGAATCCTGATTGTTTCTAGTGATTTATTTATTGCATTTAATAATATGAGTTGGCATTTCTTTCAGTTGGATCCTTCCT
>VDFB02000015.1:155813460-155832104 GCA_007258455.2 Sequoia sempervirens
GAGGAATATGCTAAGGTGCTTCGCATTATCTTCTCCTGAAAAAGGGAACATGATAGTTCGTCCTTATCAAAATTGCTTGTCCTTAAGAAATAATGATCAACTCTCCAACCTCTTTACAAATATGAGGATCCCAAATGAACCTTAGGAATTATTTGAATCCCTGGTTAAGTTGTTTGGACAAAAGAAGTATGGTGATGGAGGACGTGCATACTAATTCATTTTATGGTAAGCAACATAGTCTTTTATTCTAGTATTCAATGTTTCTAAATCTTCACATGAGTATGGAATTCAATGGTAGTCCTTGATCACTTTCAAATAGAGGATTTCAATTGACCTTAGAATTACTTGAGATCAACTACCAACATATATTTGTTTAGAGGGAATAGAGGTAACTTTCAAATGCCTTGTTGGACATGAGTTATTGGTCATGTCATTTAATGGGATTAATGCACTAGTTGCTCCCAATTTTATGATGAAACATTTATTTTCGTTGGTCAATTGAAATAACTAGTTTTAATATATTTTGATGAAATTTGTGTATATACATAAAACATTGATTGATCATCTAAGTCACTTAGAAACCAATTATTAGATCCTAGAATAAACCCTATTTTTTAGTGAATCTAATTGTGAATTTGGTTTCTAAAAGATTTTTATAACTTGACTATGTAACTCTTTGATCAAGAGGCATGCAGGTGAAATGTAAGGGGACTCAAAGTTTCTAGTTTGGGCATTTTCTATAGCCTTAACCTTGAGAAGGTTCTTTTAGTTGTAAACCATGATAGAAGGATTGTTAAAGAACTTTAGGTGCTTATACCTTAACCAACATCACAAAGAATGGAGTTGTTTGATGGATGGATGGATAGAACACCCAAGTTTCTAATAATCTTAAAAAAGTGATCAACATATGTCTTAAAATTTTCCACCACTCTGATTTTTCCATCCACTTGTGGTAGAATATGATGTTTCAAAAGATGAAATGGGGCAGATTAATTTCAAAATGGGATGCCATTAAAATTGAAATTATGAAGTCCAAAGATTATGAAAAATGGGATGCCATTAAAGAGTTGAAGCATGAAGTCCAAGGTTAATAACTGGTTTTCCATTTATGACATGGAGATTCTGAGCCTCAAGTTTATTTTGAAAATTCAAACACCATTTGATATGTGGTTGAATGGAGTTACAATGAAGCTTGAATTTTCATACATCAACTTGAATTAGATGAAGAGCCACAAAAGATGGGTAAATAAAATCCATGATAATGAATTTGGTATAAAGGGGACTTAATGTGAGTTTGTGATATATTTTTAAATTTTCATTTATATTCTAGTATTATAGATTATTCTACAAACCAAAAATCCTAAATAACATTATTCTAAGCACTTGTGTTAATTAAGAACAAAAACCCTCAAATTTGTAGGAAATTGAATTTGGTATAAAAGGGGACTTAATGTAGGTTGTGATATATTTTTAAATTTTCATTTATATTCTAGTATTATAGATTATTCTACAAACCAAAAATCCTAAATAACATTATTCTAAGCACTTGTGTTAATTAAGAACAAAAACCCTCAAATTTGTAGGAAATTAGAAGATGGAAACCCTTTTGTTTCATCAAACCAAAAACAAAAGACACATATTTTATAGACCTTGAAACCAAGATGAAACAAAAGATTTCAAAGGTTTTCCGTACAACACTCATGGTGGGACACTCTAAGTCCTACAATAGTTGTAGTTACATAAGAAAGAGATCATCATGGAGGATCTTTGAGGAGGCGGATCTCAAATACATTGGGAAGAAGACCACCTACCAGCAGAATGGAGAAGAACATGACCTTCCAATAAGATTGTTCCAGTTGTTGCTTACTCCCCATCAAAAATGGAAAAGTATGTTCATGGGCTTCATCTCAAGTCTTCCCATAGTGATAGAATTTCTTCTCGATGGAGTGATTAGGCTACATGAGTCACCTAAAGATATTGTCTATGATATGCTCAACTTTCTCTTGGTAGAAGTTATTCCATGTGATAGGTACAATACTCACTGCTAGCGTAAGTTATCAGCCACCAGCAGCTGGGCAAACAAAAATGGTGAAAAAGTGGTTAGTCAGACCTTGGTGGGAAGATGTCTTGGAACAACAATCAGTAGGGGTTATATGGTTTCATCCAGACAGAGTGTGGTCACATCGCCCAACAACCATGCAAGAAATGTTTCTAGAAGCCAATGGGATGGAGAAGTGTTTTGCAATCCTAAAAACAGGGTTCCATCCAATCACAAATATTTTTTGGGATCCAAAGGGAAAACCTATTCTGCAGGGTAAAGTCATATCTTTTTTCATTTTCATTTTGTACCAGATCTTGCTTTTCTTAGCCTTTCTTTAAAAATATTTTTCCAGTATTCTGGCTTCTTTCTTTCTCTGTTCTTGGTCTTGTTTGCCATTTCTTATTGATCGTTTCAAACCAATACTTCATTGGGTATTGATTAAAGTATCACAACTAGATGATTTTCCGGGTCTATGTATTTTGCATGTTATGCATGCAAATATATTCTAAATGAGAACATTTGATTAGTGGAGAATTTTGTCCTTTATTTCTCTTTTCATAGCTATCTTTACACTGAAAATGGTTATATGATATGAAATCTGAGATGTGTCATCAGATCGGCTGCTTTGATGATTTCATGTCATATTGTAAAGATTGTATATCTATTTATGATTGGTATTGAAAGAAAAAACAGAGAGTATAGAAACAGAATGAAAGATACAATCTATTAAATCCTTTTTCTACAGACAGTTAAACCATAGAGAGCTTGAGTTCTTTACGCTTTATATACAGAAAAAATAACAGAGCTTTTTCTTCTTTAGTGCTATAAACTTCTCCCACTTCAATATTTTCTGAGCTCTCGAAAAACCGAGAGATAGGGACAATCATTTTAATGTTTCAAGTATTTTGAGATGAGTGTTACAAAAATATAAATATTTCATTATTCATTAATTTTTTAATGTTTCAAATATTTTGAGATGAGTGTTCAAAAAATATGAAAAAAGACTTTGCATGTAGAAATTAGTGAGCATTTGATGTTTCAAAAATGAAATATGAAGTTCAAATGATTATAATTATTTTTTGGTGTATAATATAGAAACACCACCTAGTTCATTGTGTAGAGCTCTCAATCACCTTTCCAACACCTATAAAAAGTCAAAATTTTGATAAGAAACAAAAAGTTATGCCCATTTTACTAAAGAGGGTTTTTAGGTCTTCAAAATGGATATCGTTTCGTTTTGTTTTTCAAAAAAATGGGTTCCCACTTTCCAAAACATAGCTATTTCGGTTTTGTATTACCAAAAAAAATGGATATTGTACCCAAGCCTACAAAAAGTCAAAGGCATGAATTTTGTGTTTTTGGACATGTTAAAGCATGCCTCCATTGCCACTTTTTGGACCCCATGATCTTGCACATAGCCATATATATAGGATAAGAATTTATCTTGAGAGACAAGTTACGATAAAATATTTAATTTTAAGGTCATGGTTTAGTAAGCTCGTGGTTTTGAGGCACATAGTTTATGTTAAATCACTTAGTGGTCTTGTGTAATCTTATCTTTTAAAAGCAAGCATGTGGGTAGTTGTTAGGATCAATTAGATTAATCATTTCTTATTGGTTGCATATGTAATTACAAGAAGCATAGATTGAGATGTGTGGATATACAGTTCTCATTTTCCTAATCACATGGATGGGTGCAAATGACTTACTTAATGCTATAGAGGTCTTGCATGGAGACTCTACAAGTATAGTATGATTGTATTCTTGAGATAGTACATTGATTTATGTGGATTCTTTTAGAGGTTAATTTTCTTATAAAGGTGCTATCTTGTGCTCGTATGCTTTGTTATTATTTTGCATTGTTGATTTTGAATACTTGTTTTGTATTTTTCTTTCATTAGAGTTATGTGGAATTAGTATATTTTTCCTACAATTTACTTTCATGCATGTAGTTCAACGAGATACTAACATCATTAAAGGGAAGGTAAGCATATGCATACTCTTTAAATGATGAGAAAAGAATTCTAGAATCTAGCATTCCTCATTAGTGTGACTTCTTGGATTTGATTTCATGGAATAAAGCATATATTTGGAAATTTATTCCCACCTCCAAACAACGAAGGCAATAAACTTATTCCCAACCATATCAAAATTCCCCCACAAAGAAGGAAAAGTAAGAGAATGAGAAGAAAACCTAAATGCATATGTTAAAGAGGGGTTGGGAATGCAACAAACCTTATGGGATAATACTAGCCCCAATTCAATCACAATCACCCTCTCTTATTTCAATGTATCCCTAGATCATCAAATCATGCAATAGAGAAACATAAAACATATATACCTCTAGGTCCAATTATGCGAGAAGAAAATTTGTTCCACAGTGAAGCACTTATGTTGGTTGTCCACAAGTGGTGTTGTATGCACTCGATGATCAATACTACATATATCACACTTGAATCAAATTTTTAAATCCTAATTGCATTTAAATGTCTGTTTATATAATTGAGTTGTCATTGCCATGTTCTTCAAGACCATGTTAGAAGTGATAAATTGTTTCTTTTTCATAGCTGCAAATATCTATTCCAATCACAAAATTTAATTTCTTTCAAGTTATTCTAAATAAATTAGTACTTACACCAAGAAGGGTGCAACATGGTTGCATCGATTATTGGATTTATTACTATATATGAGAAGGAGCAACATAAGATAAAGGAGGCATATAAGATTAAACATGGATTCGAAATGAATTATCGTTGAAAATCAAGTTTCAACTATCGTTAAATGGTAAATCACATGTCATTTAATGGTAAAAACCTTCAAAATATTAGGTGAAAGCCTCCAAACTCTCACTTATCATGTAAAAGCTATATAAATATTGATTTTCCAATTGGATGGGAACATTATATTTCCATTTGGAGTGGTTTTTGCTAATTTGATGACAACTTTCCTTTTTCATTTGCATTGTTTTATGTTTTAAATTTGTATGCAAATATTTCAAAATCAAATAATGCCTAATTTCTTTAAGAAAAAATCTAGATTGTCTAAGTTTATTTCACTCAATTATTTAGTACTTATTATTAATTATTTAATCCAACCACATGCAACTAGAACTTGCAACACATTGCATCTATACATACCCATACACAAACACATACTCTCTAACATATTAACATACATATAATTTCCTATGATGTAAACCTTGAACCTCCTTTAGGTACAAGTGTTAGTTTAAAGTATATAACCATAAAGTGAAGTTAAGTGTTTTAATTGTCAAAGGATGGAACCAGAAAGCCACATAAAGTGCAGAAAAAACCGAGTCAAGGGCAGCTACAGCTATATCCAATGTGTAGCTTTGGAACTTTAATCGTCCTCTGAAAGGTGTGGATCTTCTATAATTGTTTAGATTATTTTTCCAGCTTCTGTCAATTTTCTAAGTAAACTCAATTGTGTAGAAGAATGTGTAGGAGCAATCTATAGACTGTGTCATGGCTTGGGATTTTCTATGTAAACCAGCTTTCTTGCTATCCATTTGAGTTTCTTCTCTTTATGTATTCTGAGCCCCTACTCTCTGACTACTTCTCCTTAACTTGCTTCTTTCCAAGCTGGATTATTCTCATAGCTGAATAATTCTTATTTTTCAAGCGTGGGTGCTCGACAACGTAGAAGAGGATTAAGTTTATTTTTCTCTGGAATCCCTTATTTGGGCTTTTGAAGTATTTTTAAAGTAGAATCAATGATAATCCCATGAACCTAACCTTTGAAATAATTACTCTAGATGTCAGATCTGCCTTTATATCGGCTATATTTGAAGGGTGTTTTATCTGTGGCAGATTCTTGAGCGTGACAAATGATTAGTCTGGGTCCCGCATCGCCTGAATTGTAGCCTCCATAAACACAGAAGGTCCCAACCTCCAGGAACGCTAGGACCTGAATGCGTTTGTGGAAATTCATTCCTGTAACTCAGGATCCTCCATGCTTTCCTTCAGGACTCCCTTCCAAGCTTCCATGGCAACTTCTACATTGAGTCTAGTAATGCCTTTCACAGTGTTATTTTCCTATATCCTTCAGCGAGTTTTCACAGTTTAACAACTTCAATACAATCTTATTTATAAGAAGGATTGGGCGATTAGTTTGCTGCAGTCTGTGAACAACAATGGTGTTAAAAGATAAAGGATAAGAATGAGCAAGTGACTTACCTGGATATGAGTGATAATTTTAAGAAATCTCACTCATTTTAGAAAAAAATATTAATTTTTATTGGCGAAAATTTTCTTTTTCAAAAAAAAAAAAAATTTTATTGCTATATTTTTTACACCACTAAAATTTTATAAAAAAATTTGGTGAATATTGAAAATAATAGGAAAATGCATTAATTATGATGGCAAATCCATCCAATCTAAAAAATAATTCTAATGAAAAAGTAGGGGTAGAGAGTGAAAATTATTGATAGGTTTAAGGGATAGACTATAATATTTATTTGCCACCATTGTTTTAAAATATAATATAATGAACCTCATTGTATGTTACAAGATAAAATGTACCCATGATCTGTAATTCTCATGGGGCTCAAAAATGCTTTTAGATCATTGATCTAATGACCCTCATTGTACTATGCGAGGTAAAATGTACCCATAATCTATAATGCTCATGAGACCCAAAATTGTGGTTCACATGAGCATTACATAACATGGGTACATTTTACATCATGGAATACAACAAGGGCCATTAGATTATATTATAAATCAATGGTGTAAACTAAAGATTAGAAATATCGTCCTAATGCAACTAATAATTATGATATACTATTGGCGAATTAATATAAATTTCTATTATAATTTTTAAAATTTAGGCGAATCTAATCTAATTATGTATTGAATATTGTGGCGAAGTTTTGAGTAAATTTTTTTTAATAAAATAAATTATTTAATGATTTAAATAAGACTATAATAAAATTTTGTAAAAATGTGGCGATTCAAGTCACATTATAGCTCAAACTATTAGCCAATTTTGGATTCACAAATTTCAATTATTAGCTAATTGACGAATATTAGCCACTAAAAAAATCACTACTCGAGATTCTGCACAAATTATGTCATATTGTCAATGATGCTGAGGATATATGGCTTTGGAATGAGATAAAAGAAGGGAACTTACCCTCTCCTCTTGGGCAAGAACAATACTACAATTTATGGTAGAGATTTTACAATTGGAAGATTTGCTTTGATTTAATTCAAAGATTTGATTTACTCTAATTTGATTGTCAATTGATAACCATATTATAGTTTGATGGTGTGACAATGTGAGCATTTAGCCTTCAATGTATAGACAATCTTTGGCTTATTTGTTGTTGAGTTTTGCATTTGATTGAAACCATTACCTACCTGTTTTGCAGCAAAGTTTAGTAGTTAACAGGCATGAGATAGGTTTTAAGGTACTATATGTAGCCTATCAACTAATAATTATAATATTTACCTAATCAATATCATACATGAAATAGTTACATAAAATTGCTTTTCACAATTGATATTTGTAAAATAAATATTTAGCTGATAGGCTATTACGTGGGGGAACCCCACTAGGATCTCCTTTACTCTGACGCCGACGTTTTCTTTTCTTGTTTTTCACGACATGCTCACTTAATCAACACATTCCCCAAAACAGCAGTCGCACACATTTCTTCTCCATAGATTTTATCGCTAATAAAAAATACCAAAGTATATCAGCCTATCAGTGTAAGCATTGTACCTCATTGGAATACAAGTGCTAGTTTATTTTAATTTTTCTTTATTTTTATACAAAGACACAAAAATAAAAATCAAGAAATCAGAATGGAATATCCTACAAACCAAAACATTACAAATTATCTTTAAAAAAAAAAGATTGAGGCCACAATTGCCACAAGGACAGTACCTACATTAATCAAATTCAATATGGTTTATAAAATTAATTAAAAGACATAGATAGGTACAAGAAGTCAGTAGTTAGGCAACCTGCCAAGAAAGTCGATAGAAAGATATAATTAATAAAATCCAACTACAAGAAAAAGAGATATCCTTTTAAGATTTTATATGTATTACACGTATTATTATTATTTTTTAATGCTTATTTTGTTTGTACTAACACCATTATTGACTCATGTGACGAGTAAATGCATAGCTGATAGTTGTACATATATTCTCCGACATAATAATTCCCAAAAGGCAATTTTTTAAGATATCTTGTACATTAAGATTATAGGCTTCTATAAAAAGAATTGGATTATTTATTAATTAATTTTTTTATTTTGTTTATAGAGACTCTCTTTTTCAATGATATGTGACATCGCGGTTGATCATTGAAGGGCTTGAGCAGTAGTGATGATAATTGGGAATCAAATTATATGATTTTAATAAAAATAATTAAATCTTTTTTATAAAATAATATACGATTAAAAATAGTTGTTACTACAATAAAGTATGTAGTTAAAATAATAAATTATATTTAATGATAGTGAAAGAAAATAAAATACAAACTTTTAGATAATTGAGGGAAGATAAAATAAATAAAGAATAATTAGTAAATATTACAATTTATATGTTTAAATTGGGAGGCATAAGGTTGTACACTTCAAAAATAATATAAGTTATATAGATGAATAATTCTCTTGTGAAATGCTTGCATAATGAGGGTCTTATACACCAAATTTGTGTCTCACTTGGTGATGACAATGACCTAAGGATACTACCTTACCTTTACATTTATTTAATCTTGCCTCTTCATCACTCTGAGCATCAATATACATAGTGATTGTCAAGTGAACCATTCAAGCTTATGAACGATGGGTTGTTGAAGGGGTGATTTTGGTATCAAATAATTTGTGCAACTAATCCCTCAAAACATCCAAAAAATTTGAGTTATGAGAGTCCCATATGCATTAAGTATTTATAATTTCTTTGAAATTGTGCAAATTTTCCTACTTGATATCTTACACAAATTCTTACACTCTAGTCTTAGCGTGTGTCCTTTAGATTATTCCTATTTAAGTATTGATAGTGGTTTTTGTGACAGTGTTCTCACAAACAACTATCTAACCTTCCCAATTCCTTCACAATTGTGCTTCTTGAAGTCCTTGAAATTTTTGTAAGTACCCTTTGTTACAATTTATTTTCTACACTCTTGTCATTACATTCATTATGATTTTTCTTCATATTTTTAGGATTGTATTGCACAATGAAAGGCTTCTTGAATGTTAAAACTAGTACGTATCAAAGTATTAAGAAAAATATATTCTTAATGAATGTTGACCCCTGATTGTATTAGATGATGGGTATAAATACCCTAATATTTTGTTGAACAAACTCACAAAAAAAAAAAACTATACCATAGACTAAAAACAAACTATTATAAGCAATAATAGTTTTTTTGTTATTATAAACCAACAATAACAAACCAAAACAAATAGGATACAAATGATGGAATATTCTAACATTCCCCCTTATTACATCATTATTTTAAACTACTAATAAGATAATCCTAAAAAAAATCAAACTTCAGAAGTCCAAGAGGCTTGGTGAAGATGTTAGCATGTAGTTCTTGAGTAGAGAAAAATTGGAGTTGAATATATTATATTGTTGAACATGTTCTTGTATGAAGAGGCAATCAACCTCAATGTGCTTGGTGTGTTCATGAAACACTAGATTATGAACAAGCTTGAGAACACTTTGATTGTCACAATAGAGGATTGTGGGTTGATTTTGAGGTACTCCTAATCCTTCTAGTAGACAACACATAGCCAAATTGCTTCACAAACTATTACACTTTCTGCATGATATTCTACTTATGTTGATGAATGAGAAATTGTTGCATGCTTCTTACTTATCCAAAAATAAGGACATTAACCTAAGAAGAAGAAAAAAATCAAATGTGGACTTTCTATCATCAATAGATCTTGTGTAATATGCATTTGTGTACCTTGTCAAGAAGAATTGATCATTCCTTTTTATATTCCAAGTCATGATTCATTGTACCATGGATATACCTCAATACTTATTTTGCTACATTTGAATGACATGTGTTTGGTTCTTGCATGAATCATGAAACATAATTAACAAAAAAATTGATATTTGGGACCTAGTATAAGTCAAGAACTACAAATCAAGCCTCCAATCATTTGTTGATAGATATTTGCATTTACCTAAGGAGATGGATCAAAATTAGATAACTACAATCTTGATTCCATAGGTGTAGACATGGGTTTGGAATCCTTTCTAAACTTTTCAAGCAATGTATTGGCATATTTTCTTTGAGATACAAAGATGTGGTGATTATCAAATACCGTCTTGAGATCATTCTTGGTTGTCTCAACCATTGTTTATGAACTACTTGTGATAACTAGGTCATCAACATATACATTGATAATTACAATCTTCACCCTTGTTCCTTGAGATAGAGATTTAAACCATCTGGATTCCTAATAAATTCATGTTGTAACAAATGTTCATCAATTTTGATATCTCAAGCTCTAGAAGCCTATTTGAGACCATGGAGGGATTTAACAAGTTTGCATACCTTTTCTTCTTTACCAAGTGCAATATATCCCTTTGGTTCTAGGCATATTGACCTTCTCCTTAAGGTCTTCATTCAGAAAGGTTCCCTTTACATCCATTTGATGTAGTCTCCATCCAAATTGTGTAGCTAAATGAAAATTCGTTTTGATGGTTTTGATCTTTGTTGTGGGAGAAATTTTTTCTTCATAATCAATCCCTTCCTTTTGGGCATAACCCTTGGCTACAAGTCTATCCTTATACTTATCTAAAGTGTCATTTTCCTTATATTTGATCTTGAAGATCCATTTACATCCAATAGCTTTCTTACCTAGTGTTAGATCAACAAGCTCCTAAGTCTTGTTTTTTATTAGTGATTGATATTCTACATCCATAGTCTCCTTCCAAATATTTGATTTTAGTGCTTCCTAAATATTAGATGATTAAAAGTTATCAACTATTGAAATCATTAGTGCTAGATTTACCTCATTGTGAGTCATGCTATGAGTTCTCGGTCCTAAATTTGAAGTCTTTGGGACTTCATCTAGCTTTTCATCACGAATGGTACTAGTATACCACTTAGGCATAGGCCTTGTGAAATTTTTGGATGAGTCAAATTTAGCATAACATTCTCATTACTTTAATCATTCAAGTTGAATAGAGGAGCACTATCTAGAGTAGGTGATTATGTGGAAGGTGAACTTAACTCACTCTTCTCATAAAAAAATGATAGATCTATGTTGATATATATCTTTTTTGTGGCAAGATCCATAAGTCGATAAGCCTTTGACTCATTGCTATACCCAAAAAGAATATACTTCATGGATTTATCATCAAGATTATTTCTCTTTTGCTTAGGAATGTGCATGTGTGTTGTGCAACCAAATACATGAAGAGGAGAGATAGATGGACTAACTCTCATCCATGCTTCCTCTATTGTTATGCTATCAAGTGCTTTGGTTGGTGTGTGATTCAAAAGATAAAAAATTGTATGCGTAGCTTCAACCCAACATTCATGTCCCATATGAGAATCTTTCAATATGTTATGTACCATCTCCATGATTATGTGGTTACATCATTCAACAACTCCATTTTGTGAAAGTGTGTAAGTTGCAATCAATTGATGATGAATTCCATTTTCCTTCAAGTGGGTGGAGAATCCTATGTTGGTGTATTCCCCCCTCGATCTAAGTGGAGGACATGAATATGATGATCCATTTCTTTCTCCACAATATTTCAAAACCCTTTGAAGTAGGAAAATCTTCATCTTTGGTTAACAAACAATAGAACCACATTTTTCTTGTATGATCATCAAAAAAAGATGAAAGTAACTAAAACCATTGTGACTTGATGCCATGGATCCATACATATTAGTATGCACCAACTTTAAATGGTGGATTGCATAATGCTCACTAGGATGGAAGGGTGCTCGATGTTGTTTTTTAGTGAGAAATGAAACAAGTAGCACTCAACTTCTCAAGTGAGGGAAGTCATTTGACCATGCCTTTCTTACTAAGATTGAGCAAATAGCTAGTGCTCAAGTGACCAAATCTAGGTGATGCCATAACATAGCAAGATCATTATTCTTAGTCACTAAAGCTTGATAATTGTCAATTTTATTAAGCCTAAACATTTTACCAATTTCAAAAGCACTTGCAACAATCTTTGAATTTTAAGATTTATCATGAATTAGGCACTACCTTTCTATCATCACTTTTGTCAAGTTCAATCCTCAAGTTTTGGTCAATAAATTAATTGACAGAGAAATTTTTTGGTAAATCCTACAACATATAAGACTTCAATGTACCTACAATGATATATGCCAAATTGCAAGGAGATTTCACCAATATCTTGGATATCATAGGTTGTGTCATATCCAAGAGAAATTTTACCATGATGGGGTTTTAGTGTGAGAAACCACTTCTTTTGTCTAGTCATGTGCTTTGTAGCACTTGAGTCCACATACCAAATAGAATTTGGTTGTGAACTATATTCACATGTGGGCAGAAAATAAATACTCTTCTTCTTGAGAGTCTTCTTCTTCAACAATATTGCCATGATTTTGTTTGTTCTTTCAATCCCATCTTTTCTTGTCACTTTGAAATGGCTTCTTTTCATGTGATTCATTGTTGAATCTCCTTTGGCCAAGGAGTTGTACAAACAATTATTCACATCATGTCCAATCCTTTCGCAAATTGGACACTTCTTCTGAGATCATGATGAGTTACTAGATTTGGAGGTCTACCAAATTGTTTCTTACTAGGCTTCTTTCCTTTATGGTGTGTTATCATTACATGATCCTCCTCACCATGTCATTGGCTTATAGACTCTTCTTTCTAAAGTAGATTCACTAGTTTCTCAAAATTGAGTGTATGTTCTATGGCATTCAAAGTTATCACAATCACTTTGTATTTGGAAGGTAGTTCTCACAAAACAATAGGCACTAGGATAGCATCCTCAACCGTTTCACCCAATACTTGTAGTGAATCTCTCAACTTAGCAATCCTTCTGAGAAAGGATTCTAATTGTTCTCCATTCTTCATCTTCAAACTATGTAGTTGACTATGCAAATTTAGGATCTAATTATAATTCTTCACCTCATATAGTATCCTAAGCTTGTCCCGTGCATCTTTGGTTTTGGACGAGTCTTGGATAAAGGCCTTAACTCCATCAAAAATACTAAAAATGATGATCAATTTGACCTTTCTATCAGCTTGATCAAATTTATTTTTCTCATCAACACCAATATTAGATCGTGTAGTGATACCATTAACCACATGCCAAACTTCTTTGAATTTTGAGTTTGGTCTAACATATTAAAAGATGGTACAATGATTGCAACTTTCTATAAGGTTATGCTGGGGAGCACTATAAGCTGATGAAGAGCTGTGGACTGTTAAAAATGCTTTGGGTTTGTAGAAGAGTGATGATGAAGACTCTCCACGCTCACCGCACCAAAGTTTTCTCAAACTGGAACTGTTTTGTTCCCACGTAGAGGCGAAAAGCAAGCTCGGCGTACAAGTGTGGCAGATTCTTCACAATCTACTGCAGTGGTAGCGAAGGATTCGAGGGCCTTCTCTTCCTGAGTTGCATGTTCTTCAAAAGAGTTAAAAAAACTGCAAGAAGGTCCTCATTGCATGGATATGACCCAGTCTTTCAATTAATCCAACTCATCCTTTTTCTAAGGCAACCCATTGAAGATCGGGATCTCCTTCCCTCAAAGTAATAATGTCAAACTGATTCCAAGCAAAAGGCGTGATCAAGGGGAAGATCAATCCAAATCTAGGAGACCTCCTTTGGTACCATATCAGAGTTTTAAGAAAAATATATTCTTAATGAATGCTGCCCCTGATTGTATTGGATGATGGGTATAAATACCCTAATATCATAACAAGTTCTGTTGAACAAACTCACAGGAAAACTAAACTATATCACAGATTGAAAACAAACTATTAACAAATAAACAAACAATAACAAACCAAAAAACAAATGGGATACAAATGATGGAATATTTCAATATTAGGGAAACATTTAGATTCATGGCCACCTCAAGAGAAAATTTCATTAGATCAAGGAAGTTTGTTTGTTAAATTTGTAATTAAAATCTGATATTCTAACATTAGGGGAACATTTAGATTCATGGCTATTTTGAGAGAAAATTTCATTAGACCGAGATAGTTTGTTTGATTGTTAAATTTGTAATTAAAGTTTTCTACTACAAGAATATTTCAAGAAATATTGTCTAGTCCAAACTTCCCCTATAGATAGATAACTTGAAAATGCTATAGACAATATATGTGCATCAACTTTTCACACCTATTTATCAACCCCTATCAATAATGTATACTTGTTATTAATGTAGCAATGACATTAGCAACTTATTTATTTCCCTCTAATCTGGAATTAGCGGCTCTAGGAAATAATTTTGGTTAACATGACTTGCTATTCTTTCATTTGCATGCATAATATGACTATTGCTATTTTTTCATTCACATGCATATATCTTCTCGTTGATCTATTGGGATGGTACCCAAAAGTTATGTTAATTTACAGGAATTGATAGAATTTGAAGAAGTTGTCATTCTCTATTAAAAAAAGCAAGTTAAAATATGATTAAAAATAAATAATTTTCACTATCTAAAGAGAACATGCTTTTCATGTTGGTTACATTTGGGCATCTAGCAATGATTTGAGTGGGACAATACCAAATAATATTAGGAACGTGATCAACCTTATAAAATTGTGAGATAACTTAATCTATGAATTTCAAGTTGTTTTGGATGTTTTTTCTATCCTTCATCTAAGGATGATGATATCAAATGAAACAATATAGACTAACAAAAGCTACTTTTCTCATTTATGTAGAATCTATCATAGTAGGTGATATATGGGTATGTGAAATGGCTCTATTACAAGATACCTCTAGAAACTTCTTTGTAGGGATCAATTCCTTCAAACATAACACAATTAATTAAACTAGAAGATTTGTAAGTATAGTAATGCTTTCTTATCTTCTTTCTGTAAACAAAACTTCTAGTTTATTGTGCTCAAAAAATTGAAAGAAAGATATATGGTAATAAACATAAAGTTTCTAGGGTCTATTAGATTAAGCTGAAGAGATTCATGAAAAGATTATGTTTTTATTTTTTGTATCAATGTTTCAAATCACACTTATTGATCCATCATCATAAGATAAATGGACTTTCAAATTAACAATTAAATAATAAAATTTTCTCATTCTTAAAAAAATCACTCGTCAAACTATCTTTAAGTCATTGATAACCAATATTTTCATTTCAAAGGATGCAAATATCTTGTCTCAAGCACCTATTCACACATCTCTTCTAATGTCAATCTTTGCATCTTCATGAACAAGGATTCGGTCCTTCTTGACTATAACAAAAAAACTAGATGCTCAAAAATTTCCCTACCATGCTTGGTGGTGGCATGTAGAACTATGCTTTATTTGTCTCATTAGTCAACTTCATTAAGGGTGGGGATTCTCATTTGCAAAGGAGTTCCTAGTGGAGCCTTAAAATCCACATTTAACCAGACATTCATGGAGGCATTCAAGAGTTATGGGAGAATGGATATCACATCTTTAAATATAGTGTAGCTAATAGAGGATATGTCCATCCCTAGGGTGATGAAAGACATGCTCATACTCCCCATTGATGAAGTCCTCACAATCAATGGTGCCAAGAAAAGAACCATCAATTGGAAATCCAAGAGAGATCCTTCTCTACGAACGTTCCTCTATAGGCCCATGGAATCCATGGAAAGTTGATTATGGGTCTTGGCTCCTACAAGAATGCCAAGAATGTACCACTTTACTACAAATATTCTTTCAGACAAACAAGTCTTGGTGGGAAAAAATTATCTCTAATTTTGGATATCGCTTCTCCAGCATTGCATTCCCCATTGAACTTTGAGTTGAAGTGAACATTCCTTATTACTTCCATTCCAACAAGGGAGATCAAGTACGATTCCAAATTCATCATTTGCTTCTTCTCTCTTTTGAGGTAACCTCACCCCAACCTTCATTTTCATGCCTATGTCCCTCCACCACGCACACATAATTAAAGAATAAGATAATGTTGTAATTGACATCCACAACTATCACCAATGGAAATGGAAACTATTTTGTGGGTTTGACAGCTCCACCCACCACAATGATAGTGTCATTTAAGTATTATTTTCTTAGTTGTGAATGGAGGTGCTCCCTACATGGCTGAATGGATTTTCTTCATTAATTAACAATAATTAAATATTATGACTTCCTCTTGGTGGCTACTAATATTCTTTGTCCACTAGATAGATTGTTAAAAGAAAGTTTTAAAAAATATTCAATCATCAAAGTAGGAGTAGAGGGGAAAAAAGCTTGCATACAAGATTATTTAATCTTTACAAATGAATAAATAGTCATTGTTCAATATATTTTTTGGGCCCATCTAAATAGAAACTTCCCAAGTGCCATTGTTGTGTTTTATATTAAAGACATAATTTTCAAGAATTTTCTCTATTCTTTAAAAGAATCTAATTGTATAAAATAATATGAGAAAATTCATAAAAATAAATAAATTTTATTGAATAAGACCTATATATAATTATAGATACAATGAAATTTGTACAAATCAAAATTCATATTTGTAGTCAAAATGTGTATAGATTTATATTTTGATTTAACTAATTATGTATATTAAAATATATTTAAATTTTACCTTTACTTTTCTATTGACATGCAGGTCCCTTGAACCTCCTATAGATGTAGGTGCTATTTTTTATTTTATGGACCTAAAAGCAAGAAGTTGGGTACACGAAGAGGGGAAATTTCGAGGAAAACAATTTTTTTTGCACGAAACGCATACACGTTTTCAAAAAATGCATGCGCATTACGTATCAGGTACCCAAGCCTAAATTTGAATGCGTATGTGTTCAGCTTTGTGTATGCAAATAGGAAACACGTACACATTATGAAACACGTACGCATTTCGCAAAGCTATTTATTTTTTTAAATTAACGACTATGTTTCATTTCAACCCACATTTTTTTCTGCGCCAGAGAAGAGGAGAGCAAATTGCATACGCGTTTCAGAGGGCCCAATTGAAGAAAATTTTCACTGCTACCTCCTCCCATCAACACAACCAACCTCAGCGACCTCCAGGTTGGTTGAATTCCACCTTTCTTTTGCTTTATATCTTGTTTTTTTGTTTTGTAATTAGTATTCAGTTTTTCTTTGTTTAGTTTGTTTTAGTTGAATATTTTATAGTTTTTTAATTACATTTAAAAAACCAAAAACATCAACGAAACAAAAAAACATTAAATTGTAAATCGAAAACGATAATAAACTAAACCTAAATTGGACACATTTAGCTTAGAAATAAAAACCCTAGAAACCCTAGGTTACAAAATTTACATAGGTCCCTAAAAACTAATTTACATAGGTTAATCCTTGGACCTAAACCCTAAAATGTAAACCTAAAACCCTATTTGTACCCTAAAACATAAAACTAAAACCCTATTTACCATAAAACATAAACCTAAAACCGTAAATTAGGGCTCCTTGGAGGTTTAGATTACATTTTTTATTTGACATAACCTTCTTTGTATGATTTTTACTCTCACTCATGGTTCTTAGTTTATTTAGGGTGGAAGTGATGACAAGTTCAATATTAGGGGCATGCAATATAATAGAAGAGATAAAATAAGGATGTGTAGTAAGATTTGATGACATAGCATGTAGGGAGGGATCACATTATAGTCCATAGGTTAGGTACATTTTGGTATGTTTTTGGTGATCCACACAAATACCAAATGAAATTCATAATTGACTAATAAAGGAGGTACAAACAATCAATGCATAGATATATTAACCAACAAATTGATTTAATTATAATATGTTCACATTTAATATCAATGATAGCTAATTTTATCTCAGAAAACTTCATGATTGTATAATTTAACTTGAGGAAGTGTACTAGTGAAGTAAAATAATGTACCTCATGTGAAACTATGTGCTTGATTTAATAAGTGTATATATCATGATGCTAGTTGATATGAGCATGTAATCACTCTATATCAATGTTAATAGCTTAAATATAGTGTATGATGTATTCTCTTAAAAAAACATAGAAATGCAAGTCATACTTGTTAATCTAGACTATGTGCAATATGGATAGCTAGACACATAAATGTTATAAATCAAATAAATACTAAAATGTGAAACGTGTAGTTCTACCCCAAATCTTGTTTGGATGCAGGATCCTTGTAGATTATGTAAGGATGCATTGTTATATGATCATATTTGACCTTGAACATAGGATGTTATTCATAAGATCTATCACGTTGTATGTAATCTAATTCCTAAGTTTAACTCTCATGTGTAGTGGCATTGTTCTATTAGGAAAACCAAATGTTGTACTTTCTCTAAACTGAATTATTATCAAAGCTTCTTGTAGCATGAACATTTCAATGGAAGATTCAGAATTAATTTTTTGAAACTTGATAGATGATTCCTTAAATGCAGGTCGTTCCCGACCAAAGGTTTATTTTCTAAGATTATTTATTTATTGAATTGATCA
>VDFB02000015.1:155832204-155879710 GCA_007258455.2 Sequoia sempervirens
AGTCCTTCAGCTGTAATGAAATGATAGAATTATAAGTAACATGAGATTTGACAATGGGTAAAGATAAATCAAACCAAAGCAAATAAACAACAATCTTCCAATTCTATAGAAATTTTAGAGTAAAACAAACATGTATGAGCTTAGACTGACAACAAATTCTAGAGTGTAACAAATATAGAATATCTAGAGCTTTCAGATTTATTATCAAGAAACACATGCAGGTATGACATATCTAGGTTACCAAAGTAGTCAGACATGAGCTTTCCATTGGATATCCTTCCTGTAGGAATGTGATCTATGAAATCTCTTCCATATGGAGGAAAACCACCAGAAAGTGTCGTAATAATAAAATCATTATTGCCTGTATCTAAATAGGAGTCCCCAAACACAAAAACAGCAGGCACTTTCTGTCCTCCAACAAACAAAATGTAATCACATTTCTGAGCTATTATGAAGATCAAACTTAAAAAAAGAGTGTACAAAACAAGAGATTCTGCACTTGATTTCATTGCTGCACCAGGCAATCCTTGAATTGTAGTACAAAATCTAATTCAACCCTTGTTAAAGCTAAAATACCAACAATGGAGGCATGAGAGATAAGCTTTCACAAGGCAATCCTTCTGTACTATACTTTGTCGTTTACCGTAGTGGAGCAAATTAATATTACTGGGTGACGAATTAATATGGAGTGGAGGAGGAAGTGGACATGGATATTCCACGTGGATAATAAATGTCTGCGAAGGCTATAAGGTTGCCACAGCTACTTTTGACCAATATAAATTCGGTACCGCCCTTGGATGTCAACAGAAGGTTCGATTGGGTATTAAAGATTCCAGTTTGGCTTTTATTAGTCCTCCAACAACCATTTCACGAGGGTTTTAAAAACTTCAACAATATCGAAGAGCACTCAGAGTTACAATTATCCTTGCACGACAATACAAATGGCTGAAGTCAGAAATAACAATCTTTTATCTTTTATGACATAGCCAAAGATATTGTCATGGCTGAAGTCAGAAATAGCAAATCTTTTATGATATAACCAAAGATGTTGTCCTTCTGAGAAGATTGTTTTTGAAGAGGGCTGTCATTATTCTCACAGTTCTTTTTCCCATCATTTTTATATTCTGATGCTTTTATATAACTTTATAATTTATAATCATAGACATAATTTATTTTAAATTTTTATTGGAAAAATCAAGAGCATCAATATTTGTATCTTATAATAATATTATTGAGAACTGATTTTCAATGTATTGCATCATGATTTTTATAAAGTCTTTTCATCATAACTTCTCCAATAACCAACCTAGAAGAAAGTAATTAATTGTTTAATAACAATAATAAACTATTGAAAAACTTCAAATCACTAAGATGACTTTATTAAAATAAACCTTAATATTTCAACAATCTTATAAAGAAAAGAAAAAGTATAATGTATGATGTTAACTCTTCAATCCAACTTTTTGAAATATTTGATGTCTCATTAATTTATTGAATAGGAAGAGTGTGATTGTAAATATTACTCATGTAATGAATATTTACAAAAGAGTAACTGCTTGTCTTTTAATTATAGATAATTTAGTCAATAAAAAATATATTTTAATCAAATATATTTAAATGGATAAAAAATTGTGTTTTAATGTTTATATATATATATATATATATGAATTTTTAGGATATTTATCATTAATATTAATTTAAAAAATTAAAATTGTAAACTTTATAACTATGTTGATAGACATATTTAAGATATCAATGTTTAATTTAAAAAAATATAAGACAATTTATTATGTATTATTATCATTTTTTAATTGAAGTTATGATGGAAACATAGAGGAGAATCCATAGACATTAAAGAAAGGATATTTAGAGATGAAGAAGGAATATTTACTAGGTAAAACATCTCCTAAATTAAACCCCTTAGATATATCAAATGAATATAGGGTTGAAGTAGTAGTTAAGTCACTATCATAGGTAATTATCATAAAGAATAATGGCATAGGAAGTGAACTTGGTTAAGGAGGGGAAAAACATTCATGACAAATATCTAGCAATAAAAGTGCACAATGGAGGATGACTAACTAATGATAGAAAAAAGATAATAAATTATAATAATACCTAAAATCCCACTCAATATAAATCAATGAAGAATAAATGTGGACAAGTCCAAATCCTAATCACATTTAAAATTAATGCAAGAAATAAAAAATATAGATCTAAAAATTAAAAATACAAATATATTCAAAACCCTACTTGGTAAAACCTTAAAGAGGTTCGAATGACAAATTGACTATTCTTTGTAAGGAAAGTAGATCATCCCTAAATAAAATATCATGTAAATAAACAAAAATAAGAATTAATAAATAATTCACCATAGATAAGAAAAAGACTAGGATAGATTATTCATATCTAATTAGACAAGAAAATATAATGAAATAACAATAATAATTGCATACTTGATCTTGAAAAAGAAGAGACGGATTAGACTATGATAAATGACTGCTACTTAAAACTATAACTTGATCTAGAATGACTACATCAAAGTAGTCATAGTTTGTAACTTTTGGAACTTTATATGAGCTTAAGTCACTTCCATCTACACATATATGATATTTCCTCTTGTTGATCCATCCTCTAATGTGTAGATTCAACCTTCTAGTGTTGATTTCTCTCTCATGTCTTTAGACCTTCTATACCTACAAATAAGGTTTTTCCTTCATGTTGGATAATCAATAAATAATTGATAGTATTAAAATAAAACCTTTAGGAGTTTACTAAGTGAGGATATTTTTCTTATGCCTCTAGACCCAAATAAATGGTTTAGGAAAGCGTTGGAAAAAACATTTATAAAAAATGCAAGTGATACTAATTTGGAGCTATGACAAAGCTAAGTGATTAGGATTTGTGACTTGATGAGAGTGGAATTAATGCAATGAGTATTGTAATGACCTAGTGTAAGAGCTAGGGTTTTTCCTTGTGTTTTTGCAAGAGATAACATGATTGATGTGGAAAGCTAAATAATCAAGGGTTAATCCCTTGCAATAGGTAGATGTGATGGTTGAATTGCTTAATGACCAATAAATGTATATAACCAGGGGATGATGCCATTTTATAGTTGACTTAGACTTACAATTTGAGTGCTTTGGCACATGAAATAATGAATAATGACTAACTAGATTTGGTAAATGGCTTAGGTTTGAGAAAAAAAAATGAATAAGAGGGTCGAATATGCACCATACATTTGACCCTAAAATGTGAACTAATAATCAAAATGCAAAAAAATGTTTGAAATTTTTTTATGTTATTTTATTTAAATTTGTTTTAAGAATTTTGATCAAACGAGTTGTTAAATCAATAAAAAAAATGCATTAAGACCAGATATTTTGAATACCCATAAAAATAACATAAAACAAATAAAAAGATATAAAATATACTTTTTACATCACAATGACCTACACATTAACCTTAAAATGAAAAATATTATAATAATCTTTGAAATGTTAAAGGAATAAATTTCAATTATGCACATCCCTTTCTCACGGATATATATTAGATTTGAACTTCCTAGATAATTTAATTAAATCATATATTAAAATGTAGATTTAAAAATTTATATATCAAAAAGAAAATTATATAAAATGTAAAAAAAACAAGTTTTTATTATTATCTATAAATTTGAAGATCAAAATATTTAATTTTAACCAGATTTTGTGTATTCTTAATTCTTGTAAAATAATTTTAACTTTTATTTTATATTGACTACTTTTGATTCTTTTAGAAATAAGATCAATATAATTAAAATTCATAAATTTTCTTTCATAACTTCTATTAGAACTGGATTTTACTCAACCTAATTATAATTATATAAAATTATAAGAAATGAGATTAGAAGTCCAACCCAAAAAAAACTATACAGGAAAGCCTTTAGTAATTAATATGAACATTAGATTTCACTCAAACAAAATTCCTGATTCTACAACCATACTTACCCATGAACAAAACCTCTATTTTTAATTTTTAATTTTATATATAAAAAATAAATTAAAAAAATCATGTCTTACCAGTTTGTTTGTTCGACATTTACTTTTGAAGAGAATGCTTTCTTCTTTTTTTCCCTGTTTGTTGCAAAGATATGCAATCATTTAAATCTCTATCATAAAATATCATTGTCTTTAATGATGAAACAATCAATATCAATTTTATATTTTATTTATATATTCTATTTTCCTTCATAAAAAATTTATTTTAACAGCTAATATTTAAAAATAGCTTACACCACTTTCTATACCTTCATCCATGCCTTGTTGCAATGATTCTCAGCTCAATTGCATTCTGCACCATCACTCCGTGGTTCAGAGTGGCAGAAAAACTCAGTTTCTGTTAAACAAATCTAATGTTTCATAGGGAAGCCATATCCAGCAGATAAAGGAGAACCATGTTGCAGATACTCAGAAAGTGTAATGGAGGGAAGATAAAATATCAGGTCATTGAGTACCCAAAACTTTAGATATTAAGAAGTTAAAATTCTCTTGTTTATAAGAGATTATGGGAGAAGACAACCCACGTAACAAATGATTTCTGCAAATAGACACCAAGTAAGTAGATGGCTTTATTTCTCCTTTTAAATAGTTTGGTTGTTTCGCTACCAAATGTCTTTATAGTGTACGAGAGACAGGAGGGGAGTTCCTGCAATATTCAATATTCTTTTTCATTGAATTATCATAAGGTGGACCAATAGTTTAGTTGAAATCATATTCATTTGTTAGGTGGGTTGTATAATATAGGTGGATCAATATCATTAATTGTTTTTGTACTTGTCAATAAATGTGTTTTATTTTATTTCTTTTTTATTTTATTGTTAGACATAATATAGGTGGACCAATATCATTAATTTTTTTTGTACTTGTCAATAAATGCAATTTGTTTTATCTCTCTTGTATTTTATAGTTGGACATAATGCAAGTGGATCAATATCATTAATTTTCTTTGCACTTGTCAACAAATGTGTTGTTTTTATTTATTGTATTTTATAGTTAGACATAATGAGGTGGACCAATATCATTAATTTTCTTTATACTTGTCAATAAATGTTTTTTTATCTCTCTTGTATATTATAGTTAGACATAATGTAGGTGGACCAATATCTTTAATTTTCTTTGCACTTGTCAAACTTGTGGGCCTATTGTTGTATGCATATTAATGGTTACAAGGTAGAATATGATTTTTTCTAAGGGGTAAAGGTAGGGTTCTTGAAAGGGTCCTAATTTTCTTATATAAAGAGAGATCAAAAGGCAAGAAAAGCTTAGTGAATCAAACAAGTAGCAAGATTAATAAATCAATAGCACAAAGACAACAACAAGACACCAACAAGGGGACATCTCAGATAAAGGGACTAAGTATAACAAACACATGCAAAAACTGCTTGAAATTAGAAAGAAATAACATACATAGAATCAAGGCATCTTAAAGTTGAACCTCATTAAAGAGGATTAAAATTTTCCATTGGTTTCCACTATAGAGATATTGTGGCCTACAACCAACTTGTTAGTATCAATATTCTTACAAGTTTATTCAACCTGAAAAGAAACTATAGGATGAAAAATCCCTCTTATCCTTTTTTCCCATATCCTTTTTAGGAGAAAGCCCATTCAACAAGGGATAGAGATTGCAAGAGGAGATGCGAGTACTATTAAATATAAACCTTTTCCCTCCTAAACATGTTGCCATGAAGAGGACCCCTACAATATACCTTAGAGATCCTTCCACTAGATTCATCCCGCATTGTAGCAAGATGAGGATAAATAACACACTATGATGATCATGTGAAATAAAAAATCTTTTTCTTTCCATTATAAAGAGATTTCTTAATGACTATGTACCTAGAGGGGTGGCTAGATTTAAGGAGTTTTTACACATAAGCAATGAGTCCCTATAAACAATGTGTTTCATCCAGTCCCCAATTTAGTTTATCTTGGTCCGCTTCTACTCCATCTTTGTTTCTAATAGAAATCTATCATGTTGATGATGGATTATGGAGTGTGATCTAAAGTATTGATGCAAAAGCTCTCAAATAATCTAATCCAAAGGAAGTAATGATCTAATCATATATATACCAATTTTGATGGTTTCACTTTTTCTCTAATGAAAAACTCTATAAAATCCCTTCATAATTAATAAAAACAATAATTATGATTTAAATTAAAACTCATTAAAAAGAAAATTTTAAAATGATTAAAATAATCTATTATATCCATTGGCTCTTCATCATTTACAAGGAATAAATTAAAAAATATCATATATTTTCAAGGGATATTATAGGGGAAAATCATAATTACCAACATTCCTTTTTAGGAACAAGTAATAACTTTTTCTTGATTTATTTTAAAGAGTTATTTATTCTAATCTTGTTGCATTATTAAATTTAAGAAAGTAAATCTAAAAACAAATAGAAAAATCAAGCAAGCAACTTGCAAATTTATGAACCTTTGGAGCCTTCAATTGCAACTCAAATTTAAAATCCATGATTATTATTATTTGTTTACTTTTTAAACTTAAATTATATCATTTTAATCAAAAATATATATATATTATCAATAAGGGTGTAGTTTATTGGTCAATGCATAACATTATTGTGGTGGCCACCAACGTTGAAACCTCCACTGGGTCATTAAGCTCATAAGCTATGTGCCTTTGTTGGGCTAATGTGCTTGTAGGATGTATGCCTTCATTGTGCTATTATGCTCACAAGCTATGTGGGCCTTTGCTTGGCCATGGAGCTCATGAGTTTGAACAAAGTGATAATGTCTTGGGGATTGAGGCCCCCAATAGTAGTCTCTGTGACAACGCTATTGAGAAAAAATTCCCCTATAAATGATCTCTTTGAACTCAGACTAAACTAAAATACCAGATAACCCTCATGAAAAAAAATAATATCAAAATTATTTTAAAATTAGATAATAAGTAATTATATTACTTAAAAATATGGGAGAATGGGTGGGCATCTTTCCACACTAATTGGTGTGGAAAGATTAGGGCAGTATCGATGGTGGTGATCGACCATTCCAAAACATTGAAAATACACCTGTTGTTGCTCGTCACAAACAGAGTAGTGAGAGCAACCCTGGTTTTAGCTAACTTGGTTGGGTTGGGTGACATGGTACTGTTGGCGGCCACCTCAGCGGTGTTGCGTGTGCGGGCTGCGATGGTGGCTGTAAGTGGTATGATGACTCATAGGTTTCTGTTTAACTCAGCGGTTTTATCGTTTTAATGATGGCGGTGTAAGGTGTTAATGAAGCAACACTTGGAAGCTTGGCTTGTCTTTTCACTCTTGCATAGGGATTCTGCAACGCGATTTTCATGTACAAGCTAGGGTTTATACATTGACAACAGGTTGGTATTAAGCACGACACACACAAATCTACCCAATGTAATAATAGTAAGAAATGATTGTGACACCTCACAGGATAAGTGCACTTTTTTAAGGAGTTTGGCACTCATTTTATCATCGCCTAAATTGGGTTTATACAATAATTGTGAGCATTTGCATCTGTGGAGAACAATGGGCGAGTTCTCAAAGTTTGTGGTGCGAATGTCCATAGAGACATTGATGAGTATTGATGCTGATACTCCAAAATGGGTGCTGGGCCCCACGCTAACGTGGAAAGAAATTTGCCCACACACCTCCCTTACTGTGGGCCCATGGCTGTACCTCTATCCCTTCAATTTGGGCACTGTCTATTAGGGTGACAAAATGCACCACATAAATCCATGTCCAAATCCAAATCCTATCCTTCAGGTTGTCAGCAACTGTATTTGCAGCAGAAGCCCCCTGTGTTTGTCACGAGACTGACAATATTATTTTTTTAATTTTTTCTTTTCAAACATAAAAAAAACTCTTTAAGTTAAACTTTTTCATACGATTTATATTTTCATAATATGTTTTTATTATATATTATATAAATATAATATAAAATATATATTTAAAAAAATATAAATATATTATTTTTTAATGTATATTTTATATTATAGAAAAACGAGGGTTTTTATATATAATATAATATAAAAATATTATATTAAAAATAATATTATATTTACGTAATATATAATAAATATATATATTTTATTATTATTTTTTAATATATATTTTATATTATATATAAAAAGAGAGTTTTTATATTAATATAAAATATATATTAAAAAATATATTATAAATTTATATAATATATAATAAAAATGTATTTATATAATATTTAATATAAAATAATTTTTAATATAATATTTTTATATTATTTTAAAATAATTTTTTAATATACTATTTTTATTATATATTTTAATATATATATATATATATATATATATATATATTAATTTTATATTTTAATATAATAGTTTAATATTATTTTAATGGCGTTTGAAAGAAAAATATTAAAAAGTAGTATTGAAGACATTTCGTACCAGGAGTTTATATAATATAAAAAATATTATATTAAAAACATATAAAAATTATATTATATATAATTATATATATATATATATATATATATATATATATATATATATATATATATTATACATTTTTATTATATATTTTGTATTAAGGATAAAATAAGCAACAAGTTATATCCTCAACAAATCATCCCAACAAAATGCAGATTTATCCCCCAAAAACTGATTGGGCAACATATACAGGTAGGGGTCCAATCAGCTATACATTAGCTATACAATGCAACATTTGAAAAAGGATACAACCGCCTATACTAAGCAGCAAATACATTAAGAAAAGCATAAATACAAAGAGATACATCAAATAAGAACAAGACTTATAAATTTCTGCTTTCATTGATTGTTCCAGCGTCAATTTTGCTTTCATTGGCTGCCAACATCTCCTCTGAGGCAAGTACCTCTTCCATCACCCATTCTTCAGTGGTGTAGAGTCTTGGCTACTTCTATTTTTGCAGTGACCCGTGCATAGTACACTGTCTGGAACTTTTCAAGCACCTCCATGAACTTGGTAAGGGCCTCCACGAACTTTTCGGGTTGCTGGTAGGCCGCTACCCATAGGATATTTCACTCTGCAAGGCTGCATATAGAAAAATCTATGTACCGCTGTCAATCCAAAGAGGACAAAAAAATGTAAGTCTGTTGTCATATTTGTTCTCTGTCCAACTCATAGCATATTGTAACCACCTGGCCTCTTTGATGCAATCGTCAATGGAAGACATGGCTAGAACAACTGTTCTTTATTCCACCTTATCATTAAACTTTTTCTGAAAAGTTTCAAGAGCTTGTATGAAGAAGTCAGTGTTCGGATGCCCCATCTGCCAGATGTGCCCACAATTACTCTCATTCAAATTGAACCTCAAGGTGCCTTTTTCAAACAGTTTCAGGAACTTGAATTTGGAAGCTCTGGCTATGAGTGAGACCTGCATTGCCAAGTTATAAAGAGTGAGTCTTTTGACAGACTCAATGAGTGCCCTCCTTGAACCATTGAATTTGGCATCATTTCTTGCCCTCCAAATAATCCATAGAATTTTAGTAGAGATACCAAGCCAAAACATAGACATTTCTTTGCCCAATCTGTTATCTTTAAACAATAAAATTCAATCAATTCTCATGATTTTACCATTAGCATCCCATACTTTTTGCTTATTACATAATAGATACCAAAGTTCCTTTGCATACAAGCACTCAAAAAAAAAGTGAGAAAGTGTTTCAGGAACTCTACATATATTACACATGTCAAATTCACTTTGCATCGTCTTTATGGAAAGTTTCTGAAAGAGTAAAAGCCACCTAAAGCACACTTTCTTAGGTTCTAAGACTGGCGACAAAATACTCTTGAATATGTGGGACCAATGCTTGTTACTCAATTCAGAGCCCCACAATCTGTTGAGGTGATCCCATAACTCGTGTTGTTTAATGAGAGTATTGTAAATTAGTTTTGGGTTTAAGCTGGCAAGTCTGGGACCATCCTCCTAAGATAATTCATTGCACTGATCCAAATTATCATTGTATTCCACTAGGAATTGAATTCCCATGCAGGGTTCGTTTTTATATAATATAAAATATATATTAAAAATATATATAAAAATAATGTATTTATATTATTTTTTAATATATATTTTATATTATATTTATATAATATATAATTAAAACATATTATGAAAATATAAATCATATGAAAAAGTTTAACTTGGAGTTTTCTTTGATGTTTGAAAAGAAAATATTAAAAAAATAATATTGCCAGCCCCCTGACAAACACGAGGGCTTCTACTGCAAATACAGTTACTGACAACCTCACAGATACAAATTTGGATTTGGGCATGGATTTATGTGGTGCATTTTGTAACCCCCATAGACATTGCCTTCAATTTGTCGCATACAATTCTATGGAAGGCCCCTTTTTAACATCATTTATGATCAATTTTGAATTCCAATAAAATAAAATCAATGGTCACTACTACATAGAGGGGGGGTTTAAGACAATTTTTGAGTAAATTGTCTTAACTTGAGACAAAAAAAAAGTTGTTTATTGTCTCAAGTATTGTCTTTAAGGGGGTGTCTCTATAAAGACAATATAAAATTGTCTCTATAAAGACAATATGACATAGAAGTATTTTTGTCTCTTTAAAGACAATATGAAATTGTCTCTATAAAGACAATATGACATAGAAGTATTTTTGTCTCTTTAGAGACAATTTCACGTTTGTCTCTTTAGAGACAATTTCACTTTTGTCTCTTTAAAGACAATAGTTGGGATTAAAGACATATTGTCTCTACAGAGACAATATGTAAAAATTGTTTCTTTAGAGACAATATGTAAAAATGTATTAAAAAAATAAACAATTCAATGTTTTCAAATTCTCGTCATCCTCCTATTTGTTGGAGTTTTTATTTTTTATTTTTCAAATGCGATGGAAAATTATAATAGAAATTATCAATGATTTTGAAGTTGGAACAATGAACAGTTGTCGAATACACAAAGCATAATGTTCATAAAAAACAAAGAAAATAATGCATCCTAATCCAAATTCATAAAGTAAATGCCAATAAGTATTTTTTTATTTATAGTTTATAAACTTGTTCATACAATCATGAGCAACACGTATGTCATAACATGACATACACAAACGATTCATTTCTAGGAAAGAGAAAATGTTAATATTTTCCTAAAAGCCATTGGAATATACCCAACTACCAGCATAACTCTTTCGAGCATGGCAAGGTAGCTTGACAAAGAGTTGACTCAATTGTCTGGACTGGACAATTTTGCTTCAGAATGGGAACTTTCTTCTTGCATGCTTATGTATGGTCCTCTCAAACGCTGATAACTTTTCATTGTAACAATCCACTAAATCATGTACTTTGTTATTGATGAACGACAAGATTTCCAAATCGTCTTTGAGCATAACACAGCCTTTCAAGATTTTGATATGATTTTGGAGAGAGTTGAATTCTTCCTTTAAGATAATCAATACGGTGAAAGCAAAATTTTCCTGCAAGCAAACAATATTAGATTTAACAAGTAAATCCATTTGCATTATTCATTTAAAGAACCACAAATCCACAAGTCTCTACACATTAACTGAAAATAATAAATCTGCAAATCAAACCCCAAAAAAATATCCAATTATAAGCAACCACTACACTAGTCATTTGATAGCCCAAAAGTGAAAATATGTGATCCCAAAAAACTTTCACAAATATTTTCTTTCATATAACTTACTGCTCAAGCTGGGCTGCAAACTGTGCAATTTTAAGTTGGCACTGGTTAGCCGTACTAGTAACTTCTTCACCTTGATAGAGCCCTGCAACTCGCTCAAACTATTCCAAAGCCAGTTCCAAAGTTTCTTCAGCTTCATATATTTCACCGAATTCCTGTAGAAAACAATATTTTGAAGTACATTGGAAATCTAAATTATGGAAATTGACTTCTAAATTTCCAAATCAAAATCTGGTTGATGACCTCCAATATCCCAATTGAAGTATAAAACTCTAGAAACCAAAAGATCTGATAGATACATGAAATTCTAACTTTATAAATTATAAACAATAAAATTCTGCTTAGACACAACCAACACACAGAACAACCAAAACTCTCAAGTAAGCCAATTTCAATTATGATGCTAAGGTAAATCAATCACAGAAAAAAACTAAACGGACAAGGAAAATCTCTATGAAATTTAGTGTAATGAAGAACAGTTTAGAAGCTGTGATAGTTTTAGCATAACAAGGAGTACAATACAAGAAACAGCTGTGAGAAGAAGTACCAAGAACTGGAAGTTACAGCCATCTCCCACTTTAAGAAAAAGACACCAAATAATGGACTGGAAAGAGAGGACAGCCATAGTAGTGCCAAAACTAGTGTTGACCTTAGAAACTACTATCTTTGGGTCACCATTCAAATTCAAGGAGGATTGTTTGGTCTTTGCTCTATCTATGACCCCAATCACCTCTTAATATGGCCTAAGTTTGGAAATGGATGAGGTATAACTCACCATTATAGATTGGGTTCTCAAGGGAAACTTTAACATGGTTGAATACTCTTTTGACACACGTTGGAGTAACAACTCACACTTGTCTTGAGTTAAATTTGATGCTTCTAGATCTTAGCCCATAATTTTTTGGGTGTTTTTGACTCAGTCACTAGATTTGTATAAATAGTTAAAATCACCATTGGTCCACTTGGAGTAATCATAAAGATAGATTCTTCAGAAAATGAGTAGATTATACTACATTAATCTCTAATGGTTCAAACAAGTTCAAACTTAAGCACCCTTACCTAGATTAGACTTCAAATGCTGGAATTGATTCCAGATAAAATTTGCATGCTAATAACACATTCTTCTTGCTCTTCAACTTGAAAGAAAATGTAAGACAACCTTTAGATAATTTATACTATAATTATTAACAATCAACAAATTAACATTCTAACATTAAAAAATGCCAGCATATTGTACTACCTCAGGATGCACAATTCCAAATGCCCCAATGCTCTTCCCTTTAAACATAATATTTGCTTGTCTACTAAAGAAAAACTCTGGCTCCTGCAATCAGAAAACATCAGAGCAATGTTATTTATAAATTTCAGTAAAGTGTTTATGCTAGATATGACTACTAGAATATTCAAAGAAAGTTCATTATCCTTTTTCCCCTATACTAATTAAACAAAACCATTTGAATCTTACATGAGATGGCCTTATATAATAGCCTGAGTTATCTCCAACTGAAACAAACGGTACACCGACAACTTCCATAATTCTGTCCACCAGACCATGAATTACCTGCAGGAATCAACAAGTAAAACATGCAATGAGAAAATGCAGGGTATCTCAGACTTAATACTAAGAACTCCTTTTGTCCCCAATGCCTGAAAGCATAAAGGCCTTTCTATAGGATGAAATGATCAAATTTCAATTTTATAGTGTAACAAATTTATTTCCAGTCAAGAGGAGTTCCATTCATTCAATTGTTTAAAACAATGAAACATAAAAGTATCTGTCATATTGGACATAAAAATATATTTAATGCTCTTTAAGGAAACAAATCCTATGACAGATATATATAGATAGCAGAAATAAATGACTGAAAAGACAAAATAGGAAAGCGGGAAAACAATTCAATATTTGAAGTATTTCAACATGAATTATAAGAAACACCCCTTAATTGATAAACTTACATATGAGACCTCTCGTTGGTAGTCAAAGTCAGACCTCAAACCTCACCATAGGTCATTCACCCCTATAGCATGAACTTGAGATGAGGGGGGCCGGCCAGTGACATCATCCTCGCTCTTGCCTTGGGTCTTCACAAGCCCATGTCCAAGAGTTGAGGTGCAAAGTTGGAGTTCCTAACTTTAAAGGACTGGTAAAAGCAGCCAAATGAAGAAATAGATATATCTCTTCAACCAAGGTGTTAGCTTATATTTTAGTTCTCAAGGACGAATGGGAGTGAAAAAATTAATTCTGCAATGAAGAAGTATGATGAGGAATTATCATGAAAAGATTGATTAACTTCAAGAAACCTCTTAGCAGTTCATCTACAAGTGACTCTTCAGGCTAGCAATCACTAAGCCTACCAATGGAAACAATAAAAACCTAAAATTTGAAAGAAAAAAAGACATTGGATATGTGGTGACAGACAAAGTTGTAAGGAAGAGAAGAGGTTGCAGAATGATTGCCAAATATAAAAGTAGAAAATAGAGTGTGGAATGATGAGGCCATGAAAAGCCTTGTGATTGTAATTGAAATTGAATCAAATAAAATCAAATTTGTTTGCAATCTTTATCTTAGTGAATTAAGACAGTAATTATCTGTTTGGTTTTGAATTTGTGAATGGTTCTTGAGTAGAGGGAGCGGAGTCCTTTTTGCGTCAATACCTACTGCACATGATTCGTTAAATCCCAAGGGAAGGAAGTAAACAAAATATAATAAGTTCCAAAAATAATTACTAATAGTACTCACTTGGAGTTGTTTCATTGCCCAATGACACTTTGTAAGAAACATGATACTCATTGCCATGGAGAGGGAGATAGTTTCATGGCCTGCACAGAGAAGAAACAAAAGAGTTTCTGCCACAAATTCATTAGAAAGAGTAATATCAACCATACATGCAAAATCAGCCAAAACGGAATACAAATGTAATATAAGTAGAGCATAGAATCAGTCAAAACAGAATACAAATGTCAGCTGACAAGCAATATCAATCATACATGCAGAAGGCAAAGAAAAATTAAATACAACTACATGATATAAAAGCCAAGGAATCTCCACATCCTGTCAATGTCAAGCTTTGAGCTGAAAATTATTTCAGTGTTAGATTTGATCTTAGCCATGGATGTGTTCTGATCTTCATTGATTTCTTTCAGTAGTGTGCTTTATTTTAATTGATGTACACATTGTGCAGAGAGGTCAGATGATGTAAAAGTGTGTTTGTTATTTTAATTTGTTAGCGAACAATCAATATTGTACATCCTTTGGGCAGAAGCTTTTAACCCCTAGATCATGAAGCCATAAAGCAACAAGATCACGTTTTGATTGCAGAGTCACATCTTTATGGCTCTATTTCAGTTAGTGGGGAAAATGTGACTTATAAATGGAGGTGGAATTCCTATCATGCAATGTATAATGGAGCTGATGTTGGCATGGACAGTCAATAAGGTGTTGCAGGGTAGATTTCACTTTTTCATCACAGTCACAATCCACCTATTGCCCTATTAGCATATACATCGGAGAAGATTCATATGATAACCAAATGAATTGAATCAAAGCATGATCAGGTGTATGAATTTGATTCCACATTGAAAGTATGATCCTTGGAACATCTTATTGATACTTGACAAGGGTTTAAAAAAAGCAGCAGTCTCACATGTGGGCAAGGTTCAAGCTAAAACCCTGAACAACATTCAAGAGTGACAGTCTAAAAGGTTTCAAGGAGCATTCTAAATGAAAGTTTGGATGCAAGGGTCACCAAGAGATAGTAGCCATTATTGAAATGCATATGTGTCAGACAGGGGCAACATTCTTTCAGAGACACTGACTTGTTATCTAGTACACCTATGCAGTGGCAAGGATAGTAATCTCATGAATGAATTTGATGCATAGTTACAAACTCTGTTTAAAGCCTTTGTAATGTGTGCAGCTTGTGCAGGGTTAAAAGTGACTGAATATAGTGCATATGACTATGCAACATAGGGTTTTATGGTACATTGTTTAGTCAAATGCATGTGACAGTCACCTAAGGGGGCGGTCTTAAAGTCCAAAAGAGCTCGATCTTTTCAGACTGGGCGCTTCAATCTCTGAGATCAGGGCATATACCAAACCAGGAGGCATTTAACGGGTATCTTAATTAAATTTTTGTATGTAGTTGTGTTATAACTGTTGTAGCATTGGCTCTGAAACTGCTGCTAGTTCATGCATCAGATGTATGCAAAGGGGGTAGCAAATATGCTGTTATGAAATTCACTAATCAGGACTGAAGTGCCATTTTCTTAATTTGAGTATTTCCTTGAAAAAGAATCCACATAACTTCTAATGTTTCTTGAGTATTTATTATCTTGAAACATTCTATGTGTCATGTCCCTTACCCCAAATGTATCAAAATACGAAAATTATAATCATAATAAATCTGTGTCACTAATTTACAATTACTTGGAAAAAATTTCCGTAAGGGTTAGGGAAAATATCTACATAGAAATTTTAAAAAAAAAACCGGAGACCTTGAAAAAGTTCACCAGAAATTTGCAATTTTATCAAGAAAATAAATGCCAAAAAAAGGGTCTAAAATCACATTGAATGATTAAATAAAATAAATTATAATCATAGTTAAATTTCAATGAAAAAATGGGCACCCAGGCTGAGCACCAATTAATCACAATAAATTGTGATTTTTTGCAGATCTCTGCAACTCTGGTTTCTTCTACATCTGGACTTATTTCACAATCAGCATCAGAACTACAAACCAATCAAAAGCATGTAGATTCATGGATATTTCTACAAGAAAGATAACCATTAGTAGAGATGATTTTCACTACTGTCAATTCTGGTATGACATGATTTCATGTGGGATTCATGTTGTGAATGCTTTGGTTTCTAGTTCTTGATGCCATTGAGTACAGAGTACAAATCCTAGAATTGAGAAAATAAGAAAAGGAAATTTAACCACTACAAACCCTAGCATTGAATATTTTTTTTACAGAACCATGCCTTGAAAAATTAAAGAAAGGGATTTTTAAATGCAAAAACTCTAGACCAATTTGAATCCACGTGGAACATAAAGGAACATGTAAGGGAAGAATTTAGAAATGTAAATGAAAGCTGGAAAAGCTTGGGGAAAAAAGAAAGAAAAAAAAACATACTTGAAACATCTAATTTGTCACTGAATTGGTCTACTTAACCCTCTTCATCATTTTATATCTATAAATCCACACCAAAACACCAGACTGGTGTTCGGTGAAGCACTTGCATTTTTTTGTTCATTGTAGCCTCCCTTGAGTGAAGGTTTTAACCTTACAAGGCTTTCAACATGGCACCATGGAATTTTAACAAGATCACTTATTTTATAAATTTAAATCCACACCAAAACACCAAACCAGGGTGTTGGGTTTGGCACTTATAAAGTTTTGATTTATAAGGAGGCTTTAAGCTTGCTTGTTGTATAACCTGCGACTATGAATTTGAATGTGGATTGATTCTTGTGTATTTGTATATCCACACCAAAACACCAAACTTGGCTTTTGAATGGGGCAATTATAGACTTTGATTTATTGTAGCCTCTTTGGAGCAAAGGTTTTAACTTTTAAGCTTGCCCGGTAAAGAACATGTCATTTAGGATTAAACATGAACAAATTCTCTTGTAAATGTAAATCCAAACTGTGGTGTTTGGTGAATGCATTATTTATTGAAGAACATTCAGAGCACACGTGAAATATAATCAGCTGTTATGAAATTTCAGAGTACACATTAAAGATAATCAGCTGTACAGACAAAATTTATATCATTTTTTTGTATTTCAATCTGATGATTGACAAAGGTTATGGGCTAACACATCTAGTTGTAGTGGAAAGTTCATTTATTTTTCTCAAGTGACTCTTGGATAGCCAAAATTAAATATAGAACTAATTCTTATTAGCACGTGGAATTTTCTTTTATGATTTTTGGCTGTATAACAGTGCTTTGTTTCTTTTTTGTTGAAATGTAGTGTGTTGAAGTAATAATCATTCTGAGTGACTTTTGTATAATGAAACTGAAATTATATTATAATCGGTTTATGATCTATATTAATTTTAGTCATAGTTACCAAGACCACAACGTTAAAGGGAATACCAAGAGATACAAGGGAGGCTCGTTATAGTATACATTTTTATGGAATTAGAATTCTGTGAGAAACCTTTAATTTAACATGTTCATATTAAATTTCATGATAACCTGGGCATTATATTTTTTTATGCACGGGAATTTATCAGTCAAACTGATTTTCAGGATTACTGGATCTTCAAAATTCACATTTTTGTATTACATTGTAGAACACGATATTGTAGAAAGGGGACATTACACTGTAGAACACAATATTATGATTTATAAAAATTGATAATAAGGGAGGGTTCATTAATTGGCCTTAAATTAATAAATCATTGATAATTAGTTGCTTATCTCTCTAGCTTAAATCTGTTCTCTGTTTTCACTTCTTAATGTTTCTTAATGTAATGATAATTAATAAATCTGTGTCACTAATTTGCAAGATACAGAATAATAATAGGCTGTGTATTCATATGGTTCTAATTAATCATATGTTACAAAATTTATGGTATAGATCTGTGTTGTATAGAAACAACACACTAATATAAAAGAGAAAGGAACTTAAAAAGGATAATCTGAAATATAGTTTTCCGAACTTCTGTCATTTATAACTTTCAGCTAGATTAACCAAAACCGTTGAAACCTTGAACATAGGTGTATTGAGCATTCCTCTCAATGGAATGGCTCTAATACCATGTTAAAATAATGGATGTTCAATCATCCAATGAAGCTGCACACACTTCAAAGGATCTTTTCCAAGAAGAAATTCACCCATACAGAAAGTGTTGGAACTAAGGGCATGCAAATAGAGATTACTATTGATCTATAATATGATTACAAATGTACAAATGCCTTGATTATATAGGCATGATGGATATACAAGATGCAATATGATGTTTCCATGTGTCATGATCTAACAACATGTGACAACACGTAAACCCTACCTAGGAAATGCTAAAAGATTGAGATAAGTTCTAGAAAGACAACTCATCTTCTAGAAGGAATCTTATCTCCTACAAACATGGAAAGGGGAATTACTCCATTATTAATGATATTCTAATGATGCAATGTAGGACTTAATTAATTAAATGAAAGACCTAAGTTAAACTTATGCTAGTGTAATAAATAATTAATTACACTAACAAATTTTTCTTAAGTTTCATGTGTGCCCATCATTTAATTTTATGCCGCTTCGATATCTACTCCCTAATGATTATTCATCCACCTCATATTGAACCCCTCCACAATAAATAAAATTATTATAATACCTTTTTATCGTAATAATTTTTGTTATTGCTTCAACCATCCCATTCGTGCCATTATTATCCGTTGCCACCCTCGCCAACCATATGACTATCCAATTACGTTAGCACAGGTGAGTGAAATTTGATCTAAGGACAAGACATAAGGTACATGAAAATTTATTTATTTAAAGAGATAGTACTTATTTTGAATAAAGGATAATTAATTGGCATGATCAGTTCCTCATAATTTTGAAACTTGTTCCTTTATACGATTGCTAAAAGTAAGACAATAGTTTTGCAATTCCCGATGAAAGCCTATCATAATTATTTAGTAAGGTGACAAGAAAGGTGATAATTAACTTATCCTCCATTGGGTATATCGATACATAATTTTTTTCTCGTCTGCAACTCAATAATGAAAGAATTATAGAGTTATGCAGAATTTCGTTGACTAAAAAGAAAATGAAAACAAAGAGAATGGGAGGAGCTAAGAAGAAGTTTGGGCCAACTTTTTCAGCTCCATTGTTGGCACTAGGGAATATCGCAGTTTTATTTCAGAAAGTTGGGTGGCTATAATTCATGAAGCAATTTTAAGGGTATATAGAGCATCTTGTGAAGGAATTCATTGAGAATTTCACAGATGGGTAGTTTGTGGTGCACGACAACCAATTCCAGGTAAGTATGAAAACCATTGCTCATCTTTTCGGTCTCCAAAAATAAAGGAATTAATTTGAATAAAAATTCCCATGTTCCCTATCAAAAATTTATAGAATTATTTCATAGGGAAGGGGAACCCCAACCTGTAATAACCATAAGCACTAGGGGAAAAAATAAGGGAATCCATAGAATGTCTCTTCCAGAACCTTGGAGGTCTGATGTACCCTAGATAATTAAGCATTTCACTTGTGAGGGGGAAATGACTATAGTAGTGGGACACCCTTTTTTTTTTTTCTTTTCTGGTGACTCATTTATGCCATGACATTGAGGACCCCTCTCTTAGGGTAAATTTACTAGCCTTCTTGTTTCACTCGATCACCTCTATGATGGAAAAGTACAAAGTTGGGACATGGCCCCTCAAACATCACAGTCTCATACAATTAGTATGTAAATACCATTTCCACAAAAGGCCAAAAAAGAAGTGGCAAAGGTTTCTGTAGAAATTTGAAAATATAGAACCGGGAAGATCACTTGAGGAGGGATAATATTCCAAGAAAAAAGAGAAGTATTTAGAAGAAACCTCCTCAGAGGCATTAGATGCTCATGAATCCAAACATACCTCCTTAGTTCCCAGCAGCGATGTACCAAAAACCTTGCTAGATGAGGTAGAAACCCCAAGACAGGAAGGGGAGGTGGAAATTGTGCACTTCGGAGGTGAAGAGGAACCTCCTCGTAAGAGGAAGAAATGAAGTAAGGTTACCTTTCAAACAAATCCTCCTCTACGAAGGAGTAAAAGGATATCTTCAGGGGTGAATGAAACATAACCCCAAGACGTAGGCAATACTTCTAAAAGGAACAATGCTAGAACTCCAACAAATGTGGTAGAAATTGATAGTCCACCTAATAATGAGGAAATAAATGAAACAAAAAAACAAGGTGATCAATTTCCTATGGAGGAAGACAAGAAAACCCCATCACCTAAAGAAAAGGAAGGGGAGAAAACACAATCATCACATTCAGAGAAAAATGAAGATGAACCTGTAGGCGGATTTTCTCCTTTAATTGATAGAATGGGAAGCATACCGAAAGTTGAGTAAAATGTGGCTTGTAATGATGAAGAAGTGAAAGTGCCTCACTCATTCCTTCCCGAGGATATCGAAGAATAAAATGTACTGCTTGTTGATGAAGAAGTGCCTCACTTATTCCTTCCTGAGGGTACTGGGGAAGAAACTATGCCCCATACTGAAATAGAGATTCCTCATTCATCCTTCTCTGTGGACACATGGCCTACATAATCTAGTTAGAGAAGTGAGGAATTTGAAAAGTTAAAAGAAAAAAATGTGGAATTGAGAGCTAGCTTATAGGATGATGAAGCAAAAATTAACCAACAAAAAAAGAGAGATTGTGGTGCAAGTAGCCATTGTAAATAAAAGAGACCAAGAAATTGCAAAATTAATAGCATAGATGGAGGAAAAAGAAAAGCTCATTGAACATTTGTAGTACCAGATTCAACAATGGAATCGACAAGATAAGCAACACAAGGTTTCTCTATCTGACAAAGAAAATCATATTCAAGACTTGAAAAACAATTTTATGCAACTATTTATTTCCTTTGAAGAAGAGAAGAATAGACATGAAATTGAATTAAATGCTTCTATGAGTAAGATTGTGGAATTAGAGCAAGATCTGCAAGAGAGTGACACTAAACCAATTATGGAGTCAAAGGAGACACAAAATAAGCCTATTGTTATAGATTGGTTCCAGGTATGCATTCCTCCAATATTAATGAAATGGATAGAGCATTGCTATCTTTTAAGGGATGTGGATTTTGAGAGTAACAGGCTGAAGAGGGATTTGGTAATGTTGAAAGAATCTTTTCATCTAGCATATAGGGGTAAATAGGATGCCTGTGAAATTGGTGAATTACTATTAGCCTATAGAAGACCATCTAGGCTATACTCCATCTTTCTCAATGAATAAATTTTAAGATGGAAATTACAAAGAATTCACCAAAACCAGCCACATGATCCTGATGACAAGGAATTTGTGAAAATATTTGTTGAGTCACTCCCTGAACAACAAGATTTGGTATGTGAGTTCTTTGTTCACAATTTTCTCCTAGAAAAATATACATATTTCTTTGTTAATTTCTTTGTGGTAGAAGTTCAATTAAGATCATTCCTGTCTAAAATGAGAAATTAGTTGCACTGGCAAGATACAGCAAGAGAATATGCACATGAAAAAAGGACTGTGGGGTTACAAATGAGATATCCTCATAGGAATCCTTTCTCTTTCAAGGCACAATTTCTGGGCATCAAAATTAAAAAAGGAAGTATAGGGAAAGTACAATAACAACCTCCAACTATGCTATGATCACTTTTAGGAATAGTGGCCAAAATTGAGTGGACCAACTTGGCATGCATGTGAAGAGCGGTATACCCGTCTTCCTATGTATCTCAAGAAAAGGGAAATGATTTCACCCCTTAATATTAGATGTTCCTACAGAAGAGCAGTAGCTTTGGACAAAATCCTTGAAGAATTGAAAATAAATTGGATTGGTATGAGGTATAGACCTCCTTTCCTTCTTTCACCACCTCCTTCAAAATATACCAATCTAGACCAAAGTGATGATAGTTTTGCAAGTTGGAGACAAAGAGTCATTTTTCATTAGGGATTCTTGAGGGACCTAGAGTGGCTAGATACAAAGGCAGATGATGTATATGATCTCAGTGCCAAGTATGAGGAGATGAATAAAAGAAATCAAGGGTAGTGAACACACCAGAGAGTAGGATGCCTTGCTCAGGCTTATGAAGGGGAGGATATGATTAGGTAAAAATAACCTCATCATTATAATGGACTCTATATGCAAACCTATACCTTTCAACCCAAATTACCCTACCAATTAATTACCTTTAGGATAAATAATTGCTCTCTTTTATGAATAAACAAATTAAGCTAACTTATGCTGATTTAATGGTTTAGTCCTTGAGCATTTCACAGGTTAGCCTCCACTCCCAATCACCATTCCAGTCAAAAGGGAAATAAATGAGATCTTGAGACTTTTTGAAAACAAGCGAGCGAGGGCAAGAATTTCAGGAGAAAATGTTATGGGTCAATTCTTCATAGTTATGTTTCTTTTAGTTTCAAAAACTTTATGGCTCGTACCGAGCTTCTTTAATATTTTATGTCATGCGCTTTAAAGTCCATTTTTATTGACAATCTCCTAAAGAATTTATCAACTAGAAAGTAGGATTTTGCTGGCCACTTTCATATAAAAACATGTAATTGTTGCAAATAAAGAATACAAAAGAATACTGTTCTACATCCAATATGTCTTTTTGAGGAAAAACTATCATATATGAATAAAAAAGAGTTTTCCCGCCACTCTTTGAATTGCTGAGCAATATGAATGAAGTATCTGAGAGATTTCCAATGCATGTGATCTGAGATAGTTGTAGACACACCTGAGAGCTGGCCACTCGAGGGTTATAGATAGATAGATAAGTATCTTAATTTTCATTTATGTACTTTCTTTTGATAGATAAAAGTTACAATTGAAATTCATTTTCATGTGTGTGTCATATTGTCAGTGCCAATCCTGTAGGTTGTGCCCAAGTCCATAGTTTCTGAATTTAGTATCTGAAGTTCTGAAGCACCTTTCTTTAGTTGTTTCTGTTAAATTGTTTTATGTTAGCTGTTGAACTATTATCTTTTGCACTAGATCAATGTTTCCTATATTCTTTACGAGTTTTACTTCTTCAGCAATTTACACATTTTTAGATTTATCATTTCTATGCCTTCTAGCTTAGTAGTGATGTTTTTCAGATTCATAGTTTTCTGCTTTCTAGTATAGATCATTTCCAGCTTTCTAGATAGATGTTTTACTACTTTCAAAGTTTAGAGATCCCCTAGTTTAGAGTTTTATTCAGTTATTTGGTATTTAGGAAACTCGAGAGAGAGATAGTTGAGATGTCTTCTATTGCATACAACTTTTGGAAACTACCCAATTGATATATGAATGTGTTTATTAACTAAAGTGTTAGGACCTGATGACATCCTATCAATGATCTTTATCAATAGGAATTTAACTTATCTCAAAATTTCCAAAGTGGCCTTGAAATTGGTTTGAAAAATGTGTATATATCAACCTACAAAAGCCTAGTCTACAAAGACAATTTTGGGGATAACAATATACCCTTAAGTCCCTTTTTGAGAATATACACATAAATTTTAGATTAACCTAGATGTAGTTAGAAGTAGAAGCATATGACTAATAATTTTTGGGCTTAACTATTTAAATAATATAATAAGCAATTGAATATCCTTGCTTTCTTTGTTATGATTTTCTTTACAAACCATATAAAACCTCATTACGAAGATCTAGACCATTTCTTATCTTCATTAGGGTAAATTTAATGATATAGAAGTATTTGCACTCAATTAGATGAATATGATAAAGGAAGTACACCCTATTGCCTCATTTGACATTGGATAGGCTAGGCCATGCTCTCCTCGAGTTGATTTCCACATATTATGTAGAACAATCACTAGTTGTGGACAATCCAATTTCTTTGAGATCCATTTGGGTGCCTTCTAATAGAACCAAGTGCTTTTATGGTTTGACTACATGACTCATAATTCCCATAGACTGGTTATGTTCTATATGCCTCTACCGATCAATTTTATTTCTCATTATAGAGAGTCTAATCCTTGCATGTTTATTATTGGGCTTCAATTTAATAGGATATTTCATTTCCAATTAACTGAAGGAATTTTTAGGGTTTTTATAGGACATATCTAGATGTAATACATATTTTATAGGTGATATCCCTTCTTGCTATGATAGGTATATCAAACTCACCACATGGTATATTTATGAATTGAATGCATATTGGATTCAATAGGTAAACAACTAGTTTAAAATTTAAATGTATTACATACACTATTTTGAAATGCATGTAATTGATCCCACAATATAGTCACTTGAATGATGAAACAAGCATATTCGTCACCTCTAATACTCATCCAAAGATAATAAAATATGTACCACCTACAAATTAGGTCGAATTTTAAGTTAAATAAAGTATATATAAAGAATTATTAAGTTTGGATAATATTCTTAAGGCAAACCCTTGTCAAAGTTTATAAGCAAAATGCATAATATCTTACTTTCTAGAGGAGAGCCGTTGTATATATAAAATATCGGCAATAGTTTCTTTTATCTAGTATTTATGAATAAGTATATAATCATATTAAATATGTATATAGTTTCTTTTAAAGATACATAGTTAGTAAATTAATTGTGTTTACATTTAAATATTAGAAAAGTATAATTTTGGCCTTTTAAGTAAATTATTGAATAAATGTAATATATTATCAATTTGAATGAGGAATTAATTCTTATTTAACTTATAGTTGAAAGGATAGTAAATGTTGGTTTTGTGTTGCAATGTTAATTTCATTTGCTGGAAATAAATAATGTGTTGATTATTTGAGAATTAGAATAATTGATATTTTAGCTAATTATGAGTTATTGTGTAAATAGCCTATAAAGTGAAATTAATAGGTAAGCAGTGAGTTATAGGAAATTATTTAGATTTTTTGAGATTTAAAAGTAAGGTGTTAAAATATTTTATTTATCAACTTGATAATATTTAATATTTTAATACGTCCAAATGAGAATAGGGTCTTTGGGTAAATAATGACTACAACAATAATTTGTAATATTTATTATATGAGGGAATGCAAATAGGAATAGATATATTTAGTTATGTAATTAACGAATGAATAAAGGATAATGAAGACACTAATCTAGTGTATTTTTATGTTTTCCTAAGAGAGAAGGGCTAGTGGTCATTTTATGATTTAGAATATCTCTAGTCAGTAAATGAATGTTGGATTCTCTTGTAAGTTATTTGATATTTGTAGTTTCAATTCTTGAGAACACTTGTGATTGTTATCATGATTATGTATGGCTTGTTTAATTGTTTGAATTGAATACAGTGTCGTTTATTGGAAATTGGGGGTGAATTTGATAATTGTTTGAAAGTGGGTGTTATTATGTCAGCTAAATTTATGATTGAAATGTTTATTTGTTGATCGTCTAGTTCGAGGTGTTGAATTAGTAAAAATGAGAAGCTTTTGATTATTGAGGTTAATTTTGGTTTGAGTTGATGTTGGGATTTTTTTCTATAAGGGAGTTCTTTGTGCGAGATTGTTATGGTAATCTTCCAGAGGTTAGAGGGGAGTATGGTTTTTACTTGCATGAGTTGGTATGGGCATCGAGGATCATGAGAGGTTGCCAGGGTAACCCAGGATGGGGGCCAACAACCTAGGAAGATCCATATTGGGTAACCCATATCAAGCCATGTGTGTTGGCATGAGTTTTATGTTGTTTCACCTAGAAGTGGGTGGTTTCATGATTTTTTCATTTTGGAAAGTGGTTGATCTTTATACTTGGGTTGTGTGCTTCAAGGTATATAGCCTTGCATTGTTTACCTGTGTTATGATTGGGGAAATAGTTTATTTATTATTGTTTCTCATGTTGAGTTCTTTGTGAACTGTTGTTCTGATACCTGTTTATACTTATGTGGGTTTTAGCCTTGCACTGTAGAATTTTTTTGGCTATGGAGGTCTTGTGGGAGGTGGTGCATCCCTCATTTTATGTGCATATTTATATGGCTTTTCTAGTTTGTGCAAGTTGGCTTACCCAGTTAGTGACTGTGAGTCTCTTGTGGCTAGTAGGGGGAGTGGCTTTGAATGGGAGCCGAGACCCAAAAGTGGTGCCAAGGTAACTCATTGGAAGTTTCTTAATCCAGAGAAAACACTAATAATTAATTAGGGGGTTTGGGTAGTACCTCACATTAATCTAGATAATGTAGCCTTTCTCATGGTTCAAGTTCTTATTTAGGCTTGAGATGAGTGGGAGGGCCTAGAATGGAAATATCAACTGCCTTGTTTTCATGAAAGGTATGTTGATTCCACATGAGTTAGAATGGGGGCCAAGGATCGGTTGAGGTTTCCATGGTAACTCAGGATGGGGGCCGATAACCTAGGTAGATCTTCATTGGGTAATCCATAATGAGCTATGCAATGAAACTCTTCCCTATAGCAACCTTGTATGCCTTGTTTTTTTGCCCTTGTTGTTCTTGTACCTTTGGAAGAGGTTGTTCTTTATGGTTTATCTTGTTGCACTTTTGTGTGGAGTTTTGTTAGCCTTGTCTATTTGACTTTTTTATGTTGTGGGTCCTTATTGTCATCTCATAGCACGGGAGGTGGACCTTAGGGTCTACATGGCTGGGTGGAATGTGCTATGCACTCCATTAGGTTCCTAGTTGAAGTTTGTGATCAATGCATGGAGTTAAACCATTTGCAGTGATTCCTGAGCTTTACCAAATTTGGAGATAGTACTCCCTTCAGTTGTACCACATTACGTAAATTGATGAATCCTTCCTGTTTGATGTTGGGAAGCACATGTGTATTATTGTAATCATTGAAATGATGTATATTCATGTAATAAATGTGATGGATACGTTCTTTGGTATTATCATGTGATCATGGATGGATGTTTATGCAATGTTATGGATGTATGTACATTGTTCACTTATTCTATATAATGGTTTTAAATGAATACTTGTGAGTAGATTATCATTGTTATGGTAATTGAGTGATGTTAGGAATGTTCACAAGTAATGCAGTCATGCTACTTGAGAGAACTAGATAAATGATGTGTATGTATAGGTTCATTATTAGTGTTGTGTGTAAATTTTACATTTCATATTAGTTTTACTTTAAAAAAAGTTGTCATAATTGTTAGTTAGTTGTGTTGTCCTTTGGGGTTTTGTGGCGGGGCGTTACATCTTGGTATCAGAGCTAGGTTATCAAACACTAGTTACTCTAGGTTAATTATGCCCATTATGTGACCTAGTTGTTTACACTCTGGAGTTTATGTTTCCCATTTTGGTCATCCTCGCATAGCAACCTGAGACTTGTGTTTTAGTGGTGTTGGTCCAATGGTGCAGAAAACTAGTGGAAATGATAAGACCCTCGGTGTAGTGCATAATGCACCAATATTGTTCATACCTAAGATGCATTATGGACCCTTGTGTAGCCTTGTGATGTGTTTCCCGGTGATGCGAATTTGTGTGTGTATGTGAAAAATGTATGTTAAATCTAGAATTTTGTGCTTATGAAGTGATAAATTGTGTTTTTTGTTTCTAGAAAAGCATAAAATTATGATCTTGTGTCACATATGTTATAAGATTTGGCATTGTAAAATGAAGAAAGTGAAACGTTTTACGTGTAAATAAGGGATATTTAACGAAAATATGTGCTTTTTGTGTACAATTATGTTGTGTTTTATGAAAGTGTAGCATTTTGAGATAATGAATCAACTTGAATGACTGGTACTAATGTGTTATGTTTCCACCCTAGTTTGTGATTTCCAAGTAGTCAGCTTTGAAATTCAATGATGAAAGTAAAGTAATTGGGATATTTAGATATAGATACTAATGATGTCAAATAGTGATATGTTTTTGATACATCACATGATATAGATTCATGGTTATGATCATTATGTGATTATTACTTTAATTGTTAAGTAGTGGATTGCTTACGAGTTGATTTGATTATTAGGGTTGTTCTGACTGATATGGATTATTGTTTGAGATGTATTGGTGTGAGGGACAATGTAGCATTACTCATTTGTGAGCACCCTGCTACGCTACGATTTTCTCTCACAGTGTGTTTTATTGATTGATATATATATGTTGTTCAACAATTTATCTTATGCAGGTTGCAGGTACCAGACATCAACTCCACTTGCACTATCAGGTCTAACCGTGCCTTAAAACCCAATGGAAATGAAGTTGAAAACAAAGATGATAAAATTTTCCCTACCCTTGCCATCATCCTTGAAGAGGGTGAGTATCCAGTACACCACCTCGTCTACGTTGTCTGATGTTTGTGGTCAGTTGGTCTTGCTTCTCAACCTTGGTCAATGTTAGGTAATTGTTTAATATTTGGTTGTTTGATTATTTGATGTTGCTTATATTTGTGTATGTTTTATTTTAACCTTGCGACTTCCAAGAGTAAGTTGAATCTTAGGGGGGAAGGATGTAGTACCCCTCTGTGATTGGCCCTTTCTCAGTGTTTGATCAATTTTGTTTTAGATTGTTTGAATTAAATTGGTTTAATAATGTTGTTTGTTTAGTAATGAATTAAATGAATTATTAAACAAATATATATGTTACTCTTGGATAATTAAATTTTTAAATTATTAAGTTATAAAGTGATTTTATAACTAAATATAAAGATAATTATGATTTAATGTTGAGTTTTTATAATAAGAAAAATGTGGGAAAATATTAGTATGAAACAAAATATTAAAATGGAATGTTGTAATTATTTGTTGGTTAAAAATGATTAAAAAGATAGAAATATTTTGCATGCCCACATGCGTGACTTCGAACAAAATTGTTAGAAATGAAAACCTAACGTTTTGAGAGATTTTTACTTGATTTTTGTTTTATCTTTTCAAGAGTTTTTTTGGATTGGATTTTTAAAAAATAGGGTAATGATATCAAATGTGGTGAGTGAGTGCTCCGAGATATCATGTCTCTTAACCAACACTCTCCTTCTACATTACAGGATTAGCATTTGAACTTGCTTGATTCCTCCTTAAATTCAATTGCCGCTGAGGCATGTTGTTTGGTTGGGTGTTCGAATAACATGTAATATTTGATGCATGTATATCAATAGATCAAATTATTTCAGCTCGACTGCATACCTATTATCTTAAATATCTTCGTGAAGTGTTCCCAACCACTTCTTGGATACCCAACACAGCCTCTCCCCCTCACTGTGGCGCCAAGAGGTAGTGCTCACCCTTCTTTAATTCTAGTATTCATTAATTTTTTTTTTGAATGAATGCATTTTTTTACTTGAAATCCATTCTTTTTGCATATCAAGAACTTGGGTGCTGCATGACTTGAGTGGTTCCCTTAGTTTGATGCTTTTGTTTTTTTTAATGAGCATTAGAAACAAATCTATGGCATCTGAGTGTGTAAACTGATAGAAGTTCATTGTGTTCATTGATATCTGTGATTTCTTAAGTTGGGGACTGCTGGTTATGTATGGTGTCTTGTAATTTGAGTATATAGTCATCTCTGCATTTGACATCCTCTTGTATGCTTAATCAATATCTGTAATTTTACAATGCATAGATCAAAGGTATTGATTATAAGTTGAAATTCGTTAGACTGCAAAATATATATATTCAAAATAATCTTAAACCCCATTTTGTATTCTGGCTTCATCGCATTCATACCTAGCGTCCACATTTGCTTCAAAGTTTCATATGCCTGTTCAACAAGTCTAAATGGCGCACACCATGTGATGAATCCCCTATGAGGCCTTCTCTCAAACTGTCTATGCCTGGTTCGTGCACCTCTCCTTCATGCCTGCCATATGCATTTGTTTTGGAATTATCAAATAAGACTTTGAAAGACCATGTCAGCACCCCTCCCCTCTTCCACCAAAGTCACTGCTTGTAGCTTAACCCACTGTAGTCGTACAAAATGGAGAAATCAATAAACCTTCTTTGGCATTCTAGTTTTTAGTACCTTGTTTTCCCTTCAATTTTGTAGACGTTCTTTAATAATAGGAAAAATTATCTCAAAATTTCCAAAGTGGCCTTGAAATTGGTCTGAAAATATGTATATATCAACCTACAAAATCCTGGTCTACAAAGACAATTTTGGGGATAACAATATACCCTTCAGTCCCTTTTTGAGAATAGACACATAATTTTTAGATTAACCTAGATGCTATTAGAAGCATAAGCAGATGATTAATGGTTTATGGGCTTAACTATTTAAATAACATAATAAGGAATTGAAGTCCCTTGCTTGTTTTGTTATGCTTTTCTTTACAGACCATATACAGCCTCATTACGAAGAGGCAGACCATTTCTTATCTTCATTAGGGTAAATTTAATGATATAGAAGTATTTTGCACTCAATTAGATGAATATGATAAAGGAAGTACACCCTATTGCCTCATTTGACATTGGGTAGGGTGAGCCATGCTCTCTTCGAGTTGATTTCTACATGTTATGCAAAACAATCAGTAGTTGTGGACAATCCAATTTCTTTGAGATCCATTTGGGTGCCTTCTAATAGACCCAAGTGCTTTTATGGCTTTACTAGATGACTCATAATTCCCATAGACTGGTTATGTTCTATATGCCTCTACCGATCAATTTTATTTCTCATTACAGAGAGTCTAATCCTTGCATGTTTATTATTGGGCTTCAATTCAATAGGATATTTCATTTCCAATTAATTGAAGGCATTTTTAGGGTGTTTCTAGGACATATCTAGATGTAATACCTATTTTATAGGTGATATCCCTTCTTGCTATGATAGGTATATCAAACTCACCACATGGTAGATTTATGAATTGAATGCATATTGGATTCGATAGGTAAACAACTAGTTTAAAATTTAAATGTATTACATAGACTATTTTGAAATGCATGTAATTGATCCCACGATATAGTCATTTGAATGATGAAACAAGCATATTAATCATCTCTAATACTTATCCAAAGATAATAAAATATGTACCACATACAACTTAGGTCGAGTTTTAAGTTAAATAAAGTATATATAAAGAATTATGAGGTTTGGATAATATTATTAAGGCAAATCCTTGTCAAAGTTTATAAGCGAAATGCATAATATCTTACTTTCTAGAGGAGAGCCGTTGTATATATAAAATATCGGCGATAGTTTCTTTTATCTAGTTTTATGAATAAGTATACAATCATATTAAATATTTATATAGTTTATTTTAAAGATACATAGTTAGTAAATTAATTGTGTTTACATTTAAATATTAGAAAAGTATAATTTTGGCCTTTTAAGTAAATTATTGGATAAATGTAATATATTATCAATTTGAATGAGGTGTTAATTCTTATTTAACTTATAGTTGAAAGGATAGTAAATGTTGGTTTTATGTTGCAATGCTAATTTCGTTTGTTGGAAATAAATAATGTGTTGATTATTTGAGAATTAGAATAATTGGTATCTTAGGTAATTATGAGTTATTGTGTAAATGGCCTATAAAGTGAAGTTAATAGGTAAGCAGTGAGTTATATGAAATTATTTAGATTTTTTGAGATTTAAAAGTAAGGTGTTAAAATATTCTATTTATCAACTTGATAATATTTAATATTTCAATAGGTCCAAATGAGAATAGGGTCTTTGGTTAAATAATGACTACAACAATAATTTGTAATATTTATTATATGAGGGAATGCAAATAGGAATAGATATATTTAGTTATGTAATTAACGAATGAATAAAGGATAATGAAGACGCGAATCTAACTTGTATTTTTATGTTTTCCTAAGAGAGAAGGGCTAGTGATCATTTTATGATTTAGAATATCTCTAATCAGTAAATGAATGTTGAATTCTCTTGTAAGTTATTTGATATTTGTAGTGTCAATTCTTGAGAACACTTGTGATTGTTATCGTGATTATGTATGGCTTGTTTAATTGTTTGAATTGAATACAGTGTCGTTTATTGGAAATTTGGGGTGAATTTGATAATTGTTTGAAAGTGGGTGTTATTATGTCAGCTAAATTTATGATTGAAATGTTTATTTGTTGATCGTCTAGTTCGAGGTGTTGAATTAGTAAAAATGAGAAGCTTTTGATCATTGAGGTTAATTTTGGTTTGAGTTGATGTTGGGATTTTTTTCTATAAGGGAGTTCTTGTGCGAGATTGTTATGGTAATCTTCCAGAGGTTAGAGGGGAGTATGGTTTTTACTTGCATGAGTTGGTATTGGGGCAGGGGATCAAGAGAGGTTTCCAAGGTAACCCATGATGGGCTCTGACAACCTAGGAAGATCTGCATTAGGTAACCCATATCAAGCCATGTGTGTTGGCATGAGTTTTATGTTGTTTCACCTAGAAGTGAGTGGTTTCATGATTTTTTCATTTTGGAAAGTGGTTGATCTTTATACTTGGGTTGTGCTCTTCAAGGTATGTAGCCTTGCACTATTTACCTATGTTATGGTTGGGGAAAGAGTTTATTTATTGTTGGTTTTCATGTTGAGTTCTTTGTGAATTATTGTTCTTATACCTATTTATACTTATGTGGGTTTTAGCCTTGCACTATGGAAATTGTTTGGCTATGGAGATCTTGTGGGAGGTGGTGCATGCCTCATTTTATGTGCATATTTATATGGATTTGCTAGTTTGTGCAAGTTGGCTTACCTAGTTAGTGACTGTGAGTCTCTTGTTGCTAGTAGGGGGAATGGATTTCAATTGAGGCCGAGACCCAAAATTGGTGCTAGGGTAACTCATTGGAAGTTTCTTAATCTAGAGAAAACACTAATAATTAATTAGGGGGTTTGGGTAGTACCTCACATTAATCTAGATAATTTAGCCTCACTCGTGGCTCAATTGATTGTTTAGGCTTGAGATGAGTGGGAAGTCTTGGAATGGCAAGATCAACTTCCTTGTCTTTATGAAAGGTATGTTGATTCCGCATGAGTTAGAATGGGGGCTAGGGATCAGTTGAGGTTGCTAGGGTAACTCAGGATGGGGGTCGGTAACCTAGGAAGGGTCGCATTGGGTAACCCATATCGAGCTATGCAATGACACTTCCCTATAGCAACCTTATATGCCTTTTTGTTTTCCCCTTGTTCTTGTACCTTTGGAAGTAGTTATTCTTTGTGTTTTGTCTTGTTGCACTTGTTTGTGGAGTCTTGCTAGCCTTATTTGCTTGACTATTTTATGTTGTGGGTCCTTATTGTCATCTCCTAGCACATTGGGTGAACCTTAGGGTCCACATGGTTGGGTGGAACATGCTATACACTCCATTGGGTTCCTAGTCAAAGTTCTTGATGCATGGAGTTGAACCATTTGTAGTGATTCCCAAGCTTTACCAGATTTGGAGATAGTACTCCCTTCAGTTCTACCGCATTATGTAAATTGATGAATCCTTCTCATTTTATGTTGGGAAGCACAGATGTATTATTGCAATCATTGAAATGATGTATATTCATGTAATAAATATGATGGATGTATTCTTTGGTATTATCATGTGATCACAGATGGATGTATGTATGTTGTTCATTTGTTCTATATAATGGTATTAAATGAATACTTGTGAGTAGATTATCATTGCTATGGGAATTGAATGATGTTGGGAATGTTTGCAAGTATTGCAGTCATGTTACCTGAGAGGACTAGATAGATGATGTGTATGTATAGGTTCATTATTAGTGTTTTATGTAAATTTTACATTTCATATTAGTTTTACTTAAAAAAAAATTGTGTCATAATTGTTAGTTAGTTGTGTTGTTCTTTGGGGTTTCGTGGTGGGGTGTTACATGAATGCCTTGTTGTAGAACATGGGTTAGATACAAAATCAAAAAGAGAATTTTTCTAGTACTAGTTCACAACCTATCTCTCAACCCTTCATTAGTATCCTTTATCGATTATTATTCTAAATAGTCCTATCCTTGAAGGGATGGAGATTCCAAAATTTGAAAAGTATGGTGGTAAAGGAGATCCTCAAATGCACGTTTCAGTGTTTAATGACATTTGCATAGACTTCTGCCATCACAATGCTCTAATTGATAAGTTGTTTCCAAGGTATCTTAAGGATATTACCCTTCAGTGGTACTGTTCCAAGTTACTAGAAAATTCTATCTTTTTATTTGATCAGCTAGCAAATCAATCTCTCTAACAATTTAAAGCTAATATCGGATTGGAGATGAACTTTTTTGATCTCTTATGATGTAAGCAAGGGAACCATGAGAAGATAATTAACATTATCACTTATTATCAAGCCTTGTTCTCATAAATCTCTTATCCTTTTCCTAATTAAGATGTTCAAAAGGTCTTCATCAAAAACCTATAGAGGCCTTGGCAAGAAAAAATTTCCTTGATGAAGTATCTCTCTTTTGCACATCTATGTGCTATGCTATGAGAATACCAACAGATAGTTGCATAGTTTGAGGGATCTTCCTCATGCTCCCATTCAGATGGTTAGTCAATAGTGTCAGTGTCTAGTAAGAATAAGGATATTGCAAATGTGGTCTCTATGTCTAACGACAAGAGCTTGAAGTGCAACAGGCACTTTACAAAGGTATCAAATTCTTGCACTTCTATGTTGAAAAGGTTATTGAAAGAAAAGGTCCTAAAATTACTAGACCTCCGACCTCTTAACGAGTCCTATCCTGATTGGTATGATGAGAAACAAATTTTTTAGTACCATTGAGTACACATAAATGATACCAAAATATGTGTGTTCTTGTGTCATGAGATCCGAGATCTCATTGATCGCAGTACCATCCATCTCAATGGGAGAATGCAAAATTTAAGCAATTTTTTGGAAAGGGCTAATAGTGAATTTCAAATTTATACTAACCTATTTGTGTCTCATTCTACAAAATTAATTGTTGAACCTTCTACTTCCTCTGAGTTCGTCCCATTAGAATACATGAATATGGTATAATTCTCACACATTCCTCCTACCTAGTTTGGGAGTATATCAGCTGACATAAAATTTACCTCATAGGATTTGCCTCTAAATAAGGAGCCTTATCCCATATACATTCCTATTCGAATCAATGGAAACAATGTGACTGGTGTCCTAGTTGACCTAATGAGCTAAGTGAATGTTATAACTAAAGTAGGTTTATTTATAAAAACTTTGCATAGGGAGGAGTACCAAGAATCAAAGGCCACTATCCATACACATGATGGACTCTCAGTCCCTCCTATTGACTCTATTTTTGTTTCAATCTTGATAGGACCGAGGGTTGTTGATATTTCTTGTGTCATAATCTTGGATTCATACCTATTTAGAGTGAGGCTAGGCATTCCTTGGTTGGTCTCCATGAATGGCGTTGCTTTGGTGGTTCATAAGTTTCTCAAATTATTGGATGAAGGATTTGTGCATGTAGTGCATAATATTGGTTATAAAACCACTAGTGTTGTTTGGGGGTTTTCACTGGACCACTTTTGTCTTGCTCTAGTTAGACCTCTCCCTCCTAGGGTGATTTGCTATATCATGCTTATGTCAAGTACAAGATTAGGGGAAAGGCACAAAAAGTGATCTATCCAATGTCTCCCTATGTTATCTTCGTGAAAGGCTCCATGATCGCGGAACAACAAGCTACCTCCTCTTGCTAGAAAAAGGGGAAGGGAAAGCTTTCTCATGCCCAAGATCCTTCCTTTGATGTGTCTTCTGCTCCATCCACTTCTACTTCCTACCCTGCTATGATACTTTTGGGTCTTGCTCCCATGCCTTGCATGGGAAGCCTGATGTTGCCCACTTGGTGAAAAGCTAAGCATTAGGTTTTTGAACTTTCTATTTTTCCCACGATTCCTAGAGCCATTGTCTATGACAAGGGAAAAGGTCCTTGTGGGGTTGTTTCTGTGTCTTAGACTCTATGACATCCTACTATTCCTCCTCCTACCCCTCTAGTAGTGAATGGGAAGAGGCCTACTACCAAGGAACTTGTGTCTACTTCTCCAAATATTGTTGTCTTTGCTCCTATGCTCCCTACTCCTACTTCTATCCAGGAGGTTGTCCTTCCACTGGCCACGATTGTGGAGGACACTCCTATGGCAGAATCAAAACTTCTCATCTCTTCTCAGGCCGCAACTTTGAGTTCCCAGAGTTGATGGATTTTGTGCAAGTGTAGGAGAAAACATCTAGCCACAAAACAAGCCACCTTGTAGAAGACATAGGGGGAGCTAGTAGCTCCTATTTCTATATCTTCTTCTACTACTAGTCACTTCCTTCACCTCATTCTACCTCAGTTCCAACCACCATAATTCTAACTCCAGCTCCCTCTATGGGTGTTGATGATTCTCACCCCAAGAGAGTGTAGGTCTTTGTCACTCCTTATATGGATCCTCCTCTCTTGATGTCCCTCCCAGACATCCCTCTCTTTTCTCATCCCATAGACATGCCACAATACTAGTGTTTGTTGTGGCTCTATCTTCTCCCTCCTTTGCCTCTGCTTTTTCCATGGGGATCCAACATCCTCCACTGAAGCAAAAGATAGGGGATGAAATCACTTCAAATGGTGGTCAGAAGAAGGGTTCACCTTCTTCACGAGCTAGTCCTATTTTGGCCTATGACGTCCTCCTAAAAAAATGGCGCTCACATCCCCTGAGTTTGTCACCACCCCTCTAAATGAGGTTGGTAGTGGATCTTAGGTGTCTCCTTCTTCTCCCAACCGGTTAACACATGAAACTCCGGTGAAGTGCATGTTTAACTTGGTGGATGATATCCTGACTCTATCCTTGATCTTCATGAGATTGATGACCTTTAGCTCACAAGAGCTCAGTGAAGAAGAGCTTGAGGGGACTTCTCCCTTGGCCCTTGTTGCAAGAGAGTCAGAGGGTACTATCCTCTCTATCTCTACCTCGCACACCTATCCTCGCTCTCCCTATAATGATCTAGATTGGGGGCATGGCGACCTGCTAGTCGATGAGGAGTAGGGTGGTACCTCTTCTTTATTTGTAGATTAGATTTATGTGTGTGTTTGTGTTCTCCCATGCTTGTATTTTTGTGTTCGTAATCCTACCTGGAGGATTCTTGCTACCCTTGTAGGTGATTGGATACAAGCATGGAAACTTTGTCATGAACTTCCTCTATTTTTTTCATCATTCTTCTATATGTTGTGACTTTCATTCTCAATAATTAGGGATGATGCAAAGTTTTGGGGGAATTTACCTGACCTCTTCCATGTTGATCCAATTTTTATTTTCATTTTTTCATCATGTGCTCTTCTTCACGATCTAGGAACTTTAGGGATTGATGATCATTCTTTCATACATCATGTCATACCTATTTATATATATAAACAAATTTGACCCTAAACTCTTAGATCCCCATATCTCTTGTTTTGTTTGTCTTTGCTTGTCTCTCTTTATTTTCTTCATGATGATGTGGTTCTTATGTGTTAGTCCTCGCATGTGTGAAAACATTCCATGCTTACACCATTCTATGTCTTGTGAGCCACAACATACTTTCCTCTCCTTTCTCTCCTTAGGATGTTATGTGCTCCTCTATGTAGCATGCACCATCCTAAGGTGGGGGGGGATACCATGCTTTTCTAATTTTCAATAAGGTGAATATTGTGGCTAAAGAATCTCTTATTGAAAAAATTTCATTTTCTAAATGATGCATTATTCAACAAGGACCCCTTCATGAAATTTTTCTTTCGAAAAAAAATTCATAATGAAAAAATCTAAAAAATTTCCTTTGAAAAAGGAGTACTTTTTTTTATGAAGAATTCTAAAAAATTTCCTTTGAAAATGAGCATTCCTTCCATTGGATTCCTTGATGAAAGATATCTTTCAAAAGGATTCCTTGATGATAGAATCACTTGTGGAAAATGTCATGTCTATCAAATCAGACTATCCCTTTGAATGGGCCCCTTGCTGTCTTAAAGGGTTCCCAAAGGGGGCCCTTTGAAAACTTCTCCTTCAATTGCATGCTCTGTGATGTGTGTGTCTGTTTTGAATTTTTCACCTAACATGTTTTTTTTATAGCTTAACATCTTTCTTTGTAGGACTGAGAACCTATAAAGCTCCTCTATATCAAGCTTACCTAGTAGAACCAAGAACCTCATCAAGCTTTCCTTACAAGATCGAGAACCTGTAAGGATCTTTCATATCAAATTTGGTACCTAGATTGAGAACCTGTAGAAGCCTTCCATGTCAAAGCTTGTAGGACTGAGAACCTATGGAACCATCTCCCTCTCTCTCTCTCTTTGAAGTCAAGGTTTCCTTGCAAGGCCGAGAACCTATGGAGCTACCTCCTTTATGTCCAGGTGAACCAAATTGAAGATCTATTTCCTCAATGGTTAAGGTATATTCTCTTCAATCTCTTTTTTATTTACCCTACATCCGCACTGACACGTATGCTCACTAAAGTGGGGGGAAAATGTAATGGCATGAATTTGCACCCTAGGAAAATTCCCCATTTAATTTACCCTACCTTAAAAAATATAAACTCGATGATGCAAACTCCATTACCACCAGCTTGCCCCTTCCACATGGTTGCGTATTTTTGCATCGATGGAGGCTTTTTTGTCAGGGATGTGTGCACACCATGTAGACATACATGCTCTGTTAAGCCATTCTGACAAGATTCCTACCCTTGAGATCTGCAGAAATGTTACATTTTCCATTGGTTGTGAAGAGTAAATTTCCCTACCTCCCTTGAACAATGAAAATTGGTCTCTTGCCTCTATTTTACCAATTCAAACTCAATTCATTCTTATTCCTTCATTCTTGCATGCTCTCTCCCACATTCTAGCACTTCATTCTTTCTTCTACACCATTTTTCTTCTTACTGCAAGCTCCTTACTTGGCTCCAACAACGTACTCTCATTGCAACTTCATTGTCATTGCAGGATTTTCAAGCTTCACCCTCTCTATGTGGTGGTGTTGCAGTTGGGAAGGTAACTTTGTATCTTTCTATTTGGTTGCATCATCATTCTTATTACTAAGGAAGACCTCAAAATCAGCCCAATTTTTTTCTCATTTCTATGTGTGTAGACATGTTTGATTGGAGAGCTAATCAAAGAATTGAGTCATGGGAAGAAAGGTATCCTTTCCTATCCTTTCTTTTTCATTTCTAGAATAGTTCATTTCGAGTATTCCTTTCAAGTATTCTATTTTTTTCATTTTCAATACTTTCTATCAAACTACAAAACATAACCAATAGGATCATTAGTAGGCTCATAGTGTTTTCTATTTGATTTCTAGACCTTTGTACATAAAATAAAACAACCCATCCCTAAGATACCAATGCATCGTGTTGGAGTTTGAGATTTGTGTTTCCTTCCTTAGATAGTGAACTATCTAAGCACCAGACTGAAGCCTCTATAGTTGGCTCTTCTAACTCTGTAAACACTTGGTTTTAGAAAAAGGAAAGTGGTGTACTACTTTCCCTTCATTTTTAGCCTCAGTCTTCCCTCCATTCAAACCTATCTATTCATTCTAAGGTAGTTTAGGGAAGTCCATTCCTTGGAACTCTCCCATGACCTAGAGTCTTGGGGGTGACGGATCCCCCTACTCTACATTTACTCTCTTGTATACATATATACATATATACATATATATACATACACACACACACACATATATATATATGTATAGATATATATGTATACATATGTGTATATATATATATGTATATATATTAGTCAGGGGAGTATGTATGTAATTTGATGAAGAGTGTGAAAGGAAGAGAAAAGAAGATAACAAAAATATACTCATATTTATTGCACCCATTTCCCTTTATTTCAAAGGGGGGAGTAGCTTTGAAGAAGTTTTGGTGAAGAGTTGATGCATGTTGCCATTAATGACAAAGGGGGATATTGTTGGAAGTTTAAGGAGTTTTTCATTGATATGCTTGTTGGAAACATGAGTATGGGTTGTACAATGTGCAAATATAGTGTTATCATTGATGTCAACATTGTGGCTTGATATGAGGTTTTGATTTGGTGTAGATAGTTGAAGTTGAAGAATTGGCTAAGTGTCAGAACAAAGTTTTCTATGTACAGTACATCTAGTTTTCTGGTCTACGTTGGTCTTCCTTGAAGGATTTTTCTTTGTAGTTCTAAGGAAATTTGGTTGGATATCAGAGGAGTCTAAATCCAAAATTTCATGTCTTTTGGATCTTTGGTGCAAAAGTTATGAATGAAAGTATATTAGGTTTGCTAGTGACAGTGTTTCCTATGCAAAATGTATGTTTTGATAAGTCAACACCTCACCATGGAATAATATTTTGACTCAAAAATTTTTGTACATGTTTATAGGTGTCAATTGCATCTAAGTTCCAAGTGGCGTGAAGATTGGAGGTCCATGTATTAGTTTGAGGATGATTAGTTGGTGAATTTTGATTATTAGGTCACAAATGGTGCCAACCTAATATGTTTAAGGTTATGCAGAGTTTGAATTACTATTGATATACTATTTGGGAGCTATTATAGGTCCACCCTAACCTATTTAATGTGTTACAAGTTTTAAATTAAGGCACGAAGTGTGTATGGTTGAATGGCGAGTCGACAAGTTATTTTTTGCATGATACATCTAATTAGGCTGACCTAATTGATATTTTAAGTGTTTTAGGATGTGATGGGTATATATGTAAGTTCATTTTTGGTGTTACGAAGAAACATAGTAGTGGTATGAGTGAATGTTGTGTTAAGTGTGCAAATTCCTAATAATCAGAGAATTAATGTGAAGTGAATATAGAGTAGAGAAAAGTGTTAGTGTAGAGCAATATGAAGTGTGTTGATTCAGTATTTTGATCTTTAGTGGAACTATATTCTAGCATGTTGTAGATGAATTTGTGATTGTTCAAATCTTGGTGGTGCAACACCCTTCTTCTATCTATCTTTATTTCATTTTGTGGGTAGTGAGTCCACTAGGATAGTGAGTCCACCTGTAGTGAGAATTTTTGTAATATGCTGTAATCAGTTATGATATATTGTGAGCTAATAGTCACTATGGTTTTTCTCTTTTTGGGTTTTCAACATAAAAACTTGTGTTCATGTGCTACATGCTTTGATGGTTTCTTTCATTCTTTCCCTTTTTACTGCAAATTGAATTTTCTAGGTGGAATGAATGTTTAAATGATTAAATGGTTTTAGAGAATATTGATTCACCCCCCTCTTAGTATTTTAGGTGTTCAATAGAAACTAATTCAAATGATACATATATGAGTATTGACTACTAGACCAAGTTAGGAACCCATGTACAAATGCAATCTCTCACAAAAAAATAAATGGAAGAAAACCAATGGGATAAAAATCCTCCCTAAAAGAGAGATGAAAATAAAGTTCTCTCAATGAAGAATGAAAAGGATAAAACCCCATGCAAGGAAAAAGACCCCACATAAGAATAAGAAGAGATACTATGCAAACACCCCTCAATATAGCATCTCCTAGAATGATGATAGATGCGCAAAAATGAATGTTGAAGATGATCCAAGATTTCCAAACAATATTCCTCCCATTAGAAGAAAAGAATAGTATATGAAGGATGTATTTCTAGTCCTAAAAGGAAGATGAGGGAATAATAATGATGTGTGATCTCACTAAATTATGTTAAACTATCCCCATATTGATACTGGAGGTCGATACAATCCAAATAGGAATTTTAGGTCACATTGATGAAGAGGAAAATCTAGAATCTCCAAGAAATAATTATAAAACACAATCCAAATACAAATATATATCTTCTAAAGATATAGAAGCCTCCTCCAAATGTTGGTCAAAATATTCCACACTTATGTCAAATTGTGAAGAATGATCATGTAGAGAATGAACAAGAGGGTCAAATTTTTCTCCAACAAAAAATAATAATGGATTGACACCAGTAGGGAGAAGATGAATCCAACCAATGGTGTCTCTGAAATCTGTAATATTCAATATTCACAAAAAATATCTATAATTTTTGTCAAGTAGTCATCCCAAGAAATCATATCTAGAAGATAATGAAAATATTGTCATACTAAATCACAAGAATCCATATTTTTACATAGCAACACAAGTATCATCAAATATAAAAATGGATGGAGGAGATGATAATCAAGGCTCAAGAACTAGATTAATTGTGACAAGGCCCAAGTTCATGTAATCAAAATTCTCCTCAAAATAATAGTCTACACTAAAAGTGCGATAATCATCCAAAGGATCAAGTCTGTCATTAGGAACAAAGTTTGGAAAGGTGTATAGTGGAGATGCATGATAAAGGATCCCAATAGAAACGACCTCTCTATTCTCCAATTTTGGAACAATAGTTGAATCAGGAGTAAATTCCATAGTCTTCCTTTCTTCACCACAGGGGATTTAATAGATAGAAAGTAGATTTTTATCAAATGAGGTGCACACAAGACATCATATAAGGTTCCATCCCTAATATTAATAGATCACCTCCCAATTACATTCACATAAGTATGATTTCCCATCAAAATAGATGGAATGACACAAGGATCAAGAAAAAGAGAACATAGATTGTGAAGATGCCATATGATAAAAATATTTGAAATGTAGAAGCCGTCTCCTCTACCCATGATTTTTAGAAGCATAAAGAGCTTGAAATTTTTTCTTACTAGTCCCAATATTACGACTCTTTTCCTTATCAAATTCTATGTGGTTGGAAGAAGAAGCTGAAGTAGACATTTTAGAAGGTGGACTAATTTTTTTCTTCACAAGATGTTTCAATTCATCAAGATCCTTCAAATAACAATAATTTGTTCATGTCCATCCTTCTTGTAATATGTACAAATGTTATTATCCTTATTATATGATCCCCTCTTAGAAGAGAAAGTTTTATGTTCTATGAAATTAGATGTGGATTGTGTGTTATTCTCAGGATTGTTCTTTTTATTTTTTACCACTTGAAGAATTCTTATCCTTTGAAATCAATGCTTGGGATTTTGAAGAATTCAAAGTTCCCATTTGAATAAGCTTATCTTTCTCCTTAGTGAATTGCATAGAAAAATACACAAAATAAGTCATCTTAAACTCACTCGCAAAGGAATTATTTGTAGCATAGAAAGTAGACACAAACACTAAATATTGAAGTCCTAGCTTTGAAAGAACACATAGCACCAATTTTTTATTTGATTTTTCAAAATTTATATCCTTCAATTGTGTTCTTAGTGACTTGAATTTAGTGATGAATTCTTGTATGTTATAAAAATTATATGGATTGAGACTTATTAATTTATTCTCCAAAAAACATCCTTGAATTTCAATTGTTCGCCAAAATAATTGTGACAATGTACTCCACATAGCCATGACTATTTTGAGGTGCTCAATGTGAAACAGAAACTCAAGAGAGACATGAAAGGAAAAATAGCCAAAGGATTCTTCATAACTATTCAACCACTTATTTTTTTTATCTTCATTATATTTTGGTTCACTATCAACCCATGAACTATCATATACAACCTCTTAACTAGATTAGCAATTTGTTCATTTTATATTTCCATTTCGGATAGCTAAAAGGTGTTAGAAGTGAAACTAAAAGTTGATCCATGATAAAACAAGAAGGAAATAACATAAATCAAAAGGAATGAAACCACAAAAATAAGTAGATTCCCCCAAATTCACTCAATTAATTAACTCCTTAGAAATATATAAGGTTAGAACATTATGATTAGTGTGATTATAGATGTCACTTGCCAAAAACATTAAAGTGATCTTGATCTTGGTACATGAAAATGTAAAATTTGGCCATAGAATGAAGGTATAATTTTTTGACAAAATGAGGTCAATCTAATCACACCATTGAAAGGTACACAAAAACTTATGCACTTAAGAAAAACTGCACCCCAAAAATTTACTATAAGAGCAAGAACAAAGCCTCAGAAGTTCTGAAAAAGAGAACGACTCAAAAACACCTATGAGAATCTATAATTTTTAGAAAATCCATACATAAAATTAAAAAATATTTACACAGTTATGTAGAGCATGAAATTCTACACCAAATAAAAAAAATTCTTGAAAATTGGAGGTCTTGAGCTTGAGTTATGGGAGTTTGAAGATCAACTGTGAAAACCAAAACTCTATTGGAGAGGGGACGAGGGGAATTCAAAAGGACCGATTGATGTCATGTTGACATCAAAAAGGAATATGTGCAGAATATTCTTTGAATCACCTAATTAAATTTGATAGTTTGTTGGTTGTTATAGGTAGAGTAGAGGTTGATGAAATATTCTTGAATTGTCAAAATATTTTATATTGTCAGTAGGATATTTGTTAGCATCTTGAAAATTTGTCAATGGAATATTCTTTAAAAGAACCATAATATTTGAAAATTTCAACCACCTGTTATGAATACTAACTACTTTTTATTTAGTGGCGGAGGGGCCTCCGATCGCTCCACACGTGGCACTTTCGTAGTGCTCATGTGTACTCTATGAGTACAACAGGTACATTATGGCTATGAAAGCCACAAAATGTTGTATATTTTTTTTATAGATATAATTTTTAAACAAGAGCTTTTGAATAAATATATATTTTTAAAAATAAAAATTCTTAAAAAATAGATTATAAACACACATTAAGTGATCATCCCAATGCGACCATGCAAGCAACCATACACTTGTATGGATGACTAAGTGGAGGATAAAATTTCTTTGATGGATCCAAGAGAAAATGTCTAATTTAAAAAAAATGAAAGTAGATCTTATGGTTCTTGGTCCTTTTTGATGTAATGGGAGGGTTTTTTTGAGCCAAAATGCTCCAAAATTGTAACTACCTCCTAGATCTGGCAACTACTTTTCAACTTTAAACCCTCATAGATCTAGCCTCATTTGCCCGATTTGGACAAAACAAAAGGAAAATTTGACTTTATTAAACACCTTAAACTCAATGGTCTGCTAAAATTTATACTAAAAAACTCCAAAACAAACCTACAATACAAATTCACAAAGAGGAACCCCCTAGAATATGGTGTTTATATCATTTTTTTTGTTCTCCAAATCATCATTCGATGCAAGAGAAGAGAATACTCAAATTTTCAATATCTACCAAGATCTCTCTAAAAGTACTAACCAAAGGAATTAAACTTTCCTTGATACCATGCAAGAGTCAACTATGGAGATAGCTACTGCATGTCTAAAGGCCAAAGGAAAGTATATAGAGAAGATCAATATGAGAAGAATAAACTATATACCTATCAAGCAAAGAAAATTGAATTTATGTATAATGTATAAGGGATCCTTGGCTATATAGCCAAGGTGAGACATAGGATTATAAAAGATCAAGACAAGTGTATTAATCCTATGTTATGAGAAAACTAATATCAAATGACTTAGGACACAGGAATTAAATGAAAATATAAAATAAAATATCATGCCAATTAAGACCTCTAGAAATATTCCTAGGACCTAAATAAACTTAACATGTGAATAGGACCTACTAGGTGAACTAGTTAGGTAGAAAATAATTTTCACACCAATAGGTACTTCTATCCATATGGGATAAACAGTTTCCAGTTCAAGAAAAGCATCAAACCATATCAATTAGGAATATTTCCATGCAAGATAGATATTCATCTATCTATTTGGGATATGAGTCTATCTTAATGAGATATATTCTATGAATAAAGGATAAGTGAATGATTTAGCTAGAAACTTATACTTGAGACCATATAGATCCAAAGTCACTCTCTGAAGATTGCACTCCCTTATTGGGAGTACATTGAGGTCATCATCTTTAGGAGTATAATGTATTTATAAATAAAGGCTTAAAACTTTCCTCAAAATTGGCCTAAAATCAAATAATCCATTCAATATTCTTCGAAGTATATGATCAATATATTTTTTCTTGATATTTATCCTAGAAAATTTTCCATTAGTATAAATTTTATTGTTGAATGATTTACTTGATAACAATGTTCAAGTTGATATAATTTTTTCTTGGGTATTTCCCAAGTTTATACTAGAATGCCTATATATTGGGAACCTCCTTCATATAATCACTAATTTTTCTATATACATCACTTATAAATAGGATCAAGGTGTAATATATATGTAGCTTTATTTTATAATATATGTATTATATGAATTGTTTATGTGCGTGTGTAGCCTTTCTAAGGCTCCTTCTTCCAAAATAGTTCCTTCTAATTCATTATCATGACCAATACTTGTTTATAACCCAATTTCCATCTAATAGTTAGTCTTAATCTAACAAAATAATATTCATTGAATAATATAACATTAGTTCTAGTCTATAAGATGATAGTTCCATTTCCTCATTTGAAACTCAAATTTTTAGTTTCATATTAAAAATAAATTATATGGAGGTCACTATTTATTTCGTGGATTTATTTGTATTTAATCCAATATTTTTGGTCAATTTGAATTGTATTTTTTAATTTGTGATTCAAAGAAGATTACTCATTCCTTGGATTTTAAATAACACGGTGTCCATTATTTCTTCCAAGTGATTTATAGGGGGGATTTTATAGATGATGTTTTGTAGATATATTATGTTCTAGTTATAGAAGGTCATAGTGGCATTACTTGTAAACATGAGCCAGAGACACCATTTTTACCAAATGCTACTAGTTTTTGTTTCAAGTCTTATTTAGGCTGCCTAACTAATACAAAAAATAAACTTTCATATCTAATGAACTTAAACTTTGAATCTAAGTACTAACTTTATTATTATATAAGGGTAAGTGCACCAAGATGGTCACACTTTTGTGGCCAAACAAGAAAAAAACAAGCCATAACGCGTTTGCGTTATAACGCGTTTGCGTTATAACACGTTCGCGTTATAACGCGTTCGCGTAATGTCTTTTTTTTTAAAAAAAGCGCGAATCCAGTTTTAGTGCAATAAATAACGCGTTCTCATTATAACACGAGAGCGTTATTTAATCCTAAATAGACATATCTCTACTGGTTAATAACTCGCTCGCATTATGATAAATTTGGATTTTTTAAGCTTTAGATGGTACATTTATAGGGTAGAGGATTAAGGGTACTAGGGAGAGAGCTAAAGGGATTGAGTGAGAGAGAGGGAGATACTTCAGAGAGAGAGGGAGTGAGAGAGATACCCTCTCCAACCCTCTTCCACCCTCTCCCATCCTCTCCTACTCTCTCCCACCTTATCCTACACTTTGCAACCCTCTCCAACCTTCCCTACTCTCTCCCATAATCTCCACCATATCCCACCCTCTCCTAACCTTTCTAACACCTTCTCCTACAATCTTCCACCCTCTCCCACTATCTCTC
>VDFB02000015.1:155879810-155903703 GCA_007258455.2 Sequoia sempervirens
CAACCCAAAGGCTTGGATGGCATTCCCAAAGACCAGAGACGTGTTTTTTCCAAATTCAACAAATTTTCACATAATTGAGTTCATGCTCACCATCAAGATTGCATCTGGTTCAATATCAAAAAAATCGAAGACATGGGTAATGTTAGGTTCTTTATTAGCTTTCCAACGATGTAATTTTTTTCTCTTTCTAACAATGTTAAGCCTTTCATCCATAATTTCTTTTGTTTGTATGTCCGTTTTTGTTAAAAGCGATGTTTGAATTATTTTTTAGCTATATAAATTAACCGTTCATCAAAATTTGAAATAAATTACATTTTAGAAAACTAGACTCCATTCTACAAAAAAAAAAAATTTAAAAAAATCTATTAGTTTCAAAAAAATTTAGGGGGAGCACGGCCAAAATTCTGCTTTTTAGGAAGTGCCCACTTAGAAAATTAATGAAAAATCAAATATTCATTAAAAAATTATCATAAAATATCCAGTCCTTACTACATACTATTATCTAACTTCTAACTAGAGCGATTTTAAAAATACTACAAAAAAGTCCACCGTGCTCAGGTCACACAAGAGTTGCTATGTTATGTTTTTCTGACAAAAAAAACAGCAATTTGTGTGTGTCCCTCTTTTGAACCCCTTAATCTCAACCATTTTCAAAATAAATTAGTAGTTTAGAAAGTAGACTCAGAGCATTACGGTCCTTGTTTTCGTTCCATCAAGAAATTTTGAGTGTAGCTATCCTCAATTTCACGTCCAAGGTTAGTATTTCCTGATTTTAGAAAAAAAGTGGCCACTTAAGCCCCTTTTTTGGGAACCATCTTGGTGCACTTACCCATAAATAATATTAATAAATAAAATACTTTTTAATAAAAATAAATTTAACAATTCAATTAAATAAGTTCTCAAACAATCTATTCTAGCTGAAGATTAAATTGCATTGTCCCAATATAGCCATTTCATTGAAATCAACTATTAATAAATTTAGTATCATAATTTTAAAATAAGTTGCTACCTAAGCTAATCTAAATTTCCATAAAATTTACAAGCATGATTAACATTGGTCGTTTCAAATAATAGTGTTTTTAACTCAACCAGTTTATTATTTTGATAAATAGTTTTGAAATTATTAACTAATTATACTATTTACAATTGAAAGAAAATTTATCTAATTTATTTTTAAATAAATAAAAAAATGATAATTAGTAATTGACTAAAAGAGAATACAAGTCAACTAATCGTATAATGAAATAAATCTAGGAGCATTTAGGGTTGACTAACAATTTGATATTTAATGGTTTTATAATATTTTTAAAAGAAGATAAATTGGTGTAGGTTTTTATTTCCTAGTGGGTTAATTTATTTTACCTTAGTTATAGGTTTTTCCTACACTTTTATTAAGCTTGCTCAGGATAATAAAGTGGGTTAATTATTTAATAAGTAGGAGATAAAGTGATGAGTTATCGTCCACCTCTTATGGGTGGAGTATTTACTTTTTTACCACTTTATTTAATGTTGGAGGTTTTGATGGTCAGTTCTCATTGGTAGTTTACCACCTCCATCCTCTCCTAAGTTCTATATAAACCCACTACCTAGCTTGTATTTTGTATCCATTTATTTTCTTGCATTGTTGCATACTTTGGCATACATGCACCTTGATGCATGCAATCATTATTTTGCATCTTTGCATTGCATCAATCAATCTTGGAAGCTCTTAATGCATTCTGTCATATTGACATTGCATAGTCTCTCAGAGTTCTGGTGTGCATTCTATATGCATTTTCAGTTTATGTAGCTTTGATTTTCTCGTAAGAAGTTATTCACTCTATTTCAAATTTCTAATATGGTATCATAACTTTTGTTTTGAGAAATCTAAGTTCATAGATTCCTGATTAAGAGATTGAGTTTCTTGTAAAGATCTTGTAAATTCCTGTATGCACTTCTCTTGCATTTTAAACAATTTGGAGAATAAAAAAGGATTTGCAAAGATCTAATAACCTCTTCATATTGCATATGTGTTTTGTGAGATTTGGGTGATTATAGTATTTCTAGTTATACTGGCAACTTTTTTTACTGTACCAACGCCTTTAGAAGGTATGAGAAAGTTAGATTTGGCTTTTGTTTCATCCAAATTGGAGATCATTTGACACAGTTGCAAATGGGGGTTTGAAGAAAGTTGTTTTTTATTGGAAGCATTTTCTTTTTTTCTTCAAAATTCTAGGTTTTGCCCATTTGTAAGAAAAATAATTTCTAGGTTTTGTAGCCAGGGTCAAAATCTCATCTAGATATCTTTTAGATTATGCATATCTTGAGAAGATATTAAAAAAATTGATGTCCAAAAGCACCATGTGTCAGTTTTTCTATAGGCTAAAGGTTAAATAAAATTCATTTTCTCATCTTCTACTTGTTGGATTAAAAAAATATTTTTGGGTTTTGTTCTTCGCATCAAAATATTTTCTAGGTTTCTATTATTGTCTACTCACAATGAAAATATTTTTCAGAAATCAAATTAGAAGTAAATTTTTTTTGTTAGAAAACCCATTTCCTATAGGCTAATTTCAGTTAGTTTTTCAAAAATTCATAACTCTTGCCTCAAACATTGGATTTCAACAAATAAGATATTGTCAGAAAGTTAGACATTAGCACTTTCCATCCACAAAGGTATTGAGAATATTTTTTTACTGGATTTTGTACCAGATATTTTAGATTTAAGTTATCTTATACTAATTTCTTCAACATGCCATAACTTCCACCTTAGTGCTCCAATTTTCAGAAACAAGTAGGTGTTGAAAAGATCTTGAAGAGCACTACATAGCAAAAAAACTTATTTTTTCTAGATTCTTTCTTAGGTTCATTTTGTATTAGAATTTTTAATTTACCTATTTTGAGTCTATTAAGCATTGTATCTTGGAAAATGCTTTATAAATGCACTAATCATAAAGTGCCAACATTGTAATATCTTGGGGGGTAATTTCTAAGACTAGTGGAAAGGGGGGTGTCGCTTAATGTCTCTTTTTTTCATATTTGAATCTAAAGTTTTTTTGTATCAATCTTGGGGGGATTATACAAACAATTTGTAATCATGAACTAAGATAAAGTTCCATTTATGGGGGGGGATTAAGCATGTCTCTTAAAAATTATTTCCATCCTTCTATTGTCAAACTAACTTCAGAGAACTATTTGTCCTAGAAACAAGGGATAAAGAATCATTGCCTTGAGTAGGATCTATAGACATTGAAAAATGTCCTAATTAATATCATACACTTAAAACAAATTTACTAATATCATTTCCTCTTTAACCCATCCTCTTTTCACTTAATTGATTAAATTAGGCCAGCTATTTAATTAATTGCATCATTTTCATCTATTGGCCTAATTAATTAAATTGGGTTAATTCATCCCTTTTTGTGCTAAGATTTCATCTCATTAAATTGAATACATCAAAATGTTTAATTTAATTCTCTAAGTCATTTATTTAATTAAATAACATTCCATCTCTCCCCCATTCATTAAATCATTTAATTTAATGAATATCACTTTAATTCTTCCAATCCCCTAATTGCATGATTAAATCTTGTTTAATTAACAATTAAACTAACTTTCCTCTAAGCAAAGGGAATATTCCCATGGAATATTCCTTATCCCCTTTTTAACAGAATTAAAACTTTGTTTTAATTTGTAAATTGCATTTTTTCCTCACCCAAAGGAATATTTTAAAGAATATTCTTATTCCTCCATCATTTGAAAAAGGGATATTTTCACATGGCTTCTTAAGCAAGTTTTAACCTTCAACCTTTTCAACAAGTCACCTTTGACCTATGTGAACAAGTCAAAAGTGTGTTTGTTTGAGGCAAGTGTGAACCCTTGATTAAAATGCCATCATGCATTCTCATCCATTGATGAGAATCCATGATCCATGCCTCTCATGTCCTCCATCTTGGACCATTGATTAATCTTTTTGATCTCAACTCTTCATTTCTCATTTCTTCTCCTATAAATAGATCACTATTTGGAGACAAATGGATCCATCTTTTAATTGCAAAGTCATGATGTTGAATTTACTTGCATCCATTCACTCATATTTAGTCACTTTTTAGCTTATCTTTGTTATTTTTAATTGCATCATAGCTTAGAGCATCCATTAATGGCTTCCATGCATCCATCTTAGCTTGCTTATGAATTAGGATTTTTTCATCTTTTAGCATAGCTTTAGCTTAGATTAGCTTAGCAATAGCATAATCAGTGCATTTTTAGGATAAAATCATGGTAACTTAGCTTGCATCATGTTCATTTTTAGCATAAACTAAGTTTTCATACATCAATCACAATAGTTTCATCGATTCTCTTCTATAGAATCGATTGAAATAGGCTCACTGATCACAGGATTGGGAAAGGGTCATCATTTCACATCAACATGACACCAATTCTAAAATAGGATAAGTTTCAAATGGGTTAGATTAGGAATTTAACTATTTTCTTAGTTTGTAGCTTTCAATTTCAGTAAAATGTTTAGTTTAGATTTCTAATTTGAATGATCTTTTCTTTAGATGTAGGTTTGTTTGGTGAAGTTATGCTTCAATTCATTAGGAGTCAAACGTAATTGACCCTCACCAACATTTCCTCATCTCACATTATGTCACTACAAGGAGGGAAAACCATTAACAAATTTTAACTTGAATTTCCTTTGGTTGTTGTTTTGTAGGTTACAATGGTGCTCAAAATACAAACAATGATGGTATTTGAAGAGCGTTGACATATAGCGATGCCATTACAATTTGAAATATCAACTTTGAATTAATGTACCAATGTTGATTTAAATTTGGTGACACATAATTAATTTGGAGGTATCAAAAAGTGCAAATGATGATGCCAAAACTTCACCAGAGCGATGCTAACAAACTTCAAACCACGATTCCAATGCAAGAAGTGACATTGAGAAAAATCCTGATGCTATCATGCTCATTGTTCTTGGTGTAGAGTGAATCCCCTTTTCACCAAATTGAAACCCATACTTCAAACTGTGATGCTACCGTGTTCAGTGACGCTTAGCTAGGGTAAGAAATTTTATGTTATTTTTTCGACATGTGATTTAATTTATTGGATTTATCTAACCACTGATGCTTGTCTAACTATGTTTTGGTTGTAAGGATAACAAGGTTTTGTAGATTCAAAGACATGGAGTGAAAGTGAAGAAAGCTTTTTTATCTCAAAAATTCTATAATTTTAACAAAAATTTGATGCTTTGGGGCAATTATAGCCTAATTTTATGCTTTCTACTTTTCGCTTTAGAATTGGGTCTAAAATGAACACTCAAAGTTGGATAAAATTGAACCTTCATATCATTTTATTTTGGGCTTAAAATTGAACAAGGCAACTTCATTTTCAATTGGTGCTCTAAAAATAATTCATCATTGCTATGAGGCTTAAAATGAACTTGTGCTTTCATTATCTTGTAATTTTCTTTACAATTTGTGTCATTCAAATGCATATGCACTTCTCTCGTGCTTCATGATGATCTTGAGAATTAAAAGCATTCTAGTGACATTGGTTGTCTAAAAAATTACCCAGACATTTCAAATTTGGGTTTAAAATTGAACAATCATGCTAGTGTGAGAAAGAGACATTGTGTGTGTTCCCTCCTTGCGTTTTATGTGAACTGGGTGGTCGAACTACAAGTGTACTCCCTTGCTTTTGTTATCTTTAGAGAGGCATGTCTAAGAACAATTTGAAGGTGACTCCAACTGATTTTTCACTCAGGCCGGTATATAAATGGATAAAACTAAACTAGCAAGTCCTCATGGTATGCAGGCCTTAGCCATACAATGTCTTTCAGAATGAGGTACTATTGTAAAAAGTATAAGATCCACTAGTAGGATTGATTACAGACTTTAGTGGCTTGTTGGATGCTTGCAAGGTGCCATGTCCCCAATTACCCTTACTACAACTCATTTGTTTAGCAAGCCAAAATCCTAAAATATTTGTTGGTGCAAGAAAGGTCATTCTAAAGCCGCCCCAAATTTGTACTATTCAATTGTAGAAATAGAAAAAATCCTTCTTATCTCTGGATTTTAAGGATTTTCAGATTTGGTGGTTTCAAGAGGTGTGTGCCATGGAGGGGAGCCAGTGTCGCCAAATCTCTAACTGTTCACATTGTCTAGTGTTTGGAGAAGGGTATGTGCAAGATCATGATGGGCCAAAAGGTGGCAATATGATGGGTATTTGTAGGGTATGTGGCTGGCGACTTTTGTTTACCCAAAATTGATGAAATGAAAAGGGTTTTTAAAGGATTCTTAGCTTTTCACCAATATAAATTATGCTTTACTTTAAATTTAATAAGTAATTATTATTCATTTTCTATTTGAATTATGACTAAAGTCCTGATTGATAGGTTGATTGAAAAAAATCTATAACTTTCAAACGGTATCACATTTTTGGAATCCAAAAAATGCATCACATTCTATGTTTCGTATACTATAGGATTAAAAAAATAAAAAATAAATTTCATGAATTTTTGACCAAGTTAAGGTGGTCGACATACAAGTTTTTATTTTTTTTTAAAAGTTGTAATAAAAAATTCATAATTAATTATTTACTCGGAAAAAAATTACAAAAAAATATGCATCATATCTGGACATGAGTCCTCTACTTATCTATAAAATATTATAAAAAAATATTATCATTTTATTTTGGTGAGGGTGGTTAGACAGACACCTACTTCTTATTTTTTCCTTGAAATTTAAGTACTACTGCATTGAAATTTAAAATTTTCACCAAATATTGATATATTTATTTTAAATAAACCTAGTAGTTAAGAAACTACATTCAATTTTCTACAGATTCTATTCTTACATATTTTTGAAATAATATAGATAACTTATTCAAATTTTTACATCAAGTTGCCTAACTCTGATTTTTCTGATTTTTTTGCCACTTAAGGGCCTTTTTTTTCCATGATGATCCTGCACATACCAAGAAATCCTAGTGGGGACTCAACAAATATGGCCATTTCTATCCTAGGATTGTAAATGATTGTGATTCAGTTTAACACTTTGCTTGGTTTCAAAACGATACAAAAATAAGCATTCACTATCATCCTCAAAATTTCAAATACTTTGGCTCAAATATGGACTTCTTGAGTTATCCTTGATATTACTAGTTGTCCTAAGGATTTATCCTTAATGATTTCTAAATATATTGATATTAATCTCAAACCCATATTTTTCCAAAGACAACATAGGAAATTATGGCTTTAATCTCATAATTTTCATGAAATGGACATTGAAAGTTATGATGTTTTTGACATAAATATCTAGTTTGGAAACATAATCAAGGCAAGTGTTTGTGGTAAAATAAATTCACTTAAGCAAGATAAATTGACGAATGAACCCCACATGACTATTTGGAGACTGATCACTCTAATTGAACAACCTAATCTTCCAAGTGCTATAATTTAGCCAAAATTTGAACTCATTAACGAAGAACAAACTAATCTCATTAGCAGTTTGAGAAGCTTCACTTTTGAAACAAAGGAAACCAATACACAATGGAGAAACAAAAAAACTATTTTAGATGAATAAGAGGAACAAGCTAATATTGAGGCTGGAAGGCCCATATTACCAGCTTTCGTGTGGCAATAAATATCTTCCTTTCTTCCATAAAATTGAACTATTTGTAAATGATCTCACATAAAATCAGGATCCCTAAGGTAAGGTCTATAGTTCATCATTTTAAACTTAGGAATCTCACTCTAAAACCTCTCAAGAAACACCTTTTAGCGATTCATAGAAATAGAGACAGGTTGGTAGCAAAATTTTACAGACACGCTTCAAGGTATAGTCCAAAATTATATGCATTCTTTTGGAGTCAAAATATTGATCTTTTTACATGATACCAAACTCCTATAGATGATTCAATGAACAATCAAAATCCGTAGGGGAAAATCTTCAGCCCTTCATTTCAAACATAGGAATCGTAGAACAAGGTTTGGTCAAAAGTGGGCTTCAATATTTTATTGCAATCGTTACACCTTGATGAGAAAATTTTATGCTTGAGCTAGGAGAGCTTGAACAAGTTTGAGCATTCCCATCCGTCCTCTCATAAATCAAACATTGAGTCTTTAGGATTTCAACATTTTTAGAGGTCTAGCATCATTCTCACTACCTTGGTCTTGGAAAACTAAGGTTCACTTTAGGTCAACATTGGGTCAAAACATTTCACTCACCCCTTCATCAAATTTCATCCTTCACTTCATTCAACTTTGCAAAATTTTGAGTACATGAACACTTTGGGACTTACACATCAATCAAACCAACTACTAACTTAGATATTTTCTATGTGAAATGTATCCTTTTCCATGCACTTAGTTAAAAGTTGGTTATCATTTTTGAACTAGCTCATATTGAAGGTCTCAAGTCTACCCTAAAGATTTCTAAGTTCATAAAAATCCTTTATCCCAACATCAAAGCATCAAACTCAAGTAAAAAATTTTGTCCCTCAACGTTTGCAAAGATCACTTTTTGCATCATCCATCTTTTCATCCCCCACCATCATCATTGCTCCCCAAAGACTTAGAGCATCCCTTTTACCTAGATTTGAGTCAACTAGAGAGTTCAAAAATTACAAAACTCAACACAACTCTCCCATAGGTGACACAAAATTTATGGTAAAGACAAGATCACAACACAAGAGAATCATGGAGAAAACCAAAGTTACATTTACCTCAAGTGATTCAAATCCTTTAGAATTTGATCCTAGAAGTCATGTTACCCTGTCACAACAACCATTATCTCCTTCAAGACCATATGAAATAGAAGATGTCACAAACAACCTCTTTGAACTCACTAGGGAGGAAATTATGGAACATCAAGCCTTTGAAAATGTAGCTCCTATCTCCTTGACGTTTGTAGCATAGAATTTAACACAAGGTTTCAAAAATCCATCGTTAGGGCTAAATCAAACCTATATTCCTAGTCTTACAACCAACCTTGGTAAAAATTTTGGTCACACTCCACCATTTGAAATTAGTACACTTGTGGGTACCCTTGACACTAATCCTCCACATCCAACAACTGCTTGGACACCTACTTTTTGTGCTTCTATTCCTGAAGCTCCAAAATAGATACACACACCACTTGAACTTCATTATTCCACAACTGCTTCAACATTTTGAGGATATCCTTCTTCATCCACACCTATGAGTACCACAAGTGTGCCCACCATCATGCAAAGCAAAATAGACCAAGTATCTCAAACAACACATAAGGGCATGTCAATACCATATCACATAACTAACCCTTAACATAAATAGGGACATCTTTATCCCACCCTCTGGTGGGTTCACCCATTCCATCTACCATATCCACATCATCCACCATCAATCCACCTCAAAAAAATCCCTTGGTTACAAGTTCTATCAATCTTGGAAGTACCTTGATCACAAATCCCTTGTTTATATCTTTTACACAAGGAAATTGTCAAAACATAGGACACAAAAATATTTTCAATCAATGGACTCAAGGTCCTAGTGTGTCATTTCCATTAAAAAATTTAATGACATCATCCTCATCTTTTCCCATAGTTCCCTTTACTGTGCCAAATCAATCGAGACCTCAAAAATACATTCCTCTACCTCATTATACCATATTACAAGGAATGTTAAATCAAGGGAATCCTCCACCTTTCACCACTAATCCACTACCCACTCAAAACATCAATATCCATAATCCTTCATAGATTTCTCAACAACCACCTAATCCCACTTTACAAACACATGGGCCCTAGCTTTAGAACAAGCAAACCAATCCTATCAACAAGTCGTCCAACAATAACAACAACAAGAAACCTTAGCAACTTAGCAAGAAGCCTTAGAAAAACAACAACATCAAGCTCAGTAAGTAGCCTTGGGACAAAAACAACATCAAGCATAGCAAGAAGCCTTAGCACAACAACAAAATCAAGAAAAATAAGTAGCCTTAGCACAACAAACATGACAAGTAGCACAACAACATCATCAAGCACAAAAAGTCACTTTATTAGCACACCAACAACAACAGGTCCAACAACAAGCCCTGGTGGCACAACAACAAGAAGAAGCTCAACAACAAGCCCTATTAGCTTAACAATATGCCCACCAAAAACAACAAATTTCTTATTATCCTCATTTGAACATCGTCAATCCAAACACATTGGGAACATATGTATCAATAACCCCATCATCTTCACAGAATCTCACACCATCATACCCACCATATAACTCATCTTTTATCCCACCATATGTTCCTCCACCCAACCCACAAGATGATCTAGCATTGTAATTGAAAGTACTCTCACAAGAAATGAATGACCTTCACATGGGCAAGACAAAGAAACCGCATACACAAAACTTATGTCTTTACCCATTTGACCGAAACATAGCAATGATACCATTCCCTCCTGGTTTTGAAATCCCTAAATTTGGAAAATATAAAGGGAGAGGAAGTCCTATAGACCATATCAAATAATTTAATGTAGTGTGCATGGAAGTGGCTTACAATGATTCATATCTAATGCACCTCTTCCCTCGAAGTTTAATAGGAAATTCTATGGATTGGTTTTCTCATTTTCCTCCTGGTATCAAAACTTTTCAAGAAATCACTAATAAATTCATTGATCACTACTCCTTCAATCTTGACATGGATATCAGTCTAGAAGAATTATACACTCTTAGATAGAATCAAGGAAAAACTTCCACTAATTTCTTACAATGATGGAGACAAAGATCTAGTAAGAGCAAGTGGCCTCTTCCTAATGAACAACTAGTGGGAATCATCATAGCCAATCTGGATCTAAATCTATCATTCCACTTGAAAATGCAGTGCATTACATCATACGAAGAGCTTGTCCCTAGAGCCCTTAACATTGAAAGAGCTCTAATCTCATAAGGAAATACTCAAGCTTACAAAGAAAACCATCCTTCAACTAGTTCAAATGAGAAACCTCATGTCTAGGATAAGAACAAAAACATAACAAATGGCATTGTAGTAGATGCTAAGGTAGTCCTAAGTGCTCCTAGACCTAATAACAATCAAGTTGCTAACATCCAGCCGACTATACAACAAATAGTACCACCTCAGATCAATCAGATCAGTAACACCAACATGCAACAAAGGTGTTGGTGTAATTAAATGTCTTGTACCTTGTCCTAGGTCATAATTACACCTTAGTTAAGTTTACTTAGGGACCACATAGGAGGTTGTTGGAGATTTTCCACTTTTGGTGGACTTGACATGTCATTACCTCATCATTTCCACCTTTTGTGGACACATCATGTGATTATCTCTCCACCTTTTGTGGAGTGATAGCTCTTCATAGTTGTCTCATGTCATAAGATTATGACACTTGTCATAATCTTATGCCCTTCTATGTTCTCACCTTGGCTATATAACCAAGGGGTCTCTCTCATTGTAAAATCAAATCATCATATCATATGACATTGAATACAGTTTATTCTTGTCATATTCTCTCTCTCTTTTTTGTGCTTTCCATTTGGTCCATAGATCTTGGGTGGCAGCCATAGCCAATTCTAACATGGTATCAGAGCGGGTTGGGTGCCATTGGAGAGTCTTTTTCTGAAGAGAGATTCCAGATCTGAGGAGGTTCCGTTCGTGGCTCTTTGTTGCAGGTTCATATCCGAGCTTGCTGGTGCAAATCTGAGCTCACCATTGTGTTCGAAAGGTTCGAGAAAGTCGATTTTTCCTTTTGTTTCATCCAAATCGGACATACGAGGCCAAATCTAGGAGGGTTTGAAGCTGAAGTGTGGTTGCTAGATCCAGAAGGTAGCTGCAATTTTGGAGCATTTTGGGTCAAATCCGACCCTACCATCGCGTCCAGAAGGGCCAAAAACCCTAAGATCAACTGTTAATTCGTCCATTTCAGAGCAGTTGTTCGGTGAAGCAAAAAAAAAATTGCCCAAAGAGCCATACGGCCCCCAGGCGTCATTAATTCGACGGTACGATTTTATTAAAAAAAATAAATGTTATTTTCTGCAAAATAATTTTTCAAATTTTGTTTTAAGTAACTTTGAAGTTTTTATACAATTCATTTCAATTTTTTATTGTAAAAATTAAATTAAAAAAAAGGGGTTATAAATTTTTTTTGAGTACAAAAGTACTCTGCATACCCAGTACTTAGAGTACCAGTGTACCTGGGCCCCTCCGCAAGCGCCACATGGTGCCACCATGGCTCCCTCTCTCCATACACCACTGGTGGGCATTTAAAAATTACCGGTAGGTCAAATAAAAAACCCGACGGTCTTTTCAAATTCCATCGGTGGCACAAAAAAATTGGAGATTCCGGCGAATATTCTTGCAGCGGTACAGTTGCAACGGCCATCAACCTATCAATTTTAAGCCTAAGTTCTAGAGAATATTCTACACGGAGGGAATATTCTTTTTTGACGGCCACTAGGACATCAAATTTAACATCGTGGTTTGATGACGTCAGCAGCACGTCAGGACAGTTTGAAATTTTTTGCCCCCTCACGGATTGCATTTTCATTTTGCAGCCAAACTTTGAAGCTTCATAACTCAGTCATTTTGGCTCCTTTTTTCAAGAATTTTTTTTTTATTTGGGCTATAATTTCATGCTCTATGCATTGGTGTAATCAATTTTTGGTTTTGGTGCCTAGTTTTTCCATAATTTGCAAATTCTCACAGGTGTTGCTACTTCATCCTCATTTTGGGAACTTCGGGAGCTCATATCTTGCTCCTATGGTAACATTTTTGAGTGCAGTTTTTTTTGAAAGTGCATGATTTTTCTTGTACTTTTCAGTGGTAAGATCAGATTGATCTCATTTTGTACCAAGAACTGTACTTGATACTGTGGCCTATTTTGGCATTTGTAAGCACTAAGATCAAGTCTAGCTTGTTGTTTTTGGCATCTAGAAACTGTAAACACACTAAACATAAAGTGCCAAATCAGATATTGCTTGGGGGGTTTCTTGATTGAGTGGTTTTTTTGGGGGGGGGTCTCTTGGTGCATTGCTTTGATCTGTTTGGTTAGCTCTTTCATTCTCATGGATCATTCTAAGGTTCCTTTGCTCACATCATATAATTATTCAACATGGCATCAAAATGCATGGAACATACTAATGATATAAGTTCATTCTCTATATGTTGAAAATAAGGTACTTGAACCTACTGATGATGAGAAAAAGTTAAAATGGATGATCAAACATGCCAAAGCTCTTGGGTGTCTTCGTAGACTAGTTTCTCAAGATTTGTTGTTTCAGATTGAATCATGTAAAAATTCTCATGAAGCTTGGGAAAAATTGAAAACATTGTATGGTACTACAGATGAAGTAAGAGGCTATCAAATTGATAATGATTTGATGAATCTTGATCCTAAGAACTTTGACAACATCCAGGACTACATCACTAAGGTTAATGATCTAAAAGAGCAATGCAAAGCATGTGGAATTGATAAAAAGGACATCCAGTTGGTGTACAATACAATGAACAAACTTGGTCCTGATTATGCTTCTTTTGTTTCTAGCTTTCATACTCATAGATTGACTATGGGGTATGCATACACTACACCTTCATTTGCATCATTTTCTGAGATGTTGATACATGAGCAACAAAAGCTTATCGAGTAATGGGTCTCATCAAGACTTCTAAATCTCAGGCATTGGTGGTTAGTCAGGTGAAAAAATTAGAATCAGATAAGAAATAGAAGAAAGCAAAGAATAATCAACATTCAGATCAAGTAAAACCACATTCAAATCAAGAAAAGAAAAAATCTTCTATAAAAGGAGAATCATCTAAGAAGGAGAGGCCTTTTTGTGCATATTGCAAGAAGGATGGACATGAAGAACATTATTGTTATAAGAAGGATATTGATGAGTTGAAAAATCTTCTCAAAAAGAATCACATTGATTTACCTTCTAGAATGTCTAAATCATCTTCTTCTCCTTCTACTTCAAAATAGTCTAAAAAGGACAAAGGTCAAACATCAGGATATAAAGAACAAACTCTTTGTGCTCATTCAAGTCTAGGATTAGGGAGATGGCTTCTAGATTCAGGAGCATCACATCATATGGCATCTTCACAAACTATCTTCTCTTCATTTCAGCCTTGTTCAATGTCTCCTATCTTGATGGGAAACAATACATACATGAGTGTAACAGGGAAGGGATCCATTAGCATTGGGGAAAAAACTTTTCAGGATGTCTTGTGTGTTCCTCATTTGATGAACAATCTACTTTCCATTTATCAGATTACACATGGTGGAGATGGGAGAACTGTGGAGTTCACTCCTGATTCTGTTATCATTCGCGACTTGGAGACTAGAGAGATTATTGCTACTGGGGTGGTTGATCATTCATCTCGGTTGTATTCCTTTGCACAGTTTGCTTCTGATGATGACAATGTTCATTCGACTATTGATCACATACACCATGATTCTGAGGAGACATTTGGCTTTTTGAACTTGGGCATACTCACATTAGATCTAGTCCTTGAGCCATGTGCTTCATTCTCTCCATTGACTATTGTACTTGATGATACTTGTGTTGCTACAATTTTGACTCCTAGTGATTCAGTGCAACAGGATCCTAATTGTCTTCCAGATATGGCTACTTTGGATGGCTTCTTGACAGGTATTTCAGACTTGTTTGTGGAGTCTCATCTTGCAGATTTGGAGGACACTCTTGATAGCATTCATCTTCTCTTTGATGAAGATGCACCTTCTTCAGTTGTTGTGAGGGAACACCTTGACCCTCTTGTTCATTCTCTACATGATCATTCTTCATAGATTGGCGTGAGTGTGGATTCTTTTGGACAACATTTGGAGGAGGTTTCTTTGTCTTCAGAGGGGATATCCTTGTCTTTGGATAGTGCTCTACATTCTTCTCTACTAGATGTTGGATTGTACTCTTCAGCAGTGTGGCCTAGAACTCCTAATTGGAGTAGTTCAACTTTCGGCATCAACATGGAGACACTTGAGCATGCTTCAGAGACAACATCATCATACATCATCCATCTTCATGACTTCCTGCATACATCCTTGGTTTTGTTTCTTCCTAAGGGGAGGAACGTTGTTTGGCGAGATTGGATCATCTTCAACATTCAATGTCAAGCTTCTACCATCATTGTAGGAGACTCAACATTGAGGGGGGGCTACCTTGTCTCTCTTCTACTTCTCTCTTATGGGGGGGTCTTTTTCCTCACATGGGGTTTTTACCTTCTCATTCTTCATAGAGAGCATTTCTATTTTGTATTTCATCTCTCTTTTGAGGGGGAGTTTTTCCCATGAGGTTTTCTCCCTTTCCTCATTTGTGAGAGATTGCATTGATTGCATTGTTTGTACATGGGTACCTAACATGGCCTAGTAGCCAGGACCCATCTTGCATTGTTTTCTTTTGTGTACATTCTCCCTAAGTTGCACTTAAGGGGGGGTGTTGGTGTAATTAAATGTCTTGTACCTTGCCCTAGGTCATAATTACACCTTAGTTAAGTTTACTTAGGGGCCACATAGGAGGTTGTTGGAGATTTTCCACTTTTGGTGGACTTGACATGTCATTACCTCATCATTTCCACCATTTGTGGACACATCATGTGATTATCTCTCCACCTTTTGTGGAGTGATAGCTCTTCATAGTTATCTCATGTCATAAGATTATGACACTTGTCATAATCTTATGCCCTTCTATGTTCTCACCTTGGCTATATAACCAAGGGGTCTCTCTCATTGTAAAATAATCATAATCAGAATCATCATATCAATGACATTGAATACAGTTTATTCTTGTCATATTCTCTCTCTCTTTTCTTGTGCTTTCCATTTGATCCATAGATCTTGGGTGGCAGCCATAGCCAATTCTAACAAAAGGAAAATTGCTAATAGGAATAACTATCCCAAACACAAGTACACACAGTTATCGGAACCCATTGAGATGATCATGAAGAAGTTGGTAGAGTCAAATCTGATAACACTTCCCAACTTTGAAGACTACCAAGAACCACAAGAGAAGCCATCCTGGTACAACAAGCGTGATCTCTATGACTTTCACAAAATCAAAGGACACAAAACAACAAACTACATGAAACTCAAGAACATCATCCAAGATCTCATAGAAAATGATACCATATCTGTTGAGGTGCCAACAAGGAATCAGGATCTTAAGATTTACAAGAACCCTATGCCAGATCATAACAAAGAAAATAACAATGGAAAAGCTAAGGATTACACCAATGTGCAACATTCCTATTCCAATGTAGTTTCCTCTTACGATAGAATTATCACTGTTGTCACCATCAATGGGCTTAGTATAGAATTTGGAGTCACCACACGATGTAGAAAAATAACCATTTAAGGAGTCCCATCTCAATCTAAGAAACAACCTAATTTTCCCATATCTAATCCTAGCAAGTACAATCTTCTAGATCAGCTTAAGTAGACCCCCACAAAGATATCAATCTTAGAAATCTTAAGGTTATCCCCTACACATAAGGAAATAATGGAAAAAGCCTTATCTAAGTTATCTGTTCTTGAGAACATTGATACTAATCAATTTCAAGATATGGTGGTGTTGCAAGTATGAGGAAGTTTTGGTGGTGTTGTCATTAATTTTGTCGTTGATGTCAACACAATTCAATATGTTGTAGAGTGTACATGTATAGCTAAGATGCTACTAATATGTTGTGAGTACATGGGGCTATCTTTATGGTATTGCAAATGTGTTGGTTTGATAAGTTTCCAAGCGCTTTTGAGAAAATTAATAAAGAAGAAAAGTCAGAGTGATGAATGTGTTTAGAAAGTGCTTTGGTATGTGCTCCAAATTTCTCCTATGGTGATCCTATGCTTGTGCAGATCTGGAGGATTGATAATAGTGATCATGTGGTGATATCTCTTGATTTTTAGCTTATGGTTAGATGCTACGTAATAGTTACGTTCACCGGTATGTGAACTATTCTAGAAGAGTTGGTCTTATGTGAACTGGGAGAAATATTTTTTCTCTGCAATCCTTTGTTGTTTCATTTCAGATCTTGCGGGTCTAGGATATGACTTGTGAAGGTATTTTATGTGCTTTGGTAAAGAGGTTTGAAGTTTGGTGATATGGAAGTCATGTTTCAGTGTGAGTTTGTACTGTCTAGATGGACTGGTGAAAGGTGTTTAGTGTTTTAAGTTTGTTGCATTTTTTGCAGATGTATCTATAGAATTCTCAAATGTATTCTCATCCATAAGGAAGTGTGTTGTGGCATTCGCATGTCATCTTCTTGTTGGGAAGTGTGTACATCAATGTTCTCTTGTGTTTTCATTAGGTTTGGCCGCCCTAGATTTTACACTTCATTTAGAGAATAAAATTTAGTTAAGGAAGCATGTGATTGATTCAAGATATTATTTTTGATCTTGGAAAATGTTTTTATTGGTCCAATCTGATTCCTTTCCACCACGGGAATGTTGATTTGTCGACCTAATTTGAATTTATGAAATGAGGTGTTGTGGCCAACCTTAGAGAAAGTTTCTAAGGTTGAGGATGGTATAAAATCAAGTCAAATTGTGAAGAGTTGTATGACAGTGTGATGCAAAGTGACAAAAGTGAGCCACAAATCATAAGAGTAGAAGTGTGTGTGTGAGTGATATGTGACAACAGTTCTTCATTGTGTTAGATTCCTAAAGGTAGTGGGCTAAATGTTTATGCAATTCTTATTCAAGTTGTGAATGTGTGTTAATTGTTGTGGTAGATATTTTGTTGTCTTTTGTATCTGTAGGTAGTGAGCCTCCCTGTTGGATAGTGAGTCCTTTCTATAGGTAGTGAGCCTTTGTACTTGGACAGTGAGTCCTCTTCTAGGTAGTGAGCCCTTGGAAGTGAGCCTCTATATTCAATTTTATAATCTTTTATATTGTGAGTTAACCCTCATTGTGGTTTTTCCCTCATTGGGTTTTTCGCGTAAAAAATTGGTGTTCATTGTGTTGATTTAACTTCTGTTATTTGTGTTTCATGCTCTTACTTAATAACATAATAGTGTGGTTGTGGAATTAATAAGTGTTGAAGTTTTAAGTTTGAATTTTGTGACAATTAATTCACCCCCCTCATCTCATTTGTCTTGTGCCTATTTAACAATTGGTATCAGAGCTTTGGTTCCTTGGTGTAGAGCTTAACCACTTAATGAAGATTCGATGGTGCATAAGTTGGTGATTCCTATGTTTGATGGAACTGACTACAATGATTGGAAGGGATAGATGAAAGGATATATTTTCTCTCTTGGTTTCAAGACTTGGAAGGCTGTTGAGACATAGTAGACACCCCCGTCTGGTGGTCTTACTATTGGAGATGATATTTTTGCTTATGAAGAAAATGAGAAGGCAAAGTATGCTATTCGTAGTGTCCTATCTAAAAATGAGCGAGCTTTAAAGTTCTTTTTTTGGATACTGCACATGAAGTCTAGAAGAAGTTGGTAGATATGTATGAAAGAAATAAAAGAGTGAAATTGACAAAGAAGCTAGCAACAAAGCACAGATTTGTAAATCTAAAAATGGAAGAAGGTGAAGAATTTACAAGTTTCTTTCAAAGGGTTGAGTTGATTGCAAATAAAGTTAGAAATTAAGAAGGAAAACTATCAAATGAAGATATAATTGAGAAGATCTTGATCACCCTACCAAATTGCTATAGTGATAAGATCTTAGTCATTGAAGAAATGTATGATCCTAAGTACACTTTAGAATAGTTGTTCAACACCTTGCAAGCATTTGAGAAGAGAAAGTTCTAGAAAGAAGACAAGATAAAAGAAAAGACATAAATGGCATTTAAGGCAATGAATATTGAAGACAAACTAGTTAGTTATGGTGATGATGAGGGTATGTGCAGGATCATGGTGGGCCAAAAAGTGGCAATGAGGAAAAAAACACGTCTTTCACCAATCAAAAAATGCGAAAAGAAAGTGTTGACTTTTTTTAGGCTCGGGTGTCACCATACCAAACACCAAACCTACTTTTTACAAATCGGATATCTAATTTGCAAAAAGCATATATAAAGAAAGTCCAACGTTGTTTTGAAGTCATTTGACAATGAAGAACCCATGGGCACACAGTGCATTCCTTCTTCACATAATGGATATCCGATTTGGGCAAAATTCGATTTGGAAAGGTAAGTTTTTTTATTTTTATTTGATTTGATTCAATTTTATTTTAGATTTGAATAATTTCATATGGTTTTTTGTAGATTTTTTTTTAAAAATAGGGTTTTTGATTGAATTTTTGTGGAAAAATTGAGTATAGAATAGATTTTGATAAAAAAATGATTTTTTATGGATTTTTTTTCACAATAGGGTTTTTGATTGAATTTTTATGAAAAAATTCAATTTAGAATGGATTTTGATTAAAAAAATGAATGTTTTTTGTGGATTTTTTAAAATAGGGTTTTTGATTGAATTTTTATGAAACAATTGAGTTTAGAATGGATTTTGATAAAAAAAATGAATTTTTTAATGGATTTTGATTTAAAAATAGTGTTTCATTTATATTGTCTAATTTTAGATTAATTAGTTTTTAACTTTAATCAGGCATTATGGCTACCGAGAATGAGAATGCACAAATTCCACCAGTTGAGAATGAAAATCCACCTGCTGAGAATCAAAATGTAGAAATGCCAAATGCTCCACCACCTCTGCAACCATCAATTGAAGACTTAATTCATGAAAAATTGGAGCAATTGAGGGGCATTTGTGATGTTTATAAAAAAATCCCTCAATTATCCAATATGTCAACTAGATTGACAGGAATAATTACAAATGTAGAAACCCTCTCCACCCAACATAATACATTTCATTCGTGGTGAGAAACCATGAGGAAATATTATGCATGTGGATTGTCTTATGATAATGTGAAAGATCTCCAAATAACAAAAGCCTAGATAACCTCTTTATTTCTTAACCCCAACACTGGTTTTCTAGTTAATGTTAACAAACCAAAACTTTCTATAAAATGGTGCATGCATAGGGGCATAGTAGATAACTTTTGGGATCGTTGGTGTATGGTTTTTGATAAGCCACCCAAAAATAATCTCGATGTACCTTTTTACTTTATTAAAAAACTATATGTTGAGTTTTTGTTAGGGCATCATGTCAATTACTTTGACATTAAACCCTTCTAGGGCGTTGGTGGAGGTATGCCCCAGGATAGGCTAGGGGCAGCTAGAGTAGTTAGGCGCCCACATGTTCCCTGTCCTCCCCTTCCTCCGCCATCTCTAGTACAACATCCATATATTATGGAGGATGCAGCCACACAAACGATCCAAGCCATTCACTCTATGAGTGGTCTTTTGGTTTCCCATGCTTCTTCAATAGCTCAGCCATAGTCTGGTGATCTTGGCAATGGATCTAGTGCTGTTGCATAATCCTCCTCAGGTCCACATATTTGTGTGCCACATATTTGCAATACGTGCCAGCAAATATGTTTGGGTCCTATTGTACAGCCCCCTAAGTAGCCATTAGATACTTCTGATTATGACATCCAGGATGTGGAGATTATAGCAGATCACACGCAGGGGAGTGGAGCACACCCTATAGAGTCCTCTCCTACTAGAGAGGTGTACATTGGAGAAGTTACATAGGTAACATTTAAGGTGTAAATTCATAATTTGCATTTTTTTTAAAATGAATATTTATAAGAGATAGTATCAAGTACTAATATTTATTTACATGGTCTACTTAACAGTTAATGTCTGAGGAGGAGCTCACATGGGTGACTGATAGCACCCTTAGGGCCATTTCATTTGGCCTCGAGATGCACACAGTATGTATTTTCGCACTCACTCATTTACATTTTTTTACTGTATACTTGCTTGTCATTAATGAAATTATATATTAACTTACATGTCTATCTTATTCTCTGCTTGTAGGAAACACCTAGTGCAAGCGAGGTGCGACACTCTCCAAACTATGGACCCACAATGTTAGATAAGGGAAAGGTAGTTGAATTCAAATTTGATTGAATTAAGATTTATAAGATCTTTTATTGATTATGCATACATTGACATAGATTCGTAGTTTCATATGTACTTGTCATTTTTTTGTATAGGCGGTTGTGAGCTATACATCATTGTTGATAAGTGCCATAACACCTAAAGGTGTAGGTATTCAAACACCTGAAGGAGGAGGTGTTGAAACACCTAAAAGAGATACAAAAAAAAATCAGCCTAAAGAGGTATGTGTTTATTTTATTTTGTGCTTGGTAAATATGTTCTTATTACTGACAATTCTATGCTAACTTGGATCAATTTCATATTTTTGTTCACATATATAGATTGATGTTACAAAAGTTGGTTTGGTTAGTTCTTTGAGAGGGGTATATTCTAAGAGTCTTGACCCTTCGAAGAGACGTATATTTCAAGTAATCAAGATTTCAATTTTAGAGTTCAATTATAATTCAATGTGTATTGATTTTTATGTTAATTATTCAATTTTAAATTATATAGTATAACTAATCTCAATTGTGGTTTGACTTTTTCTTGTGCAGCTACCAGGCCAATGAGTGCTTCAAAGAGGCTCCATTTTGATGATCTACCAGTAGTTTAGGATGAGATAGACATTTTGGCATGTAAATATTTGAATAGATACCGAGATGGCATATGCCACATATTGTAAAACTTTGTTTGAGTTGGCATTGATGCCATTTTTGTATATGGACATACACTTGATTATTGGATAATTTGATATATATAGAAGTTGACAATCGAAATTTAATTTCCTCCTCATGTGCATGATTAAACTCTTTGAAAATTTAATCAAGTGAGCAATGGTTAAATGTCAATGTACAATAGCATAAAAAGAATGGTTAAATATTATGTAGTTTATATTCATATTGTTGATTAAATTGCATTGCACATCTTTCAAACTCAAAGCATTACTTCACATTGCATAAGTAACAACTAGATGCTGATAGATGAAAAAATTTCAATAACAATATAGTTTTTACAATGTCAACCTAAGCAGTTATGCAATTACTTCACATTACATAACTAATAACTAGGAGAAACTATCAATTGCATTAGCTTGTCATGGAATTCTATGAGACCACATTTCTTTGAGGAAACTTGGCACAAAACTCACAAAAAATGAAAAGAAAGCACTCAAACAAACTTTAAAGGGGTCTTAGGCTTGCTGCACCCTCATTCCACATGCTATGCAGCCATTTACTTGTGTTAGTTTTATGATCAGATTTAATGCACAGAAAATTAATTCTAAATAAAAAACAATAACATAGCAGATACCCTAGGAAAATCCTCCTCTTAAGGGAGAAAAAACCAGCCAATAATATCACTTATATTATTGAATCACAATAGAAAATCCTTTATAATGAAGGCCGATAATGAGGCCTAATAATATGCACCACAGACTGATGCCAACACCACAATACAATGATGTAATTCTCAAATGATAATCCTCAGCCTTCTCACAATAACTCGATCTACACTTGAAGAGTTTCTCACTAACTCACACTTGATATGAAATGGAATGTATGAAAGTTGTATGTCTCAAAACAATGAAATGTATCTAATATATATACAAGCTGAGAGAGATGTGACTCTTCACAATATAGGTCGGCCTCCAAAAAGAATGTGCCTCCTCAAAGATTGCGCCTCTAACATAGAAGTCAACCTTCATAAAATCATAAATATTATTTGAGATAAATTGTGCCTCAAGCATGTCGGCCTCTTCATAAATGCACCTCTTCATTAACTTGTATCTCTTGATGAATTAGCATTAATCACAAATTGATATATATAAATTAAATAGCTTTGGCTATATTTAATCTATTCTTATGTAGAGGAGATCGCTGGAAGGATATGACTGATGCTGCAATAATCATCAACACTCCCTCTCAGCTAGGGAGGATACTTCCAGCTGCACAAGGAAAATCACCTCATCGTGATGCCTAGTACTATGGCTACAACCATAAGTGAAAAGACTAATATCATCTCATCATGATATTAGATATCACCTCAACATGATATCAACCATAATGGCTACAACCATACTATGGTGTGTACAAGTGTTCATCACAAACCTCAACTAAAACAACATCCAAAGGTGCTCTTTTGGTCAACAACACAACCATATTCTTTAGGTTTAGAAGGCTCCCTCTAAACTTTAACTACTCTTATGGTCAGCAACACAACCATCTAGAGGTGCTCTTCCAGTTAGCAACACAACCATCTTCTTCAGGTTCAGTAGGTTCAGTCCCATGGCTACAAGTTGTGACTTCACACTTGATCATTTCTTTGGTTGGCATGACTTCCTCATAAGATGCCTCAAGCTTTTCATCGCTAAGCAATCTCTCATCACCTTCCTGCAGTAGAGTTATCAGCATTCTTCAAAAATCATAAGAATTCTTTTAGTACACTCAAGAGTTATCAGATGTCTTCTTGCAGTCTCAAAAGCTATATTGCCTCTTGGAATGAAAATGCTTGCTTGCAAAACAAATGAATAAGAATGAGGTAGTTAAGGTGTTTGAAGTTATTTAGAGGTCACTTTTAGGGTGGAAGGCTTAAAAATCCATTTTAAATGCACAAAAAAGAATGAAATTACTTCAAACCAAGTTTGTGAAGAAGTTAACTATGTTGCCCACTAGTTTCCCTTAAGAGGCCAAAGTGCTAAAAGGAAGCATCTTTGAAGGTCTATTTCTCAGAGATTGTGATGCATAAAGACTCTTTTTCTGAGGCTATGGGATTGTGTTGGGACCATCTACAAAAGCCTCTCTTAGTTTTTGCTATCTCGGAGGCCTTTTTATGTGGTGATGACTTTTCAGTGGAGGGAAAAGTTGTCAAATGCAAGCAGTGTAAAGTTGCAAAGTGGTGCAACTTTCATTCTGCAATTTGTACGACCAAGCAGACTATTCCAACATGTCTAGATGGGTACAT
>VDFB02000015.1:155905345-155923416 GCA_007258455.2 Sequoia sempervirens
TTGGACCAAGTGAAATTAGGTGAAAAATTGATGCACACACAAGGGCACAATCACAAATTCTTTGCAACCTGCCTATTTGAGGCATCTAACAAGATTATTCCAACCTATTTGGACAGTCCAAAACTCCTTAAAACTTGAAAAGCAACTAAATACACATTTCCCTCTTTAACCCCCTTAAACCCTTGTAATAGTGAGAAACTAGTTTTTGTCCAATTACTCCACAATCTTCCAAAACACTAGATGAACAAATGAATGATTCAAACACCCATATCCAAGTTACACAACATAAATGAGAACCAACATAGACTCCTTTGGACTAGCGTTGACTTCCTATACATTCACCCTTCAACAGGCTACTCAATTAGCCCAAAAATGCAAAGCAACATACCTTCAAACACCACACAGACCCTTGAAACCTTGGGGCAGAAAATAAATTGCCAAGAAAACAAATATTCTGCAATTGGATTCCATTTGTACAGACCTGTAACCGTGAAATAAAAAAAAAACCTTGTTTTTAGTGTAATTCTTGAGGGTTTATTAGATGTAGCACTTCCACAACCTTTCAGACTTTTCCACCACCTTAGAAACCTTTATTTAGGCCCCAATATTCTTAGTAAACAAAGAAACTTCTGGTATCTCAGAGATTTTTGCAAACCCTAGGGTAAAAACTCTATTTTCAAGTGAAAAAAAACCACCATTTTTAGACCTTTAACTCTTCATTTTATTTCAAAACCCAGTTCTCCATGCCTTCCACTCTTGAAATAATGTCAAGAAATGTAATAAAGTTTCTACATAAATTTTTTATACAAAAATGATTGAATGGGTTGTGCACAGGCAAAAAACACAAGAAAAACAGTAAAATATGAATTGAGCAATTGAAACTTTATTGATTCAAAGAAAAAAACTCCTTCAACCAAAACCATTCTTGATAGCTTAAAACCACAAACCACCCCAACGTGTAATTATGATAGCACTCAAGATAGAATCCATGAATAGTAATGTATTTGACCAATAACTCATTGAGAGCACAAATTCCCAAAACTAGCCCTCCACTATGAACATATCTACTAAGTAGGAACCCATAACATTATGGAAAGATGATCCACTTCTCCCAATGTAACTCCCAAGCATTACATGTGATAGATAGTCAATTTCATTGATGGCAACGATGGTCAACACCTCATGATCATTCAAGTACTCATTCTAACAATACAAGAGATTTACACATCAAATTACAAGTGAATATAATTTACTATATGTTATTAATGCTAGCGTATATCATCAAATTATGCCAAACATGTGTTTAGTCAACTCAAAGTGGGTGAATGATGCCACTTAGCCAAAAGTTTGAATATTGAATTTTAAAATGAAAGGGAATAGGTTTGTGACCATGAGGTCACCCTTGCAATTGAAGAAGTGTCCTAGAATGGGTTAATAGTTAGATCTAAGTGGCTAACAATCAATTCCAGGTGGCTAATGGATAAATGAGGGCATACCCATTGGTGAATGTGATAAATGGGAAAATAAGGTAAATGTATAGATGTGTGTGAATAAGAATAGGATAGGGCTAATTGTATAGTGATTTAAGTATGCAAATTGATAAAAGGCTAGAGAGATGAGCTTGAATTTAGATGTTGAGTCACTACGTACATGTATCAAGACATTTCTTCAAAATAGACACAAAATTGTGTGGGAAATGACATGGTATGCACAAATTTTACTGTTACAATTACACACATATTGATTTACAAATGCTTTGCATATAGATTAAATTTACTTCAAAATTAATACCTATTAATACTTCTTCTTTAAGAAAACATGATTATGTATTCTCTAATAAAAATTTCACCATAACAAGACTTCTTGCAATTATTTCAATTGTAGCATACATAATTTCAGATTGCACCTATCAATGTGCCCATTACATCTTCACATGTGATTGCTAGTATATGTATGTCTCTTGAAAAAACATAGATGGGTTAAGCTCTCTCCTTACTCTTTGAGTAAGAGATAGTAGGGGAGAGGACTAGATAGTATTACAAAACTTGGTTCAAATGAGCATATCGACAGGAATGAACCAGGAAGAAAACCTTCAGTTGTAGCTCGATTAAGTACAAAAATAGACCCCTTTACAAAACCTATGAGTTTCCAAAATACAAACCCCTTTACATTTTAAACATACCCTTTATACAATTCCAGACATTTGACCCATATTTCAAAAAACTTCACTGGGTATAGATTATGCCAGACATTTGACAAGCACCTGTACAAACCATCAAGGTAGCTTAGAATAACCAATCTATATTATTCTAAATGACACAAAATATGATGAGATGGTAATGCAAAATATAAAAGACACTTAGAATAACCAATCTATATTTTTGTAATCTATTGCATACCTCTTTGAAAGGATCAAAGCTGGCTATTTTTGCAGTAGGTTCATGCAAATCAATCGTGCCAAGAATATCGCAAAAGTGGGAAAATGAGAAATCTATATTGTCACAATAGAAAAGATGCTTAGACTAACATATCTATATTAATCTAAACAACCTAAATGATGATGAGTTGGTGATTCAAACTATAAAATACGCATACCTCTTCGAAAGGATCAAAGTTGGCTATTGTTGGAGTAGGTCCATGATCAATCATGCCAAGAATATCAAAAAAGTGGGAAAATGAGAAATCTATATTGTCACAATAGAAAAGATGCTTAGACCAACATATCTATATTAATCTAAACAACTTGAATGATGATGATTTGGTGATGCAAACTATAAAAGATGCATACCTCTTCGAATGGATAAGAGCTGGCTATTGTTGTAGCGGGTCCATGATCAATATTGCCAAAAATATCACAAAAGTGCATACAAAATATCACTATTAAAGACACCTGCATTGCTATAGTATATAAAATATCAGTATTAAATAAAGAACACTAATGAACTTTATCATAATGAACATAAGCATTTTACCTTCCATTCTTGAAAATGCTATTCAAGTGTGCTTGAAGGGTCATCTCTTTGCTTAAGAGTATCCAATATTGCTTCATGATCAACATTACTAAGTGTCCATAGTTGTTTTGTCTTTGGTCTGGCATGATGCTTCAACAAATTAAAATTTGTTGCTATAAGGAGTGAATACATGAGAATGGTTTTTTGTTTCTCGTACTCTTCAAATGTAGGTATGCCATTCTTTCTAATAATGTATGTTTGCAACCAAGTTCCTGCAACCACAACTGAACCTGCAGGATAGATGAAACCATCATCATCTTCCATTGGCTGTGTTAGCTTATGCTTTACCTGCACACATCGATCCAACCAATAGTTTGATCTCTCTTCATTCCCTTGTGGTGCAACAACTACAAAATATGTCCTATCTATAGTAGATCTGAAAGCAGGTCGTAATCAACAAAACTTTCCATTGTGTTATTTGTCATGGATATTATTTGAGATAAAGGAGTTAGATACTATGGTACCCATTTATCGACCCACTCACTTGAATTGCATTGATCCCACTCACACTGAATACAACTCTGACAAAAACAAGCCAACTCTCTTGTCCAAATGGTCCATGTGCCTGCATCTGAGCTTTGAAATGAATCCATCTTTGAAGAATCTTTGATTGTATGAAAATCCAATCTGCTTCCCACTGTACGCTCCTCAACGAACCAAAAGAATCTGCGCACTATTGAATCAAGTGTCCCTCCCTATGACAATGCTAAACTACACCAATCAACTATAGAATGTGCATCACTAAATTTTGCTCTTGAAATCTTTAATTTCTCCTTAACTAGAGCTCTCTTTATGCATGCACCTGCTCCATCATGCTCCCCTTTCCCATGTCCAGATTCAAAAAACTCCAAATATGAGGTAGACCCCTATGTACATGAATTTTACTCAACCAATAAAACATACGAGCATTCTTGAATTGACCTGTGCAATTATCTGACCAAATTAGATGTCGGCCCAATGCTATATCATGCTCCTGAAAGAACTCAAAAAAATTCTCAAAACAATGTTGGACATACTTAGACGAGTGAGATCTATCATCACTCATATAAAAATGATACTCTCTGATTATCTTTCGATCCTCCTCTGTACTATCAGGTGCATGTCTAAACGTTATGTGGACAAAAATAGCAATCTGAATGGAATTGTAATAATAAGATTGTACCTTGTTTTGTGGTTGCAATGTGTAGTTTTCTGGTTGCAATGTGTAGTTTTCTGCAAAATCAACCACTGATATAATAGTACCAATAGGAAAAGAGTCCTTACACATCCTAAATTGTTGATCCAACCACTAAGACCTATGACTATGCCTTGCATACTTGTAGAAAAGATTGTCCTTAAAATCTGAAATAAAATCAACAACACTGCATTCTTTTGTAACCAACTCACATCTAGAACCTTCACCTCCACTTTGCAAAGTATATTTGACTATCTCATATCTCTTTTTCTCAACAAGCTTCTTTCCAAATTCATGTTTGGAACTCTCACGAAAACATTGAACAAACTTTGACAAGCCACCACATTGTGAGCACTTTGCATTTAAACAATCATTTCTATAGAAAAAGAAACCATCATCTCTAGAACATAAAAATAGATCTAGCAAGTCCCTTGATGATTTCAGAAGATGCATTGCATCACACTCCTGCAACATTTCATTAGTATGCAAAGTAGAACGGATATAGCATAATAGCTTATGGTACATTGAAAACTCCACATGGTATTTGCAACAACAAGTATTATGAATCTTAAGAGGCACACAATAAAATGGCTTCAAACCCTCAAAAGTCCTTTGCGATATTTCCATATTTTTATGTGTTTTTCAATAAAAATTTTGAACAACATTGTTTGGCTTGATTCCAGAAAATGTTTAGGATGTGATTATGCCAGTCTTGATTCTAATTCTTAACACAAAACATCAACTGCATTAAGGTGATAATCTGGGAATATCGTACCAAAATTGTTGAATTACCTGCACTTTACATTATCGGTTAGCTTCTTATCAACACGTGGAAGCCTCCCAACAAAAGCCCATGTATCATTTTGAAGAGGATCATCTATTCTTTCTCTTCTTGCAAGTGCTCTATCCAAAGTTTTATGATTTATGTCAAAATCAATACAAGTTTATCTCATAAAGCGAACCTTTTTCAATTTATGCCTTACTAGGGCAGTTGTAATGACTCTCCGAGCAGCTCTCTTATCCTTTTCCTTGTTACTTTTTCCAATAGACTTGAGAGCATTAAAAATATTTTTAATAATAATAGAATTTTTTTCAGTCTTCTTGTTCACACGAATCTTCAATTTGGCTAGCAAAGGTCTCATCTCTTGCATCTTTAGCAATTGTACAAAAAGTTGGCATTGCTCGATCAATGTCTTATCACTAAAATATTGGTTGACAAGTCTTCTAGCCCACAACCGAACAGTTTGTGTTGACCTCTTGCCTTCAAAATTGTTTATAATGTTCTCATCAAATTCAAGTATCCATTTAGGGGTTCTTGAAGGTCTTGAAATTGGAATATGTCTTTCTTCCATACAAGGTTCTTCATTTCTCATGTAATTTGGTGAAACATAATTTACACTTGCTTCAATAGTAATAATTTCAAAGTGCTTCATTTTCCAACATTTTCACCTTGAACATTTTCAATATCAATTTGAATAATTTCATTCCCAATTTCAATATCATGTTCAACATTTTCAAATCAACATTTTCATATGAGAACATTTTCATTATCAATTTCAATAATTCCATTCCTAATTTGAATATCATGTTCAACATATTCAATTCCAACATTTTCACCTCGAACATCTTCAATTTCCTCTTCACTTGAAAGACCATAGGGTGAGGTTCACCAATATTTAACATACCTTGTCTTCTCTTCCTATGACTTTCTCTATCTCTTTGTCTATATGCTTCAATTTCTTGTTTTGTAAGCTTTCTCTTACGTTTTTGCTTTTGATGACTATTGCTCCCCATTATACCTCATAAAAGATGCTAAAAATCATTGCTTATGAAAAATTTCAATAGAAGATGCTCCAAAAATTTGATCTTTGTTTGTTCTTGTCTCAAACCACGTGTGTGTCACCTGCAAATAGAATGTAGGGTCCATTGGAATGCACAAAACAACCCACATGGGGTTTTTCTATGGCCCAAAAATCTGATATCCGTTATGATCTGATATCCGATTCATTTGAAAAAAAATTATGATACTTGTAACAGTATAATTTTTGTTCTACAAATCGGACATCCGATTTGTGTACACATAGACCTAAGGGTTAATGGTAGATGGTAGAGGGTTTAAGGGTTAAAGGTTTAGGGTTTAGGGTATATGGTAGAGGGTTTAAGGGTTAAGGTTTTATAGTAGAGGGTTATAAGGGTTTCGGGTTTCATGGTTAAGGGTATAGGGGAGAGAGATAGATGGAGTGAGTGTGTGAGAGAGATAAAGGAAGGGAGGGTTAAAGGGGGAGAGGGTAGAGGGTTTAAGGGTTAAGGGAGAGAGATAGAGTTAGTGAGAGAGAGACCTAAGAGAGGGAGAGGGTGTGATGGAAGAGTTGAGAGAGAGAGAGAGGGAGGGAGTGGTAAGAGAGATAGAGGGGAAGTGGGGTTAAGGGTAGAGGGGTAAATGGTTCAAGGGGTTTAGGGTTTTAGGGTTAAGGATTAAAAGGGTTAAGGGTTTACTAGGGTAGAGAAGAAGGATAAAAGGTAGGTGAGAGTGATAGAAAGAGACCCACAAGAGAGGAGAATTAGAGGTAGAGGAGGAGGGCTTGAGATAGAGTGAGTGGTGAGAGACACGAAAGAGAGAGTGGTGCCTAGGGGAGGGAGATACTTGAGGAGATAAAGGGAGGGGTTAAGGGGAGAGGGGTAGAGGGTTTAAGGGTTAAGGGGAGAGAGAGATAGAGTTGAGTGGGAGAGAGACCTAAGAGGAGGGAGAGGGGTATGATGGAGAGAGTTGAGAGAGAGAATTGGAGTGGGAGATAGAAGGGGAGTGGGGTTAAGGGTAGAGGAGTAGATGGTTCAAGGAGTTTAGGGTTTAGGGTGGGGGGGAGGAACATAGAGGGGAGTGAGTGAGTGAGAGAGAGACCTGAGAGGAGAGGAGAGGGGGTGGGAGGAGGAGCAGGAGAGAGAGGGTAGAGGGTAGAGGGTATAGGGTTTAAGGGTTAAGGGTTTAGGGTTATGGGTAGAGGGGAGAGAGATAGAGGGAGTGGAAGAGAGATAGAGGGTAGAGGGTAGAAGGTAGAGGGTTAAGGGTAGAGTGGAGGGAGATAAGAGTGAGTGAGAGAGAGAGAGACCTAAGAGAGGGAGAGGGGGTAGGAGGGTGAGACTTGAGAGAGAGAGGGAAATAGGGAGGGAGTTGGAGAGAGATAAGGGGTAGAGGGTTAAGCGTAGAGGGTAGAGGGTTTAAGGGTTTAGAGGGTGTTGGAACTGTAAAAATCTAATAATTTTACATGTATATTTCACCCATATTTTTCCATAAGGTCCCATAGTTTCCATCGAGTCATCCATTTTTCACGTTGTGGTCCATATCGGCATAAGTCTATCTAGGTCTCCTTGACCTGTGATGCTTTTGTGTTAACATATGTTTGCTGCAGGCTTATCGGCATGAGTTCTTAATTGTTATAGCAATCGGCATTCACCTATAGGATTCTATCGGCATGACATTCACATGGTTTCAGTGACCGTGGAGGAACCTATCAGTGGGAGTTTGGTCTTCGGTATATCGTCTCACCGAGTGCCTTATGTCTCACCGACCGGTATATGCAAATGCATCGGTAAAGGATTTTCTTCGGGGTAATGTCTTGGCAAGTGACCTTCAGTCTCATCGATATAACACAAGAGGCTCATCGGTGAGAGACCTTTTCTTTGGAATAAGTCATAGTGACTTCACATTGTCTCACCGATCAGTGGCAGAAAGATGCTCGGATCGGCAAAAGTTGTTGCATTTGATATAAGGTCATAGCGACCCCTTTTGGTCTCACCAAACAGCGTATGAGGGTTCATTTCAGCTGGACTAAGCAATATCAGTATGTGGTCTCAGCGAGTGACCTTCGGTCTCACTGACATTTCATTGGTGGTTTTCAGTGAGAGAACTAATTTGTCTTAGTGACACCCAAGATGGTTGATGGCTTTCGATATGACTCAAGCGTTCTACGAGAGGTCTCCTCGATGTCGGTATGTTATAGCGACTCACATATGATAGAAGGATACATCGGCGAGAAAACCATTATGTTACAACAACACGAAAAAGGTAAAAGAACTCTGGGGGAAACATAAAGTGATCTACAGGATATCTCCCTGACTCAGATAAGTCACGACGAAAGCGAATAAAGCATAGGGTGACTGTAGTGATTGAATTGCCTTTGGCATGACTGCGTTTTGTCTCGGCGACTGTTCTAGTGTTGATTAATAAAATTCAAATGTTGTGGTCAACATGAAAGGAGCCCAAATTCTGTGGAGGGCTGACATGGGATCTCAATATGATATATTTTATGATGCTGGTGTATAAATAGGAATTTGGTAATTGTAAAATGATCATTAGCTATTAGATATTTGATATACAGTAGGAAAATTAGATGGATATAGTACAATAGATTTATCAAATCAGAGACTATGATGCATGTTTTCAAAATGGAGGTATTTATGAAAGTCAATTGATGTTGCTGCACATTTCTGATGTCAATTATCTATTGAATTCAATAAAAAATACTACTAAGTTGTCTCCAAGATTGATGCTTTTTGGTTGTTTAAATTGACATAACAAGTTTATGTTTAGTTTATCAATGCACATTTGTTGTATCTGTGTGATTAATCAATTGGCTCTTTCAAGCAAAGATTAAATCCTTTTAGTTGATCACAATAATTAGAGAGTTTTATTTGGATTATTAAAGTAGAGCTTAGTAGTTATAGTATTGCATGTTTATACAAGTTGTAAACAGAATATACGCCAGATAATTTGAGTTTTCTCTAGAGAGGTGTTGTTCATCTTGATTTCATTTTAACTTTGCATACCCAATAAGGCACTGGTCTCTGCACTTCATCATTTTGAACTCATTCAATTTCTTTATATATGTTAATTAAGCATTTTAGGATTTAGATCAGAAGATTGCTATTGATATCAAGTTTGATTTCATTTGTTCACTTCCATCTGCCATTGTGTACAAATCACTAAATGAAAGATAATCATAAGTACATAAAGTCTGCTTCATTCAGAAAGGTACACCTGCCTAGGTTTAGTAGTACCTGAAGAGTAGAAGGTCAAGTTCACTTGACCTTGTCTGTTACCCTGAAACGCATCAAGAGATTGGCAGCTTCTTGAGGCATCTTTCTTGCATTTTTGAGAGATAAAAAATTGGCGACTCTATTGGGGATACACTTAGAATCAAGGCCTTAATCATAGAGTCATGAATTTTATACAGACTCCGCTAGGAATAAGAAACATCAAGTTTTTTCTCATTTTTGAAAAAAGTGAGTGGCGACTCTGACAAAAATTTTATAGCTGTTCAAACATGAATGGAAGAAGATCTCAATACAAGGGAGGTCATACTAGAGCTCCTGCTGGCAACAATAAGTGGACACACAAAGATAACAAGGTTGATAAGGGAAAAGGGATAAGTGAGGATATGTGCCTAACAGATAAAGACAAAGTATCAGAAGCACATTGTGAAACATATGATCGCTATGATACATGGAGAAACAATTCGAGTGCAGAGCCTTGTACTCTAGAATATCAAAGAAATCCTTTCTCTTTTCTCAATCCTCAGAAACAGGCTGAGTTTAGAGCTGAATTGGAGGCTGAACGAATCAGAATTCAACATGAATATGATCAGAAGATGGAAGGTAACAAAAATGACTTTATTGATCATGAGCTTCCCGAGGAAGTTAAAGCACAGTTTGAATCATAGAGGAAGGAGATAGAGGAACTAAGGGCTGCATTGCTGAAAGCCCAAATTATTTCTCAGATAGCTGATTGTCCCCCAAAGTATGTACCACCTCATAAGCAGGGTAATCATAGTTCAGGCCTTCTGATCCACTTGTGTCTCCTCACCATCAGATAGAAAATCATTGTAATCAGCCAAATCATCCACCTCATATTCCCACATAGCATACAAATGTGCAGCCACCTCATGGCAGCCTTTTGTCCCACAACATAATGCACAATATAACCAATATCAATACCCACCTTTTCCTCCCCCTCACTAGTATGCAGCAATGATCAGATAGTTTGATTCAAATGACAGGGTTTGATCTATACCCCTACCCTATGGATGGTAGTTGGAGAAGTTTGGTACCTAATTTTATAGGGAGTAATGCAATTACTGCTGAAGAATATTTAAGGAATTTCAATGTGTTCATTCAAGACATAGGTGTGCCATATGAAGATTTACATATGAGGCTATTTATGATGTCACTTCTTGAAGATGCTAGGGATTGGTTCAACAGCTTGCCAACACTCTCAATTAATTCTATCCAAATATTCCAGGACAAATTCCTAGAGCAATATGGGAATCTAAATGCACCAGATGTAGCTCTTCATGAATTGATGCGAATTCAGAAAAATTAGACTGATTCAATTTATGATTTCAACCGATGATTCAACAAGTTGCAGACTAAAGTACCTCCTGGATCAAGGTTGCTAGATTCTGTAGCATTGAGTGTTTATTTAAATGCATTTGATCCTAAAACAGGGTATGAACTGAGAAATAGGGTCCCAAGAGATCCGGCTGAAGCTCAGAAGATAGCACTGACAATTGAAAACAACAGGAATGTTGTAGGTATAATCAATAAAAGAGATAACCCTTGGGCTCCTCAGCAAAACAATAATTATTAGTATAGACAGGAAAGCACATATAGAAATGAAAGGCCGAGGTTGCATGACATGCAATATAATATAGACTAGAAGGATGGAAAACCTATAACAGCTAGGCCAAGAGACAAAGAGACTACTAATCCATTGAGCAAAACGGGAACCTATATGGTGAGTAGCAATAACTTTTGTGAAGCTTGTGATAAGCCACATTCCCTAGACTATTGTGTTGTAGCTCAAAGGATGCAAGAGGAGGGAATGTTGATGGAAAATAATGGAGAAGATCGCAAAGTGTATTTGAATTCAAAATCTTTTCACCATGTGGAAGAGAGGTACTCATCTTTAGAGGATGAAGGTTATGAGTATGATGTTTCAAATCAGAGATACAATGTCCATATGGCTGAACAACATGTTCTTTCTAATTCTGAAGAAGATTATACAGAGACACATTCTGTTGAGGCGTCTACTCAATGCAATATGAGAAGACTCACTAAAGAGGAGATAGAGAGGATAATTGTTGTTGTAGTTGAGGAAGCAAGGAGTAAATACTGGTTGAGAAACATAATAGTAAATGAGAAGGAAGGCGTTCCTAGGGGAATCTTTATGAAGGATCAAAAGGCAACACAAGGAACTATGAAGAAATCAAAGAATAAACAACATGATAAAAGTGAATAGAAGCCTGTCCAAAAAGAGGAAGTGAAGGAATTACACAAAGAGATACAAAAGCCTGATCAGCCTAATAAAAAAGAGAAGGAAGAAAACAAAGGAGAAATGCCAGAACATAAGAAGATTGTTAAGGTGGAGGGCTCTTCTTTTGACTTCACTCAGGAATTATCCCAGGTAAAAATGTATGTTCCACTACTTGAAATGATGAAAATTAAGGAATACAGAGATAGTGTTGTTCAATTGATAACAAATGGAAATGAAAAACATGTGAATTCTAAAAATAGAGTAGCTATTAAAGCAGTCAATAGGCAAGAGAAAGTAAATATCCCAGAGGTCTGCTTGAGTGATGTGTTAGCAACTCCCCCACAAGTGGATCCTTTTTTCACTACATTACTCATAAATAACAAATTGCTGAGAAATTGCATGATAGACTCTGGTGCTGCTATAAATATTATGCCAGTAGGAGTTATGAAGTAGCTTGGCATGTGGGTTGATACATGTGAAGGGAAATGCTATGCAATGGATAACTGACCTATACCTGTGGTAGGCATTATGAGAGGTGTTGAAGTCAAACTGGCTACTTATCCATAGGTGGCATATAATATAGATATAATAGTGATTGATGCTCCTCCTCATTTTGGGATGCTTCTATCAAGGCAATGGATAGCAGTAGTTATAGGAAATGTTCAATTTGATATGTCTTATGCTACAATTCTAGTGAATGGTCAGGAAGTCAAATTGTATGGAGAGCCCAAAATGAACCAGCTTGTTGACTGTGTACCACAAGATCAGATCAATTGTTTTTGTGATGTTGATCTTGGAAGTTTTAAGATTGAATCAGCCCAGCCAGAATTAACCTAGTGATCCAATTGAAAAGCATGTGGCACAAAGCTGCAATGATGTATGGAGGATGTATTTTGATGGAGCATGCAGCCAAGAAGGTAATGGAGCCAACATTGTATTTGTTTCACCTGAAGGTATTACATTTAAGTATTCATTTATGTTAGCATTTGAATGTACAAAAAATGTGGCAGAATATGAAGCTTTGCTGACATGTTTGAACATATTGTGAAACATAAGATCAAGTTGCTATCTATTTTGGGTGATTCTGAGTTGGTTGTTTCGCAAATCAAGTCAAAATATGCAGAAAAACACAAAAGATTGAAACAATATAGGAATGTTGTATGGGACATGATTGAATTATTTGATGCCTTTTCAATGGAGTGGATTGACAGATCAAAGAACATAATGGCTGATTTTTTAGCAAATGTGGCACTGAAAAGAGATGATATCACATTGGCTGGGGTGTCACAGATTGAGTTCAAGACAAGGCCTGCTATTCCTAATAACATTTATAGTTGGCAGGTCTTCAATGATGATACTAACCTTTTGAAATTCCTCAATTGTATAGATCAATATGAAGCCCATGAAATTGACTTCAATGCTTTTGTTGAGGAAGTGGATGGGAAGCAAACAGTGTTTGGCAAGGAGATCTTACAACTCAAAACAAATAAGCTTCCTAGGGGCTTGGTGTCATTGGAGAGGTTGTATGATGGAAATGATTGGTCCCTCATGAAGCAAACACCAATTAGAAGAGAAGATATTGAAGAAATTAACTTGGGGACTGAGATAGCACCAAGAATGGTGTATATAGGAAAGAAGATAAGCCCTACAATTAGAAGAATGCTAATGGAGCTGCTGAGAAAGTATAAGCATGTCTTTGCTTGGTCTTATGAAGATCTAAAAGCATACAGGAAAGATTTTTTTAGCATGAAATACCATTGAAGCCAGATGCTAAGCCATTCAGACAAAAGCAAAGACCTATAAATCCAACATTGGAGCCTAAAATGCAAGAAGAATTGACAAAGCTCAGAGATGGGGGAATCATCAAACCAATTAGGCACTCAACGTGGGTCTCAAATTTGGTCCTTGTGAGGAAGAAAAATGGAGACATTAGATTATGTGTGGACTTTAGGAATTTGAATATGGCATCTCTCAAGGAAAATTATCCTCTACCCAATATGGAGGCTATATTGCATAAGGTAACAGGGTGTGAACTGTTGTCCATGATGGATGGGTTTTCAAGATACAACTAGGTTAAAGTCAAAGAATCTGAGCAATATAAGACAACATTCACAACTCCTTGGGGAACGTATGTATACATAAGAATGCCATTTGGTCTCACTAATGCAGGAGCGACCTTCCAAAGAACTATGGACATGGAATTTGCAAATTTGATCAATGCTATCATGGTGGTGTACCAGGATGACCTGATTGCTTATTCAAAGAAGGTTGAAGATCATGTACAACATCTAGAGAAGGTATTTATTAAAGCCCTTGAGTACGGTATTAGGTTAAACCCAAAAAAGTGTCATTTTGTAGTCACAGAAGGGAAGCTTTTAGGACATATTGTTTCAAAAGAAAGAATTAGGATAGTTCCTGAGAGGGTTGAAGCTATTGACAAAATTCCTATTCCCAAAATTGTTAAGGCTATACAATAATTCTTTGGACAGATTAATTTTGTTAGAAGATTTGTTTCTAACTTTGCTGAGATCATTAAGCCCATATCAAAAATGGTGAGGAAAGGACAAAAAATGGAATGGACTGTAAAAGCCTTGGAAGCCTTTATATCTATCAAAAGGTCCATCAAGGAGGCTCCTGTTCTTAAATCTCCAGATTTTGCAAAGCCTTTTCAGATATTTTCATTTGCTTCAATGCACACAATTGCTGCTGTTATGTTACAAAAGAATGAGGATGGTCATGAACAGCCTGTGTCTTTGTTTAGTAAGTCATTACAAGGGTCTGAATTAAAATATGACATAATGGACAAACAGGCATTTGCATTAGTAAAGGCTACAAAAGCTTTTAGGCCATATCTTGTTGGAGCAAAGGTGATTGCTTATGTCCCTCATGCTACTATCAAAGATATTCTGACACAGTCTGAAACAATAGGAAAATGATGCAAATGGATTAACAAGATACAAGAATTTGACATGGAGATATAGATTACCAAATTAGTAAGAGGTCAAGGCTTGGCTAGGTTGATGGCAGAATCAAATATTGAAGCAAATCAAGTTTGTAATGTAGAAGAAGGGACTACAATTGCAAGCATTGGGAACACTCCTTGGTATATTGATATCATGCATTACCTTAAGTACACAAAGTGTCTAGAAGGATTGAGTGATAGCCAGAAAAGAACTTTGAAGTTACATGCATCTAAGTATGTTTTCATGGATGGAGATCTGTATTGGAAGAATAGGGATGGTATATAGTTATTGTGTTTGGATGAGTCTTAGGACAAGCATGTTCTAAGTGAAATGCATGAAGGAGTTTGTGGAGGACATTACTCGACAAAAACAACTGCTCATAAAATCCTCAGAGTAGGTTACTACTGGCCTAGAGTTTTTAATGATTCTTTTACACATGTAAGAAAATGTGAAGCCTGCCAGAAGTTCTCTGGAAAGCTAAAATATTAAGGAGCCTTGCCACTTCAACCCTTGTAGGTTGATGCCCCTTTTCATCAATGGGGAATTGATTTCATTGGAGAGATATAGGAAAAATCAAGTGGGGGATACAAGTGGATATTGGTTGCTACTGACTATTTTACTAAGTGGGTGGAGGAAATCCCAACTAAACAGGCTACAAGCTAAGTGGTGACAAATTTCTTGATGGACAACATTATCACCAGATTTGGTGCACCACTGAGGTTAATCACAGATAATGGGATGTGTTTCAAATTTGATGAATTTAAAGGTTTCTGTGACATATATGGCATTACCATTTCTTATGCAACTCCTTACCATCCACAAGCTAATGGTCAAGCAGAGTCTAGCAATAAGAGTCTTTTGAAGATTATAAAGAGGATGTTGAGTCAGAACAAGAAAGCTTGGGATTCAAAATTAAAACTGGCTGTGTAGGCTAATAGGATTACTATTAAAAGAGCAATTGGAAAATCCCCATTTGAATTGGTGTATAGAATGCAATCCAGGATGCCTTTGCAAAATTTATTGCCAGTCTACAAGTTCGTCCTTCAGGAAGATTTGGATATTCCTGAACCTATGGAAGAAAGACTGGAGCAACTAGCTGAACTTGGTGAAATAAGGAGAGTTGTCCAAAACCAGAATATGAGGTTACAGACACAGATGAAGTATCTGTTTGACAAAAAGGAAAAGGATAGAAAATTTGAAGAAAATGACTTGGTGTTGATGTGGAATGCAAGGTGTCAGGAGAAGGGAAAGCATGGTAAGTTTGAAGCTTTGTGGTTGGGACCTTTTGTTGTTATTGGAAAGAGAGGCGAAGATTCATATTATCTATAGAATATGGCCAGTGAAGATCAGGAGTTGCCTGTTCATGGGCAATTCCTGAAGCATTTTTTCTCTTGACAAAACAGAGGATTAAGGGTTGCCAGTGCATGGATAACTCTTGATGGTCCTCTTTAAATTTATTTTCCATGCATAGTAGTTTAGGGTTCCTGATTCATCTCCATTTTACATTCACTTTCCTTTCATTACATCATGCTATACCTTCATTTTGCATTCACTTCCATTCTACTCACATGTTCGTCATTTTGTGTCTGGTCTACTCACCCAAACATCTAGATCCTTGCAATGATCTCACTATCATTCATCCCTAGATAGAGCCATTATTGGAACTGTAAAAATATGATGATTTTACATATATATTTCACCCATATTTTTCCATATGTTCCGATAGTTTCCATCGGGTCATGCATTTTTCATGTTGTGGTCCATATCGGCATAAGTCTATCTAGGTCTCCCTAACCCCTGATGCTTTTGTTGTAACATATGTTTGTTGCAGGCTTATCGGCATGAGTTCTTAATTGTTACAGCAATTGACATTCACCTATAGGAATCTATTGGCATGACATTCACGTGGTTTCGGTGACCATGGAGGAACCTATCGGCGAGAGTTTGGTCTTCAGTTTATTGTCTCACCGAGTGCCTTATGTCTCGCTGACTGGTATATGGAGATGCATTGGCAAAGGATTTTCTTCGGGGTAACGTCTTGGCGAGTGACCTTCGGTCTTGCCGATATAACACAAGAGGCTAGTCGGTGAGAGACCTTTTCTTTAGAATAAGTCATAGCGAATTCACATTGTCTCACCGACATTTCATTGGTGGTTTTCGGTGAGAGAACTAGTTTGTCTCGGTGACACCCAAGATGGTTGATGGCTTTCGGTATGACTCAAGCGTTCTATGAGAGGTCTCCCTGATGTTGGTATGTTATAGCAACTCACATATTATAGAAGGATACATCGGTGAGAGAACCATTATGTTACAGCGACACACAAAAGGTAAAAGAACTCTAGGGGAAACATAAAGTGATCTATAGGATATCTCCCCGTCTCAGATAAGTCATGGTGAAAGCGAATAAAGCACGGGGTGACTGTAGCGATTGAATTTCCTTCGACATGACTTCGTTTTGTCTCGGCAACTGTTCTAGCGTCAATTAAAAAATTCAAATGTTGTGACCGACATGAAAGGAGCCCCAATTCTGTGGAGGGTCGACATGGAATCTTAATATGATATATTTTCTGATGCAGGTGTATAAATAGGCATTTGGTAATTGTAAAATGATCATTAGCTATTAGATATTCGATATACAATAGAAAATTAGATGGATACAGTACAATAGATTCATCAAATTAGAGACTATGATGCATGTTTTCAAAATGGAGGTATTTATGAAAGTCAATTGATGTTGCTGCACATTTCTGATGTCAATTATCTATTGAATTCAATGAAAAATACTCCTAAGTTGTCTCCAAGATTGATGCTTTCTGGTTGTTTAAATTGACATAACAAGTTTATGTTTAGTTTATCAATGCACATTTGCTGTATCTATGTGATTAATCAATTGGTTCTTTCAAGCAAAGATTAAATCCTTTTAGTTGATCACAGTAATTAGAGAGTTTCATCTAGATTATTAAAGTAGAGTTTAGTAGTTACAGTATTGCATGTTTATACAAGTTGTAAATAGAATATATGCTAGATAATTTGAGTTTTCTCTAGAGAGGTGTTGTTCATCTTGATTTCATTTTAAATCCGCATACCCAATGAGGCACTGGTCTCTACACTTCATCATTTTGAACTCATTCAGTTTCTTTATATCTATTAATTAAGCATTTTAGGATTTAGATTAGAAGATTTCTATTGCTATCAAGTTTGATTTCATTTGTTCACTTCCATCTACCATTGTGGACAAATCACTGAATGAAAGATAATCATAAGTACATAAAGTATGCTTCATTTAGAAAGGTACACATGCCTAGGTTTAGTAGCACCTGAAGAGTAGAAGGTCAAGTTCACTTGACCTTGTCTGTTACCCTGAAACATATCAAGAGATTGGCAGCCTCTTGAGGCATCTTGCCTACATTTTTGAGAGCTAACAGAGGGGAGGGAGATAAGAGTGAGTGAGAGAGAGAGATACCTGAGCGAGGGAGAGGGGGTAGGAGGGTGAGACTTGAGAGAGAGAGGGAAATAAGAAGGGAGTTGGAGAGAGATAAGGGGTAGAGGGTTTAAGGCTCTAGAGGGGAGGGAGATAAGAGTGAGTGAGAGAGAGAGACCTGAGAGAGGGAGAG
>VDFB02000015.1:155924382-155965526 GCA_007258455.2 Sequoia sempervirens
AGAGAGAGAGGGAAAGAGATAATATTTAAATATTTTATATGTTAGTAATATTAATTAGTTATCTAATATTTTATATATTTGTAATATATATATATATATATATTAACTAAAATATAGAAATAATATTTAAATATTATACATAATAATATAATATATTATATATTAAATTATAAACTATATTGTATATTCTAAACAAGATATATTAAAATAAAATATAAAATATTTATTGCATTTTCTAAATCATATATTATAAAGTATAAAACATTTTTTAAAATCATATATAAAACAAATTGGATATCCGATTTAAAACAGGTATCCAATTTGAAATAGATATCCTATATTTCTAACAAAGAATTTATTGCCTAGGGATTAGCCTCAGGCTTGCTTTGGTATTTGGCTTGGACATGCCAATCCTAAGAAGTCAATGCAAAATACGTGCTTGACAACTCACCTTATTTTTCTAGACTTCGTCCATGTGGCTGATGACTTTATTTTTAGCCAAAATTGATGAAACGAAAAGGGTTTGTAGAGGAGACTCTCAGCTCTACACCAATATAAATTATTCTTTACCTTGAATTTAATAAATAATTATTATTCATTTTCTATTAGAATTACAACTAAAGTCTTGATTGATAGGCTGATTGAAAAATATCTATAAATTTCAAACGGTATTATATTTTTTGAATCCAAAATATGTGTCACATTCTATTCTTCGTATACTATAGGATTAAAAAAAAAATGAATTTCATGAAGTTTTGACCAATTTAAGGTGGCCAAACATTCAAATTTTTATATTTTTTAAAAGTTTTAATAAAAAATTCATAATTAATTATTTACTTGGAAAAAAATTACAAAAAATATGGGTCACATCCAGACATGAGTCCTCTACTTATATCTAAAATATTATAAAAAAATATTATCATTTTATTGTGGTTAGGGTGGTCAGACAGACACCTACTTATTTTTTCCCTAAAATTTAAGTACTATTGCATTGAAATTTCAAATTTTCACCAAATAGACTTTTAAAAAAAAGAAAAAACTTAGTATTTTAGAAACTACATTCAATTTTCCACAGATTCTATTCTTACATATTTTTGAAATAATATAGATAACTTATCCAAATTTTTATGTCATGTTGCCTAACTCTGATTTTTTTGAATTTTCATTGCCACTTAAGGGCTTTTTTTTCCATGATGATCCTGCACATACCCATGAGGTTGAAGAAAATTTCACCAGGAAGTTGAAGAAAGGCACCAAAAAGTATAAAGATATGTTGCCATTTAAATTTTTCAGTTGTGGTAATATTTGTCATTATGCTTCAAGATGTCTGAATAGAGCTACACATAAAAAGAACAAGGATTATAAGGATAAGGATAGAAAGGATAAGAAATATAAGAAGTTGTACTATGTTAAAGAAGAAGCAGGAATTTTTGATGATGAATCTAAGAATGAGGTCGATGATAGTGAATGCTTATTCTTAGCTTTGGAAAGTAAATCTGTATCCACTAACCATGGAAAATGTGTAAGCAAGAAGGCTTTGGAGAATAAGAGAAGTAGGATGGAAGGTAGTTTGGTTACCGCTTTTCTTGCAAGACAGGATGAAGACTACTGGGTAATTGATAGTGGATGTTCTAATCACATGACGAGAGATAAGAGTAAGTTCACTAAACTTGAGAAATATGATGGTGGTTTAGTTATGTTTGGTGATGATTTAGGAGCTAATATTTGTGGAAAAGGTTCAATTAGTTTTGATGGAGTGCATAATACTGATGATGTATATTATGTGAAGGGTTTTAGGCATAACTTTCTGAGTGTTGGTCAGATGTGTAGGAATGGTTTTAAACATGTGTTTCAAAATAATACCTGTGAAATCAGAAAAGGTTCTAGAAATGGGGATATGATTGCTGTGGGAAGAACTCATGGAAACATCTATTAGTTGAAGGGAGTTGATGGTCATTGCCTTGTATCTCAAATAAGTGAAAGTTGGTTATGGCACCGGAGAATGGGACATGTAAATTTTGATAACCTGGTCAAAATCAATGCAAAGGAGATTGTTTGAGGGCTGCTTAGAATCAAAAGACCTGCTAATGCTATTTGTAGAAGTTGTCAACTGGGGAAACAAACAAGATGCAGCTTTAAGAGAAAGGTGCACTCTACTACCAAAATGTTGGATTTAGTTCATACTGATCTCTATGGTTCAACTAGAGCTAGAAGCCTGAATCATGACAGGTATTTCATGTTGCTTATTGATGACTATACTTGAATGACATGGGCTGATTTTCTTAGAGAAAAGACTTAGGCTCTAGATAGGTTTAAGGTATTCAAAGAAAGAGTGGAAAATGAAGTAAATTTGAAAATCAAGTGTTTGAGATCTGATAGAGGTGGAGAATTCACTTCTAGAGAATTTAATGCATTCTATGAACATGGCATAAGAAGACAATTTTTTGCTTCAAGAACCCCTCAACAAAATGGAGTAGTTGAAAGGAAAAATAGGACAATACAGGAAGCTGCTAGAACCATGATGAAATAATCAAATGTACTGGATGTGTACTGGAGAGAGGCGATACACACTATTGTTTATGTTCTTAATAGAGTCTAGATCAAACACAACACAAAGACTCCTTTTGAGTTATTGACTAGTAAGACTCCTATTGTGAAGCATTTTAAGGTATTTGGAAGCAGATGTTATATTAAAAGAGATGATGAAAATATCAAAAAAATTGATGCTAGATGTGATGAAGGAATATTTATTGGATATTCTACTACTAACAAAGCATACATATGATTTAATAAAAGATTGAGAAATATTGTTGAAAGTGCTAATGTTAAAGTTGATGAAGACATACGCAGACCTATTGAGATAAGTGAAGTTGAACCTGATGATCCTATCTGTGGATATGTACCTAAGGAAAATAAGAAGGAAGAAGAAGAGAAAGATGAAAAAATGGAAACAGAAGAAGAATAAGAGAATGAAATAGAATATACTATTAAGACTCCTAAGTATATACAAAAGAACCATCCAGAGGAACAAATAATTGGAGATAAAAGTGAAGGTGTGAAGACAAGAAACAGAGTTGCAACTGAGGTAAATTTGTGTCTTCTTTCTAAAATTGAACCCAAATCTGTAAGTGAAGCATGTGAAGATGAGAGCTATGAAAGAAGAGTTGCAATAGATAGAAAAGAATTAGACATGGGAACTAGTCCCTAGGCCTGTAAATAAAAATGTGATTGGCTCAAAATGGGTATTTTGGAGTAAGTTGAATGAAAGTGGAGAAGTTGTAAGGAATAAGGAAAGACTGGCATGCAAGGGATATTCACAAGTTGAAGGTATAGATTTTGAAGAAATATTTTCTCCAGTGGCTAGAATGGAAGCTATTAGGATGTTTTTGGCATTTTCTGCCCACAAGGACTTTAAAGTGTATCAGATGGATGTTAAGTCAGAATTTTCAAATGGTGAATTGGAGGAAGAAGTGTACAAGGAACAACCTAAAGGGTTTCAGTTGTCTGACAAACCGGACATGGTTTGTAAGTTGAAGAAGACATTATATGGATTAAAGCAAGCTCCCAGATCTTGGTATGCAAGACTAGATAGATACCTGACAAAGCAAGGATTCAACAAAGGTTCTGCTAACAGTAATATTTACTTCAAAGTGCAAGGTAACAAAAAGTTGATAGTAGTTGTATATGTTGATGATATAATTTTTTTCAAAATGAAGGCATGGGTAAAAAAATTGTTGAAGAGATGCCAAAATAATTTGAGATGTCTATGATTGGTGAATTGAATTTCTTCCTTGGTCTACAAGTGAATCAAACTGATAAAGGGATATTCATTTCACAATCCAAGTATGTCAAAGAGTTGTTGAAGAAGTTTGGGATAAATGATTCCAAACTAGTTTGTACTCCTATGGTAACCATATGTAAACTGAGCAAAGATGATGAATCTACTAAGACTGATAAAAGAAAATACAAATCTATGATTGGTGGACTATTGTATCTTACTGCTACTAGACCGAGTATTATACATGTAGTATGTTTAGTTGCCAAATTCCAAGCAGATCCTAAAGAAGCAAATGTTACAACTATAAAGAGGATATTTAGATATCTTAAAGGTACACCAGATTATGGATTATGGCATCCTAAGAGTGATGAATTCACCCTGAGTGCTTCTACAGATTCCGATTGAGACAAATGTGTACATGACCAGAAGAGTACTAGTGTTGGTGCCTTCTTTCTTGGCAGAAGATAAGTTTCATGGTTGAGTAAAAAACAATACTTGGTTTCTTTATCCACTGTAAAGGAAAAATATATTATTGCAACATCCCACTGCACACCAGTTTTGTGGATGAAGAAAACTTTGAAAGACATTGGAGTGATATGTGATGAGCCTATTTCTATTTTATGTGACAATACAAGTGCAATAAGCATTTCAAACAACTTGGTTATGCATTCAAGAACAAAAAACACATATGTATCAAATATCATTTCCTAAGAGAAAAAGTGTTGGAGAATGAAGTCAGATTGGAGTATGTGACAACAAAGGAAAAAATTACAAACATATTTACTAAGGCTCTTCCAAAGGATACTTTTGATATCTTAGGGAGAGATTGTGGGTCATTGGCCCTCTAAAATAGGTGCACATGAAGGTGCATCGGTCTAGTGAATCCATAAATTCTTGATTTATCTGGATTGATAAATGGGTCTACTTTGCAGGGGGAGTAGAAAAGGTTTCCATTGTTGTAGTATGAGTGTACTCCTAAGGGGGAGTAATCAGAGTTGTTGATCTTTTCCATTGATGTCAAAGGGCGAGAGAAAGTCATGTGAAAAATAATTGCAAAGGAGGTGTTCTCCCAGAATATTGTGTAGGTTGTTGTCTTTGATGGTTTTTCACATAATGTGTTGCCATCAATGACAAAGGGGGAGATTATTGCACGTATGAGCAAGTTTTGGTGGTGTTGTCATTGATGTCAACACAGTTCAATATGTTGCAGATTGTACATGTATAGCTGAGATGCTTCTGAGATGTTGTGAGTACATGGATCTATCTTTATGGTATTGTAGATGTGTTGGTTTGATGAGTTTCTAAGTGCTTTCGAGAAAATTAATAAAGAAGAAAAGTTAGAGTGATGATATGTGCTCCACATTTCTCTTGTGTTGATCCTATGCTTGTGTAGATCTGAAGGATTGATAATAGTGATCTTGTGGTGATATCTCCTGAGTTTTAGCTTCTAGTTTGATGGTACACAAAAGTTATGTTCACTGGTATGTGAACTGTTCTGGCAGAGTTGGTCTTCTATGAACTAGGAGAAATATTTTTGCTTTGTAGTCCTCTGCTATTTCATTTTAGATCTTACAGATCTGGGATATGTCTTGTGAAGGTATTTTTCTATGCTATGGAAAAGAGGTTTGAAGTTTGGTGATATGGAAGTCATGTTTCGGTGTGAGTTTGTACAGTCCAGATGGACTAGTGAAAGGTGTTCAGTGTTTCAAGTTTGTTGCATTTGTTGTGGATGTATCTGGAGAATCCTGAGATGTATTCTCATGCATAAGAAAGTGTGTTGTGGCATTCACATGCCATCTTCTTGTTGGGAAGCATGTACATCAATGTTCTCTTGTGTTTTCATTAGGTTTGGCCAACCTAGTGTTTACACTTCATTTGGAGAATAAAATTTAGTTAAGGAAGCATGTGATTGATTCAGGATATTATTTTTGATCTTGGAAAAAAAAATTATTGGTCCACTCTGATTGCTTTCCATTGCGGGAATGTTGAGTTTCTGGCCTAATTTGAATTTATGAAATGAGGTGTTTGTGGCCGACCTTAGAGAAAGTTTCTAAGGTTGAGGATGGTATAAAAGCAAGTTGAATTGTGAAGAGTTGTATGGCACTGTGATGTAAAGTGATGAAAGTGAGCCACAAATCATAAGAGTAGAAGTGTGTGTGAGTGAGTTGTGACAATAGTTCTTCATTGTGCTATATTCCTAAAGGAAGTGAGCTAAAGGTTTATGTAATTCTTATTCAAGTTGTGGATGTGTGTTAATTTCTATGGTGGATATTTTGTTCTCTTTTGTATCTATAGGTAGTGAGCCTCCCTGTTGGATAGTGAGTCCTTTCTATAGGCAGTGAGCCTCCTTGTTGGATAGTGAGTCCTTTCTGTAGGTAGTGAGCCTCCTTGTTGGTTAGTGAGTCCTTTCTATAGGTAGTGAGCCTTTGTACTTGGATAGTGAGTCCTCTTTCAGGCAGTGAGCCCTTGGTAGTTAGCCTCTATATTTAGTTTTATAATCTTTTATATTGTGAGTTAACCCTCACTATGGTTTTTCCCTCATTGAGTTATCCACGTAAAAATATGGTGTTCATTATGTTGATTTACCTTCTATTATTTGTGTTTCATGCTCTTACTTAATAACAAAATATTGTGGTTGTGGAATTAATAAGTTTTGAAGTTTTAAGTTTGAATTTTGTGACAACTAATTCATCCCCCCTCTCAGTTGTCATGTGCCTGTTTAATAGGTGGGGCATATCAAAAGCCATCTCCTTACCTTTTATGAGCAAGACCTACCATCCCAACCATCTCATAACTATGCTTTACATCCTGAGGTTTTCATTCATAAAAACAAGGTCAAAATATTCTTGGTAGATGGAGGAGCTGGTTTGAACATTTTTACCTTGCAGTTGATAAAAAATCTAGGCTATTTAGAAGATACTATTGAGAAGAAAAAGAGTACTAGGTGCCATCAGAGCATATGACGACCAATAACAAGTATCACAAGGAATCATTGCACTTCCAATCCAAGTGGAACCGCTTATTGCAAAAACTACATGGCAAGTGCTTGATCTTGATCTTCCTAATAACATATTGCTTGGTCGACCCTAGATCCATGATCTAAAAGCTATAGCCTCAACCTATCATCAATGTGTGAAGTTTCCTTTTGAAGGAAAAGAAATCACTATCCATGGAGATCCTGAGCCTTTCTACTATTGTAAAAGTCTTGAGGATAAGTTCTATAAGATCCCATATAAATACCTAAAAATGATGAAGGACCTACAACATCAAGCTCATTTGTTGACCCATCATCTCTAGCCTCTATGTCAGAAAAAAAAATTCCCATTGTGCAGAGTATTCTTGATGTCAAAGTAGTGATCCAGGATGATGGTTGTGGAAAATATAAATTATTGACAAATGCCTTTGTCTTAGGAGAGTTACCTATTTCTCCTCAACCTCATGGGCAACCCACGTCTACCACCAAAGAAACCGAAACAATCAAGATGGTGGCTACTACCTTCACCAAATGGGGGGATTTGAATCAAGAATATATTAATGAAGCAGAAATTTCTAAACTCCTCTATCAAGACAAACAACATATTCCTATTCTTCCCATGGAAGATAAAAAAAAATGCCTAAAACTAATGTAGAATTGGGGATATAACAAGAATGACAAGCTAGGTCAGAACAACAATGGTTTATTACAACTCATCGTTCTTGAGAAATGAATAAAGAATCTTGGCTTGGGTTGTACTACTAGCAAGGTCACACTTATTGGAAAAGGTATTTCCACTAAACAAGCTGAGGCTTCCTTTTGGTCACCTACATCATGTGATACAAACTTAGATGAATTTCCCTTGATGTTTCTGACATATTTGAGAACAACACCCTCTTTATGAAATCCATAACATACTTGTCTCAAGCAATTAACCAACTAAAATACGTCTAGTATACCCACAACTCCTTGACCTCGACCAACAAGTACCATCGATTCTAGATTTATTCGAAAATGATAAAGTGATCTTAGAATTCATGGGAATCCATGACAACTTATCATGGGTAGATCATAAATCAGGCTTCAACATAGAGCTTGATACAGGGGCATACTATGGGAAGACGATTGAATCCTTCAGTCAGAAAATAAATGAAATGCAACTAACATGCAGATCCTTGAGCGAAAACCACCTAGTGACACTCTTTGATCCTAAAATAGTAGAAAAAAGAGACACATCCAATGGTGAAAAGCTTTCTAATGTGCCCAAGGATGAGGGCTTCAATCTCCACCTTAGGGAAATACATCTAGAAAAGTCAGCAGTACTAGTAGAAAATGCCACTCCAATCAATGTGGGAACATAGGAAGCACCTAAGATCATTTTCTATGTTGAATCATTGATAGCTAAAGAATGAAAGAACCTAGCAACATTCTTCAAAGAAAGAAGAGCTAACTTTGAATGGTCATACACATATATTCTAGGCCTTGATCTAGAAGTGGTTGTGCATCACTTAACAGTCTATCTTGAAGCCAAACCAGTTAAGTAGAAATTAAGATGCACCCTCGGATAGCACTTTTGGTTAAACTAGAATTACAAAAGCTTCTTGACATTGGATTCATATGACTGATACATTATCTTGAGAGTGTTTCAAACCTCATACCAGTCTCAAGACCCATTAGGGGCATTTGAATATGCACTGATTTTAGAGATCTGAATAAGGCATGTTTGAAGGATGATTTCCCTCTTCCCAACATCAATATCATTGTGGACTTAATAGTAGGGCATGAAATTTTGTTACTCATGGATGGTTTTTCAAGATACAATCAAATCATAATTGCCAAGGAGGATCAACACAAAATTGCATTCACTTTTCCATGGGGAACCTATTGCTGGAATGTAATGCCATTCAGGTTAAAGAATGCAGGAACAACCTATCAAAGAGAAATGAACCTCGTCTTTCATGACATGATCCAAAAAATAGTTGAATATTATGTGGATGATATTTTGGAAAAATAAAAGAAGAGAAGTGAGCACATACAAGTCTTAAGACCTATCTTTGACAAGCTTGAAGAATACAAGGTATGATTGAATCCAAAAAAGTGTTTGTTCGGGGTTGCATTAGGGGAACTTCTTGGCTTCATCATTTCACAAAGAGGGATAGAAATTGATCCAACAAAGGTAAAATCCATCCAAACATTGAAACATATGAGAGGATTAGAAGGAAGACTTCAGTCCATCAGAAGGTTTATAACACAACTATCAGATAAAATTCACCCCTTTTCACATCTTCTCCATAAAGGGATAACCTACAAGTGGGATGGAAAATGTGACAAAGATTTCCAATAGATCAAATATTATTTACTAACACCTCTAGTGCTCATGCTATCGATACCGAACAAGCCACTGATCTTGTATATCTCAGCAACATCAGCCTCAGTAGGAGCTCTTTTAGCACAACATGATGAAAACAAAAAGGAGAGAGCCATATACTACATTAGCAGAACCTTGGAAGGCTATGAGATGAACTAATCACCCATTGATAAGGCATTCCTAGCAATAGTTTTCACTTCACAAAAGTTCAGGCACATGTTGTCACATCAAATCAAGCTCATTGCAAATATTGACACATTAAAATACCTATTATCCAAAGCAACTCTCATAGGAAAAATGTGTTGGAAACAAGCAACACTGAGAGGGGGAGGGGGTGAATCAGTGTTCTGCAAAAAGTTACTTTATTATTTTGATTATTAACCCACTTAAAATATTCAACTAGGAGAAATATGCAAAAACAGAAAGAAAATAACCACAACACCATAACACAAGGATTTTTACGTGGAAACCTTGTTAGGGGGAAAACCACGGTGGATGACCAATCCACAATATAATCTGAGTATAATCAAAAGGAATTTTACAATATGGGAATGCACTTGCATTCAGGCACATTTCCTCAAGCTCACTGCTAAAAATAGGAAGTCACATTTCCTTATAGAGATTTGGAGTAGATCCAAGAGAATGAACTGAAATAATAGCATCTACAAATGCTTGATTATAGTTCTGGTTAAGCTCGGTTGTCAATCTTTTGTCCTTCTGACTGATACTGTCCTTCTACTTTGCTTTGCTTTGACTCGCTCCACAAAATTTTTATGCCCAAGTCAAACTGTGCATAAAATTGTCCTAACACTCTTCTGGTATTCAAAATACACATCAAAACACCACACACACACACACATGAATTATATAAGAGATCATAGATATATATCTACGACTAGCAATTTAATTGCAACATGTTGGCTCCAAATAAAACTTGAAAATATTAGCAACTTGTTGACTCAAATCTTAAGAGTTATCCAATGTGCATCCACAACAGTTAGCCACAATTTAGCTCAAACCCAAAACAAGATGAGCAAACACAAAAATATTAGAATAAAAATTTCTTGAATAACTGCAACACATTATATCAGCTGAGTCAGCCCCAAAATACTGATAAACAGAGAAGTATCAACCAGATCTCCAAAATCACACAAGACTTAATTTGAGGCACTGAGATTTCCAGACAAAAAATTAGATGTATTAGTAGACCTCCCATGAGATCCACAACTAAAAATAACAAGTAGAAATTTGTACGTAAAACGATGATCACCAAATTGTCGGATGTTCTGTTCTTCTTGATTGTCCTCAATCTGAATGCCGGTATAAGAAAATGATGTTATGCAGATCTGTCACCAACTAGGGTTGCCATCAATGACAACACCAAAAAGCATTTGTAGTGTCTCTTGCCAACAATCTCCCCCTTTGGCATTGATGGCAACACTTAGTGAAAAATGACTAAGTGTCAAATCAAAACCAACATGAGTTATATTACCATTTCAAAACTTCAAAACACAACTTCAATCTTGGAAAAACAACTCCCCCTATGATGACTATACATTTTTCACTGTACACTTCTCTCCCTTTGACATTAATGGCAAGAACTAGGGAAACTGAAACAAAATTCCAAAATTGTACAGACATGAACTTGTAACTTACAAATATTTGAAGACATTTACAAAATCTTGCTTCTGCACTCTTAAATTGTCATCACAAACCCTTTTGAGACTTTCCAAAACTGTTATGTGACCACACATTAAATAGGATTGAGCCTCTGCAGTTTCAAGATTATTCGAACCACTGACTGCTACAACAACTTTTTCTTCCTTCAAAGCACTCATCATTATCTCAATCTTTGGACAAATTGGTCCCCTGAGTTCACATACTCTCCCAAAAATTATATCATTTTCATTCTTTAAACATCTTATTTTGGAAAGTAGGGCTGTTAGTTGACCTTCTTGCTAAGCCACATCACTAGCTAATGGATCAAAAGTAGTAGAAATGGTAGCTAATTGATTTTCCAGATCCTTCACCTTTTTCTCATTACCTTCAGTAAACTTGGACAAAACCAAATAGGACTTATAGGATTTTCCAGCTTCAGATATAGAACCTTGAGTGTTCCTTATACAAGTAGCTAACAAAATCTTATCCTTTGCAATCACTGCCTTCAACTGACTAAGTATTTTTCTATTAAACTCCTTTTGCACTTTATCCTCAACAAATTTCTCAAGAGACTCAAATTGAGTACTTACAACATTTATGATCTTCTTTAGCTCACCGACAGGGGAACCTGACGAATCCATGACATGAGTAGGCATTAATTTCTATAGAACTCCAAATGCAAGGCTTAGCAATTCACTATCCTCTATGTGAGACTTCATAATATTCTCACTGGCCTTAGCTCGAGCAATTGATGCAACCTTCATCATCTGAATTGGGGACAAAGTAGATAAATTGATTAAACTTTCATCCAATTCAGGATCAAAATCTTCTTGTTGCTCCATCAGAGATCTCTTCACTGCCTTGGCAGTGTCTCTTGCCTCCATTCTATTTTCTTGAACTTTTTCTTCTTCATCCTTGGTTTCTTCAAAGAGTGTTTCCGAATTGCTTTAGGAACTTCAACCTCTCCATTTTGAACCACCTTCTCCTTAGCTAATTCCACCTTAGGAACTTCAGTTTCCATAGGTATCTCTGTATTTTCCACATTAGGAGAAATAAGAATATCCTCAAATTATGGAGGATCAAATACATTCATATTCTCCTCATTCACATTCTCTTCTTCATTTACATTTACCTCCACATTCACTTCCTCATTTTTTGAAACATTTTCAGCATTCATTTCCTCAATGTTAATCTTATTCTTTAACAAAAACTCTTCCAAAATTTCCTTAGTTTCACCAACAACAGCATCAAGTTCACCAATCATGAGTTTATTCACCCTTGTCATGCTCTTAAATTCCTTTTTATCCCTTTCAAGGAGGGAATCCATCTCTTCAATTGACATTTCTTGGCACAAATCTGCAAGAACTCTCTTCCTTAGATTCTCTTCTTTTTTTCTAGCACTTGATCTTCTTGACTCTAGGCTATCATATAGATTCTTGGGTAAGTTAGACATAATCTCAACAAGAAATTTATTAAAAATGTTCATATGTTTTATTGTATCTTCTTCTAGAACTGTTTGACCTGATTCATCAAAGGTTTCATACAATTCATAGAGGGGCTTGAGATTACCATCCTTGACAACTGCATTCACAACTTCATCAATTGACATACCAGGTTTATCAAATTTATCCTTCTTTTCCTTTTCTTCTTTGTCGAAGGATTTTCTCTTGTTTAACTTGACAACTTGAGTTCCAATATCTCTTATTTAGCTTTTTCTCTTGTTTAACTCAACAACAAGCTTATATGTTCTTGTACTTTTATTCTTCTTCCTTTTACCAAAAGACTTGTCTTGAGCTGGCTTGGCTGGAGGGAAACTCCTTGTAGATCTAGTGCGGGAAGAGGATGCACTAGGACTAGTAGACTCTATTTTTGCTTTCACTTATGATGCTTCTACCTCATCTCTCCTCCTTCTTGTTTCTCTCAAAGCTTCTACAGGTAAGCCCATCCTTTCTTCAAATTTTTTTGTCTCTTTTCTTACTTTCCTGACTATCACTAGTTTTCTCAATTCCTCATGAACCTACATACTTTTCTCTGCATATGTTCCAAATATCTCTTCTCCCTAATCTAGAGGTGAAATTAGCAAATGTTCTTCATACATCTTCAGAATGTTCTCCTCTACTTTGTATCCCATAGGAATGATCCAAATTGTTTTGGGATCAACAGCTTCCATATGACATTGGTCAATATCCACCATGAAGAAGATAGTGTCTTCATACTATTCCATAATTAAAGTGGGAATTCTTTCCCTGGCATGCATCATATTCTTGAAATTTTTGAAGTACCCCCAAGGGGTAGTGTTTTTGACCCGACGATCACCAATTCCAAACAACTTGTTCCTTATCTGAACAACTACAGGCTCATCTTTTTGCCAATGTGCTTTTCCAATGCCCGAAACCTCATTCATGAAATAGAAAAATAAGCACAATAGAATATTACCATATTTAAAGTATTCTTCTTGTATTTCTTTATTTTATAAAGATTCTCCAACAAATGACTTTTGAACAACTCGCACAAGTCATATTTTGCATTTTTCTTTACTATTTTATAAGTTGCTTAGATGGCCGTATCAGATACAAAATTATCCTGGCTAGAATGGTATATCTTGTAACCAATGACCATTGATGCGAATTTTACATCTACTTCAACAATGTCTTCTATTGTCATTTCCGTTCTATCCCATTGCACGCCTATTGCCTCAGTAACCTTGTCATTCTTCACGAATTTCAAGACTAGAAGTCTACTGGTGGAATTCAAACCTGTTACTGCACATATACCCTCTTTTGTGATTTTGAAGGGTATATTTAGCCACATGAATTCAGCATGAACACGGCTCAAAATGTATCTAACCCATTCATTTTCCTCAAATACGGGAAATATTGCAAACTGCGTATACTTCTCTTCTAGGGTTTGAAATTCTGGTTTTACAATAAAATCTTCTCCAATCATATGATCGGAATAAAAATTCATTATTTGAGAGGTGCCTAACTCTTCAATGTTCGCATGAATATATGCCCTAATATCCTCATTGTGAGAAACTTCATACGACACAGATGAAAATGCACCGAGGGGCTCGGTCTCTGCAGACTTATAAAGGTGCCATTTAAACTTAGGACGGGGTCTATCCTTGACCTCTACTACCAACAGAGTGTTCATGATTACAAATTCACAAATTCATAGGCTTTTCAAAAAAATACCTTTCTGTCAGATCGGAGTTCGTTCGCATATTCTTCTCCATGCTTTGAATCTCTTCACAATTCAACAAGGTTCATTCGAGGGCTCTTCAAACTACTTTCCTTGAAAATGCTAAGTGACAAATGAAAGATAAAAATCACTTTTTATCATTCACACAACTAACCCTTTTTTTGCAATAAATTCCTTAGCCCTATTTCGCCTAGTTACTATAATTCAAGCACTGAGATAGATAATTTTTCTTCTGCAGATCCCCAAAACTTTACAATATTGGCTCCAATTTGATTAAACAACATCTAAAAAGCATTGATCCACTTATTGGACTGGTCCACATTCCATTACCAATTGCCTGTAGGGGGTTGAAGGATTTTTTTGATAGCCCCCCCTAGGCCAAAGGCCTAAAACTAATTCCCAAAGGAATTACTAGAAGCAAATTCTGGCACATTTCCTTTGACAGAAGAATTATTTTTCACCCATTTCTTTTGCATTTGCCTCCTGATCACATCTGTAGTGACTTTCCCTTTCCCTTTGAATTCCTTCTATGTATTCTACCTTACCAGAGCTCTTTTGTTCCAACAAAATCTAGCAATATGCCCAAATTTGTTGCAATTGTAACACACAAAATTTCTTTGATCAAACCAACTGTTCCACTGATTTTTCCTTGATCTCCATTTTTTAGCAATATGTCCAAATCTATTGCATGCATAACATCTGACATTATGAAGGTTATTCATCACAACTCTACATTCACTTAACTTATGACCATACTTATAGCAATTAAAGTACTGACCTGAGAATAATGGTCCACTTGGATTCATCCTGCTTCTACACTAAGAAGCCATATGACCAAATTTTTTGCAAGTAAAATAATAACCATGAAATCTCTGAGCATTTGGTTCTCACTGGATTTCTTTTGGATCCATTCATCTTATTTCCTTGTCTGGAATTCCTTTGTCTAGATCTGAAACTTTCTCCTTCTTCATATCCAAGACCTCACCTCTCACCATCAATCCTCTAACCTTTAATCAGTTCATCAAGTTTGGTTGAACTGGCATTGAATTTCTCCTTGTACTCATTTTTGGATGTAAGTTCATCTCTGAGATCATGAAGCTATTTTTCAATCATTTCCTCATTATTTTTAAATTGTTCCAATTCATTATTCAATTGGCTGCATTGTTCATATTTTTCTTTCAAGGATTGAGCAAGATTTTCTTCATTTTTCTTTCTATCTTCGATTTCCTTGGTCATTTTCATCATGATGGACTCCATCTCATGCTTGAGGGAAGCATTTTCTTTGGAAAACTTTTCACACTCTTTTTTTTTCTCCTTCAAGGCATGACTGAGTTGTTCATCTTCCATGCTTCTGTTCTTCTGCTTGAGCTGATCACATAATTCCTTTCTTTTCTCCCTTGATTCATTGATTTTTTCTTTCAATGACTGGATGAATTTTTTTGCATTCTCAAGAATTTTCTACAATTCTCGGTTCTCAAATTTGGACTAGTCAAGGTCATCCAAGGCCACCATAAGTTGATGTTGAAGACTACTTGTATCCATTGAAAACACTTTCCAAGATCTCCCCAAGCTGTTAGACTTCTATCGAGGAACTAGCTCTGATACCAATTGTTGGAAGCAAGCAACACTAAGAAGGGGGGATGAATTAGTGTTAAGCAAAAATTTACTTTATTATTCTGATTATTAACCCACTTAAAATATTCAACCAAGAGAAATATGTAGAAATAGAAAGAAAATAACCACAACACCATAACACAAGGATTTTTACGTGGAAACCTTGTTAGGGGAAAAACCATGGTGGATGGCCAATCCACAATATAATCTGAGTATACTCAAAAGGTATTTTACAATATGGGAATGCACTTACATTTAGGCACATTTCCTAGAGCTCACTGCTAAAAATAGGAAGGCACACTACCTTACAGAGATTTGGATTAGATCCAAGAGAATTAATTAAAAGAATAACATCTACAAATGCTTGATTAGAGTTCTGGTTAAGCTCAATTTTCAATCTTCGGTCCTTCTAACTAATACTGTCCTTCAGCTCAGCTCTGCTTTGACTTGTTCCACAAAATTTTTATGCACAAGTGAAATTGTGCATAAAATCATCCTAACACTCTTCTGGTATTCACAATACACATCGACATACCACACACACATGAATGATATAAGAGATCATACATATATATCTGCGACTAGCAATTTAATCGCAACATGTCAGCTCTCAATAAAACTTGAAAATATTAGAACTTGTTAGCTCAAATATTAAGAGTTATCCAATGCACATCCACAATGGTTAGCCACTACTTAGCTCAGACCCAAAACAAGATGATAAAACAAAAAAATATTCGAATAAACATTTCCTCAATATCCGCAACACATTATATCAACTGAGTTGGCCCCAAAATACCCATAAAGAGAGAAGTATCAACCAGATATCCAAAATCACACAAGACATAATATGAGGCACTGAGATTTTCAAACAAAACATTAGATGTACTAATAAACCTCCCATGAGATCCACAACTCAAAATAAAAACTAGAAATCTATAGATAAAATGATGATCACCAAACTATTGGATATTCTGTTCTTCTTGACTGTCCACAATTTGACTGTCAGTGTAAGCAAATGATATTACGTGGATCTGTCACCGACTAGGGTTGCCATCAATGAAAACACCAAAAATCATTTATAGTGTCTCTTGCCAACAAAATGACTAAATGGGTGATGATCTTAGTATAATTTGACATAGAGTATGTGGAGCATAAAGCAATCAAAGGACAAGTAATCACAAATAAACTAGTAGAAGCACCCATTTATGTTGAGAACCCTTTAATATCTGAGTTCCCTAATGAATCAGTGTTCCTTATCAATCTCACAGCTCAATGGAATATGCACTTTGATGGATCATTCACCCAACATGGATCAGGAGCAAGCATTATTTTCATCACCCCTCAAGGTGATTGCATCTCAAAGTCATACAGGCTATCATTCCCCTGTACTAACAACATTGCTAAGTATGAAACCTTAATCACAGGTCTAAGGATAACAATTCAATGGCAGATTCAAGAGATGAAATTCTATGGAGACTCACAGTTCATTATCAACCAAGTCAATGATGACTACCGAATTAAGGATGATAAGCTTACTCCTTTCAAGAATATGGTGGAGAATATCAAAGACCTTTTCATAGACATAAATTTTGAGTAGATTCCTCACATGAACAATAGAACAATAGATGCCATGGCAATAATTGGATCACTACTAGACATGCCAAACAACATCCTCCAATGTGAATTCTTGGTAGAACAACTTCTCGTACCAACTTTTGAAATCCTTTCAAAATCTAAATTCACGTGTGTCATTGTTGGTCCTAGATCCCTGTGGTATCATTACATCTTTACTTATCTTAATAGAGGAACCCTTCCATCTGATATCACCCCGAACCTTAAAAAGAACTTTGTTAGAAAGGCATCCTGATTCATGATGCTAGGTGATATCCTTCTATTGGGGCATCCAAAAAATTAGTTTTTTTATTTATTTAAGTAGTAGTTTTAATCTAAAAAGTGTTATTCTTTGAACCGAAGCAGCAGGTACCTCACTTCAAAGAGGGGAAAAATGTAGACACTGAGAAATCTCATAGTTGATATCATACACTTAAAATAGATTTACTAACATCATTTCCTCTTTAACCCATCCTCTTTTTGCTTAATTGATTGAATTAGCCTAGCTATTTAATTAATTGCATCATTTTCATCTATTGGCCTAATTAATTAAATTTGGTTAATTCATCCCTTTTCATGCTAACATTTCATCTCATTAAATTAAATACATCAAAATGTTTAATTTAATTCCCTAAGCGATCTTATTTAATTAAATAACCCTAAGTTGTTTAATTAAATATCATTCCATCTCTCAACTATTAATTAAATCATTTAATTTAATGAATATCACTTTAATTCTTCTAATCCCCTAATTGCATGATTAAATATTGTTTAATTAACAATTAAACTAACTTTCCTCTAAGCAAAGGGAATATTTCTTATCCCCCTTTTTACATAATTAAAACTTTGTTTTAATTTGTAAATTCCCTTTTTTCCTCACCCAAAGGAATATTCTAAAGAATATTCGTATTCCTTCATCATTTGAAAAAGAGATATTTTCACTTAGCTTCTTAAGCAAGTTTTAACCTTCAACCTTTTGAACAAGTCACCTTTGACCTATATGAGAAGGTCAAAAGTGTTTGTTTGAGACAAGTGTGAACCCTTGATTAAAATCCCATCATGCTCTCTCATCCATTGATGAGAATCCATGATCCATGCCTCTCATCTCCTTCATCTTGGACCGTTGATTAATATATTTGATCTCGACTCTTCATTTGTCATTTGTTCTCCTATAAATAGATCACTATTTGGAGACAAATGGATCCATCTTTCAATTGCAAAGTCATGCTATTGAATTCACTTGCATCCATACACTCATATTTACTCACTTCTTAGCTTATCTTAGTTAGTTTTAATTGCATCATAGCTTAGAGCATCCATTAATGGATTCCATGCATCCATCTTAGCTTGTTTATAAATTAGGGTTTTTTCATCTTTTAGCATAGCTTTAGCTTAGATTAGATTAGCAATAGCATAATTAGTGTATTTTTAGCATAAAATCATGGTAACTTAGCTTGCATCATGTTCATTTTTAGCATAAAATCATGGTAACTTATCTTGCATCATGTTCATTTTTAGCATAAACTAGGTTTTCATACATAAATCACAATAGTTTCATTGATTATCTTCTATAGAATTAACTAAAATAGGCTCATTGATCATGGGATTGGGAAAGGGTTGTCGTTTCACATCAACACGACATCAATCCAAAAATAGGATAAGTTTAAAATGGGTTAGATTATGAATTTAACTATTTTCTTAGTTTGTAGCTTTCAATTTCCGTAAAATGCTTAGTTTAGATTTCCAATTTAAATGATCTTGTTTGTAGATGTAGGTCTATTTGGCAAAGTTATGCTTTGATTCATCACAAGTCAAGCATAATTGACCCTCACCGACATTTCCTCATCTCACAGGATCTATTGCCCTATCTCCTTGGAATTGTTGCTAAGCCAAGTGACTATAATTGGAATAATGCATTGTTTAACAATAATGACATGGTCTATGGAATAATACATCTTACTATTTCCAAGGATACTATACATCATGTAGAGAACATTGAGTTCTCTTTCATTTCTTGGAACATCATTCAATACTTTTATGGAGACATTAGATCTTCATTTGAAGGTGATATTTCCTTGCAGAACCAGACTATTCTAGATTATATTGAGACTTCTATTTCCCCATCTTGTGTAGACACATGTTGAATGGATGGCCAATTCATTGATAGCCCATCACCATCTACTATTTCTACTTCAAATTCCAATCTTGCTTCTTCAAAAGTTTCTAGTGATTCTTTATAGCAGGGCATACATTGTCATTCAGATTCAAGTTGGGATGATCTCTTAATAGGTATTTTAGTCTTGTTTATGGAGACACATATTGCAGATTTGGGAGACACTATTAAGTGTATTCATCTTCTCTTTGATGAAGTTGATTCTTCTTCAGTTGTTGTGAGGGGACATTTTGACTCTCTTTTTCATTCTCCACTTGTTCATTCCTTTCAGTTTGACATAAGTGTGGATATTTTGGATCATAATTTAGAGGAGAAATCTTTAGAGGAGATACTTGAGTCTTTGGATGGTGTTTTACATCAGTCTTTAGGATATTTTGAGTTTTCATTTTTAGCAATGTGGCTTAGAAAACCTAATTTGATTGTGGGATATTTCAATATCAACATGGGGACACTTGAGCTAAGTTTAGAAATTCCATACATCTTGATTTTTCTTCCTATATATTCCATTTAGGAGTGGAGAGATAGCTTGCATACGCCTTTGGTTTTGTTTTTTCCTAAAGGGAGGAACAGTTTTCAATGATCATGGACTATCTTCTCCATCTAGTTTCGAGCATCTACCATTGGATCTTCTGAGGGGCCTCTTTGACCTTCCACTTCATTTCTCTCTCTATTATTGGGGGTCTGTACTTCCTTTTTATGGGATGGGGCTTCTTCTTCTTTGGAGGAGTTTTATATGTACATGGGTACCTAACATGGCTTCATTTTCCATTACCCATCATCTTCTGCATCCTCCTAAGTTGCACTTATGAGGGGGTGTTGGTGTAGGTTTTTATTTCCTAGTTTGTTAATTTATTTTCCCTTAGTTATAGGTTTTTCCTATACTTTTATTAAGCTTGTTTAGGATAATAAAGTGGATTAATTATTTAATAACTAGGTGATAAAGTGATCAGTTGTCCTCCACCTTTTAAGAGTGGAGTATTTACTTTTTCATCACTTTATTTAATGTTGGTAGTTTTGGTGGTAAATTTTCATCGGTTGATTTGCAACCTCCATCCTCTCTTAAGTTCTATATAAACCCACTACCTTGCTTGTATTTTACATCCATTCATTCTCTTGCATTGTTGCATTCTTTGTCATACACGCACCTTGATGCATGTAGTCATTATTTTTGCATCTTTGCATTGCATGAATCAATCTTCGAAGCTCTTAATTCATTTGTCATATTGAAAATGCATAATCTCTCAGAGTTCTGGTGTGCATTCTTTATGTTTTTCCAATTTATGTAGTTTTGATTTTCTCTTAAAAAGTTCCTTGCATTATTGAATCTATTTCAGATTTCTAAAAAAAGAATTTCAAGATTACTCTATACTTTTATTGTGCATTTGTGACATGCAATAATTGATCAATTATTTAGTAAATAAATATGGAAGAAGAAATAGTGAAAGCATTTTAAACTTGAAATTCCCTTTTTTTGTTAAATGATGGTGATGTAATAACTAATCTATTTTTTCCATTTTCAAAATTTTGGACTAGAACTTGTTTCTTTGTTTCTCTTTCATCCTTCGTGGTGTATAACTAATTTATGTATTTTATCAATGTCATAAAATTTAAAACTAATTTGTATAGTTCTTGCAACCTATATTTTAATTTTTATTGAATACAATTGTAATTGTCCAGTGTAATTTGATTCTAGCTTACATAGAGTTTTATTTTGTGTATCTTTTTATGTAAGCATTTAGGTATTGTTCTCCTATGTACATATAAATATAAACATGATTAATGTATATATATATCTTTAACTCTACTATATAATTATACTCATTAATATATATTCATGATCATAATGTATATGTACTTTTATCATTTACTTACTTATGTACACATACATAGAAAAATAGAACTATACACACATGTATAACATAATATTCATTTATATTTATTTTATCATATATGAGATGGCTCAAGTATATATGGGTCAATGATGAGTTATATACACAATTCACTGTCTTATTGATGCAGACGCAAATGAACACACTCGCTGCTCAAAGTCAAAACTTCACACAAATTGATCGATCGTAGAATTCCAACCAATCACCATTTAATTGACATTTCCATTTTTCAATTTAAATCAATTTAAATTATCAAAAAATAATGGAGTGAAGATTTATCAAATTCAACTAGACAAAATAATTCTAACTTTTAAATTCTATCAGCATAAAAATTTAAATGCTATCTGAGTTGGATTGTAGTTTCATTCAATTGATTGATCATACATTGATTAGTCTCAAGAAAATATACATTGCAAGCTAGAAAATCAATTTTTTTGGGTAAATTCTTTTGTTCTTCAGTCTTTACTTTGCCCACAATCTCTTCAAATCTGCAATACATATCCCTTCAAATGATACACAACTCTCCCATCCTTATATCCTCTGGAAACATGTTTAATTCCTTTCTATATTGCAGCCCTCTGTTCACCCAATATGACACCTCCTATTTGTGCAATCCCCTCCTTTTTCCTAGGTTGCTCATCTATCCTTTATTAAATCTGCACTTTCTTATTTTATCTTCAAACTCAATGGTGCCCCTCCAACTTCTGACATAGCCTCTTATTATCCCTTTCACATTGATTTTTAAACCCCACGGCTGTTTTTTTTAATTTACGTGGCTTCGAGACCAAAGACCAACTAATGGTCTCCCCAAAATGGATTGATGCCCTGCAACTATAATGTGGTAGAAAATGTATATATCTCAAGATGTTATTTTTTTATAAATTTAATAAGAGATAGAGATTTTTCTCATGTGCTTGAAAGATATTAATTTTTTAAATACAAAAATACGGATCACCACATTGTTAGTGCCAACAAATGATAGAAAACTGAATTTTGATGTAACTTTTTACTAGGAGCTCACTTCACATAGAAATTTGTGAGTATGCTTAGAATGACCTTAGTAAACTTTCCATAAAAGGATTTCGCTCTAGCTATCATAAAACTCCAGAAATTAAATTTCTCATAAATTGCCAGTCATGATCAAAGAATTTTAAATTATCTCAAATAGTATTGAATTTGATTACTTTTTTTTTTGCACATTAGGCAAGATATCATCAAGAATATTTTCCTAGAAGTATTTTTTCCTAGATCTTAAGAAACTTTAAAAATAACTATTTTCATAAAACTACCCTACAGAGCCTTAAAACAACAATTTGGAAAAAACTTGGATTTTGCAATTTTAATCAGGTTTCTAGATTCCTGCTATTAAGATATGCTTGAAAATACCAACACAAAGCAAAACAAACACCAAAACTAAAAATTCAACTAAAATATTTTTGGGCAATTTGTAGTATCGTGTATGGACCTGGAGGCTTCTGCATCACTTTCGAGGGGATGACTCTTGTGTCATTATAAATTGATATTGTAGAAATTAAAATTAAAAATAATTAATGTTTATATCCAAATTTCATATATAAATAAATATAGATGTATACACACACATCCATATATACATACACACACATACATACATACATACATACATATATACATACATACATACATACTATATAGGAGCGAATTTGTACCCCTCTTGCAAATTCCCCTTACATCCCTCCACCTTAGAAAATAAAACCCGACTAAGAAGTTCCACACCACCTATTTGCAATGCATCCACTTGGCGCATATTTTTTTATGTTGGTGGGGGAATTTTTTTCGAGGATGCGCATGTGGCGTGTGAACATCTATGCAACGCGCTTCCATCCCTAATAGCTTCTTGCCTCTGGAATCCGCAGAGACGTTACGTTCTCCATTGGAGATGAAGCATAATGCCTATGCACCTTCCAGTCGACCCGAGAATGACTCTTTCCCTCCCTCTTCATCTTCAAATGGCTTGGTTTCACTTTCACTTCATCTCTTTAGAAATTTAGTCCATCTTTTTCATAATTTCACATGCTAGCGTGTTCTTGCTTGACAATTCTTGAGCTTCTACACATTTTCTCTATTTCTAGCTACACTCTTGCTACCATTGGAGTTGTGACTTGGTATCCTATGGGACTTCTTCTTCATTGTTGTGGCAGCGTAGACCTTACCAGGCTTGCATCCTCTCCTATGTGCTTGAGGGAACCTTTATTTGAGAAGGTGATATTGTTTCATTTCTCTATTTCCATAGCATTTTCACTTGATTTCATTATCTTTTCTATTACTTTCTTTATCATATTTTCTATCTTGTGGCTATTGTAGCTGTCCGTGGAGGTGGAAACACCAAAGCAGGGGTTTGACTAAGGAAAACCTCTTTACAACCCCAAAAAATTTCCTCTTAGATGTGTGTAGGTATGCCTTCGTGTTGGGCTTGCTAGCGAACTAGACTCTTCGTGAGTTGTTCTTCATAACCTTTACTTTCATCATCTCCTTTATCATCTTTCTAATTGTTTCACTCATTCTATCATTTATCATTCTATTTGATACCTTAAATACTCTATTTTCTAAACCATTAGTAGATTTTTGGAATTTCCACTGTACTTTTGAACTTTTTGGTCGTATGGATGCAACACCCTAGAGAGATGCTAGGGCACAACACTGTCATCCTTGACTTACACTATTGTCCTTGGGCAGAGAGCTACTTGAAGTATGGTTCAGGTTCCAAAAACCAACTTGTTTATGACCATTCAAACTCTCGGGTTAGTAGAGTGACATATTCACGTGAAAGTTCTCTTCATTCTCTATCCTTGACCTAAAACACTTGTCTAGCTTGAGGGAGATTAGGGCAGCCCTTCGCTCTCGACTCTCCATGACCTAGAGCCTTGGTGTGGTTGGTCCCTCTCCTCTACATTTTGGTAAACTTGGGTGTTGTGAGTTTTATGAGCACCACAACCTAGTCTACAACCTCTGAGTATGTGGTTAGAAGAAGTGTGTGGCACTTACAAATGGAAAAGAAAAAGGTCACTTCCGACTTTACTATTGGCTTTTCTACAAGATTTATAGACAAGACGGGTTTCATTGAGAAGACCAATCATGTACCCACTCCTCCAGCATCCCCAACGACCTTGTCTGTCGATGAGGATGACACTATACATATTCGTACAAAAAATATTTTGGCACTAGATAGGAGGTTGCTAGACCTTGTGAATCACTTAGAGAAGGCACCAAATATGGCTAGAGCCACTAGACTTGCTAGCGAAGTGAGATACATGTTAGATAAGGATCAGACAGGCATAGAGTTCTTACTAATCTGACTGAAGCATACATCCCTTCATATATTACTAGATCAAGTACTACCTGAGGGGAGGTTCTTAATGCTTATGAGAGACAAATAGGTGTCTTGATGCATACCACTTCTTTATGCATGGATGAAATGAGCCCCTTGATTAGCATTTCCTCTGGTTCTCAGAAGCCCAACACTATCAAGGCGAGTAGATTACCCCTTGGTTTCAGCTTCACCCCTCCTACTGCCTTTGGTGGTGGGGGCTCTGGTGGAATAAGTGGTGGTGGCTTATGTAGTAGTGGTGGCTCTAGAGAAGGCCATGGTGGTGGTGGCTTCGGTGACGATCACAATGGTGGTTTAGAGGTGGTTGTAGTGGTGGTGTCTCTGGGGGAGGTTCCATTGGACCTTTGCCATCTTTGGAACCTGTTCTAAATGCTCTTCTTTAGAATATGGGCCAAATGCAAAGCTAGTTGACCTGTACCTATCTTAAAACTCCTCCCATCCTATCTTTCAACCCTTCTCCTAACATAGCCAATTGTCGGTAACAATTTTGAGCGCTCCTTTTCTATAAGGAATGGAGATTCCTAAGTTTGAAAAGTATGGTGGTAAAGGGGATCTGCAAATGCCCATGTCAGCTTTTAACACCATGTGCGCAAATTTCTTTCACCATGATGCTCTAATGGAAAAACTCTTCCCTCGATTTCTCAAGAATACAAAACTTGAGTGGTATTGTTCCTTGCCTGATAATTCTATTTTCTCATTCAATCAGCTTGTCAATTAGTTTCTTTTCCAATTCCAAGCTAACATCAGTCTGAAGATGACCTTCTAGGATCTCATCTGATGTAAATAGAGAGAACATGAGAGGATAACTGATTTTATCACGTGATACTAAGCACTCTTTTAATAAATTTCATACTCACTGCCTGACTCAGATGTGCAAAAGGTATGCATACCTAAAATCTGCAATGAGCCTGGTAGGATAAATTTTCCTTATGAAATACCCTTCTTTCACAAATCTGTGTGTTGCACTATAGGAGTATCAACAAACAATGGTTCAGTCTGGTGGATCCTCCTCGAGCTCCCATTCTAAAGGAAAATCTATCATGTCTATTTCAGGAAAAGGAAAGGCTATCGTAAATGTAGTTTTTGTGACTAATGATCACAACCTCAAACACAATAGAAAGTTTACAAAGTTAGTTAAATCTTATTCTTCTATTCTACAAAAGTTATTGAAGGATAAGATCATAACTTTGGAAAATCCCTGACCTTTGAAGGATCCTTATCCTGATTGGTACGCTGGGAATGCTTTCTATCAATACCATCATGTTAATTTTCATGATACCATACATTGTATTCACTTGCATCATGAGATACAAGATTGCATTGATGACGGTACCATTCATCTTGATGGGAAGAAGTAGAACACAAATAAGTCACTTGCAAAGGAAAATAGTGAGTTGCAGATTTATATGGACACACTTCCATCTCACTTTGCAAACTTGATTATTGACCCTTCTGATGCCTCTCCTAAGGCCTTGACATATGTTAATATGGTCTCGTTTACTCCTGGGTAAAAGAACAAATTTGTCTCACACTTTCAGCTAAATAAATAGTTCTTTGTAAAACAATTTTGGCCAAAAAAAATTCAGTCGAATAGGTTTCAACCAAAACCACATGGTCTATACGTGGCATGTAGGGTTTCAGCTGAAAAGGTTTCGGTTGAACCCAAAAAGTTTAAATTTTTTCCTTTGCCACTTTGAAATTGGCTTATTTTATGTGTGGGGTTTCTATAGAAAGGGTTTCGGTTGAACCACTTTCTACTGAAACTATCTATGTGGCATCCTAGTTGGCAGCCAACTTAGCTTTTTTCATATTTTTTTGAAACTTTCAACTTTAACCAAGTATTTCTTTGGTCAGAATGATTTAAAAAAATGAAAAAAATACCCTTTTGTAGAGCTCAGAGTGGTGAATCTGAATATGTATTTTTTTTAATATTTGATTAGTTTAATATATTTTATTTTTAAAATAATGCAAGTAGGTTGTTAAAGTTAAAAAAGAGGTTGATTAGAAATTTAAAAAAAAATAGAAAAACATATTAAAAAAATAAAAAAAATATATGGGGCACTAGAGGAGAGAGTCCTCTTTAAAAGGGTGTAATTTATTTTTTGAGAATGATTAAAAAAATAGATAATAGTTGAAGTCCCATGAAGACTGTCAAATTTTGACAATTTTGACTTTTAAATGTTATTACAAGAAAAATATACATCAAAATTTGATTTTTTTTTCCATGCACTAGATATTGAAGTTACCTATTTGGAGAAAAAAAATTAGGGAGAAATGAAGTTTTTTTTCAATTTGTTTCTTGATGGCCTGTGAAGTCACTTTTTTCTGAAATTTTCAACATTCCAATTTTTTTTCTTAAATTGATAAAAAAAATAATGAAAAACAATTTTTAAAAAATCTGAAAAATGACAGGAATAAACTTCATCAAAAGTATTAAATTTCATTAGTTTACATCATTTTGAAATTCAAAACATAAAGACCACTTTTATGTGGTCGAAGTTCATATTTTTTTTTGCCGTTGGATGATTCCTTTATAAAGTGTGACAGGGGTTTGTGATTTTACCCTCCTACTTCTCCTCCATAGCCTACAATTGGTTCAATAGATGTGGTTTTCACTTTGCAAGACTTTCCTTTGAATAACAAACCCTCTTCCCTATACATTCCTAGTCATCTCAATGGAAATATTATGATAGGGGTCCTAGTTGACCCCATGAGCCAAGTGAATGTTGTTACGGAGGATAAATTATGGTTCAATTTGTTATAGAGAGAGGAATATAAAAAAAAAATTATTGTACATATGCACAATGGTATCTCTTGCGCCATATGGATCTATAACTCTTTCCATCCTAGTAGGACCTAGGGCTATGGATACAACCTTCGACGTCATTCTGAAATCTAATCTTTTCAGGGTGAAGTTAGTGACGAGGGAGCAAATCTGAGACATAGAACAATACTCACAAAATAGAGAATAATATTTTATTCAAAAATATGGAACTCTTACATGTAGAGGATCTCAAATCCTCGAGCTCTAAGATACATGTAAGCTACAGAAGTTTCAAGAAAAATTACAGAATTACAGAAAATCCCCTTTTCGCAGCATGCGAACTCTTTCCCCCAAAAAGTTACCCAAAAATCAGAAATTAGCTCATAAATAGCCCCTTTTTGGTTTAGATCCAAAAACAACATTCGAGTTATGAGTTTTTGCAGTTTGGTGCTAAAAATTACAACTTGAAATTCAAATTTAGATTCACATTCGAAAATTAGCACATTCCTAAAAATGCACCAACTTCCGACAGCCATAACTTTTAATCCGACTGTCAGATTTCCAATGATAATACCTTTTCGGAAACCTCTCAAAAAGACAATGTTGCATAAAATAGGTTTATGGCTAACTACTTTGGGATTTTAACAAATTTTTGGGCCCATCCGGAGCCTCTAAGGGCCTCAAACTGGACTTAGAAGGTTTTTTAGGGCAAAAAGCAGAAACTGGAACTTGAATAACTTTCAAACTGTGAATGATCTTAACTTGATTCTTTCACCAAAGTGCTTATTTTTCCATCCCGAACCTTCCCATAAATTTCTATCTTCCCACGCCTTCAAATTCACACCTGCTAAAAAGAGCAGTTGAGCAGAAAAAGTAGAAAAACAGTTTTGAAAGTTGGAAACTCTTATTCGACGAAAAGGGTATCCAGAAATGCAAAAACATCTAAGAAACAACCACTAGAAAATTAAAATCTTTCATTTTTTGGGGTGATGTAGGATTGCCCTCACACCACTGGATGCTCTTGCATCAGTTAGGCATCTTGTGGCTAGCTTCCATGAATGGCATCATTTCCGTTATTCACAAATGTTTAAATTTCTCTCACAAAGGTGTCGTGCATGTTGTGCATGACACTAGATATTAGCCATTAGTGTCCCATGGGGGTTACTCTTTGGATCATTTTTGGGCCGCCCCGGTTGGTTCGCTCCCTCCTAGGACAGACCTACTTTACTGAAACTATGTGAAATACAAAACCAAGGGCAAAGGGTAGCCGAAAGTGACTCACTTGGTAGCAAAACAACAACAAGATGCCTCTTCCTCTCAAAAGGGAAAGGAGAAGCCTGACCATGCTTAGGGCCCCACCTCTACCTCCCTCCCTAAAGAGGAACTTTGGGTTACTACTCCTAGTTTCCGCATAAGGAGTTTGATGGTGCTCGCTTGGCGAAAAACCAAGATCCTGATATCCAACCTTCCTACCTTGCCCACACGACCTCAACCTAGGATATATGGTAAGGGGAAAGTTCCCTATGGGGAGTCCTCTATGTCTTGGCCTCCACGGCCTCCTATTGCTCCTGCCTCCAAGGAAGTGAATGGGAAGGGGTCTGCCGCTAAGGCATTAGAGCCTGCTTCTCCACTATCATTTCATCATCTTATCAATCTCTTCCTCATGTTCCCATCCAAGAGTCCCTCCACCAAAAATGATTCTGATGGGTACTCCAATGTTTGAACATGAGTCTTCTATTCCATCTCAAGTTTCGGCCTCTAACTCTTGAAGTCACAGAAACTGCCTTGCGTGTGTGCGCAAGCATCGGAGAAAGGCTCTGGCTAATAAGCATGCTACTCTACAGAGGAAGGAGGAGGATTTGACAACTCCTACTTCGACACCTTCTACTGTGTCCTCCTCTCTCATCCCCTCTATTTAAATTCCTTCAGCTTTAGTTTTTCTTCCAACTCTTATTGCAAGTTTAAACGATCCTCACTCGAAGAGGTTATAGGTGTTTATTGCTCATTTTGTCGAGCCACCACTTTTGATGTCCCTTCTAGACATCCAGCCATTTTCAAATCCCGTGGACATTCCAAACTTCTCAGTGGTGTCCATTGTAGTTTTCTCCTCCTCCTATGGACCTTGTGTTTCAATTTGTGGGGATCTCAGATCCTCCAACAAAACAAAATATGGAAGAAAAACCCGCTACTAATGGGGGTCAGAAGAAGGGTTCAACTCCATCAGAGGGTGGCTTTGTGTTGGCTTGTGACATCCTAGTGATGGAGGAAGCCCTCGCATCCCTGGAGTTTATCACTACTCTCAATTCACTTGGTGAGCCTAACACTGAATCTTGAGTGTTGCCTCCCTCGCCCACTGAGTTAACACATGACACTCCTATGAAGTGCATGTTTAATTCTCTGGATGAGCTCTCAACCCTTTCAACAATTTTCATGAAGTGACTGATGTTTACCCCACAATAACTAAGCAGAGGAGACCTCAAGGGGCCTCCTTCCTTGGCTCTTGTTGTAGGAGGGTCAGAGGGTTCCCCCCTTGATATTCCACCCTTGTAAGCTCATCTTCCTTCCCCTTACAATGATCTAGATTGGGAGGCCAAAGACCTTTGGTTGATGAGGACTAGGGGGGTGCCTCTTCTTTATCTAAAAAGTAGATTGTGTGTGTAATGTGTTCCCCCATTCTTCCATTATGTGTTCTTGGATGACCCTTGTCACCCTCGTAGGTGCCTGGATACATGAGTGATTATGTGTCGTAAAAATTTCTCTATTTTTTATATCATTCTTCCTTTATTGTGTATTTATATTCAATAATTGGGGACGATGCAAAGCATTGGGGTCATTTAAGGTCCCCTTCCATGTTGACCCAATTTTTTATTTTTATTTTGTTTTCATGTGCATTGTTCACATGTTTTGATATAGTAGGGGGTTGATGGAAGCTCATTTATATACTATTATTATACTTATATATATTTATGAGCAGCTCTGACCTACAACTATCAGATCACCCCTATCCCTTGTGTGTTTTTTTTACCTTTCTTCATATCTTTCTCTCTTCTTTCCTGATTTCATAATGTTGTGGTGCTCATGTGTTGTTCCTCACATGTGCGACAATGTTACCATGATTACATCTCGCTATGTTGTGTGGGCCACAAGCTCACTTTTTCATTCTCAATTTTCTCTCCTTAGGATGTCACATGCCCTTATGTTCAGCATACACCACCCTAAGGGGGATATCATGTCTCCTTAATTTTCAGATAAACACATTCGGTGGCCAACAAATCTTTTCTTGAAAATCTCTTCAAAATATTTTTCAAAAACTCACATTCCTCAATAAGGACCCCTAGTGGAACATCTTTCCTTCATCATGGGTTCATAAATAAAGAATTTGAAGAAATTTCCTCTGAGGAGGGAACTACTTTTCCTCTGGGAGAAGTCTTGACTTTCCCCTTGTGAGGGGGCCTTCTTCCTTTTGATTTCCCTGATGAAGTGAAAATATTTCAAAAAGATTCCTTGATGATTGAATTGATTTGAGAAAAATACTGTTACACTTTCAAACTGAGCATCCCTTGAGTAAACCCCTTTTCTTTTAAAGGGTTCCTGAGGGACCCCTTTGAAAGCTCTTCCTTTGATTTTCGAGTATCTATGTGATTTTCTATTTTCTTATTGGCCTGCATGGCTATTTTGTGTTATCTAACATGTTTTGTTTATAGATTAACATGTTGCTTTACAGGTGCGCTTGTGAAGCTGCTTTCTAGTTCAACTCCGTGGAGTTCCCTACATTGGGATTCCTTCAGGAGAGAGTGCTTGGGGGTGCCTTGTTTTTTAGGTTCAAGGAATTTTGAAGTTCTTACAACTTGCAGGATTTTTTTGTCATTGGTTTGTGGGCCTTCGGTGCACTTTGACCAACTCTGTAGCTGTAAGGATCTAAAGAGTCCTCTATTTGAACCTCCTTAGGAGTGTACCTATGGAGCCTTTTTCTTGCCCTACACTTTCTAACTCACTAGATTGAAGTCATTCGATGGTTTAGGTATATGTTTCTAAACTTTTTGATCTACTTTACCAAACATTCATTGGCATTCATGCTCATTAAAGTGGGGGAAAATTGTATAGGAGTGAATTTACACCCCTCTTACAAATTCCCCTTTTACATCCCTCCACCTTAGAAAATAAAACCCAACTAATAAATTCCACATCACCTATCTACAATGCATACACTTGGCGCCTATTTTTTGTGTTGGTGGGGGAATTTATGTCAGGGATGCATGCGCAAGACACCAACGTCTACATGACATGCTACTATCCCTAATAGATTCCTGCCTCTAGAATATGTAGAGACATTATGTTATCCATTGGAAATGAAGTGTAACACCTCTGCACCTTCCAGTTGATCTAAGAATGGATCTTTCCCTCCCTTTTCATCTTCAAATAGCTTGGTTTCACTTTCACTCATCTCTTTAGCAATTCAGACCATCTTCTTCATAATTTCACATGCTAGCTTGATCTTGCTTGATAATTCTTGAGCTTCTACATGTCTTCTCTATTTCTGGTTGGACTCTTTCCACCCTTGGAGTTGTGAATTGGCATCTTGCGGGACTGCTTGTTCATTTTTTGCAGTATCCTAGACCTTTCCAGGCTTGCATCCTCTCCAACGTACTTGAAGGCACCTTGATTTGAGAAGGCGATATTGTTTCATTTTATTTCCATAGCATTGTCACTTGGTTTACGTAGCATAGTGTTATTGCTAGTGTTCAATATCCTTTCTATTACTTTCTTTATCATATTTTCTAGCTCATGGCTATTATGGCTGTTTGTGGAGGTGGAAACACCAAAGCAGAGGTTTGACTGAGGAAAACCCCTATACAACCCTAACATTTTTCCTCTCTTTCCTGTGTGTAGGTATGTGTTTGTGTGGAGTTTGTTGGAAAACTAGACTTTCCATGAATTTTTCATCACCTTTACTTTTGTCATCTCCTTTATCATCTTTCTAGTTGTTTCACTCATTTTGTCATTTATCATTCTATTTCATACTTTAAACTCTATTTGCTAAACTGTTAGTAGATTTTTGGAATTTCCACTATACTTTTAAACTTTCTAGCTGCATGGACCCCAACTCCCTAGAGAGACACTAGTGCATCACATTGTCATTCCTGACCTACACTGCTATCCTCAGGTAGAGAGTTGCATGAGGTACGGTTTGGGTTCCAAAAATTGGCTCATTTAGCTCCATTCAAACTATTGGGTTAGTAGAGTGACATAAGAACTTGAAAGTGCTCTTCATTCTCTATCCTTGACCTAAAACACTTGTCTAGCTTGAGGTAGATTAGGGAAGCCGTCCGCTCTTAGCTCTCCGTGACCTAGAGCCTTGGTGTGGTTGCTCCCCCTTGTCTACACATACATATATGTATATATACATACATACATGTATACACACACATATGTGTATCTATATATGTATGCATATTTGTATGCATCTATATACATACATACGTACATATATGTATTTATATATACATATATGTATATATATACACATATGTATTTATATATCATATATGTATATATATACACATATGTATATATAGATACATATATATATACATACATATACTCATATATGTACATGTTAAATATATAAATATACATATATATGTGTTTGTGTGTGTGTGTGTACACACACACACACTCACACATATATATATTGTAATGTCATAAAATTGCACCCCTTGAAATTTCACATACATTTTTGTATCTGCTTTAGTGATCACTCCCCTAGCATTTTTGTAGGCTCATTTTAGCCCATGCATCAGCCTTTTTCCCTTTTCAAGATGCTCAGTACCCCTTTTTCAGTAGCTACCCTCACACGTCAACTGTGTGTTAAACTTGATTCTTTTCACATCCGTGTTATTTTGTAGCATGATGTGTCTGGACATTAGCATATTGCACAGACATTTGCACATTGTGTTAGCATCCTGTGACATTTCAACATTCAAACGACTATTTTCGAGCATGTTTGCCACTTGTCAGCTAACTTTGTTAGTTGTAATTGTTGGGGACACCTTGTAACTGCATGGGAAGCTCCTTTTCGCTCTTTAAAAGTCATCTTTTCAACTCATTTGATCTCTAGCTTCATTCCAACTTCTAGCTTCTTTCCAGCCTTGGCTCTAGCATTTTCCCCTCTTGTTGTTTTGCTTGCACAACTCAACATTGTAGTGCCCCTCCACTTCTGGCTTTTGTGACTATCGAGTAAGTGTGACTAGACGAATTTTGTGTCATGATGGGTGCATTAATTCATTAATTGATTTTGAATTATGTGATTTAGTAATATTGATTAACCTTGATTAATTTAATTAATAATTAAATTAAAAGAGTGGCAAGTAAATGTTAATTAAAGGAATTGCGGTTGTGGAATGACATTATTGAGTATCAATCATTAAACTAAAATAATAATTAAAAGAAGTATGTTTATACTAGGGTGATAATAATTATATAAAATAGATAAGGTGCTTAAATTCTTTAATAATTAAAACAATAAATAAAGATGAATAATTATTATCATCAGTTTTTAATTAATTAAACATGGGAAGTAATTTGATTCTAATCTAAGTATAAGAGATATGTGTTGTGGAAAGTTTTGTTTAAATAATTAGCTATCTATATTGTGAAGTTAATTATTTAAATGTGGTAGTATATTGTGATTGGAAATAAATCTAATAGAGATAAGATTTGTGGTTTGAAGTGGAAAAGTTGGAAAAGGATGGAAAAAGGAAAAAGTGTGCACACATGCACGACTTCAAACATGATATCAATCAAGAAACTTACTTTATTATGGTATTATTACCTGACTTTGCTTTAAAAAAAGAAGAAAGAAATCGAAATCTCTTTATTTTTGTTTTTTTTAATATGGATTTTAACTTGGGGGGGATTTTGGGGAGGATATCTTTCCTATGGTTTCAGAAGTTTGGGATTAGTAATTGTTTTTGTTGGTTTTAAGTAAATAATAAACAAAGGAAAAAAAAAAGGGGAGGCCAAGCAAAGTATAGGATTCTGGCTATCAACGACTGCAACAAACTGGAGAGGCAACATTTCCAACCAAAAGAAGATAAGAAAACCATATCACAACTAGGCATTGTTCTCTTCCTAATCCTCTTAGGAGCTTGGCAGAGGTAAGTGTATTGGTTCATTAAAATTCAAGTGATGGGTGTTTCATTTTATGAATCCCTTAGACCCAAATAAGGATGTACATACATGTTAATATCAGTTTTCAATGTTTGGGTATGTGCAAGATCATGATGGGCCAAAAAGTGGCAATATGATGGGTATGTGGCTGACGACTATTTTTTTACCCAAAATTGATAAAACAAAAAGGGTTTTTAAAGGATATTCTCAGCTTTCCACCAATATAAATTATGCTTTACTTTGAATTTAATAAGTAATTATTATTCATTTTCTATTCAAATTACAACTAAAGTCGACAGGATAATTGAAAAAATCTATAGCTTTCTAACAACATCACATTTTTTAATCCAAAACATATGAGTCACATTCTATGCTTCACATACTATAGTATTAAAAAAAATAAAAAATTGAATTTCATGAAGTTTTGACCAAGTTAAGGTTGACATATGAGCTTTTATATTTTTAAAAATTTGTAATAAAATATTCATAATAAATTATTTACTTGGAAAAAATTACAAAAATATGCATCACATTCGGGCATGAGTCCTCTATTTATATCTAAAATATTTTAAAAAAATATTATAATTTTATTGTGGTTAGGGTGGTAAGATAGACACCTACTTCTTATTTTTTCCCTAAAATTTAAGCACCACTGCATTGAAATTTCAAATTTTCACCAAATAGATTTTTTTTTTTAAACATACCTAGTAGTTTAGAAACTAAATTCAATTTGCTATAGATTCTATTCTTACACATTTTTGAAATAATATAGATAACTTATTCAAATTTTTATGCCAAGTTTCCTAACTTTGATTTTTCTGAATTTTTTGCCACTTAAGGATCTATTTTTTCCATGATGATCTTGCACATACCCATTTTCTTCTTTTGTTAAAGGAATTTTCTATATTTGTGTAACAGTAAACTTTGAGCGGAAATATTCCCATCTTGTATGTGTTGTTGCAGACCATAGGACTCGGTGCATTTAATGATGATATAATTCACTCATAGTATACCTTGATTCAAGTTCATGCTCGCTCTATAGTCTTACAATGTTATGGTGTGTTCTAGAGCGCTTCATTAAGTCAAAGATTTTGAAAGCTACCTTGAAAAAAAATCTATCTTGTGCTTATTCTGCAATCATTTCATTATATATGTAGTCTTTAGCTGTATTTCCGATTAGCTCGGCTTATCCTACACTTTAATGGTGATGTTAAGCACATTTGAGGCTACGTTCCTTCACAAGGAAGTCATTTATTTTCAAACATGTAATTTTTCTTTTATATTTATAAAAGGAAACTTGGGTTGTAGGTGTAGAAAAAGAAGGTTAAATTGCTCAATGTAGATACCCATGCTGGAAATAACTGAATTGACACTATTGTCAATCATGAAGACAAGAAAGCTATATTTTGTCAGGGATGTGAATTAGAGTTTAAAAGCTTGCTATTTATCCATGTATACTCTAGTCTCTGTGCTTCCAAAAAGATAGTAATAAGGATTTGATATAGGTTTTCAAAAGACTCTATACCATCCAATGAAGTGAGCAAATAAAATCATCTGATGTGAAATTCTCGCTTTATAATAGTCCCATTGTCTTTTGTGATTCTTTGATATTGCCACTTTCTTGGACTGGCATTTAACTTTTGACTATCCATAGACTGAACTTAGTGATCCTTGCTTCACAAGCAACTCAGATGATGTCTTAATGGCACTAATCACAATGTTGATAAAAGAGAGTTATAGTCTTTTACCTTTAGTTCTAATTTCATATCCAACTAGACCAGTGATTAGTAAAGACATTCATTTCACCTGAACCCATACTTTTCTTCACATTTATACATCACTAAGTTGTTATGTTTATGTTTGTTTATAGCCTAATAGATAGGTGTTCACATGGTAATACATAGAAATAGAAGAAGGATAGAACATCAATTAAGTGAGGCTCATGTAAACTATATGCGATTTCTTGATATGCATGGGTGGTTAGAATATATAATATATATACAAAAATGTATTGTTAATTCAATTATTGGATTAATAATTAAAAATATCTTATTTGTAAAACAACTTTCAGTTAAATGTTCAAAGGTTATTCTTTATCATTAGAGTAATGTTCAATTATAGTTATACATATTAGATAGATATGTATATGTGTTTATCTCATTTTAGATCATTTAATTACATTTATTTCTTTATTATGGTAATCTAATTGCAATTTAGTATCTTCATTTAGTTCTATTTTATTTGATTATGCTAGGGGAAAATAGATTTCAGGTGAGGGTAAAATATTGAGGGTTGGTTATGAAATTTAAATGATTGAGGGTATAATGTTGATCTCCCCATTTTCTTGTCTAAACTAACAATGTATGTTATAATGTTTATTTATTATGTTTAAGGGGAATTCTATTATGTGCTAAAGGAATATAGAATAGAAGAATAGAATCCCTATCACATTATTTTGAATGATAACCTAGAGGTCTTATTTATTTATTCAATAAAATGATATTCTAATAAAATGTGTTCTTATAAGTTTGTTAATTATATAAAAAGACTTTATAATGATATAAAAAATAAATGTAAATTGAATATTTAGAATGTTCTTTAAAATTCTAGATTCATTGGTTATAAGTGTAAATTATGATTTAGAATAAAACACAATCTTGTGAAGTCAAAATATGTATTAAGAAGTTGAGAGAGTATGTTTAAATAATTCCCTTAAAATTTTTAGATGTCTTCCTACTGAACCCAGATAAAATGTAAGCAATGATTTATATGTTCTTGAAGTTCCTTGCTTTTGTTTTGTGAAGTTAATGCTTGGGTAGTTAAACAAATGAAATACATTACCCATGAAAGAGGGCTTGGTTCTTATGTAGTTAATAGTTGAATTGATGTTAGATGTAGATTTCATGATCTATAATATCTGCTAGGTTGCTTGTAGCAAATATGTTTATACAAGATTTTAAATGACTTCATAAGGGACAAATAAATAGAATGTAATTAACTGTCTACTGTTGATACGAGCATTGAATTTGTGCATTTAAGGGTTGATCTTGATGGTTTTGTTTCCTTTGTTTTATATAGGTCTTCCTCTTGGGTTGTTTTTATTTAAGGAGATCTTATGTATTGAATTTGTGATGGATTATGTTGGATTCTAGTGCATTCCTTGAATGTGAGATGAGGATTAAGTTGAATGTTTATGTTTCTTTGTTGTGTAATCTTCTCTCCTTGAGTTATTTTTAACTTGATGAACCTTGGTATTTTATTCATGTGGGAACCCCTAGTGTTGTGATCTTCACTGTTGGGAGTCAAGAGTAGGTTGTTTTAGTGGGATTCCAGAGGCAGTGGGAAAGTTGTATCGTAAGAGTTTCATGGTCTAACCTTTTTTTTTCAATTCATGTGGGTGTACCTTGTGTTGTTAATGTGCCTTTATTATGATTCTTTAGCTAGATGGTTCATGCCTCGCATGTGCTCCTGGTTTGTGATTTTTAATGTGTGGTACACCCCTTGTTGTTGTGAGTTTTGTTTTTGGGACATTAAGGAGAGTGGCTCATCATGGGGACTGACACACAAAGGGGCAACTTGGATAACCCATGAATGAGTTGGTTAAATAAGTGAAAACTTAATAATACACATTAGTGGGTTGGGTAGGTTAATATAACTAAAAGATAAGTTAGATACCTCATCCACACCATTCGTGCTTTCATAGACTAAGGGTGGGCTGAGAAGGCCGTGGTTGGCAAGGTCGTTGCCTCATCCTCATGAGAGGTTAACGATCCTGCACGTGTCACCCTATGGGGCTGATGCCTAGTGAGGGGCAACCAGGATAACAATAGATGGGGTTGGCACCAGTAGAGAGGCAGCTAGGCTATAATAGGGCCATGCGATGTAACTCTCCCATAGTACCCTTTGCCATAGTTGTTGCTAGTCTCTGGATGCAGTCACCTTGTTGTGTCATTGATGTTGTTGAATGTTATGTGTTTTGGTTGCTCTTTTGTGGTTGGGTCATGTGGTCATTTGTTTGACTATCTTGGATCATGGATCTTCCTTGTCTACTCCTGGCACGGGAGGTTGGGCCTTTAGATCCATGCAGTTGGGTGGAATGTGCCACACACCCCATTGGGTTCCCTATCAGCGTTCGTGTAGTGCAACATTACTCAGATGTAGACTATTTCAGAGTTCACTATATTTTCTGATGTATATTCTTATTCTATCATACTTATGTATTGATGTATTAATCCCATGTGTGTTGGGAAATGATGATGTAAACTCATGTGATTGATCGATGTAATGTACTTGAAGCAGATGTAATGTATAAGTGTACCTTTGTATTCCTTATATGACTTGTGATTATGGATATCACTAGATGAACTTGTATATGTGGAATATGATTCTTGTATTCTCATGAGTATAATATATGTTTATGTTTATTAAAATTGAGTTACTCTTGCTTCTATTGGGTTTTCTCATGTGAATCCTTTAATGTTAGAATTATGATGCATGTATGGTTTTATTTATGAATTCTTTGTTACAATTTATAACACAATCTAGAAACTCTTTTGTTATCATTGTTATGGGATTAGTTTACGTAATGTTTCCTCATGTACCCCAAAGGACTTAGGTGACTAGTGTATTCATTTAATTGAATGTCATGCATTGGAGAACTTAATGTATGTTTCATATATGTTAACTTTTTAAAAAAAATAAAAATTGTGCATTATTAGTTGTCCTTTGGGGTTTGCGTGACGGGGCATTACAAACACAACTTGTTACAAAAAATTCAAGCACTTTCAAGCTCTCTTAGCAACATTATTCATAGCCCTCTTGGCTCTTGCATATATCTCCCTTACCTTATGTTTGTGAGAATTCTAGGATTTTATATCCCTTATCTATTGCATCCTTACTTTGTGATACGGGTTCTCCTCGTCGAGTGAGGATTACTTTTATCACTCACATTTTGTGATATGGGTTCTCCTCCCTGAGCGGGGATTTCTTTTATCACATTGAATTTTCTTACTTCTCTCATTATCTCTATCTTTTTGGCTGTCTATGGAGGTAGTAACAGCAAAATAGGGGTTTGACTCAGGCAAACCCCTATACAGTCCCAACACTTTCTCCATATCTTACGCATGTGCAGGTTTTGAAGATATCTACTAGCTGAAGGCTTCATTACTTGGGTGGTTGTAAGAAATTTCCTTCTTCTCCTTATCTCTATCATTTCTACTTCACTTTATTTTAGTTTGTTATATTCTATTACTTTCCCACGTTTGAGGATTTCTTAGCAATTAGGGTAGAAGCAGCCACTTATCATTTTTTGGTGGTAAAATCACTTTTTGGTCTGTGCAAGATGCCAGTGCACCTCTTGGATGTCAATGTGCTACACTATCATCCTTATCCCATGCTGACGACCTCTAGCCAAGAGCCTGTCAGTTTGTCTAGGAAATCTCTGTGACTTGCTCTTTTTGATTCTAGAACTCTCGCATTGTTCCTTGAGGTAGTTTAGGGAGGTTCATCCTGTGAGGCTCTCTAAGTGAAGAGAACTCATGAGTAACGAATCCCCCTTCTCTACATTTTGGTGAACATGATGTGAAGAACAATTTTTTTTCAAAAGCTAGGAATTTATTTACCCGTACCTGGCGAGGTCATAACTTTTGACTCGATGCTCAGAATTCAAAAACATTTGCACCGTTGGAAAGATCTCCAAGAGGACTAATTCAGTCCCTAAAATATTGTGGCTTCGAAAGTCAAATTTTAGGGGCCAATGCAAGTTTCAACCCAAAATTTTTCTCCAAAGACCTTCGAAAATGTAAATTACTAGAACCTAAAAAATACCAAAATAATATGAAAATCTACATTCTCGATTTTTCTTTGTTATGTCACCAAAATGAATTTAATATCTTCTTTTATTAGTCAGTATCAAATTATATTTAAAGGGTTAATGATGTTTCATTTCATGCATGTGATAGTGACTTGGCTTTTCCCATGTCACTTGGTATCTTTGATCCTTCTCATGAAATTACTCTTGCGTTAGAGGATATTTTATTGCAAGAAGATGAAATCATTGATACTTTTCTTAATGTTACTCTATGTTCTCTTCATTTCAATGTACTCTCTTCTATAGATGATGAATTATAGAATGATGAATCACTTCTCTATTCCAATACACTCTCCTCTATAGGTGATGTATCAGTGAATGATGAATCTCCTTCCACATTTAATCCTATTTGGATTGATGTTGAGAATATGCCTTCAAATAATAATTGTAGTAGTTGTGATGATTCTATAAAGGTAATCTATGTCTCTGCTGCCCCTCAAAGGCCTAAGAGACCAGTCATCTACATGACTTTAGCTAGTCCTTCTCTAAAAAGGATTTTTTCTATCAATAGTGTTCCATTTGATAGTGATTCTCTTTATCTTCCTATGGATTCCTCTTATAGAGTGGTAGCCCATACTTATGAGCATAGAATGAATAAACAACTAAGTCTTCCTTCAGCTCCTAAACCTACAACTAAAGCACCTAGTGATTACGATATTTTCAAGAAACTTTGTGTTACTCTAGCCAAGATCTTACTGTGGGACTTG
>VDFB02000015.1:155965626-156158153 GCA_007258455.2 Sequoia sempervirens
TAGACTCTATGGGGTTTGATTTTGCATCCCAACTAAGGAAATTTCCCAAAAACCCACTTTAAAATCCCATTTAAGGTCCTATCCAAATTTCAACTAGGATAATTGTTTATAAACACCAACCCCAACTTACATCTCACATGACTCCCAAATAAACACCCTTTCAACCCAAACTATAAACTATCTCTTTTACATCAACCCTCACCAAGAGGTCAATTCATAATCATGAGAAAATGTCATTTGATCTACTCAATGGCTTTTCCTTCTCATACTGACAGTCTAATTCCCTGCACATCACAAATGAAATCGTAAGAACAATTTTATATCACATTGATTCGATAGCTAAACTAAGATATAATTGTTCACAATTCTATTTACAATTTCAATTCATATTCCATGATACCTTCATGACAGTGACATTGAAAAAAAATATCAAAGTGAAATATAAGAATATGGTCGCCTAATCACATTATTTTAAAAAAATATCAAAGTGAAATACAAGAATATGGTCACCCAATCACATTATTTATTACTCACAGTGCAACTTACCATCTATTTATGAAAGCATATAGCAAGTTAATTTTAGCATTAATCATATACAAATAAGGGGTCTTACACTTCCTTGATGGTGGTTAACAGGAGATAGCACATTGGCCAACCCTTGACCTCAACCCTTATCATCGTACCTAGTTGAGTATGACTTGTCCTGGATTAAATAATGAAAACCCCAGATACCGTGATTGGTAACATTTAGAAAACCTTAATCCCCTATGTAGTCGACCAGTGAAGAGTGCCTGAGCTTTTGAGTTAAATTGCATTTTTTTTGTAAATTTTAATATAAGAAATGCATTTTATGATTAAATGGGGGAATTTAATATTTAAAAGGTTTAATTGGGCTTATGTATATTCAGCTTGACCGTAATCACTTAATTTGTGTTATTAGGTTTATTTAGGAAATTATAAATATTATTTTATTATTTAATTTTAAATTACACTTATAAAGACCTAAATTGTGATTTTAATGTTGAATGTTGATTTATGCTATAAATTGAATGTTTAAATTATAAAGTGGAAAATAAGGAAATGATATCAAATACTATATATTTTAAAATTTAATACTTAATATTGCATTTTAAAAAGTGAAATGTGAAAATAAGTTTTAAAAAGGAAAATAGAATTCATTTTTGGGGAGAGCATGTTTTGGAGAGAAAATGTGAGGGAAAAACCCTATTTTTGAAGGAAAATTGAATTGTTCATTGTGGGAGCAATTGGGCATGAAATTGTATGGGATCAGTTGCATTTGGATAGGAATGGGAAAAGGAAGTGATGGTTACAATCTCATGTGCTCTCGTTGCTTGTGTGCAAACATCCTCTCATTTGAATTTTTTGCTTGGCAATGGAGTTATTTTATTATTTCTTCATATTTACTTGATTTTAAATGGTTTGAATGATTCTAATTGCATTGGCAGTATGTTAGAATCCTTCTATGAATTTTATTTGAATCAAATTGATAGTGTAAAATTTATTTTGAGAATTTTCCCAAATATGGTGTTACCATGCCCAATTTTTAATTGGAGGCTCAAATTAGTGTTGTTATGTTAAAAGTGTGTTTTTGGGCACTTTCGGATCAAAAGGGTATTCTTACATTTTTTATTTTTGAATTTTGAAATTTTAAGTTTTTTCAAGCTTCATTTATGCTGGAACCTGGATATTTGTGAAAATTGGACTTTGTTTAAAAGTGGATGGTGTTTTTATATTAAAAACATGTTTTTGGGAACTTTTGGATCAAAAGGGTATTCTTACACTTTTTATTTTTGATATTTGAAATTTTAAGTTTTTTCAAGCTTCATCAATGGTGGAACCTAGATATTTGTGAAAATTGGACTTTGTTTAAAAGTCAATTTTTGAGAATATTATTTCATATTATAATAGGGAATGATAGAAAATGCGTATGAATTCTTTGAATGGGATCATTTCGGATCCGTTTTCTTGTTCAAATTCCCAATTTTCTATTTTAACGTAAAAAAATGTGAATAGTGTCTCAGGAAGTGTGAATGCCTTGTGTTTTTGGATGTGAATTCCATTGTGAGTTGTGTTATTGTTTTGGCTATATTTACTTGTTCGTATAGAATGAGATGAACCCTAGGACCAGGTACTAGAGTGAGTCATGGAAGTCATACATGGTTTATTCGATACCCCTGCATGCCTATAGTGCTCTTATAGGCTAAGGATGTTTGGGAAGAGATGGCCACTCGGTGAGCGTGGGACTTGTGTAGTTGTGCATTCTTAATTTGTATGAAAGGATGCCAATTTCTTTGATGATATCCCTTTGGGCACACGTTATGACTCTCCCTATGCTTGCACTCTAGCATCTAGATCCTATTTTGGGTAGCACCCAAAAGATGTATGTTCCTTCCTCTTTTGGTGTTGAATTTGAATACTATGTTCATGTAATGTGTAATGGCTTTTATTTCACTTAACTCCTCTTATGAGTGATTGTTATATCAATTGTAATGACGTGTATTCCATTTGATTTCTCTTATGAGTGACGTGTGTGGCATGTGGTTTCCTTATGTGAGTAACTTGTATGCCATGTATTCCACATGTTGGAATGTTTTCTTACTTCATGTTTGATGCATTAAATTCCTTATGTAGTTGCATGAATTCTACTCTTCTCCCTTGTGTGAATTGAGTTGCATTGAAATATATGTTAGCTTCCCCCTAATTGTAATGCCTATCCTTTATCTTGAATGAAGTGTATTCATTGTGATTGGCATGTGTGTAAGCCTACACCTTTGTGCTTGAACCTTGCTTGAGTGTCTGGGCCGTGTGACTCTCCATGAGAATGGGGGGTGGACCTACGGGTTCCACATGGTTGGGTGGCATTGCAAACCACCGTTAGGGACCGATGATCTTGGCATGCTGGATCTACTTTGAGTTTGTCCTCTTTCTTCATTCATGCTTCCTTGCATCCTTCTCTTCATGCTTTCTTATTAGTGTAAAAGTTATAAATATATAATTCAATGGCCTTGAGTCTTAAGCTTCTAATTATAATATTGTTATTGGACCTTCCTCATGAAGGATATTGTATTCAAATGATATTGAGAATAGTGGTATGCTTTGATTAGAATAGATTTGGTGACTCGATGTGGATGTCGAGCACTTGATTATTGTTGTCATTTTCATTCTAATTGTTGCATAATGGATGAATGAATATAGGAATCATTTTTGGGTTTTAAAATGAATTTAGAATCTTATTTTATCCAACTCTTGTGTTGTGAGCATTTATGCAGGTCTAGGAAGGTTTTGCAAAGGCTTGTAAAGTCTTGTTGGGGTGGAGACTCACGTTAGACCTTCCCCAAAGCTTTAGTGTTGTCTTGCATGTTGGTTCGCATTGTGGAACCATTAGTCCTCTTCTTGTGTGTCTTAGAGCTACAATCGAAGATCATTAGCTGGAAGTTGATCTAGTGATCCTCTTCATGTGTAGTCACTTGACCTTGTGTTGGTCAGCTTGGTTGGATGTGGGTTGGAGGTCAATGATTCCCTCATCCCGTCCTCTTGTAGTCTTTTGAGAGAGTGCTATTGTGGATTTTAATTGCTCGTCGTAGAGATGTCAATCTCTCTCCTGTTGCTTCCTCGTGGTGAGTTGTTCCATGTTGGTAAGTTTTTTGCTATTATCACCTTGCTTGTGCAATGGTGTAGTCTTGTGCAATTGTTTTGCATTTTCATTGTGTTCTTATAACACTTATTTATGCACATGGTGTGTTTTTGCAACATGTTGCATTGTTAGCATTGTTGGTTGTTGTTTCAAAACAAAGTTGTTTTCTTTGGGTTTCAGATTGGTCCTAACTGACAGGTCGTTACATCAAACAAAGATTCTAAGACTCCTTGATGTTACCACTATGTCAGCATCTCCAATCATATGAAGACCACCATATCCTATCAATAAAAATAAATATGAAAAACAAATCTCACTACATACTAGAAAGAGGATGCAATATCTCCTCCATGACACCAAAAACCATTGTAGAAGATCATTCATCAATAAGTGATGAATCCACATCACTACTAAAACTCCCATTAAAATTTAATATTGACTACACATGGAATCATGATAACCATATCCTAAATAAAATCTAACCATTGTCCACAAAATATCAATTGTAACACCTAAATCTCTAATGGATAAAGTAGAACCATGATATCGAAACTAAGAAAATAAAGCACAACCTACAATTAGTAATCAATATAATGCCACCAATAATGCATTTGCATAAATAACCATGTGGTGCAAAAGATCCTAGCACATAAGGAATCTCCATGACACCATGAAAACCATCTAATGTACCTACAAAGATAACCATGTCATGCCAAAGATTCAAGAATACAATGAATCTCAATGACATGATGATCACCATTGAATGTACCAACATAGGTAACCATGTTGTGCAAAATACCCAAGCATACAAAGAACCTCCATGATACCATTATCACCACCTAATGTATCTATATTAACAACAATGTCATGTAAAATATCAAAGCATACAAGGAACCTACATGACACCATGATTACCACCTAATTGGATCTCACACATTTGCACCATAGTCAATAACCATAAGTCTTACAATATAATTATATCAAGTAACACCATCTCTACCTCATAATGGAAACCAAACTTATGAATCAAGTGACTTAACTAGGACAACCAAATGGAATATACATCTAAAATAAATATCTATTGGTATAGACGACGACCATTTTAGCTATGCATGCAACCTGTAAGTATAGATAACCTACAAAATTGCACTATATTTCTCAAGAGAAACTCAATTCCTATTTTGAGGCAATAACACTATATTACTTAGAAACCATGGAACATAGAAGAGGTTCTAGACATAAAATTCATTTTTAAAAAAGGAGATGAGAAATAATTCATTCATCATAGCTAAGATCTCAACTTGGTCACCGAGTTTCTATTTTGTTTGGGCAGATTTTTTAGGAATATTTATTTTTGGACTAGGACCTATAAATTTCATCATAATAGAATTATTCATCCTTGAATATAATGTTCTTACAATTAAATTATGTACCCTAAGGACAATGCTTTTTCCACCCTCATTGTTGCTCCCTTTCCTTATAACTTTATTAATATATATAAAAAATCAACTATTCACATGCATGCATGTTAATTATATGAATAAATTTAATTAATAAATGGTTAAGTTATATATAATGAGTTGACATCAATAATTAAAATTATAAAATTAAATCTTAGAATTAAATAATTAAATATGATGTTTAGTTTTAAAATGATGATGTAAAAGTGAGTTAAAGTTTGTAATTGATATCACTAAAATTAAATCTAAGAATTAAATATGGCATTTTGTTAAAATTTTAATGATGAAGTGTTGCAATATATTGAATAAATTTATATGTTAATTTTATAGAATTTTAGGTTGATTTGGATGAAAAAATAAAATTATTTCTAGATTACTACATTTACATTTTGGATCACTTACAAAAGTGTAATCCTAATATATGGAAGTGTAGACTTGAATAGAAAAAATATGTTTTGTTGGAATTCACTTACATTTATTTTTTATGTCTAATTGTACAAAAAGATATGAAATGTTTAAAAAAATATTTGGGGAATTTATCAGACTACTAAGATCCATTTCTCCTTTGTTAGTGAAAGGTTGAATTTTGCTGGTTCTATTCTTGGGAGATAGAATAACAATATTCACACTCTCTCATTCAAGGATAACCCTAGAGATCTCAATCCTAGGTATGCAAAGGAGAAAGAGATCTTGCAATAGGGTTGTCCTAGGGTCTGATTATAAACTAATGATGGGTTCACAACCAAGCTAGGGATTGGAAAGACAAATACAATGCAAATCAAAATGCTTAAATGTAGTATGATGCAATCTTTCACTAAATGACCTAAAAATGCATGAAAAAAAAAAAACCTACAAGATGAAATGTGTGCACTTGGAAATTTGAAGAAGGATGAATGAAGCTTTGAAATGCTAGAAACACTAAAATTTTGGCACACTAGGACACATACACCAATCTATGCATATCAGTCCCAAATCAAGGTCTTTGGGTAGAAACTGAAATCTGGCAAAAGGGTGTCTAGAACTGCAAAAATATGGAAAATTTTCCTATACTGGGACTCATACACCACTTTTGACGTATCAATCCCATTTCATTTTTTTGGGAATTCAAAGTTTAGATCTGCTTTTCAACACTTTCTCTTCTCTCCCAAATTGATTTATGGATCTGAATCTATAAAAAGACCTCCAAAATAAAATATATACTTGATTTGATTATGGGGGGTTTGCCTCAGTCAAACCCCTAGTTTGGTAGTAAACCTTGATAGAAATAATGAAACTTGGATGCAAATGTGAGCATAAACCCTAACCTTAAGTGTGTCTAAGATTAGGAAATCAAAAATTGATGCAACCCTAGTCCAATGTGTAAGAATGAGATGCATGAATGAAGCTTGAATGCAATGACTCACTTTGAGAGATGTCAAATCACTCTAATAAGTCATGATGATGCATGTACCTTCCTTAGGTTGAAAGTAGATTGATAATGGGGGATGGAATCACTTAGGAAACAAGTCATTAGGCTTGGATTGATGGTTAGTTGCATCTCCCCAACCTAAAATCCATCATGATTCACCATAGGGAACCATAATCAACCCTTGAAAATGCTAGATATTGAATGAAAGTGAGCTTGAATTCATGCAAAAATACTTTAATGTTGCTCGAAGACTTCAACTCTACTTGCTTTTGAAACTTGAATGCTCTTGTGAAAGAATTCTTGAAGATTTTTGAATACTTGGATCTTGAAAATGCTCTAAAAAATGCTTGCTTAGATGAAATAATGACTTAGAAGATTTCTTATATAGGCATTTACACCTAATTTATCACTATTGACATCTCAAAAGCTGACATCAACCAAAATTTTGAATTAAAAAGTAGATTTTTTTGCTCAAACCCTAAAAAAGTCCCAAATGGGACTCATACACTAGCCTTAGTGTATGGGTCCCACCTAGGGGGACTCATACACCTAGGGTGGAATATGAGTGCCACCCTAGATTTTTGAGGTGGGTTGTTAGAAGTTTTTATTTTTTTGATGATTTTATCAAGTTTTTAGCTAAAATAAGCCTCGAGATCCAAAATAAAAGGTCTTAGGGGCCTATTAATGATGACTTAAAGGGGTATATAATGCAAGGGTGCTAAAATAGGTCTAAATTAAGTGTGAAATTACATTATTTTCAAGAGTGTACAATTATCTACACTACATCTAGCACCCACTTTAGTGCCCATATGAATCTACGTGCATATGTAAGATAAAGGAATCCAAACAATAAACTTTGTCTCATAAAAAGATACTCATACAGGTTCATTCACAACATGGGAAAATGAAGCCCCCAATGTAGCTATCTGCAAAACCATAATGTTAGGAATCACATCCTGCAACATGAATTCATTAGTTTTCCAAAAATATTTTTATCTAACTTCTTCTAGAAATCTAATTCGAGGGTAGATGTATGCCCCCTTTGATTCTGCTTCCTCTACGGAGGTGGAATCAAGGTAGTAGTCTAATCTCATCAAATAAGGTAAGTCGTATCATAGGGTATTTCCAATTACCATACTACATAATGATATATGTATGATGAGGATGGGAGTTGAATCATGAGTCCAACTTTACCATAGAAAAATGGATCTTCAAAAATTTCATGGTCTTTTAGGTCTTTCTCTTATGAGGCTTGACCTATTTTGCTTTGATTTAATGTTGCAATGTAACTTATGAATTCACATTAGGTCCTTAATATTCAAATTATGATGTCTTGTGAAGGTGTTGTGAAGTGTTGTAACACATTTCTACACTTTTCTAGAATCTTCTTATTATAATTCATCTAAAAATCACCTTTTTATCCCTTATCAAATCCTATTTCGAAGTGTTGTAAAGTCTTGTAACAAGCTTTCACACTTTTCTACACTTGTCATCATGATTTACACCTTTCTTATGCTTTATTTGGCCCCTTTATGCACTTATAAGCCTTAATTAAGTGTGTTTTTGAATTCAAACCCGACAAACAACATTAAAAGCAACTTAATTCTTGACACCCACTTGCAAGCCTAGAGTGGGACCCATTCGCCATGGGTGGCGAATGAGTCCTAGTAAGCCAAAAATTCAACTTTTCCATATTTTTAGAGTGGTTTTTAGTCTTCATTAGATTTACAGGTGCACATATTCTAAGTTACAACTTTCTGTTTAGTTCTATTCACATTTTTGTTCATCTTTTTAAGTCATTTGCGAATGTCACTATGTTTTCAAACATTGCATATTTCATTAGTATTGCATTCATAATCAATCTTGAATTTAATCACTTTGCTACATCAAGATCATTGCATTTAGTCATAATTACATCACACATACCTTAGTTTGAGTGAACCACCACAATTTTTGGGTCTATCTCTCTCCTTTTAGGTGAAAAATCCTAAGAGTGTAAGAGAAGTCCATAGCACCACAAAAATTGATGGTTCATCAACACAACAAATGACGTTGAAAAACAAAGATCTCTATCTCCTGTTATGTTTATTTGTATGAAAGGAATTTTTTAACCCTAATATATTTAAAACCGTAATTTTTAGCATATATATGAGTAAAAAGTGAAGTAATTTCTAACTATTTTTTCTTTTACCTTCTTGTAGCTTGAATTTTGTGGAGAGTGATTGAAGGCGCCAAGACGGTGAGAGTACAAGCTTCCAAGACTAAACGTCTTGTGGGAGGAGGTAGCTTGTGGCGAGCGACAGTATTAGGTGAGTTGATTTTTCTACCTTAGCTTTTTCCTTATGCATTTATTTTATGTTTTTATGCATTTCTAGATATATTTAGAACCCTAGAAGAAAAGTTCACAAAGCGTCCCTTTTTTCACAAAGTGTCCCCTTTTTTCACAAAGTGTCCCTTTTTGTTTCAAAGTTTTCCAAAAGGAATAAAAAGTGTCTAGGAACCTTAAAAAAGTACACTAGAACAACATTAGTACACCTTTTTTATTGTTGATGTATAGATTTAAGATTATAAAATGCTTATAGGACATATTTTTTACTTTTTGTTAGATTCTACCTCAGTCGCGGTAGCATCTTAGCAATAGACAGTTCTATCACCTCCAAGACCTAGCCCTGACTTTATTAGAGAAGGAGACACATATATTACATATGACTAGATTATATTGGGCATACCTCATTCCCTCCATGGGGTACCATGATGCTATGCTTATGGCCTTGGTAGAGAGGTGGGATGCAGATATGTGCACGTTTCATCTCCTGACAGGTGAGATGAAAATCACTTTAGACAACGTCCATCACATTCTTCAAAATTTTATTTGGGGTGAGAAGGTGCATTTTCTAGGGGATCGATCAATTCACAAGATGAAATATCATATACAATACTATCTTGGAGGTCCGATCTTGGATGACATCATGGGGCCATAGATTGAGCTATCGTGGCTACTATATTCACAAGCTCTAATTGTGGCATGGATTATGATGATTACTGTGGCACTAGTACTCATTCCTGACAGTCAGGGAGCACATCTAGAGGGAGGACTAGTTCATATGATATGACAGATGGTAGGGCAGAGGACCGTATACTCTTGGGGGTGTAATATCCTTGTACACTTATATTATGATCTAGGGTGGTTCTCATATGATGAGGTCGATAGTATGGTGCACTATACACTACTATAGGTGTGGTGCCTGGAGCATATCATATGCACTAGGACAATAAGGTTTCTATGTACATCAACCCTAGGGTACCCTCACACATTTAATTATCCACTGAGGTGGTTATCGAAGTACAAGGATTTGAATTTTTGGAGAGTCATATTTGACTGACTCAATGAGGAGGTGATCATATGGAGACCATACCAACTTATGCCATAGTGGCTAGATAAGACTCCTCTGTTGAGGAGATTATAGATGGACAAACTTTTGATAGGCAGATATGATTACATAGTTCGACCCTTCTACTATGATCATGTCATGTGATAGTTTGGATAGGTCTAGATACCACCCATGGCACAAACCTTCTTTAGGTGATCAGTGCAGAGTGCTCGGAGGACCAACAACAATAGAAAATTTACCACTAATGATGTCATCTATAGTCACTCTAATTATGAGGATCATGATATGCCCCTGGTCTCCGACACTGATGAAATTGGTACCACAAATGCGTATGAGGAGTGGTGGGTAGTAACATGATTGAGTCCTATGTTCCCGATGGATGGGATTATAGGCAATAAGGGGCCACTCCCAGAGTGAAGAGATGAGGAGGAGGTTAGAGCTGAGGAGACAGGGGTTAGGCCTATAGAATTATTCGTAGATGTGATAGATGAGGACTATGATGAGGTTACAAATCCTGATTATGATGGATAGGAGGAGTAGGATGAGGACGAGGATGAGGACGAGGAAGATGAGGATGAGGAGCAGCTGATGAGTGAGGGTGATGAGACAATGGATGAGGATCCAATGGGCCATGAGTGGGGAGAGCCAGTTCCCACTCATGTTATTAGATCACAATCAGTAGCTACAATATGCACTAACACCTACAGTCATGATATTTTATTTACTATTATACTTTATACTTATGTTCATGCTTTATGCTTTTATGTCCATATATATCATGATGTGTACTGATTATGTTTATGATTTCTATCTTGAAAGATTTGTGAGAGACCTACATGATTTCTATTGCCAAGTTGTTGTCGAGACAATGCCTCTACCAGTCTATAAGGATGCTGCTAATATAGACTATGTTCCCCCACCCATCGTGGAGAGAGATCCAGAGCTATTTGATTCGTACGTCAAACTACGGGAAACATATGATTATTTTAGGAGGTGGGCCCACCTAGTTGAGGCTGCCTATGAGTAGGTTTAGTGATCTTGAGCCCCAGTGGAGATCGAGAGACTCCAGTCAGAGGTACTATAGGCAAAGAGATCATTTAGTGGAGGATCACTGAGAGTCCATTAGATGAGCACAGGTTCTTTAGTATGCTCTAGATGTACTTTCCAAATCATGATCATGATCACATACCATCGTCTCTCGACAGACTACCTCTAGATAGATGTGATCACTAGATCTTGAGGGAGCCAATAGTCACAAACCACATTAGCATTATATATATTGATGACATCTACTCAATATATATATATATGATCATTTGATGTTTGGTTATTTACATTTGTGTGTTTAATGTTAAATGGCAATGTGATCAAATAATATTTGTAAGATTATTTAATATATGTCTCCATGCTTTAATATGTTTTATGTGATCTAATTAAAACTTATTTTAGTTTCTCTTATATGCAACATTGTGATTATGTGTGTTATGCTGAATTAAATGCACCTATACTCTAATTATAGAATATTAAATGCATATAAGGATCTAATCTAACACAACATACAATATTATCTTGAATAGCATGAAAATTAAAGTAAACCTCTAAAATTAAGTTAAAGAATTACTTTAATATTCAAGACACCCAAATAATTGTTTGTCAAGAATGAAGCAATGCGAGAGCACATAGAATGTCATCTACTAACTCTAACACCACTGCTTTATAATTCACACTATTCAAGAAAATTAGACATAATACCAACATAAGTGCACAACATTAATAGGATGCTTAAGGCGTGTAACATCCATTTCTATTATTGTATATGCTTCGGATCCATAAATTTCATTAATTATATAAGGTCAGGTAACCAATTAGGACTGAATTTTCCTTTTTTAGTCAGGTCAACATTGACATTATGTTGATTTTTGAATAACACCAAATTATCTTTGTTGAATATTGTTGTAACTACGCTGCAATTTTCTAGCATAGGGTTGGAGATTTTCAAGAGCGTTAATGCACTATTCATCAAGCATCATATGTTGATGTAGTTATTGTTCTCTATAAGTATTGTCATCAATAAGTCCTTGGAGAGAAATCCTTAATGAAGGAATCTCTAACTCCAAGGGCATTATTGCCGCGATTCCGAGAACAAGGTTGTAAGGAGTAGTCCCGGTGGATTTTCTTATTTAATATATGTCTCCATGCTTTAACATGTTTTATGTGATCTAATTAAAACTTATTTTAGTTTCTCTTAGATGCAACATTGTGATTATGTGTGTTATGCTGAATTAAATGCACCTATACTCTAATTATAGAATATTAAATGCATATAAGGATCTAATCTAACACAACATATAATATTATCTTGAATAGCATGAAAATTAAAGTAAACCTCTAAAATTAAGTTAAATAATTACTTTAATAGTCAAGACACCCAAATAATTGTTTGTCAAGAATGAAGCAATGCGAGAGCACATAGAATGTCATCTACTAACTCTAACACCACTACTTTATAATTCACACTATTCAAGAAAATTATACATAATACCAACATAAGTGCACAACATTAATAGGATCCTTAAGGCGTGTAACATCCATTTCTATTATTGTATATGCTTTGAATCCGTAAATTTCATTAATTATATAAGGTCAGGTAACCAATTAGGACTGAATTTTCCTTTTTAGTCAGGTCAACATTGACATTATGTTGATTTTCGAATAACACCAAATCATCTTTGTTGAATATTGTTGTAACTACGCTGCAATTTTCTAGCATAGGCTTGGAGATTTTCAAGAGCGTTAATGCGCTATTCATCAAGCATCATATGTTGGTGTAGTTATTGTTCTCTATAAGTATTCTCATCAATAAGTCCTTGGAGAGCAATCCTTAATGAAGGAATCTCTAACTCCAAGGGCATTATTGCCTTGGTTCCGAGAACAAGGTTGTAAGGAGTAGTCCCTGTGGATTTTCTTATTTAATATATGTCTCCATGCTTTAACATGTTTTATGTGATCTAATTAAAACTTATTTTAGTTTCTCTTAGATGCAATATTATGATTATGTGTGATATGCTGAATTAAATGCACCTATACTCTAATTATAGAATATTAAATGCATATAAGGATCTAATCTAACACAACATACAATATTATCTTAAATAGCATGAAAATTAAAGTAAACCTCTAAAATTAAGTTAAAGAATTACTTTAATATTCAAGACACCCAAATAATTGTTTGTCAAGAATGAAGCAATGCGAGAGCACATAGAATGTCATCTACTAACTCTAACACCACTGCTTTATAATTCACACTATTCAAGAAAATTAGACATAATACCAATATAAGTGCACAACATTAATAGGATCCTTAAGGTGTGTAACATCCATTTCTATTATTGTATATGCTTCGGATCCATAAATTTCATTAATTATATAAGGTCAGGTAACCAATTAGGACTGAATTTTCCTTTTTCAGTCGTTTCAACATTGACATTATGTTGATTTTCGAATAACACCAAATCACCTTTGTTGAATATGGTTGTAACTACGCTGCATTTTTCTAGCATAGGCTTGGAGATTTTCAAGAGCGTTAATGCACTATTCATCAAGCATCATATGTTGATGTAGTTATTGTTCTCTATAAGTATTGTCATCAATAAGTCCTTGGAGAGCAATCCTTAATGAAGGAATCTCTAACTCCAAGGGCCTTATAGCCTCAGTTCTGAGAACAAGGTTGTAAGGAGTAGTCCCAGTGGATTTTCTTATACTAGTTCGGTAAACCCATAATGCGTATGTCAATTGTGTGTGCCAATCCTTATTGTGTTTGTTTACTATCTTCCTTAGGATTGTTCAAGAGTCTTATTAGTTAATTCGGCTTGACCATTAGATTGCAGGTAGTAAGGTGTTGAGAAATGATGTTGGATGTTAAATGTTTCTAGGAACTTCTTCACATCATTATTCTTTTAAAATGGTGCCCATTGTTTGAAACCAATGTAGAAGGAAGTCCAAAGTGAGCAATAATATGTTCCAATATGAAATGACATATTACATCAATAGTTGTAGAACGAATGGGAATAGTTTCTACCCATTTTATGAAATAATTTGTTGTTATTATAAAAGTGCACCTAGTTGAAGCAAGTGAGATTTTTCCAATCAAATCTAGTCCCCATATTGAGAATGACCAAATAGGAATTTGGGCCTAAAGCTCAAAAGTAGGAGCATCAATCAAATTTATATGTTCCTAACATTTGTGACATCTCTTAACATACTGAAAGCAATATTTTTCCATATGTCTCCAATAATATCCCATGCAGATGAGTTTTTGAACAAATGACCTTCCTTCAAAATGGCCTCCAAAAGCACCTGCATGAGCTTCTTTTAGTGCTATGGGGATTTCATATTCTTTAAGGCATTTAAGTAAAATATTTTTAAAGGATCTTTTGCATAACATGTCAGGGAGAATTATATATTTAGATGCGAGTTTTTGAAGATGATCTTGAGTACTTTTAGTTGTCAGATCAGGAAAGGTACCTTCTTTTAAATAATTAAATATTGGTGTATACCATTAACTAGAGCTTTTCATAGTTGTTGATAATACTTCTTTGGCTTTGGATTCTATTGATGGGTTCATAATTGTATGGACAATAAATGTGAAATCCTTTGAAGGATCTTGATGGGATGTAAGAGAAGTTGCAATTTTGATTGCATCTGCGTGCCGATTTTCCTTTCATGGGATGTTATCAATGGTAAATGATTCAAACTTCTCTAACAAATTCATTGTTAGATCCTCGTATTTCAATAATTTGTCATTCTTTGCTTGATATGTCTTGTTTATTTTTTTAATGACTAATTTTGAATCATCAAATATCTTAATATTTAAAACTCCCAAAGCTAAAATAGCGTGTAAACCATCAATTAATTCTTCATATTCTGTTGCATTGTTGGTGCATAGGAAGTTTAAGTGATAGGATAAGGGAATAGGCTTCACTACAAACAAGACTATTATAACCTTGGTACCAGAGCCTATTCTACACTTAGATCCGTCAAAGTATAATTCCCATATTTCTTCATTTTTTTGGATAGTCCACACATTCTCATTAGGGAACGTTTCTATATTAGGTAATGCTAAGGGTAAGGGAGCGTCTGCTAAGTGGTCAGTTAAGGCTTGTCCTTTAATTGTTATTTTCTCAAAACAAACTTAATGTCAAACTCTGTTAACAACATAACCCATTTAGCTAAGCATCCCGATAAATCTATTTTGGTGAAAAGATGCTTTAAAGGATCAAATTTTGTCATTACATGTATTTCAACATCTAATAAGTAATGTCTCAACTTACTAGTAGCAAAGACAAGAGCCAAACATTGTTTCTCTATTGTTGTATATCGTTTCTTGTAATCAATCAAAGTCTAGCTAATGTAATAGATAGGGTGTTCCTTACCATTTTCATCTTGTTGAGCCAACATTGCTATAAGAGCATGGGTCAATGTTGTGGTAAAGGATAGAGTTTTTTTTGTGCATAGAAAATTGTAAAATAGGTGGAGTGGCAAGACAATCCTTCAAACTCTCAAAATATTGTTTACAATCCTTGTTCCAATCAAATTGCACATCTTTCTTAATGAGATGTATAAATGTAACATTTGATCTGCTAAGGATGCTACAAAATGATGGATGGATTGAATTATTCCTTGTAAGGTACAGAATTGAGAGATGTTTCTAGGAGGTGGCATGTTAACTATAACATCATTTTTGTTTGTGTCCACCTCGATGCCTTTGTGAGATACGATAAAACTTAAAAGTTTTCCACTATTCACACCAAATACACACTTTTTTAGATTCAATCTCATGTTCTATTTTTGCATTCGCTCAAAGATCTTTTGAAGGATATTCACATTGTCTTGTTTGGTTAAAGATTTGGCTAGAATGTCATCAACATAGTCGTCCAAAATCTTATTTTTGTAATCATGAAATATTAATGTCATAGCTTAGTGATATGTTGCTCCCACATTTTTAATCCAAAAGGCATCATGACCCAATAAAATGTTCCCCAAATAGTTGTAAATGTTGTTTTGTATTTATCTTGAGGGTTGATAAAGATTTGATTGTACCCAGAAAATCCATCCATGAATGACAACAAGACATGTCCCACAGTCAAATCTACTATCATGTCAATATTAGGAAGGGGAAAGTCATCTTTTAAAGATGCTTTATTCAAATCATGAAAATTTGTACACATCCTAATACGATTATCGGGTTTTGCAACTGAGACAATGTTTGAGATCCAAGGAGAATAATCCATAGGTATTATGAAACCAGCCTCAAGGAGTTTTTCAATTTCTCCCTTAACTAGCAAGGCTATCTTAGGATTTATTTTTTCGTATCTTTTGTCTAACTTATTTAGCATTTTTAGCAAGGACAATGTTGTGTGTCACTATCTTAGCATCGATTCTTGGCATATCGGAATAATTCCAAGCAAAAAACTTAGGAAAGTCATGGAGTAAAATTGTGTGATCTTCTTGTTCTTCATCATCAAGGAACTTTCCTATCTTAATTACTTTCTCCTTATCATTAATGTCTATTAGTATGTCAATTGTATCTCCTAGAGGAAGTGCACTTGGTTTTGGAAATTTAGGGTTATATTCTTCTTTACTCATGTCCATCTCACTACTCTCCTTTTCTCCATCTTTTTATTTTTGCTAATCATAGCACATGTAAGCCATTTCTATTGAGGAGGAGTAGATGGTTTATCATAAACTCCTAGCATTACTTTCAAGGATTCATCATCTTCAAAGTATTGCCATGATGGTTCACAAGTCATATAAAGCAATTCAGGATGCTTCAAGGAGAGATTGATTTTAGGTTTACACATAATGGTGTTGAGGTTTAACGAAGGTCTTTTGTTTTCTTGTGTTATCTTAGAAGGACAATATCCCAAACCACTTTTTGTTTCCTGCATTTCAGGTTCCATAGGAACACAAATGCCTTTTTCTTTCTTTCCATATCGTTTTCCACTATAAACCAATTGTTTTATAAGTTCATATCCTCTCCCATAAAGTCTTTCCATTTATTTCGGGTTTTGTGGTTATTGGTAATCTATCTCATCAAAATTAGTTATATAGCTTGTGTCATTTTCAGGGGTAGATGAGGTAGATGCTTGTGAGTTTTCTTCTGAGTTCTGCGTTGACATAACCATTGGTTTTTTTTTTTTCATCTTCTTTTCTCGTGATTACATATTCTCCCATAAACAAAGGTGTGAACTCCAAGGAACCCCAATCATCTTCCAATAACTTTGACACTATTTTAGTTTCTTGTTGATTTTCTTCCATAGGTTCTATGCTTGATGTTGGAATCAATGTGTTTAGAGGACTTGTTCTTTTTCAACTTGCAAACAAATTTTAGGCTCAGGGTCTATTTCAATTTTGTATACCTTACTGTTGTAGACATACTTCATTACATGGTGAAGAGTTGAAGAAACTACATGCATTTCATGAATCCAAGGTCACCCTAAAAGAAGGTTATATGAAAGATTATCAGGCATTACATGAATAGGGGTTTGCAAGGTAGCCTTTCCAACTATAATAGGTAAGTAATCACACCTAATGGTAGGTTGCCTATGGGTGATCCCACAATACTAGTTTATAATTCTTTTCCAAACTGGACACTGAACTGATTTTTTCTAACTAAATCTTCACTTTCAGACACCTATAGCGGCTAAACCGTGACAAATTTGAAGATGATGCAAACTAGTGATTTGTGACATTTTTTTTGTAGATTCTAAATATATTTTTTTCAATTTTTTTGGAATTAGATTGCACTTCTTTTTCCATATCCTTCAAAAACTATTTTTTTTAGTAAACAAAATTTTTAAGGAGTGATGCTCATCATATACATCACAACTTTTTTTCCATGAAGGAGAAAATTCTTTTTTTTTTTGAATTTAGATTTGTAACTATGATATCTAACCCTTTCATTTTGTTTCATAGTGTTTTATTGAATATTTTTTCCTTAATCAAGTTTTGAAGTCAAACCAATTACAATTCAAACATAGGCAGACCCTATACAACATAACTTTTTTTGTATGTATCGAAATTCTTTTTTTTTTACTAGATCAAGGAAACCAATTCCTAGCCTACACATATTCTTAAGAATTTTATTTTGATAATCTTCTATTTTTCCACACGTGCAAAACAAAGAGCTTGATTTTCAGTGAAAAACCTATGTTTAATCAGACTAAAAAAATAAATACATAATAAAACCAAAATATATTAAAATTATATTTGATTGATAGCTCGTTCTAAGGACTACCATCATCTAGTTGGGTCTGTGAAGTCTCCTCCATTTTCAACCTCAACTGAAGCTTTGAAGGGTAAAATTCTAGAGAAATTTGGTGCTAGAGAGGGAGAAGGGGCGCAAAGGGGGGTTCAAATGAACCTACATTTGAGAAAACCCCCCTTGGAGGTTTGATCAAACCTGGGTTCATTCGAACCTAGGTTCGAGTGAACCCCATTTCCACAAATTTTTCCTTTGCTTTTCATTTCAAGAAATGTGGAATATGGTGGGACCTAGCATTTAATAGGTTCACTCGAAGGGGGGTTTGAGTGAACCCCTTTTGGGTTCATTCGAACCCCCAAAAACCAAAATTTTCTCCATGGGAGCATTTTTTGCAATTTTCCTTCCTTACTGGAATTGTAAACTAGTGTTGTGCCCTCAGCACATATGCCCCATTCGAAACAGGGACCCTCTTTTCTTTCTCCATGCTAGGTCATTTTATTTCCACCCCATTTTGCGTGCCCCCATTTTGGTGGCCCGGATGGTCAATGTACCTTTGAGCTCCCATCTTTGGTTGACCATGTTTTATCCCCTTTATCCTAGTTAAGTCCTGGAGCCTTTGAGACTCTCCTTAGCAGTTTTCTTCTACCAACGACCTTGGGGCCTGATAGGTCCACCCTGTTGGGTTTCCCTTTCTAGGTTTCCCTGGGGTGTTCGTCGTTCCAAATGGCAGAAGGTCCCTACCTTCCCGAGCCTTGGGCCCTGATCCTCGATTCTCTATTTTCTGAACGGTTTTAAAATTTGTAAAGTTTTAGACTACCTTCGCCCATGCCAGGTCTGGTCCACCAAAATTTCATCCTCGAGGTTCCTTTCTGCTTTCGCTATTTCAAATGGCTGGCCTCTAACCCCTTTCCACCCTCTGGACTCTTGGTCCCTTTTCACCATCGATTTGAAAAGAAAGTTTCCAACTGCCTTCGACTCGCGTCCTTCTAGCCCCCGGACCTTGGACCTCCCGCCAGCGTCTCTAAATTTGAAATCCACCAACCCATCGACCGACTGTACAAACATTAAATGAAGGCACTAAATAAATTTGAGGGTATAAATATAAGGGCCAACCTGTCATTTTCATTTGTCAGGTTTTCCAAAACAGATCAAAGTGCTTTCCAGAGGAGATCAGTGCATCCGTCGCTTCCTGCCTTTGTGTCCGATATCATCACTCGACCATCCTTAGTTGATTCCACACCTTTTCCCATTGGAATTTTGAGGTAGGTTCATAGCCCATTCCACCGAAAGGTTTTTTATGATTTTATGCTTAAAATAATGAACAACATGGGCTAAAATGAATGTAATTGATAGAACACAATAAGACCTACAAAACCCATGTCTTTAAATTTCAAAAAACCTCCAAAATCACCTATCATGATTGGGCCAGAACCAAACACCACCGTTGTTGTTCTTCGTGCAGGGCGTTCGCACCCTCTGGGCCTGACCCATCCCTCTACCATTAAGAAATTTGAAAACAATGAACTTTTCAGATGGTGGATTGCCCTATTAGGCCCGCCACCTTGAATCGCCACCGAATAATTACAGTCTAGTTTAACGAACAAACACTCAAAATCTGGCTTCCCTTTTAGCCTCCCAGGCCCACCTCGCTAGGATTCCTTTTCTGACATTCCCCTGAGTCTTAGCCGTTCTGAATGGTGGAAGGTTCCCACCATCCCGAACCCTGGGCCCCGACCCCTCAAATTCTGCGAGATTGAAAATTACAAACTTTAAACTACTATCGTACATCCCGGGCTCGTGCTGTCGGACTTTCGTCTGTGGGACTCCGCCTTGCCCCTATCATTCCCAAACGGCGAGGAGGGTACTCAATTCCACCGTCTAGGGTCCGTTCGCCTGTTCGCCATTTGGGGATTCAAACTTAAGTTACTTTGAGATTGTGCCATCGGGTCCGAGTCCCTGGACTCTCACAGAACTTTCATCATTTGAAGCAACCATCAAGTTGTGTCCCCCGGCTTCCAGGGTCTAGGCCTTCCATTTTCCAACCCTGCCTACTGGGCTCCACACACCGGGGTTCTGTCTGCCTTCAACCGATGCATAAGGGTGAAGTGAACACGTCTTCCCAAGCTTTGGGTTTTGGCTCCTCCATTGAAACCCTGACCGGCGAAACCCTGACACCTTCCCACACCCCCGAACATGAACACCTTGAAGTCTGTAGAAAATCATCGGTCATCTTTTCACCTTCTCAATATCGGACCTTGAAGTTCTGACCCCAGAACTTCTTTTCTTCTAGGCCATTTTAAACAGCGAAGTCATAACAACTTTCCAGCTCTGAACCTCTGGGGGCCCTAAAATTGAGCAAAATGACCTCAAATTTGAAAACCAATCTCGACCCACATGCTCAAATTTGGCCCTCTTTGACACGAGCCTTTCAGACCATCAAAATATGAAGATATGAGAAACCACCCAAATTGCCCTAGCCTGTTTTCCCTTTGAAAACAACATTCCTGTTAGGGAATTCTGGCCCTTCGGGTCTGAATTGTCCAAAATCCCTTCAAAAAGTGACTAATGATATCTGAAAGAGAAAATTTAACTTCATTAATTGTATGATGTCTAATTGGATTTAATTCACGGGATTTTGGCTAATGTTAATACTTTTGTAATTGGTTGTACTCATTATGTTTTTGTTTGCAGGATATATGGAATTGGGTGTAGGTCCCTCAGGGGCAACTGCATAGAGGGACAAAGGAAAAAAATCAAGCAAGACTCCTCATTTTAGGGTGAGCCTCTATGTTTGGAAATTATCATTGACTAATAGGAAATCACAGACATCAATATCAGCCACGTCAATATTGATGAATTCAAATAAAGGGTCAGGGTTCACCCAAAGACTAACAATACCTGATTACTCAGACATAGTGGGTTTGCAAAAGCAGTGAACTTCCCCCTATCTCTCATCGCCCATAATTTGGTCATGGCTTGTCATTAGGCCTACTGGCCCTAGACAAGAACCGTCATTGATAGAGATGGGAACATCCTCGCTGACATGTTAGCTGAGGGAATCACGAGAAATTTTCACATTCCTACCTTTGAGGAGATGGAGGTGCCCACCATGGAAGAAGGAAAGGAAATGTGGGATGAAAACCCAATGGGCTGCAAGAAGTTGATAAATCAATACTGGCTCAAGGAGAAAAGAGGCAGCGCTGCAAAGGTTCCTCAAGAACTCTTTCACAGCAATTTCCATGAAGACTACCATGACCTAGTAACCATGCTGAGCCAGGTAATGGGACTCCCTTCTGCTGCATTTTTTCAAGAATGGATGGTATACTTTGTTGAAAAATTCCTCCATGGGGACGAAGATGTCACCACAAAAGCCACATTCTAATGGGGAGGCATCATAAGCGACTGCTTCCATGACTAGTTTATGAAAGTGAAAAAGAGCTCTAAATTCTACATGTCCTTCTATCTGGTTTATTTGCTGGTAGAGCAAAGGTAGTACAACAAATTATTTGTGGCACCTGATGAGGAGATAGGATGAAGATTGAAAGCCTATGATAGATATCCCCAGCTATAGTACAAAAACATTAAGGAGTATTGCAGGGTGAATGATTCCTTCATCGACCACATCATCTAGTTGCTTAGAGGGGATTTTGAGAGAAGGGTCTCTCACAACGCAGGGGCGTTCCTAAAGCAGCACGCCTTCATGTTTATGTAATTCCCCAAATTCACATATATTCGTGCCTAGGGCTTCACAGCAAGGCCAAATAAGCTACCCCGGTATCCCAATGACCGGATTGTACTACTATAACTCTCCCAACAATTGCAACATGTACATACCATCCTTGGTAGCAAACATTTGGCAGGGATCCCTTATCCCTTACCCTTTGGTCAAGGGATGTATAAGCTACAAACTTCCCAGTGTGCTGGTAATTCTGAAAAGGAATTGGCGGAGTACTATTTCCACCTACACACTACTCGCCCACGGGTGGACCCATATGGGCATGTGAGAAAGGCACTGGGACCAAAATATGCCCACCTGCATCATGTTGAAGATTTATGGGCAGACTGCCAGGACGACAAGGAGGTGCGGGCAAGGCATTACATGAGGATGATTGCCTACTTCGTAAGAAGGGTGTAGCTATTTTCCATCCCAGACCAGGTCGAGGAGGATGAAAACACCATCATGGACCCTAGATATAATGCAGTCTCCAATTTTCCACTACCTACTATAGATTGGGATGAACAGGAGGTTGATTACCTCAACATTGTAACTAAACCAATCGTGGCCTGAACTAAAGAATGGGTTAAGGAACAAGTGGCCCGAATAATGCAACAAGGCGTGGTCCTAACATATGAAGGGCTCAAGAGTGAACCCAGTGCCACAGAGGAGGTCGCTGCTACAACTTCAATGTGCAGGACATCCAAATCTCCTCTACTCACAAGATCAAAAAAGAGGAAAGGGACTGAAATAGAGCAGTCTCCAGATCCCAAGGTGTATATGAGGAAATATTTAGGAGGTTCACCCTCTAAGAGGCCCAAGGGAACGAGAAGTGCCACGGAGCAGCTGTACATTAAAGAAGGTAAGGAAGAGAAGGTGGATAAGCTAGAATGCCCTTTGACTCCCCCTGTTTCAACCACCCTGACATTTGTATCCCAAACCATGGTCACCACATCCCCACCTGTGGTGGATATCTCAGTCCATCTCACCTCCTCACCCACAGCTGAACCCATCATAATGATTGACTCTTCCTCCACCGTGACTACTCCACTTTCCTCCACCACCATGTCACCTACTACATCACTCCCATTAGCAACAATGACAACACCAATGCCCGCGCTTGCATTACCATAGGCTTTCTCATGACACATGCAAAACATCCCCTCTGAGATATCCTAGATCTTTTTGGACCCCACCATTCAAGCTACCTTAGTGTAGGTCCTTGCCACCGCTACACTTTCACAACCCCCAATGGGACCACCAACAATGGAGGCCACGATGCTAATTTTTGAGGAGTGGGAAAGGTGGGAGAAAGAAGCCTCGAAGGTAATGGAGCAGGAAGCCGACGAATATCACGAGCACCCACAGTATGAAAACTGGCTAATTGACAGAGTGGTTCATGAAGAAGAAGAAACAGGGTCTTCCAAGAGTGGAGACGAAGAGGAGGGTACAGGTGGAGAAATCATCATACAAACCTTCGATGAGGATCTCAAAGAGGAAATGGCCAGGAAACTAAAGCATGATGAGGAAGAGATAGAAAGGTCACCTCGTAGAGAAGAGTGAGAAGGTGGCAGGACAACAGAAATAGTAGAACTCCCTATGGGGGAAAAATATTTGGAGGTTGTGCCACCTCCTAGAGAAGAAGGAGATATAGAGGAGGACAAACCCGAGGAGCGCATGCACAAGCACAAACCAATTGAAGAAAGAAAAGAAAAGGGAATTGAGATAGAGGAAAGTCCCTAGGGGCGATTGACTACCAAGCCTCCCATCAAACGCCTCACGTTCATCCAAGACTCTGATGAGGAAGAGGGAGATGACACTAGAAGGGAAGAAAGGGATCCCACGGGTGAGCAAATAGAGATCCAGAAAGAGGAAGGTGAGGGTGATCGATAATTTCCCAAGGAAAAATCTACCATGCCCAAATGGCTGGAGAAGCAGCTTGAAAAGAAGACTCCCTCCCCGAAGGACACAAGAGTAAGGCTAGAGGCTATCCTAGCTCTAGCACAAATCTCAACCAGGAAGGAGAAAAATCCCAAAGTTAGATCCAAGGTGATGATGGATGTTTCCTGGTGCTAAACTGTGTAGATAGCAACACCAGTGGTAAGCCAGGAGGGAGTAAGCTATAATGTCTCCTCCATTAAATTGGGGATTACTACCAGAAAGAAAAAAGTGGAGCATCTTGAAGAGTCAGTGGCTACAGTGGTGCACCTAATACAACAAGATAAGGTCTCGAAAGTTGAGCTTAAAGCACAGGTGGCCGCTTTGATGGATTACATCCAACAATGGTATTTAGTCAAAGACATGCCTACCACATCCATGGCTCCACCACAACTATTGTCCAAAGAACAGATTGACAAACTGGAGAAGAGAAAGAACTTGGACAAGACTATAGAGAGCTAGTTCTGACAAGTTCTATACGCTGAAAACATGGGTATCAGTCTAGCTATTCGAACGGCCAACAAGTTCTTGGATTTACAACAATCCCTAGAAGGTACAAAGAAGCTCTGCACCGACTTCCCTACAATGTATAATTCCACTTATCCAAAGATTGAGGCCATCCTCCGGCTACCAAAGGCCATGATGGAAAGCAAGCTCGCACTAAAAGGGGATGATCATTGGCTTGTGGATGTGTGGAAGCGGGACTTTGATAATAGAAAAGAAAGGCTAGAGTAGATAATTGGTAAAGTGGATCTGGATATCGAATGGCTCAAGGAAATCAGAGCGGATTGTGTATGATATTTGAGGCTAATGATGGGATATGACATTCACATGGTGCAAATTGATCTAGAGAAAATGAATCCTCATTTCCAAAAGAAGATGGAGGATGGGATGTCCGACGAGATAACAACGGATTTCATGAGTTTTTCCTCCCATGCCTTCACCTAGTTGGAGCTGTTCAGGGATCACACTGCCAAATATGATGAAGACTGGAAAAGACTTGAGGACAACTCAAAAGAATAGAGTTATCAAGTGCTACGGTCTGAGATCATGAAAATTGACAAACTCCAACTGGTGATTCTAAAATTCATGGAGTATGTAGCTTTGAAGAAGTAGGAAGGCAACCCTATTAAGAGTGAAGAACTTCTAAAGGAATAGCTACAACAAAAAGAGCAATCAACAAAAGACAAAATGCTATAGTGTTGTCACTAGAAGACAAAATAGGGATGAAGACAAAACTGTATTTTAAATTGTAATATATTTGGGAGGTAGATAGAACCCTAGTTTATAGTGAATCTTGGCAATTCATTCTACTTTTTGGGCACTATAAATAGGGGGTCTCCTCATTTCCAAAGAGAGTTGAGTTGTTGTAAAGACATGCTGCTGAAATTTCTAATGAAAATTCATTGACTTGGTGCATTTTTTGAGTTCTTCACATGTTTCATTATTCAATCTCCATTGTTAGATGCTTTATTTAGATTTACATTGTTACTTTAAGTTAGATCTGGGATGCTTAGATAGATCTTGGTAATGTTGTTCTGTAGTTATGGAAATTTTTGCTGTGTAGATGCCTTCCTAGTCTATACTTTTTTGCTATTTGTTGTTATTAGATGGTTGTGTAAAGTTAGTCTGGACATGAATTCAAAGCTTCTCCACACTCTTATATTTGTTCATGCATGTATATGGTGATTGAATGGTGAAATACCTATAGGCCTTAGAAGATAACACAAATTTCATGAGACTGTGAATTTTTTGGTTAAGTGAAATTCTGTTTGAAGGAAGTTGTCCATGGTAGGAACTCCATGATTACTGTTCACAGTTAGTTGCAAATCCAAGAACCTTCCCTCTTCCTTGCTTTTTTTATCTTTTCTTTAAGAAACAACCTTTGCTAAGGTTCATTGCACATTGTAAAGCAAAAACTTGAGAACAACATTGAAGTTGTTAGTGTAGGATTTTTAATATTTTTCCTACACATTATTAAGCATACCTTAGGTTATAGGAGATGTGGTTTATGTGAGGACACATGGAATAATCCATCGGTTACATGTGTTGCTCCCACTCACACTTAGGTGGTTGAGTTTCACACCCTCTTTTGGCCTTATGCCACCTCACAAAACCACTCATTTGTCTCTTTCTGAGTAGGTTATGCCACCTATATGGCATTTTCCAAGTAGGCATAACTTCCACCTAATTTGGTTATTTGGGAGTTATTACCCCTCTTGGAATTATTTTCCCATATTGTGCTATATAATTAGCACTCACCTCTCCCTCCTATCTAGTCAAGATGAGTTCATATTAACTCAATCAATTCAAAGGAGAGTTGAGGCATATTGTATCATTTAGTGTGTGATAATAACATCATTTTGTTATTACACTATTTTCCTACATTTTATCTCTTGCTGCTCTCGTGTGGAAGGTTTATCTTGGTTTTGCAGGTGATCCTAGGTGCTCGAGTTCATCAACAACTCTTACATGGTATCAGAGCGTCAGATCTGCAAGCCCCTTCTCAAATTTGAGAGATTTGTGAGTGTTTAATCAATATTGCAGGTTGTAACATGTCTTTGCTTGTCTTAAGTAGGTGATTCTACCTTTTCATGCTGTTTTTTGGTTGTTGGGGTCATTTTATGTTGCTAAAGACATTTTTCTTACACTACATCCATATTTTTTGTATATTTTAAAGAAAATCCACCATCTAGGTTTTGTTCATAGCAGAAAAAAACCATCTGGGTCATTGCTAGTTTCTGCATACAGGTTACATATTTTGCAGAATCTAAATCAGAACATTTCTGCAGACCCCCTCTCGAATTGCATTTTTGATTTTGCAGTCAATCTTTGGAGGGCCATAATTCAGTCATACAAGCTCTTTTTTCAAAGAATTTTTTTTGATTTGGGGTAGAATTTCACAGGCTTTGCAATGGTGTGATCCATTTTTTCTCAAGTGATCTGGATTTTCCAGAAAATCAGTTTTATTAGCAGATTTGAAGGATAGTTCTCATTTTTTTGAACTTCAAATGAATGTAACTTTCATGTACAACCTCGTATTGAGGTGATTCTTTTTTTGAAAGTGAATATTTTTTCGAGCACTACACATTGGTGCTATTTTGAGGTTCTAATTCTAAGATTTGATTGTACTTTCAATATTTGGGTCTATTTTAGACATTTGTAAAACTCTAGAAAACAACTCCAGCATTGTAAACGCACTGATTTATAAAGTGCCAAATTATTTTTTGTTGGGGGGATTCTTGATTGAGTGAAAAAGGGGGGGTCTCTCTTTGTGTGTGTGTGTTTTTTGATCTGTTCACTTGTGCTTTTTTTTTCCTTCACACATGGATCATTCTAGGTTCCTTTGCTAACACCTTATAATTATGCAACATGGCATCAACATTTATGGAATGCCTTAATGCAACTTGGGTATACTCCATATGTTGAAAACAAGGTAGCTGAACTTGAAGATGATAAGGAAAAGATAAAATGGATGCTTGAACATACAAAAGCTCTTGGATGTCTTCGTAGCTTTGTTTCACTTGATCTTATGTTTCAGATTGAATCTTGTACAAATTCACATGATGCTTGGGAAAAGTTAAAATCTTTGTATGGTACAACAGATGAAGTCAAAGGCTATCAGATTGAAAATGAATTGATGAGCCTTGATCCAAAGAACTTTGGCAACATCCAAGATTATATTACTAAGGTCAATGATCTGAGAGCACAATGTAAAGCTTGTGGTATTGATAAAAAGGACATTTAGTTAATCTATAATACACTGAATAAACTTGGTCCTGAATTTGCAGCTTTTGTTTCTAGCTTTCATACTCATAGACTGACTATGGGATCTGCATACACTATGCCTTCATTTGCATCTTTTTCTGAGATGTTAATGCATGAACAACAAAAGCTTCTTTCTATGGGTCTCATAAAGCCATCACAGAATCAAGCCTTGTTGGCTAGTCAGCCTAAGGGACAGAAAGAGTTAGGACAATCTGACAAGAAACAAAAGAAATCTAAGAAAAATCCACACATAGATCAAGCACAACACAAATCCTCTACAAGGGAGGACTCATCTAAGAAGGAGAAGTCTACTTGTTCATATTGCAAGAGGATTGGACATGAAGAACATTCTTGTTATAAGAAGGATATTGATGAACTGAAACATCTTCTTAAGAAGAACAACATTGATCTACCTTCTAGAATGTCTGAGTCTACTTCTTCTTCACATTCCAAATAGTCAGGATCTAGTAAGGATAAAGGTCATGCAGAATTTGCTTCTGAGTCTAAGAAAAATAAAGGTAAAGCTCTTTGTGCTTCTACAAGTCATGAATCAGGGAAATGGCTCCTAGATTCTGGAGCTTCTCATCATATGGCTTCTTCACAGTCTATGTTCTCTTCTTTTGAGCCTTGTGCTATGCCACCTATTTTGATGGGCAACAACACTTACATGAGTGTAATTAGGAATGGTTCTGTTGATATTGGGGATGGCACCTTCAATGATGTTTTGTGTGTACCTCACTTGACAAACAATCTTCTTTCCATCTATCAGATCACTCATGGTGGAGCAGGCAAGACTGTGGAATTCACACTTGATTCAGTTATCATCAGAGATTTGGAGAGCATAGAGATAATTGCTACTGGGATAGTTGATAATGAATCTCGGTTGTATACCTTTCAGACTTTGCACCTGATGACGGTTTTGATCCTTTGGCTATTGATCACACTCCTTGTGTGACATTTGATTTTGAGGAGAATTTTGGCTATTTGAATCTTGGTATTCTCACATCAGATCTAGTTGTTGAGCCTTACATTCCTTCTCCTCTGACGATTGTTGCTTTTGAAGATACTTGTGTTTCTTTCATTCCTACTTGTGATTCAGTGCAACAGGATCGACATCGTCTTCCATATATAGTTGCTTAGGATGACTACTTGACATACATTATAGGTTTGTTCATAGAGTCTCATATTTCAGACTTGGGAGACACTATTCATGACATCCATCTTCTCTTTGATGAAGTTGATTCTTCTTCAGTTGTTATGGAGGAACATGTGGATCCTCTTGTTCATTCTCCACATGATCATTCATCACAGTTTGACATGAGTATGGATACTTTTGAGCAGCATTTGGAGGAGGCATCTTTGTTTTCAAAGGAGGTAGTTGAGTCTTTGGATTTTGTTCTACACACATCTCTACTAGGTTTTGGATTGTCATCTTCATCAGTGTGGCCTATAACACCCGAGTGGGTGGTGGCAACTTTCGGCATCGACGTGGAGACAGATGAGCAGTTTTCAGAGACTTCATACATTTTGAGCTTTCTTCCCTCATATTCATTTCAGGAATGGAAAGACATTCTTCATACACCTTTGGTTTTGTTTCTTCCTAAGGGGAGGAACATTGTTCAATGATCGTGGACCATGTTCTACATTCAGTTTCGAGCTTCAACCATTGGCATAGTTGACTACTTTGGGGAAGACTACATGGTCTTTCCTATCCTTTCTATTTTGGAGGGGACTTCTTCCTTGCATGGGATTCTTCTTGTGTTGGGAAACTTGTTTTCTTTTCTCTCTTTTGGGGAGGAGTTTTGTCCCACTAGGTTTTCTCCTTTACTTCATTTGTGAGAAAGTATTTTGTACATGGGTACCTAACATGGCCTAGTAGCTGGGACCCATATTTGCATCTTTGTGTCTTCTCACCCACCTAAGCTATGCTTAAGGGGGGGTATTAGTGTAGGTTTTTTTAATATTTTTCCTACACATTATTAAGCATACCTTAGGTTATAGGAGATGTGGTTTATGTGAGGACACATGGTGTAATCCATCGGTTACATGTGTTGCTTCCACTCACACTTAGGTGGTTGAGTTTCACACCCTCTTTTGGCCTTATATGCCACCTCACAAAACCACTCATTTGTCTCTTTCTGAGTAGGTTATGCCACCTATTTGGCATTTTCCAAGTAGGAATAACTCCCACCTAATTTTGTTATTTGGGAGTTATTACCCCTCTTGGAATTATTTGCCCATATTGTGCTATATAATCAGCACTCACCTCTCCCTCCTATCTAGTCAAGATGAGTTCATATTAACTCAATCAATTCAAAGGAGAGTTGAGGCATATTGTATCATTTAGTGTGTGATAATAACATCATTTTGTTATTGTACTATATTCCTACATTTTATCTCTTGTTGCTCTTGTGTGGAAGGTTTATCTTGGTTTTGCAGGTGATCCTGGGTGCTCGAGTTCATCAACAACTCTTACAGAAGTTTTAGAGTGATGTTTGAACCTACAACAAATTGCACCATAAATCCCATCTCAGAAACTTCAAATTTTAAGATCCACTTCGCTTCCAGCTACGTAAGTCTTCCCTGTGATTAGCAACAAAATCACATCAAACATCAGCTGAGGAGTTCCATGCAAGTCATGACCTAACACCTGGGAGACCTTGGGGAAATTGTCAACAACTTGTTGGAGATTTCCTTTCAAGACAGGTAGTGTATGTATGCACTGCCTGTGATGAGAAAGTCGACAAAACACCCTTCTACAAAATTGGCACTAGAAAGAGGGCCTTGTGAAGCTGGATCGAATTGGATCATTGTCCCCAAAGATATTTCAAAGGGTTCTACGGTCGACACCAAACAAGGGAGAATTTCAAGAGCTACAACCCCCCACAAGGGAAAAGTGAACTAAGGAAGGAGATGCTGCTTCTTCCTCTTCTTCTACCCCACTCATTTCCCTTCCACCTTCATCTCCATTCTACTCTTGTCCAATCTCCACCCAGCCGTACCAAACTACCTTTTCACCCCTCATCTCTGGCAGCCAGGAAGTTGCCTCTTCCCTGGCCCTACAAGCGCAAGGTACAGTCCAAACAGTTGTAGCCCAGGTGCTGTCCCAGGCTGTTGTTTTACTATAGGTACAACTTCATATTGTTGTTCTTCAACAACATATACCACCTCCACTTCCTTCCATGGCTTGGTTGCCACAAAATCCCTCACCATTGCACTTTGGTGTGTACCATGACATGCCCAAAAATCTAGAGGGCTTCTATTCAAAATTCAATCCTCGTGATCCATAAAGAACGACATAAGAACACATCAAGATATTTGAGATAGTGATCACGAATATGCAAATCGGTCATGAAAACATTGCATGCCACCTTTTTCCATACTCGTTGTGCGAGGAGGCCTTTTATTGGTACATCAATTTGTTGAGGGGGTCTGTTACCTCATGGGACCTCATGAAGAATGCTTTCCTATAGAAATAACAAATCCCGATGAGCCCCTCAAAGCTATACAGGAAATTTATATCTATCAGGAGGGAAGTTAATGAACCCATTGGGTCCTTTAATGATCTGTTCCATAATGCATTCATGAGACTTTAGGATCCATATATACATTATGATGATGTGGCTCTCCTCATCTACTATGCAACATTAGATAATCTCACGTCAGCTTTGGTAAAGAGGATGCGTCTGCTGCTCACAACACTAGTAACTACTTATGTGGAGGCTGTTGTTGCCAATGCAAATTTGGGATGAAACCTCTTCGGTCTATTGCCTTCTTTGGGACCGGTAGCTCACTCGATGCAAGTTCAGGGGCTTAATCAAGCATTCGCTCATCAGACTCCTCTTATGAACCAGGTGCCTCAACTACCCATCGTTCCGCACCTTGGACAACCGATGAATCATGCACCTCCAGTGCCTTCTTATTTGTAGCCTCAACAATAGCAAAGCTATTCTTAGGCTCCCCAACAACAACAAGCCTACTCTCAGCAACTGTAAGCACCTTTGTACTTGTCTGGAGTAGAATTTCCCCCAGTGCATCAAAATCAGCCGGCGGCCCCTCCCGTCTTTCTCCAAAACCCAGTGCCACAACTGAGTAAAGTTGAGAAGGAAAAATTGGAAGAATTGACTGAGATGATAAGGAAAATGTCTACAGAAATGACACACTTAAAGAATCAGAATTATCAGTTGAAGGCATCCCAACATATCATCTAGGCTAATTTTAATCAGAAAGGATGAGACAACAGGGATGGTAGAGACAACTAGGAAGCAAGCACCTCTTCTGGGCCAAACTATGATAGAGGATAGAATTCAAATCAAAACTTAGAAAGGAGACCTTCTCAGAGGCAGAATCGTACGTGGAATACAAGACCCAATAGCAGAGGTGTCCCTACTCCTCTTGATCAGCCTACCAACAATGAAAAGATGATCAGTGGAGTGTACCTCGCCAAGGTAGGCTTGTCCAGATGGTGCCAGATTCATAAGACCAATAGTCCAGATGGTGCCAGATTCACAAGACCAATAGACATTCTGAGCTGGATTGTCCCGAATTCTAGACAACCACTGAAATATTCCAAGTGGAGGTCCAAAATGTTGTTGATAGTGCCAGTTGCAAAGACATCTTTCCATCTGAGCCTTATGACTCCTCTTGTCTCGTGGTAAACCAAGTGCCATTTCAGCGAAGTGACCGCAATCAGCTCAGGGTCGAGCCCACCCCCGTTGAGGGTGAAGAAGTGTAGGAGGTAAGTAACGAACAAACCTTGGCTCAGCTTTTTTATTCGGTAGATAATGGTCCACTAGATGAGGAAGAAACACATATAGATGAAGTTCACATGTTCCACCAAAGAGCAACTCCCTACTTCCTCTGGAACAGGCAAGTAGGTGGACCCTTTATGACCTCTACTCCGCCAAATAATTTTACTACCCCGCCTAACCCTAATGCTAGCAATAACCCTGGACTTCCCCATATACCTACTTAGTATCTCCATAAGGAAAGGCCTCAAAATCAGTCACAAAATCAACCTTAGGGACAATCACAAAACCAATCAAATCAAGTGAAGTCCCAACTTTCTAGCTCTGCCGTAGGCCGGGCCTTTTCCTCTGAGATTAGACAAATGGGTGAATATGTGGCAGAAGAGTTCAAGAAAGTAAAAATCAATTTATCTACCTTTGAACTACTCAAAGTCCCTGCTGTAAGGCATGCCTTGTTTAGGGTACTCAATGGGGCCCCATCCTCTAACACAACACAAGAAACATCAGCCAAAAGAGTCACCTTTGAAGAACACAAATAAGAACCTACAGTTCAGGATAGTATAGGGAAAAAGAAGGATCTTCCCTCAAACTAGTCTACTGGTAAGTGGCCGGATAAGGGACTAGATTAGAACAATAGGAATACTTCCAAAGATCAGCTATCTGGGCAGACCGAGGAAAAAATTGGCGATAAGAACAGGGTGCAAGTAGCTCAGATAGATAGGTCACTAGGCCTCTTCCAAGGAAAATTTGAAACTCCCCCTTTTCTTATCACCATTCAGATATTTGGAAAGAACTTGCACAACTACATGCTCGATTTAGGAGCGTCTACCAATGTTATGCCTTTGGCAGTACGCAAGGCTCTTGGGATCACTCCCACACCCTCAAAAAGGAAGGTGACCCATTTCGACAAAAAAAGATCAACATTGCGGGAGAGATGAATCGAATCTTGATGAAAATTGTTGTAGATCCAAGGATACAAAAGGTCATTGATATCCAAGTGGCGAATATTCCCAATGCATATGGGATTATTTTGGGAAGAGATTTCACTAGAACATTGAATGGTAATGCTACCACAGACCATTCTCACATGTGGCTACCATGGAAAGGGCTTCCAAATCAAATCCGTATAGACTGTGAGCCTCGTATGAAGTACATGATCATGGAGTACAACAACATAAATGAGGTGCTATTTGTTGAGACAAAATTGGGAAATTACTGTCCCTTTTCCTGCCAAGATGAGGTTGAACCCCAGGAAGAGTTTGTTGCTGAAGTACTCTTGGTGCAATGCAACCCTCCAACCGAATTCACTCAAATTCCTCAAAATATAGAAATGTTGGTAGAGCCAAATGATAATCCTGATGAAGATGACAACTTGGGACTACTCAATGGTTTCCAGGAATTCATGGAAAAATGTGCAAAAGACCAACTGAGTCTAGGTGCTCGAATGGATTTCCAACACCTCTTGCTACCAAATTGATGTAGAATTCACAATGTTTCCCACTCCAAGTTTGATTGCTTCTTGAGCCAAACAGTGGTAGAGCACATCAAAAAATTAGCCATCCCTTAAGGGGAAATACCAAAGGAAGTGCTAGCACAACCATATTCTAGTAAATACACTGAGTTGGAAGATTCCCCTAAGGTCAAGTAGGTAGCCACCCAACTAGGAAGAAACGAAAGCTTACTTGGGCCCGAAGTCAAAGGGCTTCCTAGATTTTGGATGCTTCAATTCGACGAGTCCAAGTCAAAACAAGGAGCTAGTGTCGGGTTCAAAATCATTAGCCTAATGGGTAAGAACTTTCTTAATGCCCATAGGTTGCAGTTTTATTGCAATAATAATGTAGTAGAATATGAGGTGTTAGTTCATGGTCTTCTTATGGCCCTCAAGAAAAATTTCAAAATATTGCAAGTCTTTGATGATTCCGAACTCATAGTCAAACAGGTTAGAAAATTGTATTCTTGCCATGATAGAAGACTTGCAAATTATAGGCATACGATTTGGGATCTTTTAGAAGGTTTAGATGCATTTAATATACAACTGATCCCTTGTGCTTAGAATTATACAGCCGATGCCTCAGCAAACACTGTGCAACCCCCTCCCTCTCAGGGCTTAAGAAATTCACAATTGAGTTGACGTCCACACCGTCCATCACAGATAACGTCACCCATTTTGAAGTCTTTAATGATGACAAACATATCCTTGAGTTCATCATGAGTTTCGATGCCTTCGCTGCCCAAATAATTGATGAAATTGATCCAGAGGAGGTCGAATTAGATACAAAAAGAGTTAATCTCAAAACCAACATGATTCCTAGAGGCATGGTTCAAATTGAGCACATATTTGATTTGGATTAGATTAGGGACTAGAATCAACAAACAAAGAAGGAAGCTATAACCAACCAGTGTGATGCTCACAACCTTGGGACCTTCGAGGGGACCAAAAATGTTTTCATTGGCAAGGTGTGCACGCCCAAGGAAAAGAAGGGAATCATCGATGCTTTGCACAGGTATCACGATGTGGTGGCATGGAGCTATGAAGATATAAAGACTTATGACACCTCCATCATCACACACACTATCCCTCTCAAGCAGAAGCTAGGCCCTTCCACGAATGACAACGTCCCATTAATGCCTTGCTAGAGCCCATCATTTACAAAGAGGTATAGAAATTACTTTTAGTGAGGATTATCTTCCCGGTCAGATATTCCATATGGGTGGCCAACTTGGTCCCGGTCAGAAAATAAATGGAGAAATCAAGTTGTGTGTAGACTTCCACAACCTGAATAGAGCTCCTGAGAAGGATAAATATCTAGTACCTTCATTAGACGAGGTATTGCAGATTGTCAATGACTCCCAAATGATGTCTTCCTCAATGGGTACTTCGAATATAATCAATTTATGGTGCAGTACGAGGACCGCCATAAAACAGCGTTCACCACCAAGTGGAGAACCTTCGCTTACAAAAGAATTCCTTTTGGGCTCATCAACACTGGCACCACTTTCCAACGTGCCATGGATATTGCCTTCAAAGATTTGATTGGGAAGTGCATAATCATCTACATGGATGATTTAACTATATTCTCTAAAAGGTAGAGTGATCATGTCTCCGATCTATGTAAGGTATTTTAAAGGTGTAGAGAGTTTGGAGTTTCCCTTAACCCAAAGAAGTGTTTTTTTGGTGTGACTAAGCATAGGTTGCTAGGACATGTTATTTTAGAGTAGGTAATCTCTATAGATCCTGAACGCATTTAATCTTTGCTAAAGATCCTGCCACTAGGCAACAAGAAAGAATTGAAATCCTTATTTAGAAAGATCAACTTTGTCAGGAAATTCATCACGGGTTTCACTAAGATTGTTAAACCACTCAATGCCATGTTAAAACAAGATGCCAAAATTGAGTGGACTCCCAAATCCAAACAAGATTTTGAAGAAATAAAATGGGCCATTGCTGAGGTGCCTATACTAGTCATTTTGAACTATCTGAAGCAGTTTTACATCTATTCATTCACTTCAGAGCATTCTTGTGCTAGCATCCTAACTTAGAAAGATGACGAAGGAAATGAGCACCCAATCACTTTTATGAGTGCTCCGTTGAAAGATGTTGAATTATGCTACCACAACATAGAAAAGCAAGCATATGCCCTTGTTAGGGGAGTGAAGAAATTTAGGCATTACATCTCGCACAATAAAGTGTTTGCTGTTGTCCCTGACCCCGTAGTGAAAACACTGCTCATACAAAGTGAATTGGGTGAATGAAGAGCTAAATAGGTCACATTGCTCCAGGAGTATGATATAGAGATCCAACCGATGCAGTTGGTGAGAGGCTAGGCACTTACCCGTATGATTGCTGAAGTAGTAGCAAAGGTAGGACCTGAACTCACTATGCAACAATACCAACTTGAAGATGTTTCCCTGGGAGACTGGTACAAAGATGTTTATTATTTGTTGAATCACAAATGTCCACCTCACTTACAAGGAGTCCAAAAACATGCTCTTAGATTGAAAAGCAACAGGTACATGTTGAAAGGGTCCATTTTATACAATAAAAATCATGAAGTCATCTACTTGAGATGCCTTGGAAAGGAGGAAGAAAATTGAGTCTTGAGAAATTTTCATGACAAGTTCACCATTGGTCATGGATTTGGGCGTTCCACTACACATCAGATATTAAGAGTGAGGTATTATTGGCCAACTATCTTCAAAGATGCTTATTGTCACGTTCGTTCATGTCACATGTGTTAGACCGCCACTACCAAGGAGAAGAATGCTACTCTCCCACTACAACCCGTGTTGGAGGTGAGGCCGTTTGCATAGTGGCGTCTCGATTTCATTGGTCTGGTAAGCCCTCCATCATCTGCAGGACAGAGGTACATTCTTACCACTATTGATTATTGCACTAGATGGACATAAGCAATTGTATGTAAGTAATGCACAACTGAGGTAGTTACAAATTTTCTAGAAAGTTTCATTTTAAATCACTTTGGTTGTCCTTATGCATTGGTGTGTGATAATGGACCTGCATTTGCTTCATTAAAATTTGCTAGTTGGGCCTTCGACTATGGAATTTCCCTTAAATGTTTGTCAAATTACTACCCTTAAGGCAATGGCCTTGCTGAGTCCACAAACAAGAACCTGATCACGGTGATCAAGAAATTGCTTTATAGGAATCCTAAGGATTGGCATACCCAGCTCTGATTCGCCCTTTGGGCACACCACACTTGCCACAATGCTGCCCTTGGTGATTCCCTGTTCCATCTTGTTTACAGCCTAGAGCCTGTATTTCCTATCCACCTAAAAATTCCCACTCTCCAATTTATCAAAAAAAATTACGAAGGGAGGAACCGTAGAGAAGCTCGGTTAGCTTAGGTTTTTCATTTGGAAGAAGTCTGAGACCGTGCACAATAGAAATTTTTTCCAAACATCATGGCATGGTTAAGAGATGGTTCAACCACCGAGCCAAAATCAAGTCCTTTAGATTCACAAATTTAGTCCTGTATTGGGACAAGGCCCATGAAAGGAAAGGGGGACACAACAAATTCAACAAGCTTTGGCTTTGCCGCTTTCAAATAGCTAAAATTTTGGGAGGCAATGCTTTCTCCCTAAAGACCTTAACTGGTGAAGATGTCCTGTTGTTAGTCAACATGTAGCACCTCAAGCATTACTTCCAAGCCTAAGCTATGTCGAGCTCTTTCCTATAAATACCTATACATAGGTTAGAATAGGTTGCCTTTTGGTTTTCTTGCATTTTGTTGTTTTACTATTTTTCTTGTTCCCCAGCTATTTTGTTTCTAAGAGGATGTTCTCCATCCCATTGTGGTGGTCGTGCTCATTCAATGAATGGTTCAATCTATGGTCTATCCTTATTGTTCTTCAAATAAACATTCATTCCCAACTTTTGGTCCCTGAAGGCCGCTTAGGAATGGTTTCCTTGTTTGAACTCTGCTTTATAACTTGACCCTTGGTTGGCTCTTTTTACACATATCTCAGATCTCGCACAAAACACATACTAAATACTCCCAAGGGACTGTACGGTGGCTGCTATGGTACCATAGTGAGTGAAAAATTCTAAGTCCGTTCCAGTGACCACTGCGGTTCCCAAACGCATTGTAGGCTTTGATGCCTACACAGTCAAGCAAAAGATAATTGAGAAAATGAATGCTTAAAGAAATATCAAAACATAGAAAATAAATTTTCTGAAATCAAGCAGCCATATGGGTGTGCAGATAACTCTACCGAGGCTATGGATGCCTAGCTGGCAGTAGAGCAATATCCCTAGGATCACAGCGACAATTCCATTGGGGCTATGGATGCCTGATTAGCAGTGGGGCAATGTCCAAGTTACTTTTGGTGATTGGACTATTTATGTAGCTTCCTTAGTGGATTAGCAGCCACTTGTTACAGTTCCACAGAAAGGAATGGATTCACCACACACACTTCTGAGATGTCTTATAGACTGACCCATCTAAGGATCTTTTTCTCCTAGTTCACTCTTGGAAGTCTTCTCTTGGTCTGCAAGACTAGAGATTCTAGGTCTGGAATGAACACTTATCCCTAGAATGCTTAGGAGCATTTCCCAACAGAGTCACCATTTGTTGTGCCCTCAGCACACATGCCCCATTTGGAATGGGGACCCTCTTTTCTTTCGCCTTGCCAAGTCATTTTGTTGCCACCCCATTTTGTATGCCCCCATTTTGGTGCCCCAGATGGTCAATGTACCTTTGAGCTCCCATATTTGGTTGACCACGTTTTTTCCTGTTTATCTTAGTTGAGTCCTAGAGTCTTCCAGACTCTCCTTGGAATTTTTCTTCTACCAACAGCCTTGGAGCCTGGTGGGCTCACCCCACCGGGTTTCCCTTTCTAGGTAACTTCCCTGGGGTGTTCGCCATTCTGAACAGGTGAAGGTCCCCACCTTCTTGAGCCTCGGACCCCAGTTCCCTATTTTTGAATAGTTTTAAAATTTGCAAAGTTTTAGACTACCTTCGCCTGCATCGAGTCTGGTCCACCAGAATTTCATCCTCGGGGTTCCTTTCCACTTTCACCATTTCAAATAGCCAGCCTCCAATGCCTTTCCACCCTCCAGACTCCAATTCCCCTTTCGGCGTCGATTTGAAAAGCAAGTTTCCAACAACCATCGACTTGTGCCCTCCGGCCCTCAAACACTAGACCTCCTACTGCCGTCCGTAAATTTGAAATCCACCAACCCACCGCATGACCGTATGGACATTAAATGAAGGAATTATATACATTCAAGGGTATAAATATAGGGGCTGACCTACCATTTTGATTTGTCATGTTTTCCAGAAGAGATCAAAGTGCTTACCAAAGGAGATCAGTGCATCCGTCGCTTGTCACCTTCACGTCTAATATCATCACTCGACCATCCTTAGTCGATTCCACCCTTCTCCCATTGGACTTTCGAGGTAGGTTTTCCATCATTCCACCAAAAATATTTTTATGATTTTACGCTTAAAATAATTAAGAACATGGGCTAAAAATGAATTTAATTGATAGAACACAATAAGAGCTACAAAACCCATGTCTTTGATTTTAAAAAAACCTCCAAAATCACCTATCAAGATCGGGCTAGAACCAAACACTGCCGTTGCTCTTCTTGGCATAGGGTGTTCACACCTCCTGGCCCAACCCCTCCCCTCGCCATTAAGAAATTTGAAAATGATGAACTTTTCAGATGGTGGATTGCACTATCAGGCCTGCCACCCCAGATCACCACTAGCTAATTGCCCTCCAGTTTAACGAAAAAACACTCAAAATATGGCATCCTTTTTAGCCTTCCGAGACTTCCTCATTAGGATTTCTTTTTTGGGATTCCCCCAAGTGTTCACTGTTCTGAATGGTGGAAGGCTCTCACCTTCCTAAACCTTGGGCCCCGACTCTTCAAATTCTGCCCAATTGAAAATTACAAACTTTAAACTGCCATCGTACATCCTAGGCTTGTGCCGTCGGACTTCCCTCCATGGGACTCCACCTCGCCCCCGCCATTCCCAAATGGCGAGGAGGGTACTCCTTTCTGCCCTCCTGGGTCCATTCGCCTGTTGGTCGTCCCGGGATTCAAACTTAAGTTACTTTGCCATTGTGCTGCTGGGTCCCAGTCCTGGACTTTCATCCACAGACTTTTTTGGAACTTTCGCCCTTTGAAGCAGCCATTGGGTTGTGTCCCTCGGCCGCCCTAGTCTTAGCCTTCCATTTGTGGACCCTACTTGCAGGGCTCCACCCACTTGGGGTCTGTTCGCCTTCATTCGATGCATAAGGGAAAAGTGAACACGTCTTCCCAAGCTTTGCATTCCACCCCTCAATCACCTAGAGAAACTTCACAAGGAAAAACCAGCGACCAAGCACTCTATCGGGTCTGGTTCGCTGGGTCGCTCTAGCTGGGTTTTCGTGCAACGACGGCTATTTTGAATGGCAAAACCCTAATGCCTTCCCACACCCCCGAACTTGAGCACCTAGAAGTCTGTAGAAAATCATCAGTCATCTTTTGACCTTCCGGGTCCTAGACCCTGGAGTTTTGACCCCAAAACTCTCTTTCTTCTAGGTCGTTTTAAACAATGAAGTCATAACAACTTTCTAGCCCTAAACCTCCCAGGGCCCTAAAATTGAGCAAAGTGACCTCAAATTTGAAAATCAATCTCGACCCATGTGTTGAAATTCATCCCTCTTTGACACGAGCCTTTCAGACCATCAAAGTATGAAGATGGGAGAAACCACCCAGATTGCCCTAGCCTGTTCGCCCTTCCAAAACAACATTCTTGCTAGGGAATTCTAGCCCTTCGGGCCCAGATTGTCCAAAATCCCTTCAGAAAGTGACTAACGACATCTAAAAGAGAAAATTTAATTTCATTAATTGCATGATGTCTAATTGGATTTAATTCGTAGGATTCTGTCCAATGTTAATGTTTTGTAATTGGTTGTACCCATTATGTCTATGTTTGCAGGATATATGGAATCAGGTGCAGGTCCCTCGAGGGATACTGCATAGAGGACAGAGGAAAGAAATTAGGCAAGACTCCTTGTGGAAAGGAGGATAAAGACCAGATGAAATTCCAGTTTTAGAGTGAGCCTCTATGTTCAAAAATTATCATTGACTAGAAGGAAATCGCAAACACTAATGTCGACCATGACGATATTGATGAATTCAAACAAAGGGTCAGGGTTCACCCAAAGACTGACAATGCCAGATTAATTAGACAGAGTGGGATTGCAAAACTAGTGGGCTTCCTCCCGTCTCTCATCCCCCCTAAGTTGTTCATGGCTTGCTGGAAGGCCTACCAGCCCCAGATGAGAATCATTGTTGACAAAGATGGGAACATCCTCACTGACATGTCAGCTAAGGGAATCATGAGAACTTTTCACATTCCTACCTTTGAGGAGATGGAGGTGCCCACCATGGAAGAAGGAAAGGCAATGTGGGATAAAAATATGATGGGTTGTAAGAAGTTGATAAATCAATACTGGCTCAAGGAGAAAAGAGGTAGCGTTGCAAAGGTTCCATAAGAACTCTTTCACAGTGATTTCCATGAAGACTACCATGACCTAGTAAGCATGCTGAGTCGGGTAATAGGCCTCCCTTCTGCTACATTTTTTCAAGAATGGATGGTATACTTTGTTGAACAAATCCTCCGTGGGGACGAAGATGTCACCACAAAAGCCACATTTTACTGGGGAGGCATCATAAGTGACTGCTTCCATGAGCAGTTTATGAACGTGAAAAAGAGCTCTAAATTCTACATTATCTCCTATCTGGTCTATTCACTGGCAGAGAAAATGCAATACAAAGGATTATTTGTGGCACCCAATGAGGATCCAGAACAAATATTGAAAGCCTATGACAGATATCCCCAGCTACAGTTCAAAAACTTCAAGAAGGATTACTACAGGGTGAATGATGCCTTCATCGACCACATCATCCAGTTGCTTGGAGGGGATTTTGCGAGAAGGGTCTCTCAGAGTGCACGGGAATTCCTAAAGCAGTACGCCTTCTTGTTTATGCAATTTCCCAAATTCACATATATTTGTGCCCATGGCTTCACAGAAAGGCCAAATAAGCTGCCCTAGTATCCCAATGACTGGATTATACTACTAGAACTCTCTCGGCAATTAAAGCATGTACATACCATCCTTGGTAGCAAACATTTGGTAGGGATCCCTTATCCCTTACCCTTCGGTCAGGGGATGTATAAGCTACAAACTTCCCAGTGTGCTAGGAATTTTGAAAAGGAATTTGCAAAGTACCATTTCCACCTACACACTGCTTGCCCACGGGTGGACCCATATGGTCATGTGAGAAAGGCACTGGGACTAGAATATGCTCACTTGCATCATGTTGAAGATTTCTAGGTAGACTACGAGGATGACAAGGAGGTGCGGGCAAGGCATTACATGAGGATGATTGGCTACTTCGTAAGAAGGGTGCAGCTGTTTCCTATACCAAACCAGGTCGAGGAGGATGAAAGCACCATCATGGAACCTAGATATAATGCAGTCTCCAATTTTCCACTGCTTGCCATAGATTGGGATGAATAGGAGGTTGATGACCTTGACATTGTAACTAAACCAATCATGGACCAAACTAAAGAGTGGGTTAAGGGAATAGTGGCCCGACTAACGCAACAAGGGGTGGTCCTGACATATGAAGGGCTCAAGAGTGAACCTAGTGCCATAGATGAGGTTGTTGCTACAACTTCAACGTGCGGGACATCCAAATCTCCTCTGTTCACCAAATCAAAAAAGAGGAAAGTGACTAAAATAGAGCAGTTTCCAGATCCTAAGGTGTATACAAGGAAAGATTCAGGAGGTTCACCCTCTAAGAGGCCCAAGAGGATGGGAAGTGCCATGGAGCAGCAGACAATTCAAGAAGGTGAGGAAGAGAAGGCAGATCAGCAAGAACTCCCTCCGGCTCCACCTGTTTTGTCCGCCCTGACATCTGTATCCCAAACCATGGTCACCACGTCCCTGCCTATGGTGGATATCTTGGTCCATCTTGCCTCCTCACCCCCGGTCGGACCCATCATAATGATTGACTCTTCCTCCGCTATGACTACTCCACTTTCCTTTGCCACCATGTCACCTACTACATCACTCCCATTTGCAATGGTGACAACACCAATGCCCACACTTGCATTACCAGAGGCTTTTTCACAACACATGCAAAACATCCCCTCCAAGATCTCCTAGATTTTTTGCACCCCACCATTCAAGCTACCTTATCATAGGTCCTTGCCACTGCTACACCTTCACAACCCCCAATGGGATCGCCAACAATGGAGGCCACAATGCTAATTTTTGAGGAGTGGGAGAGGCAGGAGAAAGAAGCCTCAAAGGCAATGGAGGAGGAAGCATGATGAGGAAGAGATAGGAAAGGTCACCTCCCAGAGAAGAGCAAAAAGGTGGTGGGACAACGAAAATAGTAGAACTCCCTATAGGGGAAAAACAGTTGGAGGTTGTGCCACCTCCTAGAGAAGAAAGAGATATAGAGGAGGACAAGCCTGGGGAGTGCATGCACGAGCACAAACCAATTGAAGAAAGAAAAGAAAAGGGAATTGAGATAGAGGAAAGTCGTTGGGGGCGATTGACTACTAAGCTTCCCATCAAATGCCTCATGTTCATCCATGACTCCGATGAGGAAGAGAGAGATGACACTAGAAGGGAAGAAAGGGCTCCCACGGGTGAGCAAACAGAGATTCAGATAGAGTAAGGTGAGAGTGATCAAGAATTTCCCAAGGAAAAATCTACCATGCCTGAATGGTTGGAGAAGCAACTTGAAAAGAAGACTCCTACCCCAAAGGACCCAACAACAAGGCTAGAGGCTATCCTAGCCTGAGCACAGATCTCAACCAGGAAGGAGAAGAAGCCAAAAGTTAGATCCAAGATGATGATGGATGCTTTCGGGTCTTGAACTATCCAGATAGCAACACCGGTGGTAGGCCATGAGCGAGTAAGTTATAACGTCTCTACCATTAAATTGGGGACTTCTACTAGAGAGTAGAAGCTGGAGCATCTTGAAGAGTCAGTGGCTACAGTGGTGTACCTAATACAACAAGATAAGGTCTTGAAAGATGAGCTTAAAGCACAGGTGGTTACCTTGACAGATTACATCCAACAATGGTCTTCAGTCGAATACATGCCTACCATGTCCATGGCTCCACCCCAACTATTGTCCAAAGAATAGATTGACAAATTGGAGAAGAGAAAGAACTTGGACAAGACTAAAGAGAGCTAGTTCTGAAAAGTTCTATATGTCGGAAACATGGGTATCAATCGGGTTGTTCGAACAACCAATAGGTTCTTGGATTTACAACAATCCCTAGAAGGTACAAAGAAGCTCTGCACCGACTTCCCTACAATGTATAATTCCACTGATCTAAAGATTGAGGCCATCCTCCGGCTACCAAAGGCCACGTGGGAAAGAAAGCTCGCACTAAAAGGGGATGATCATCGGCTAGTGGATGTGTGGAAGTGGGACTTTGATAATAGAAAAGAAAGGCTTGAGCAAATAATTGGTAAAATGGATCCAAATATCAAATGGGTCAAGGAAATTAGGGTGGATTGGGCCTGATATTTGAGGCTAATGACGGGATATGACATTCTTGCGGAGCAAATTGATCAAGAGAAAATGAAGCCTCATTTCCAGAAGAAGATGGAGGATGGGATGTCCAACAAGATAACAACGTATTTCGTGAGGTTTTCCACCCGTGGTTTCGCCCAGTCGAAGTTGTTTAGGGATCACACCGCCAAATATGATGAAGACTAGAAAAGACTTGAGGACAACTCAAAAGAATGGAGTTATCAAGTGCTATGGTCTGAGATCATGGAAATTGACAAACTCCAACCGGTGATTCTAAAATTCATGGGGTATGCAGATTTGAAGAAGCAGGAAGGCAACCCTATTATCAGTGAAGAACTTCTAAAGGAATAGCTACAACAAAAAGAGCAATCAACAAAAGACAAAATGCTACAGTGATGTCACTATAAGACAAAATAGGGATGAAGACAAAACTATGTTTTAAATTATAATATATTTGGGGGGTAGATAGTACCCTAGTTTGTAGTGAATCTTGGCCATTCGTTCTACTTTTTGGGTACTATAAATAGGGGGTCTCCTCTCATTTCCAAAGAGAGTTGAGTTGTTGAAAGACATGCTCCTGAAATTTCTAATGAAAATACATTGACTTGGTGTATTTTCTGAGTTCTTCACATGTTTCATGATTCAATATCCATTGTTAGATGCTTTATTTAGATTTACACTATTGTTTTGAGTTAGATTTGGGATGCTTAGATAGATCTTGGTAATGTTGTTCTATAGTTATGGAAATTTCTACTATGTAGATGTCTTCCTAGTCTATACTTTTTTGCTATTTGCTACTAGTAGATGGCTATGGAAAGTTAGTCTCGACATGAATTCAAAGTTGCTCCACACTTTTATCTTTTTTCATACATGTATATGGTAAATGAATGGTGAAATACCTGCAGGCTTTAGAAGATAGCACAAATTTCATGAGACTGTGAATTTTCTGGTTAAGTGAAATTTTGTTGGAAGGAAGCTGTCCATGGTAGGAACTCCATGATTACTATTCATAGTTAGTTTTAGATCCAAGAACATTCCCTCTTCCTTGCTCTTTTTCTCTTTTCTTCGAGAAACAACTTGTGCTAAGGTTCATTGCACATTGTAAAGCCAAAACTTGAGAACAACATTGAAGTTTTAGATTGTTGTTTGAACCTACAACAAATTGCACCATAAATCCCATCTCAGAAACTTCAAATTTTAAGATCCACTTCACATCCAGCTATGTAAGTTTGCCCTGTGATTACCAGCAAAATCACATCAAACATCAACTGAGGAGTTCCATGCATGTCATGACCTGACACCTGAGAGACCTTGGAGAGTTTTTCAACAACTTCCCATTGGAGATAATTTCCTTTCAAGAGAGGTAGTGTATGTATGCATTGCCCGTGTTGAGAAAGTGTACAAAACACCCATCAACAACCAATTTTGAGGGTTTACCCCTAATGTTATCAAATCCATGAATTTACAAGGAATCGCATTGAATTTTTGACTTATCCACAATGAGTTTATCCAAAAGTGTCACACTACACACATTAAGAGTGAAACCATTGTCAACAAGGATTCTTTTTATTCTTAATCTATTATAGATGGCTATTATAATGAAGGAATCATTTTTCTTTCTCAATTCTAGAGGAGGTAGATCATCTTCATGAAAGGTAATGTCTACATTAACTGTATTCATTCCTTGTATTAGAGTTGCCACATCATTTGCATTTGTACTAGGGGGAACCACTACTTGTTGTAAAGATGTTTGAAACATAGTGTGATAATTAGGCGAATTGTGAAGTAGGTCCCAAAGGGATATCTTTGCAGGAGTATTTTTTAAGTTGTTCAACAAGATCATACTCCTTCCCTTGATATGTGAAGTTAAACGAGGAACACTAGGAAAAATGGAATTAGGAAAAGGTAAGGTTGTCAGAGTTGGTTGTTTTGGTTGCAGATTGTTTTGAGTGTTGTATGTATGAGCAATGGTATTATTACTTGATTGTTGCAAAACATTGTTCTTAGGTGGGTAAAGAGTAAATTCAATCTAGTTTTTAGGTTGAGGTTTTTGAATAGGATAACTAGGGGGGGGGGTGAATCAGTTGTCACAGAATTATACCTTTAATTCAATCATCGAAACTAATACTTAATACTACTTAAATGATTTAATCATCAAATTCCAATGCACACTAGTAGAATCTGGCAAATAAATGACTAGGTGACTAAAATTTTTAGTCACAACAACTAAAAATAACTAAATTCTACTAATTTTTGCAACACAACTATAAATGACTAAATAAATGACTAATTTGGTCATCGAGTAAAAAGTTATTTAGTCACACAAGTAAACATGATTAAAAAGTTAGTCACAGGAAAACAAATTAGACAAAATTTTAAAAATATTTGGGGAAATGATTGGTGGGAGTGTATTGGCATGATATGGATATGGAATTTTGTAGTTTTTCCTTTGTGATCGATTAAACTATGAGTTTTTTTATAAATTAATTTAATTTGATCTATATAGAAATATATGATATTTTGATTCTATTGTATTCTTATATATTATAATAATAGTAGTAATATAACCTATATATACTATTATATATATTTGTAATTAAATATATCTATAGTAGTCAATAAATAATAACCTATATATTTTTATATTTAAATAATAATAATGCAACCTATATATACTATTATATATATTTATAAATATAATTATATTGTATATAATTATGTAATTTAATCTATATTATATAAAATATATAATATATTCATTATATTTTGTATTAAATAAGAATATAGTAGTTATAAATTAATAATTATATATTTATAATTATTTTTTATTAAAATAATAAATAATCAATTTTGAATAAATTTATAAATAAGATAAATTTATGTACCATAGAATTTAAATTAAAACATATTATAATTTTTTTTCAAATAATTAAATAATAGAAAATAGAATTTTAAAAATAAAAACAAGCTAATACTTAGGATAAAGGATGCCATAATGTTAAAACCTAAATGTGCTCATTATTAGGTTCTTTGCTGTAATTTTCATTTTAATAAACATACTCTTAAACCCTTGCGAAACAATATTTTCATGTTGCAATAAAAAGCTATGAAAAAAAACCAAAAAAATGGTGGAAAATGAGATTCAAATAGCCAAAAAATGGCAAAAATGATGAACAGTTGAGATTCATTTAACCGCATTGAATGTAAATTTCACATCTATTTCAAAATGGGTGCCTAATTTTCTACATTCATTATGATGGCAGGTACTTAAAATATATCATTTATGCCCTAATCTTTTTCTGGATGCATATTATTTTGCTGGGTGAACTCAATAGAAACCCTATTTTCAATCTATGCTATCCTAAATTTTCATTTCATTTCCCTCTAATTGAATAAATATATGAGCTCTTGCCCTAATCATTTTTCTCATTTTTGCAGGATGAGAGGAGGGCACAGGGGAGAGAGAGATTTATGGCTGCAATTTCCACGATTTGCTCTGGTTGCACAAGAAGAATGGGGGATTTTATTTTTTTCTTTGTTGTTTATTTATAACAGTTTCACTATATGCATTAGGAGGAAGGAGATTTCGTCGTTAGAAGGAGGTCTCCCTATGCATTGAATTTGTATAGATATAAGAATATATTTCTTGTAGTTTATTTTGGTAGTTTTACACAAACTTGTCCTTTATAGTCACCAAATAAACCTGATGATTATTATTATTTTTGAAACTTAAATATTTTGTAACATAGATTTAAGTTTGTAGGCAACAGTAGTTTTACACAGACCTATGCATGACCCTATGCCCATTTTAAAGTTTGTAGAGGGTAAGTTTTTTTGTTTAGATCTAAAAACAATCACAATTTAATTAATTAATATATTTTCTTCTAAATCTAATTTTTTTTTTTTAGACTGTAGGAATCAGGTAGCACGACCCCCTATAAACTGCAGTGTGCCTGGTAAACTTTTTAACGTGACCGGCGGCGCTGGCGCGACACGCCCTCCAGTACCATGGGACGGGGGAGACTAGAACTCGTGACCAGCAGAGCCGCAATGAAATTACTTAGCCAACCGAGCTAGGGCCCCCGCCCTTCTAAATCTAAATTTACATCTATAGATCTGAATGATATTATTTTTCTACAAAATTATTTTTATGCAGACCTATATTCTTCATGTAAATTTGTTTATAAAATCAATTTCACAAATATTATTGGTTGTGTTTTAGGGATGATGATTTTGTAGATTTTTGAGTTTTATATTTCCTTATATCTAATGTGTAAGCAACAAATTAAATGAGTTATTTTTTGTAAAAATAATTGCAGTATGAAGCAATGATGCCTAAAACCCTCTAGTGCTTTTGTTATAGGGAAAATTCTAATTTAGGACCACTTCAACAAATTGACCATTCATCAGATTTCTCCTTCGAAATCTCAATGGTTGGAAGTAAGATTAAAATTCCACATGAGATTAAAATATCAATGGCCATTGCAGATTTAACCATTTTCATTTTAATTTCATTAGTTTCCCTAATGTAACCATGTTATTTTCTTGTGAAACAAGATTGGAAGCTACAAAATCATTTCCTTTATGAAAAGATACAGAGCAAGGAGAAAATGAAAAACCAGTGCCTTACTCTACCATACAATAAGAAAAACTGACCATCCAGCTTCCTTTTAAACACAAGAACAAAGACCTGAAAGCATTAATTCATAAATGACTAAATAAATAACTACCATGACTAAATAAATGACTACCATGACTAAATAAATGACTAAACCATCACTAAATAAATGACTACCATGACTAAATAAAATGACTACAATGACTAAATAAATGACTACAATGAATAAATAAATGACTACCATGAATAAGTGACATAAATTAATGATTACAATGACTAAATAAATGACAACCATGACTAAATAAATGATTAGTTAACAAAAATTAATGACTAAATATACTACCAAATTTATCAATCAAAACATCCAATAAATGACTAAAAATGGTTTAGTCATGAATTTGGTCACATTATAAATGAGAGGCAATAAGCTACTAATGGTCACCTAACCAAGCTAATGGTCACATGACCAATTTTTAGTAGTTTTTTTAGTCATTTATTGTTGTTTTTCTACTAGCAACAGAAACTCAAATCCAACACATAAACACAATAACACCAGGTTTACATGGAAAACCCAGTCAGGGAAAAAACATGGTGAGGATTAACTCACACTATATAAAATATCAAAACCAATTACAAGAGGATTACTACCAAAAATAAGGCTCATTGCCTAAAATAAGGACTCACTATCCAAAACAAGGACTCACTATCCAATAGGGCTAACAACCTGGAGGGCTCACTACCATAGAGGTACAAAGAAGACAAAGAAGACTACAATCCCAATGTAATAAAGGATTCCACCACAATCACTCGATCCACTTGCATGAATGATAGAGTTCACCTTCTACTCACTGCATCTAGAAACTCAACATTAAGCTTCACACTGATCTACCACACTCACAACACACACATAGTCACTGAATAGAATCAATTTTGTATCTAACTACACTTCCTCTTTTCTCTTTATCACTATTCTTCTTCACTTTTATATATTTTCCATCACTAACTCATCTTGCATTTATACCATCTTCAACTTTGAAACATATCCAAAGTTGGCCATGGGTGCTGCCACAATAATGGGTTACACTTTCTTAGGCATCCTATTTTTTGCCTAAAATCACATATTTTTGGAAAATATAATGATTTAAGCCTTTAAAGGTTCCATTTAAATTATTTTAATTAAAGAGGGTTTGATCAAAGCCCCTTAGATCAAACCCCCTTGGATATAACCCCATTAGTTTTAAACCATACCTATAATGGAGTCTCCTCTACACCTATCAAAATGCTTATAAAAAATCACTTTTGATATACATTTCAGGAAATCAAATGAATTCATATAAAATTTATGTTTTGTAAGAATCCCTTATTATAAGCTTTCCATAAACTATAATTTTAAATATATTTAATTTGATTATTATATTTATTTTTTATTTCTTGTGAATGTAGGTTTTTCAATGAACATCAAGTTCTTTGTTTCACAGATATGAAAAAATAGGAAAATAAATAATTTTTTTTCTAAAAAATACATGTGCAATAGGTATTGATGTCCTTATTCCAACAAAAAAAGAATAAGTTAATTCAAATGCATACAAAAAAAGTTATGATGTCCAAAGTACACCTTTGTCCAAATTATAATTACTCTGACTTGAAAAATCAATTAAAAAAAAATGGAACAAAAAATTATGAAAGAATATCCATGCACTAGATATTGGTGTGAAAAATTTATATTTTAAAAATTAGAATTGTATCCTTTCTATAAAAAGGGTTTTGCGGTCCGAATTAAACATCACTTTTTAAAAATGTTGTTTATTAGAAAAAAAAGTTATTAAAAATTACATAAAAGGATTCACATTTTTTTTTTAATTTCTTTTTAAATATAATTAGAATCTACACACAAAATCTCACAAACCACTAGTTTGATTCATTTTCAAGCTCTTAATGGTTTAGCTACTATAGGTGTAAGAAAGTGAAAATCTAGTGAAAAATGTTGATTTCAATGTCAAGCTTGGGTGAAAAGTGTAACCCATTATTGTGGGATCACCTTGCAACTATTAAAAGAATATTCAAATATTTGAATGACACTCCAGATTATGGATTGTGGTATCCTAAAGATATTGATTTTACACTTATTTCCCTTGAAGATGCATATTGGAATGGATGTGTAGATGACAGAAAGAGTACAAGTGGTGGTGCATTCTTTCTTGGATGTATATTGGTGGCACGGTCGAGTAAAAAGAAAGATTCAATATCCTTGTCTACTATTGAAGCTGAGTATATTGTTGTTGTAGCTTTTTGTACACAAGTTCTATGGATGAAATAGACATTGAAATCTACATCACAATGATACATGGTGATCCCATTTCTATTTACTATGATAATACAAGTGCAATTAACATTTTAAAGAATCTAGTGATGCACTTGAGGATGAAGCATATATCTATCAGATATCATTTCTTGAGAGAGAATGTCATGGAGAATGAAGTAAAGCTTGAGTATGTTTTGACAAAGGATCAGATTGTTGATATTTTCATGAAGGCTCTTCATAAAGATACTTTTGAGTATCTCTGGGAGGAGTTAGGGGTTATTTACCCTCCTTTCTTGAACTAGATGCATATCGATATGCAGCAGCAACATGTGTCTCCTTAGGATCTTCTTGAAATCTAGCCACAAGATAGAAAAAATGCATGATATCCAATCTAGTAGCAGTCAAATATAATAGTCCACCAATCATAGATCTATACTTACTCTAATCAGCCTTAGGTAAATCATCATCTTTACCCAATTTGCAACCAGTTACCATAAGGGTACTTAATGGATTGGAACCATCCATCCCAAAATTCTTCAACATTTCTCTCACATACTTAGACTATTTAATAAAAAATTCTTTCTTTGTTTGATTAATCTGTAGTCGAAGAAAGAAATTCATCTCCACAAATATAGAAATTTTAAATTCTTTCATCTCTTCTGCAAAACTTTCGCACATATTTTCATTTCCTCCAAAGATAATGTCATCAACATACACTACTACAATCAAGATTTTATCATTTTGAATCTTAAGGGTATGTGCAGGATCATCATGGAAAAAATAGGCCCTTAAGTGGCAAAAAAATCATGAAAATCATAAATAGGCAACTTGATGTAAAAATTTGAATAAGTTATCTATATTATTTCAAAAATATGGAAGAATAGAATCTATAGAAAATTAAATGTAGTTTCTAAACTACAAAAGGTTTATTTAAAAAAAGAAAAAATCTATTTGGTGATAATTTGAAATTTCAATGCAGTAGTAAAATAAGAAGTAGGTGTCTATCTGACCACCCTAATCATGTCAATAAAATGATAATATTTTTTTATAATATTTTAGATATAAGTAGAGGACTCATGTCCCAATGTGATGCATTATTTTTTGTAATTTTTTTCCAAGTAAATAATTATCAATTTTTCATTACAAATTTTAAAAAATATAAAAACTCATATGTCTGACCACCTTAACTTGGTCAAAACTTCATGAAATTATTATTATTATTTTTTAATCCTATAGTATGTGAAGCATAAAATGTGACGCATGTTTTGGATTCAACAAATGTGATACTGTTTGAAAGCTATAGATGTTTTTCAATCAGCCTATCAATCAAGAGTTTAGTCGTAATTCAAATAGAGAATGAATAATAATTATTTATTAAATTCAAAGTAAAGCATAATTTATATTGGAGGAAAGTTGAGAATCTCCTTTAAAAACCCCTTTTGTTTCATCAATTTTGGGTAAAAAAAAGTCATCAGCCACATGGGCTATTATATCACCTGCATATTGCCACTTTTTGGCCCATCATGATCCTACACATACCCTTAGAGTACATATTACTATCCACCATACCTTGTTAAAACCTTGCTAAATCAAATACCTATCTAATCTTGCATACCAAGCTCTAGGAGCTTTCTTCAATCTACACACCATATCTGATTGATCTATCAACTAAAATCCTTTTGGTTGTTCCATATAAACTTCTTCATCCATTTCACCATTCAAAAATGCTGACTTGACATCCATTTGATAGACCTTAAAATCTTTATGAGCAACAAATTCCATGAAAATCCTTAGAGCTTCCATTCTTGCTACCAGAGCAAAGGTTTCCTAAAAATATATACCTTCTACTTCTGACTAACCCTTACACACAAGCCTTTCTTTTTTTCTAACCACTTCTCCATTCTCATTCAACTTATTTCTGAATACCCACTTTGATCCAATGATATTTTTGTCTATCGGTCTTGGGAACAATTCCCAAGTTTGATTCCTCTGAATCTACGTAAGTTCTTTCATTGCTTCTTTCCAATGTTCATCTTTACAAGCTTCACTTACAATATTTGGTTCAATCTCATAAAGTAAACACAGATTCACTTTAGCAGTAGCTCTGCTTCTAGTTAATACACCTTTTGACTTGTCTCCAATAATCTGATCTTTTGAATGGTTCTTTTGTACCTATCTAGGCATCTTAGGAGACATCACTAGATCATATTCTTCTCTTTCATTCTATTCATTACACTTCTCTTGTTCATCATTTTCCTGTTCTTCCACAATCTCTTCAAGTGTGAAGCCACAATAGTGGTTTACAATTTAAGTGAGGAAGGAAAACTCACAAAAATGACCCCAAGGCAAAAAAATGTGCTTTTGGGGGTTTGTATGAACCTATTGGTTTGAGCGAACCAATAAGGGGTTCACTTGAACTAGGGTTTGAGTGAAACCCTTTGAATTTTGGCTGCCAAAAGACAAGAAAAAATGCATTGCAAAGGGATTCGTACGAACCCTCCTTATCCCTCATCCCCCCCTGAGACACAAAAAAAACCTAATTTTTTACGCTTCGAAGCTTGGTCTGAACATGAAAATTGAGAAGTCTTCACAATCCCAACTAGAATTAGGTATTCCTCAAAACGAGCTATCCAACAAATATAATTTTATTATGTTTTGATTTTATTACGTATTTATTTTTTTAGTTTTATTAAACATAGGTTTTTCATCGAAAATGAAGGTATTTGTTCTAAACATGTGGAAAAATAGCATATTTTCAAAAAAATAAAAATGAGTGCACCAGATATTTAAGTCCTTGATCCAACCAAAAAAAATTTGAATTTCGATATATACAAAAAAAATTATACGTTATATGGTCGCGCTATGTCGGAATTGTAATTGGTTTGACTTCAAAACTTGATTAAAGAAAAAATATTCAATAAAAAATTATCTAACCAAGTGGAAGCACTAGATATCAATGTTACAAATCTAAATTCGAAAGTATTAGAATTTTATCCTTCATGGAAAAAAGTTATGCATTATACGGTGTGCGTCACTTTTTTAAAATGTTGTTTTCTAAAAAAAATGGGTTTTCATGGGAGATGGAAAAATAAGTGCAAACTAATTCCAAAATTTTTGAAAATATTATTCTTAGAATCTAGAGACAAAATGTGATGAGACTCTAGTTTGCATCATCTTCAAATTCCTCATAGTTTAGTCACTATAGGTGCCCAAATGTGAAGATTTAGTTAAAAATAATAATTTTAGTGTCCAGTTTGGCCAAAATTTGTAAACCACTATTGTGGGATCACCAATGATCATGTTCATTAGATACATATCCATCAATTTCAATATAATTCTTCACTATCTCATCAACCTTGATATTTGAACTTTCTACAATCTTTCTCAGTCTTTTATTAAAACATCTATATGCCTTGGTTTTAGTAGAGTATCCAAGGAAAATGCCTTCATCACTTCTTGCATAAAACTTACCTAAAGTTTCTTCATCTCTTTTGATATAACATTTGCTTCTGAATACCTTGAAATACTTAATAGTAGGAATTATTCCATGCCATAACTCATAGGGAGTATTTGTACTATTTTCTCTTGCTTGAACTTAATTACATAAACAACATTATGAAAAGCTTCTTTCCAGTAAACTTCCAGTAACCCAACATTAGTAATCATTGATCTAGAATCTTCTTGAACTATTCTATTTTTCCTTCTAACAACTCCATTATGTTAAGGATTTTTCGAAGAAAATAACTCTCTTTATTCCATCACTTCACAAAACATATTAAACTCATGAGAGGTGAATTCTCCACCTCTGTCAAACCTTAAGCATTTTTTCTTGAAGTTCACTTGATTTTCAACTATAGATTTGAATGTCTTAAATCTATCTAATGCATCTGATTTCTCTCTAAGAAATGTAACCCATGTATATCTAGAATAATCATCAATTAAAAGCATAAAGTACCTTTCACCAAGTAGGTTTCTCACTCTTGTAGGACCACAAAGATCTGTAGGAACTAAATCTAGTAGTCCAGTAGTAGATTGTTCCTTTGATCTATAATTATTTCTTGCTTGCTTTCCAAACTAACAATTCTTGTAAATAGCATTAATAGGCTTTGTAATTCTCGGTAAATCTTTCATAGCCTAAACAGTACTGATCCTTTCCAAGTTATCAAAATTCATGTGACACATTCTCCTATGTCATAACCAACTGTCATTAATATGAGTCATAAAGAATAATTCATGAACACCCTTAAGTTGATAGATATTCCCTTCATATTTATTTCCTATAGCAATCAATATCAATGTTCCATATCCTTTCTAGATCTCACATCTCTCATCCTTAAACACAAGATAATATCCTTTTCTTCACATCTAACCAATACTCAACAAATTATGCCTCAAACCCTTAACATAATAGACATCTTCAATATGATGCTTGCCATCAAAACTCACTAAAGCTATCCCACATATTTTAGCACCAGTATCATCTCCAAACATAACCAAGCCTCCATCATATTTTTCAAGCTTAAAAAACTTACTCTTGTCAATAGTCATGTGATTTGAACAACCAGTATCAACTACCCAATAATTTTTCTCATGTTTAGCATGTAGGGCAGAGATAACCATACCTTCATTTTTCTTCTTCTCTGGAGGGCTTTCCTTTACTTGTTTTTCAAAATTAACAAAAGTAGGTTCATCCTTAATCGCCAAGAACAAGCATTCATTGTCATCGAGATCTTCATATTCTGAATCCTCATTAGATATACTAGCATTCTCATTCACATAGTAAGCTCTGTTAATCTTCTTTCCTTTCTTTTCTTTCTCATATCTTGGTTTATTCCTTTTAGCTCTTTCCTAAAACTTTGCAACATAATGACCTATTTCTCCACAACTAAAACACTTAAAGGGAAACTTACCTTCATACTTATTGGAGCCTTTCCTCATCCTTCTTACAAAGTTAGCTTCTATTTCATCAAAGTTTTCTTCATCCGAATATTTAGCTTTTGTAGCTTTAAAAGAGGTCTATGATTTGCATCCATTCCTTAAACTCGGATTTCTCATCTCTTAAGATGTCAAAAATCCTAATTTAGTAGATTCTTAGTGTAGGTCTTATAATCTATAGTCTACTCAATAGCACTCACCTTCTCACTATATATTTTCCACAATTGCAATGAATGTAAATTATGCTAATTCTAATTATTTGAATGTAACAAAAACTCTGTAAAGTGAAACAGTAAGGTACTAACAACATTTTGAAAAAAAGCCCATAAATAGAGAATTTAATTCTGCAACATGCAGTTTAGAAACTACATTGGGACTAAATCACCCAAAGGGGCGTATGAGTCCAGTGAGGATTCTTTTCAAAAATTTCAAAAATTTTCAAGTGATTTTTATGATTTTTATGTTGTATGATCTATAAACTAAATACAAATGTATATTTTATATGATTTTCAATGATATGAGATGCAACAAAGCAACCTATATGCACTTTCACTAATGCAAAGTTTAGAAACCCTACAATTCCAATTAACTAATGTAAATCCTAATGCAATGTTAATGCAAGCAAGATCTAGGATGATGATGCACTCCAAATCAAAATTATGATGTTCTAAATGCAGGTTCACCAAAATGAAAGGTTGAATTTTGTTGGTTTTATGCTTGGGAGATAGAATAACAATCTTCACACTTTCTCATTCAAGGATAACCCTAGAGATCTCAATCTTAGGTATGAAAAGGAGAAAGAGATCTTGCAATAGGGTTTTCCTAGGGTCTGATTATAAACTAATGAGGGGTTCACCATCAAACTAGGGCTTGGAAAGATAAATGCAATGAAAATCAAAATGCTTCAACCTAGTATGATGCAATATTTCACTAAATGACCTAAAAATGCATGAAAATCAGAATGGAGAATTGCAAGATGAAATGTGTGCACTTGGAAATCTGAAGAAGGATTAATGAAGCTTTGAAATTCTAGAAACACTAAAATTTTGGCACACTGGGACTCATATGCCAGTCTGGGTGTATTAGTCCTAGATCGGGGTTTCTAGATAGAAATTGAAATCTGACAAAAGGGTGTGTAGAACTATAAAAATATGGAAAAATTGCCTGTGGTGGGACTCATACACCACTTTTGGTGTATTATTCTTGTTCCACATTTTCAAGTATTCAAAGTTTAGATATGCACTTCAACACCTGCTCTTCTCTCCAAAATTGATTTATGGATCTGAGCCTATAAAAAGACCTACAAAACAAAATATATCATTGATTTGCTTATGGGGGGTTTTCCTCAGTCAAACCCCTAGTTTGGTAGTTAAACCTTGATAGAAACAATGAAACTTGGATACAAATGTGAACATAAACCCTAACCTTAAGTGTGTCTAAGATTAGGAAATTAGAAATGTGATGCAACCCTATTCCAATGTGTAAGAATGAGATGCATGAATGAAGCTTGAATGCAATGACTCAATTTGAGAGATGTCAAATCACTCTAATAAGTCATTATGATGCATATACCTTCCTTAGGATGAAAGTAGATTGATAATGGAGGATGGAATCACTTAGGAAACAATTCATTAGGCTTGGATTGATCTAGTTACATCTGTCCAACCTAGAACCCATCATGAACCACCATGGACAACCATAACCAACCCTTGACAATGCTATATCTTGAATGAAAGTGAGCTTGAAGACTTGCAAAAACACTTTAATGCTGCTCCAAGACTTCAACTCTACTTGCTTTTGAGACTTGAATGCTCTTGTGAAAGAATGCTTGAAGACTTTTGAATATTTGGATCTTGAAAATTCTCTAAAAAATGCTTGCTTAGATAAAATAATGACTTAGCAGCTTGCTTATATAGGCATTTACACCTAATTTACCATTATTCAGATCTCAAAAGCCGACAACAACCAAAAATTTTAATTAAAAAGTTGATTTTCCTGCTCAAACCCTAAAACATCCCCAAATGGGACTCATACGCCAACCCTGGTGTATAGGTCCCGCCTAGGGGGACTCGTACAGCTAGGGTGGCGTATGAGTCCCACCCTAGATTTTCAGGGTGGATTTTTAGAATTTTTGATGATTTTATTGAGTTTTTAGCTGAAATAAGCCTCAAGAACCAAAATAAAGGGTCTTAGGGACATATTAATGATGACTTAAAGGGGTATTCAATGCAAGGGTGCTAAAATAGGTGCAAATTAAGTGTGAAATTGCACTATTTTCAAAAGCCTACAATTTTCTATGCTACAAATTAGATCCTTAACATAATGACTTCATCCATATGAGTGAGATTAAATCTATGAGGTAATTGTATAATAAACACTACAATTAGACCCTTAACCTATTAAATTCATCTATATGAGTGAGATTAAATCTATGAGGTAAATGTATAAGAACACTAGGATGATGTTATGTAGATAAATATAAAATAGAATATAAAATAACTAATCCTATAAATTAATAAAACATGTGCCTTGGGTTGGTTTATAAGGACTAGTGAAGTGGTTAGCAATGTGAGAATTTAGTTTCAAATTTAAGAAGTTCAAGATTAGAATGGTGACTACAAAATTGACTTGGTATAAACCTATAGTTGTGGATCTAATCTAAAATGGAAAATGATGGATATAGTGATTATGATTTAATATTTGTGGATTATTAATAATTGGATTGGAATATGGTATTGTGATGAACTAGACTCAAAATATTAAACCACCTATGGAATAATTGTTATAATTAAAACACTTTAGTCAAAGTAAGATAAATACATAAAGGAATAGGGTATGTGTATATAGTTTTTACCATGTTACAATAACTATTACAATCATATACATTGAATATTAGTTGGAAAATGGGATACATTTAATTCTAGAATAAGTATTACCTAAGTTATTTACATTTAGTTGAGGCTCTAAATGATAAATTTTCAAAGGATTGATGGGAATGTTTTGTTAGGAGGATATATGAGCATTTATTAGTTGGTCGATATTGGATGTACAAATTATTAATCTATTTTCAATATATAATTGTGAATATATATCTATATTCATTCATGTAAGTTAATTTATACTCCAACCTCATGCCTTATTATCTCAAGTCTTCCTATATGAAAATAGTCAATACTTAATAATCTCTTGTAAACCAAAAATTCTCATCAATAAGCATTTTAGTAGAAATATATTTAATAAATTCAAAAGAGAAATATTTAATTATACAACAAAAAATTCTATGGTGAGAGATGGCTGTGAGCGGGAACTCTTGCTTGAGGGGGGGGGGGGTTGAAATTTTTGGAGATGATGGTGAGGGAGATGATGATGATGGAGCCTAGTGTTGTTTCGGCTACATTTGTGTAGCTTATTGATGTTTTTCTTGACTCAGACTGGGAGCACTACTTGCTAGGCAGGAAGTGGTGCAGGGGAATTTATTTGAAAACTCCTAATGTTTCTATCATAGATCTAGTTCTAGAGGCTTTGGTTTGCTTCTATTTCTCTGTGCAAGTAGTTGAGGATGGCCCTTTTGTGGGTTCTTTTTCTTCAGTTAGGAAGTCTTGGTCGAGAGGGCATTGTCTACTCTTGCTTGTCAAAGGTTCTTCAGCTATTTCTTGTTCTCCCACCCCTTTTTTTGCATTGGGTGTGGTTTTTGGGTCCCTCTAGCTGATTCATAGACCTTTTAGGGATTTTCGTAATGATGAGGATGTGGTTTCTTCTAGTTTCTTAGCCCTTCTGATGCTGCTATTTGTGGTGACCTTTGTGCCCCTGTTCACGTGTGGTTTGGCTTTATCCAAGTTGCTTGCTTTATATGGCTTGTGGGTTATCTCCTTCCTTGTTAGTTGGTTGGTGAATGTGGTGTGGCATGGGCTTCCTACGGGTGGTACTGCTATGGAGGTTTGGCTGTTTGCTTTCTTGAGATCTCTTCTATGGGTGCGCTCTCCCTACTCCGTGCCATTTTCCTTTTCTTCTGTTGAGCATGAGTTTTTGTGTTCTTGTTTTAATTCTTTTGGAGTGTATGGGTCCTCTATTTGGCACTCCTTTTCCTATTGGAGTTATCTTTACCACTCCTTTAGTTGCTACTATTGTTGTTGGGGTTCTTGGTTGCTTGTATGTGCCGACCATGTTGCTGTTGGTCAAGATTATTTTGCTTCTATTGATTTGTTGGACAATGGGACACATTTAATTCTAGAATAAGTATTACCTTTATTTACATTTAGTTGAGACTCTAAATGATAAATTTTAAGTTGGTCGATATTGGATGTACAAATTATTGATCTATTTTCAATATATAATTATGAAAATATATCTATATTTAGACTCCAACATCATGCCTTATTATCTCAATTCTTCCTACATGACAATATTCAATACTTAATCTCTTGTAAACCTAATATTCTCATCAATAAGCATTTAATTAGAAAAATATTTAAAAAAATTCAAAAGAGAAACATTTAATTATGCAACAAAAAATTATTCTATGGTGAAAGATGGATGCGAGCGAGAACTCCTGCTTGGTGGGGGGGTTGAAATTTTTGGAGATGATGGTGAGGGAGATGATGGCACTATGCTTTTTGTTTCTCATGCTTGGCCTTGCACTCTTTTTTTTTTTTGGCTTGGGAACCTGGTGTTGTTTTGGCTACATCTGTGTAGCTTGTTGATGTTTTTCTTGACTTAGACCAAGAGTGTTTCTTGCTAGGAAGGAAGTGGTGTGGGCGAATTTATTTAAAAACTCTTAATGTTTTTGTTATAGATGATCCAATTCTGGAGGCTTTGATTTGCTTCTATTTCTCTATGCAAGCTGTTGAGGATGGCCCTTTTGTGGGTTCTTTTTCTTCAACTAGGAAGTCTTGGTGGAGAGTGCATTGTATGCTCTCGCTTACTGAAGGTTCTTCAGCTATTTCTTGTTCTCCCACCCTTTTTTCTTTGTTGGGTGTGGTTTTCAGGTCTCTCTGGATGATGCTTAGACCTTTTAGGGTTTTTCTTGATGCTGAGGATGTTTTTTCTTCTAGTTTCTCAACCCTTCTAGTGTTACGGTTTGTGGTGACCTTTGTGCCCATATCCACACATGGTTTGGATTTTTCCAAGTTTCTTGCTTTATGTGGCTTGTGGGTTATCTCCTTCCCTATTGTTAGTTGCTTGGTGAATGTGGTGTGGCAGGGGCTTCCTACGAGTGGTCCTACTATGGAGGTTTGGTTGTCTTGTTTCTTGAGATATCTTCTATGGGTGTGCTCTACCTACCTTGTGCTGGTTTCCTTTCTTCTATTGAGCATGAGTGTTCATGTTCTTCTTCTAATCCTTTTGGAGGAGTTGGGCCTCTATTTGGTACTCCTTTTCCTATTGGGATTATCTTTACTAATCCTTTATTTGCTACTATTGTTGTTGGGGTTCTTGGTTGCCTATATGTGCCAACCATGTTGTTGTTGGTCAAGATTTTTTTTCCTCTATTGCTTCCCCTAAAGTGGGTAAGATTGGGATCTTTTGTGGGCACACTCAGTCGGGTAATTGGGTTTCTTCTCCTTGGTGGCTCTGGGGTTTCTCCCATGTGTTTGGAGGTTAAAAATTTGGTGTAGGTTGTATTTTTATTGATGGATGTTATGCTTCTACTTGGTGGTTTTTTGGGTTGGGTCTTGTTAGTTCCTTTACTCATCCCTTTTTAGACTGCCCTAGTGGTTTTTGGCCTAAAGGACACCATTGTTACTTGTTCTACTATTCCTTCTTTCTTCTTGGTCTATCTCATGGTGACTTATTTTGTGGTGGAGTCCTCTCCTTTTGAGGTAGACCTAGTGGACTTGGTTGAAAGCAGTGATCTCATTCTGCTAACTCTCTCTCTAGCTTCTCCTATTAATTTAAAGCACTCTCCTATTAAGTTTGTTTGTCTAGAAGGGCTTGGTGGTGTTGTAGTAGGTTTTTTCTCTACTTTTGTGTTGTTTTCTTCTTCAAGAATATTGGAATGCATGTTAGGGGTTACTACCTCTTTCTCATAATCTCTTCCTTTCTCCTTGTGTGGGGGAGACTTGATGATGGTGGATTCTTGGTTTGACCCTCTTTGGTTGTGACTGGTAGTTTGTTCATGCCTTTGGCTTGTACTTTTTTGGAAGTTGTTGGATTTTTTTCCTGCCTTAGAAGGATCATTTTCTTTGTGGAAGTCTTGAAGTTTAATGGAGGTTGTTTTCATTTGGACAATGTTTACATTGCAAGGTTTCACTAGTTTTCTCCTATTTCTATAGGGAGGGTTCTTTTGTTCTGGTTTCCTTTGGCTACTCTATTTCTTGCAACTGATTGGTTTTTTCTGGTTTCATGCTCTAGTCAAAAGCATGGCCTGTTAGTTGGTATTCCAGGATCTCTAATGGGTTTTCCTATTATTAGCTCTCTATTCCATTCTTTTACTTATTTTGTGTATCTTTCTTCCTAGGCTTTGTGTTGCGAAGTGTTTTCTGAGTTGTTCCATTTGCTGTTACAATTTCTCTACGACTGGACTCTTTTTTTTTTTCAAGTTTTATGCTTTGAGCATTGAAAGCATGATTTTTTCTCGGTTCTATGCTTCAGTCAAAAGAATAAGTTTGTGGTTTGATCTTCCAATTCTATGCTATGGTGAAAAGAATAGTTTTGTGGTTTTTTCATCCTTGGCTAACTTCTTGTGAGTCTTATTTTTTGTGGTCTCACTTTTCATGAGCCACCCCTACCTATATGGCTATTCTATTATGGGTATTGACCCTTGTAGTTTTAATCTAATCAAAACATTTAATTATACAACTAACTTATCATTATATATAAAATAAATAAATCTATACCAATAATAAACCCTTCCAATTTCTAAAAAATAAAACAAATTCAATATTTATAGTATCCTTTTCCATGAAAACCTTATGGAATATCCTAGAAACTCAATATTTATAGTTTTTAAATTTTCATTTCTCTTTTGTAAGTTTTAAATCCAAGATATTATTTGAGGTATTGTCGTTTAATTGGTGAGGATAATGGCATGTTCCTTGATTACATTATTTTTCAATGTTCAAATCAGGACTCTAAAGGTCAAATTGGGTTAGGTTTGACTTTTGCGTTACTTTAATGGACTAAATCTCTCCAAATTTAGTAATTATTCAAAGGGTGAATTTTATTTTAGATGTATATTTTTACATAACATCGTAATCTACTACATAGAAATAGAGATATGATATCTATGTAATACAAGTGTTTGTAAGAAAAAAATGAACCTAAAGGAATTAAGTAGGATACTAAGTCAATGTAATAATGATCCTTGATTACTACTATTTATTTTAAATAAAACTTCTATTTTAATTATTAAGTGCATTGAACATCATTCATCTTGATAAATTGTATATTTCATGAAATACAAAAAAAATGATTGATTCATTAATTTATTATATTTTTTTAATAACATTTATCCACTCTAAACTAAGACACCAAATATTTTTTATAATAAAATTTTATTATAATTTAGAAATATTGACATAATAATCTTACCAAACATAGTAATAACATTATGCCACTACTTGCATTCATACATAATATAGAATAATCTCTCTATATCATGATATATCCCTGGTCCTAAACTTATTCCTCAAAATTCATTCAAAACAAGAGCTATAGAGTAGCGAAGCTCCTGCAAAAGTGTGCAAGAATGGTTTTAGTTTTGTTTGTAGGTTGTTTGATTAGTTTTGTAGTAATGATTGCGTATTTTGTTGTTGAATGTATAAGCTTTTGGACCTACATGTGAAAGTAAAATGAAGCACTAAAACTTTCCATGTTTGAAGGAACTGTAAGATCTAAAATGGCTTGTCAAATACAAAAGGCTAGTGATGATCAACACTCTCTACATATAAATATTGGGTCTTAAAAATGTTATGTTATTGATGGAAGCAGCAAAAACTCCTCCACCAGGTGCCTTGCAGTTTTTAGACTTATATTTTCATTTTAAAACATTAAGCCCAACTATGAAGGAGAGATTTTTATTTATACTCATAGGTACTTTGATGGGATTTTTCTCATTTTCCAAGCTTTTGAGTCCATTCATGACAGACATGGTCTTTTGGTTGTCATTAAAAACTGGGAGGTTAGCTGCTATAAATGATTTTTGTTGAGGATGGAAATCTCTATAATTAAAATAAGCATTTGAATTTACTTTTTGAAAAGGAATCTTTTTTGCACAAACATGTAAGGGCCCATTGTCATGGAGTATCTGTCCACTAGTTGGTTCGTAGTTACTAAAACATTGAAGGTCTAGGTTGGAGTGATCACCAAATAATTTATAGAGATGGGTTTGGTATTTCTATCCACAACTCCTCAAATTCTTACTACAAGACCAAAATCTAAAAGCTGTATGCAATATTAAACATGCAAGACTATTATGAAACATTTATTCTCTATGAAAATGTTCCCTTACAATCAAGTGCATGTTAAAATTCAATTCTCACCAAGTAAACCAAATCTTCAAAAGAAAAAGCAAGTTAGAACAACGTATTCACAATTCCATTGTGTTTTCTCATTCTCAAGAGCCGCCATATTGAAATGATGGGCTACAGAAAGATATAACCATGAATGGTTCAAGAATAGAAAAACGTATATGAATTTTCCCAACCCTCAACACTAAGGCTATTCTTGGGTCATAACACATTACCTAGACTATTAGTAGTATTTAAAATTTGTTAGCAAAATAATCAATCTTGAAAGTAGTATATTTGTCATAAATTAATTATTTGAGAACCGCATATGGAAAAAGTGTGATTTAAACCTCTCTTGATGATTTAAATGGCTTTCAAACATTAAAATATCATTCAAGTTCAAAGCTTTAATATTGGTCCTATAGTTCATTTTAGATACAAAATGAGAAGAATTTTCTACATTGGGTTACATCCCTATTTGATATACAAAAGATATAGAACAAAGAGATGGGTATGTGCAGGACCATCATGGAAATAATAGGCCCTTAAGTGGCAAATTTTTTAGAAAAATCAGAGTTAGACAACTTGACGTGAAAATTTGAATAGGTTATCTATATTATTTCAAAAATATGTAAGAATAGAATTTGTAGCAAATTGAATTTAGTTTCTAAACTACTAGGTTTATTTTAAGAAAATAAAAATCTATTTGGTGAAAATTTGAAATTTCAATGCAGTTGTACTTAAATTTCAGGGGAAAAATAAGTAGGTGTTTGTCTGACCACCCTAAACACAATAAAATGATAATATTTTTTAATAATATTGTAGAAATAAGTAGAGGACTCGTGTCCAGATGTGATGCATTTTTTTTTGTATTTTTTTTCCAAGTAAATAATTAATTATGAATTTTTATTACAACTTTTAAAAAATATAAAACTCGTATGTATGACCACCTTAACTTGGTAAAAACTTCATGAAATTCAATTTTTTCATTTTTTAATCCTATAGTATGTGAAGCATAGAATGTGATGCATGTTTTGGATTCCAAAAATGTGATACTATTTGAAAGCTATAGATGTTTTCCAATCAACCTATCAGTCAGGACTTTAGTCGTATTTCAAATAGAAAATGAATAATAATAATTTATTAGATTCAAAGTAAAGCATATTTATATGGGTGGAAAGCTAGGAACCTCCTTTAAAAACCATTTTCATTTCATTAATTTTGGGTAAAAAAAGTCTTCAGCCACATACCCTACAAATACCCATCATATTGCCACCTTTTGGCCCGTTATGATCCTGCACATTCCTAGATTATTTCTTACTTCCAAATCTGTGAATGAATAAAGTGGTTGAAGTTAGCATATGCCAATTCAAATAATAACTTGAGGTAGAGAATTCTTGCCATAACAATTACATTGTTTCTTAAACATTTGAAGTTTTCATGCCATTTAGGCAATAACAATTACATGCGGTCGTTATGTGATCACAAACATGCAGGTGGCTATGGGTAAATTCATGCCTTAGAATGGGATTCCTGCTTGACCATACCAAAGTTATACCTCCTGATAACTTTAATACGACACCACAAAAAAAATGGTCTTCGAGCTCTATGAGGTAAGCAAAACTTCGTATGCTTGAAATTCATAGAAATTGTAAATGGTGTAAGGGATGTTCAAAGGGATTTTTCTTAGTTTGTGCAAGGTCTCATCTTAGGGAACACCTTGCTTAATGCTTTTGAGAAATGAAAAGTTCAAATGGTCTCATCTTGTTTCCAAGAGAGGACAAGTGCAATGTCTCATCCTAGACAACATTGTACCTAATGTTTCCAAGAGAGGAAAGTGCAAGAAAAAGAAAATCGTACAATGAAATGTGAGTGTCAATGTATTCTCCCACTTTAATGTGGTTTCTAACACCATTACTATGAGCAATTGCTTTAAAGTAGAGAAAGAAAACATAAGAGATTACTAAAAAATCCCTATGCCAAGTCATATGTTTCCCATAAGCTACGTCATGAAAAAAGTAGTATGTCACATGATGCAAGAAAATTGAAGGCAAGTTATCCACATCCCAAGCTTTCTCTTATTTGTTCATGAAAGGTTAACCAATAGCCAAAAGTGGAAACACCAAGTGACATACGAGGACAAGGCTATCGAATCCCCTTGCCCCCACTTAGTGCAGGAAAAGAGTGAGCCAAAATGATTAATGGAATGCATGTTGGAGTGAAAATAAGTATCAATTAGAGGAATTAGGTGCCCCCACATAGGGGAGAGCACCAAACTCCTTAAGATGTTGGATTTGACTACTCAAAGCCTTGCATTCATTAGTGGAATGGTAGTGAACTTGATGATATTTGCAAAATGAATTCTTGTAATAAAATTTATTTCGAGTTCTTAAAGGAAGGGAGATGAAGTGATATTGGAGGAGTCTCGACAAAATACCCTCTTGATTAATGGGGGAAGGAATGTTGGTGCATTGAGGAAAAGATACCTCTTGCTTAGTACTAGTTGTCATAACTACACAAGACTCTGTAGATTACGAGATTTTATTCTCTCCTTTATAGCCTGAGAGTGTGAAATCTAATGAATTCAAATCATTAGTGTTTTGCGAGATGAAATTGACATTAAGCGATGATGTATTTGTTTGTTTGATTGCTTGCAAAGGAGAATGATCAAGACCACTATTGTCAATTAGTTCAAGATGCTTCAAATTTAAAGTGGGCTTAGAAAAATGTTATGTTAGAGTGTTGATGTTGAGTGAAGGCTTGGCTATTTCTATCAAAGGACAATAACCAATACCATGAGTTGTTTGTTGTGTGATAATAGCCAAAAGTGGAAACACCAAGTGACATACGAGGACAAGGCTATCGAATCCCCTTGCCCCCACTTAGTGCAGGACAAGAGTGAGCCAAAATGATTAATGGAATGCATGTTGGAGTGAAAATAAGTATCAATTAGAGGAATTAGGTGCCCCCACATAGGGGAGAGCACCAAACTCCTTAAGATGTTGGATTTGACTACTCAAAGCCTTGCATTCATTAGTGGAATGGTAGTGAACTTGATGATATTTGCAAAATGAATTCTTGTAATAAAATTTATTTCGAGTTCTTAAAGGAAGGGAGATGAAGTGATATTGGAGGAGTCTCGACAAAATACCCTCTTGATTAATGGGGGAAGGAATGTTGGTGCATTGAGGAAAAGATACCTCTTGCTTAGTACTAGTTGTCATAACTACACAAGACTCTGTAGATTACGAGATTTTATTCTCTCCTTTATAGCCTGAGAGTGTGAAATCTAATGAATTCAAATCATTAGTGTTTTGCGAGATGAAATTGACATTAAGCGATGATGTATTTGTTTGTTTGATTGCTTGCAAAGGAGAATGATCAAGACCACTATTGTCAATTAGTTCAAGATGCTTCAAATTTAAAGTGGGCTTAGAAAAATGTTATGTTAGAGTGTTGATGTTGAGTGAAGGCTTGGCTATTTCTATCAAAGGACAATAACCAAGACCATGAGTTGTTTGTTGTGTGATAGGATCGATAGGGTTTCGGATACCTTGTTCATTAGCACCACATCCTTTGCCACTATAGCCAAGTTGTTTCATAAGTAGATAACCTTTACCATAAAGCTTTTTCATTGCTTTTGGATTGGGTGGTGGTTGTTGATCAACATCTTCAAAGGTGGTTGTGTAGTTTGTTTCATTGTCTAAAGTGGTTGAGGTGGATGCTCTCGAAGGGTTGTCTACTTTTTCATTTCCCCTATTTGAATCTTTTTGTATGATCTTGTACTCGCCCATGAATGCATGTTAAAATTATAAGGAACCCCAATCATCTTCTAATAGCTTCGTAACTTGTTCAATATGTTGTTCATTGTTGTTCTATTGTACATACCTATTCCATTGTTGTAGTGGATGTTGATGTGTTTAATGGATTTTCTTTGTTTTTCTAAAGTTGTAAGACACTATAAGGTTTAGGATCAGTGTCAAGGGTGTATACTTTGTTGTTGTATATGTATTTCATTTTTTATGATGAGTAGAGGGTACCCCATTCATTGCATGAATCCGTGGTCTACCTAAGATAAGATTACATGAAATTTTATGAGGCATAACATGGATTGGTGTATTTAATGTGGCCACTGCAACTGTATGAGGTAAAATGATCACCCCGAGCAGTTTCCTTTTGACATTGTCAAATCTCTAAATAGATAAATAATCAGGTTGAATGTTTGATTTATCAATTCCAAGCCTATCTAGAAGGCTCACACTACACAAATTAAGAGCAAAGTCTGTATCTATAAGAGTTATCTTTATCCCTTTTTGTTTGTTTTGAGCTATGCTCATGAAAGCTTCATTTTGTTTTTGCACTTCCAAGGACGGGAGTTCACTTTTGTGGAAAACAATTTCATCATTCAATCCTTGAATTAGGGCTACTATGTGATTCAGTTGCACATTAGAAGGGATAGGAATTTTTTGTAAGGCCATTTGAAGCATAATATGAAAGTTAGGTGAGTTTTGAAGTAAATCCCAAAGGGAAATCTTTGTGGGAGTGCTCTTAATTTGTTCGAAAAGATCATACTCCCTTAATCGAGGAGCACTAGGTAGTATAGAAATGGGCAAAGGTAAATAGGTTGGGGTTGGTTGTTTTGGTTGTGGATTATGTCTAGTGTTATATGTATGAGCAATAGTATTATGACTCAGTTGCTGCAACACATTATGCATAGGTGGGTAGAGGATGAATTCAGGTTTGTTTTGAGTTTGAAGTTTGTGTGAAGGTTGGTAAAGGATTAGAGGATTCTTAGGATGTCCCACAGGGTATGTGTGAGGTCCATTGATCGAGGGGGATCTAATGGATACTTGCGCATTCATAACCTTGGTGGTCTTTGTTTGATATATGTCTAATAAAGGGCAATAGAGAATCACATTATTATCATTATCTAAGGAAGATACATTAGTGTTGTTACAATTTTATAACACCATGATATTACCCCTATTAAAAGAGTGTTTAGGAAAACTATAAGTCAAATGTTCTTGGCATTCATGAATTGGTTCTTCTAAAGTGACTTCATTGCAAGTAGGGGAATGATCAATAGTTGAATTACCTTGCTCAATAATTGTTTCCTTAGGTGAAAAGGGACATTTAAGATTCTCATGACTCTCATTAGTTGTGTTTACCAACATCAAAGCATCTTCCTTACAACTAGGGGAGATACTAGGAGAAGAACAAGTATGATTATTATGATTGTTTATGAATTCATTCATTTGGTCCCTAATGTTTTCCAAAATAGGATAGGTAGGGGAAAGATCATAAAGAGGGTTGTTATAATAGACTAACATATCCTCATTGTTTATAAGCTTATCTTCTTTGAAATTACTCTTACAAGTGAAAGGAAAATGAAAATTAGGTAAGGTGAACTTTAGCAATGTGTCTATGATTTAATTCTCTTGTGCTAAAATGTCTTCCCAAAGGGGATGGGGAGAAGGAAAAAAAAGATCCTTATGATTCTCAATGATAGTATCTTCATTCACCAAAATACCTTTGTCACTAAAAGGAAAGGTATTGGGCGAAGAAAAATTATGATCATCATGGTTATCTATGTTTGTATGCTCTTCTATCACATCATCCACACAAATAGGAGAGATAGTAGAAGGGGTAGGTTTAAGTGAAACATTGACAATTTCACTCTCTTGTGCTAAGAGACTATCATAACTAGGGAATGCATTGAATGAATGACTATCATGTTTGTGAACTAAATTTTTCTTTGCAAATTTGGAGAAGATTGAAACTAACATTTGGAAAAAGTAAACTATGAAAACTTGAAATGAAATGTAAGAATGTAAAATGAAATACAATTTTCAATTGTTAAACAATATAATTTTCTAATTACACAATGTAATGATCTGAAAATGCAAAATGGAATTTGAGAAATGCATGAAATGGGATAATTTAATCTAGATCTAATGAAATGCATGTTATAGAAACTCAACCAAGTGATGTAGATAGTTAATGGGACCAAACATAAGCTTAAAAATAGAGTTTTTAGTTCTATAAAAGGCAGTTTCAGGTGTGAAAAGCAATTGATTCACCCAAGGTGGCGAATGAGTCCCAATGGGGAATTTTTTCAGAATTTTCAGATTTTTTTGATTGATTTTTATGTTTTGTATGCTATATTCAATTTAGACCTAAAATGAAAATACAAAATTTTAGAATTTTTTAATGATTTAAGATGAAAAAGTGCAACCTATATGCACTTTCACTAATGCAAAATGTGAAGCCCTAGAATTCAATTTAACTAATGTAAAAAGAAATGTAAAATAATTCTAGTATGATGATGGAATCCAAATTAGACAAGAAGGTATTCAAAATGTAGGTTCACCAAAATGTAAACAAATATTTTGGCACCTGAATGTCTTTCCAACACTTCTAGGGTTTTTCACCTAAAAGGAGTAAGATGGGCCAAAATGCAATGTATACATTCAAGATTAATGTGATGTGGATGCAATATGCCTAGATGAGATGATCTAAATGTGGAAAATTAAAGAAAGATGTTGATTACTAAATGAAAACTAAAGAAATGCAAGTGTTTGAAAACACATTATGATATGCGAAAAGACCTGGAAATAATTAATAAACAGTAACAAAAATGGATGAAATTTAATGTGTGCATCTAAAAAATTTTTGGAGATTGGGAATGAATTCTAAAATGCTATTGATGCTAAAAATTTGGCCTACTAGGACTCATTCAACATTCTGGGTGAATTAGTCCTAGATCTGGGAAATTGTTCGAGAGCCCGTTTTGGATAAATGGGTATCCAAAACTATAGAAAACCTATTTCAGGCCTAGTAGTGGGACTCATTACCCACTGATGGAGAATTAGTCCACTTTTGAATTTCTGAGAATTCAAAAGTGGAAACTGAAGCCCTCGGTCTGCACTTCGGTTCCTGATAGGTGTCCACCTCTGAAAGTCTGATTTCTAGAATTGAAAGTGACTTTTAGTGGATATTTTGACTTGGTCAACAAGGAGATGTCTTCAACAACTTTGAAACTTGATCTTTAATGATTTCCAAGCATTCAAGGTGCCTAAATCTGCAAACACACAAGAAAAGAAGGAGAAATGTTGGATGTTAGGGCATGGGGGTTTGCCTTGGTCAAACCCCTTTTTAGGTAATTAAACCAAAATAGAGAAAGAATGTAATGAAGCATGAAATAATGGAGTTAATACCTTTCCATGATGTTTGATCTTTATTTCATACAACAATAGAAGAAGATTCTTTCCTTGAATGTCTTTGGAAGCTATCTTGATGACTTGGAATGATAAAACCCTAGCTTGCTTAGCTTGAGATGGAAGAAAAATGATGAATGAATGAGAAGATGTGTGTATGAATTATGAATTATGGTTTTGAAGGTTATATTTATAGGAAATCTTCCTAATTCACTCGTTAATTGGATCCCGAAGGCCGACATGGAGGAAAATACAACTTATAATCCAAATTTTTTTGCTCAAAACTAAAAAATGACCCAAATGGGACTGATTCGCCACCCTAGGAAAATTAGTCCCACCTGGTAGGGACTCATTCACCCAGATGGGTGAATTAGTCCTAAAGGGGTCCTTTTTATAACTGGAATATTGGTGAATAAGGAATTTCAGCTCTTATGTTGATTTCATCTGGTATTTGATCACATTATGCCTCAGGATGCATAATATGGGGTCATAAGAGTCTATTAATGATGATATAAAGGTCAATTAGGGTTTGGGACACAAAATTCAATGTGAAAGTGTGATTAAGTACACTTTACATCATTAAAATGTTATTCACATAGCCTAGAAAGGTACAACATCTTTAATGTGAATGTGTAAGACACATTACAACACTATATTAAAGTTAAGTTTAGTTCACAATCCTTCTAGATTAATGTGATAATCCAATTAAATACATTTTATAATGTTGAATTAGGGGAAAGATAGGTCCATTAGTCTAGAAAATTGTGAAAGTCTTTTACAACACTTTACAACACCTTTACAAGACATTCTTAGATGCATTTTATTTAGTTTGCAAGGCTCCAAGACCTAGTGTGGATGTGTAAAACACCTCACAACACTAAACCAAGGCCTCATTAAGTCCACTTAATCATCAATTATTCCCATATCAAGCAAAAAATACTTTTTTTCTATTGTACATTTAGTCTCCACTTTAGTGAGAGGATGAACCTGCTTTAAACTCACACTAAAGTAGACATTCAAGAGAGGTCCAATCATACCAATGTGGACAACTAAGGATGACAAAGATCAAAGGGGGTTGCACAAGCCTCCAGGATCTAAGATGCTATGTCAAACCAACATAAGTGCAAAAGGACACACACAAGGTGAATGATTTGTTGCAAAACAAGATACATGATCATGCAATGGTAAGAACTAGAAGGAAGAGAAGAGAAAAAATAAAAAGGTGAATCAAGATTCGACCATTTTTCCAACATGTTGTGGATCAAATCTAGGTTGTTTGTCCAAAAATGCATACTCACTATGAGGCGAGGAAACTCTTGGTTGTCTGCTAGGTGAAAAGTCCTAAAAGGTGAGACACATGCAGATGTTATATTCTCACAAACACGTAGGTTGTTGGAAGATGATCGACACTCCCCTCAGGATTCATGACATGGTTTAACCGCCTCCTGTGGATCTGTTAACTCTCATAGTTGTATCAAGCATTAACAGGTCGATCTTTTGGTGCAACAACTATGGGACAATAATTGGTATCAGAGCCAAACGTGTCAGGTTTGAATCCCCTCGGGTAACGCTGAGGGGGAGATTGTTGGAAGATGGTTAGCACTCTCCTTGGGATTCATGACATGGCTTAACCACCTCCCATGGATCTATTAACTCTCATAGTTGTATCGGGCATTAATAGGTCAATATTTTGGTGCAACGGTACCTGTGGGCCAACAAAGGTGGCTATGGGGAAATTCATGCCTTGGAATGCGCTTCCTACTCAACCATACCAAAGTTATACCTCTTGATAACTTTAATAAGGCACCACAAAAAAAATGGTCTTTGAGCTCTATGAGGTAGCAAAACTTTGTATGCTTGATAGTCATAGACATTGTAAATGGTGTAAGGGATGTTCAAAGTGATTTTTCTTAGTTTGTGCAAGGTCTCATCCTAGTGATCATCATGCTTAATGCTTTTAAGAAATGGTCTCATCTCATTTCCAAGAGAGGACAAGTGCAATGTCTCATCCTAGACAACATTGTACTTTAATGTTTCCAAGAGAGGAAAGTGCAAGAAAAAGAAAATCACACAATGAAATGTGAGTGTCGATGTATGCCCCCACTTTAAAGCAGTTGCTAACACCATTACTATGAGAAATTTCTTTAAAGTAGAAGAAGAAAACATGAGAGCTTACTCAGAAAACCCTATTCCAATTCATATGTTTCCTATAAGCTACGCCATGAAAAAGGTAGTATGTCACATGTGAGACAACTGAAGGCATGTTGTGCACATCCCAAGATTGCTCTTATTTTTTCATGAAAGGTTAACAACTAGCCAAAAGTGGCAACACCAAGTGACATATGAGGACAAGGCTATCAAACACCCTTGCCCCCTCTTAGTGCAGGACAAGAGTGAGCTGAAATGATTAGTGGAATGCATGCTGGAGTGAAAATCAGTATCAATTAAAGGAATTAGGTGCCCCCACATAGGGGAGAGCACCAAATTCCTTAAGATGTTGGATTTTACTACTCAAAGCCTTGCATTCATTAGTGGAATGGTCATGAACTCAATGATATTTGCAAAATCAATTCTTGTAATAAAATCTCTTTTGAGTTCTTGGAGGAAAGGAGATCAAATGATCTTGGAGGAGTCTCGACAAGATACCCTCTTGATTAATGGGAGAAGGAATGTCGGTGGATTGTGGAAAAGATACCTCTTTCTTAGTACTAGTTGTCATAACTACGCAAGACTCTGTAGATTGTGAGATTTTGTTCTCTCCTTTACAGGAGGGTGTGAAATCTAACAAATTCAAATCACTAGTGTTTTGCGAGATGAAATTGACACTAAGCAAGGATGTATTTGTTTGTTTGATTGCTGACAAGGGAGAATGATCAAGAAAACTAGTGCCGATCAGTTCAAGATGCTTTATAGTGAAAGTGGGCTTAGAAAAATGTTGTGTGAGAGTGTTGTTTCTATGAAAGGAAAATAACAAAGACCATGAGTTGTTTGTTGTGTGATAAGGTCGATAGGGTTTCAAATACCTTGTTCATTAGCACCACATCCTTTGCCACTATAGCCAAGTTGTTTCATAAGTTCATAACCTTTTCCATAATGCTTTTTCATTGCTTTTGGATTGGGTGGTGGTTGGTGATCAACGTCATGAAAGGTGGTTTTGTAGTTTGTTTCATTGTCTAAAGTGGCTGAGGTGGATGCTTTCGAAGGGTTGTCTGCTTTTTTGTTTCCCCTATTTGAATCTTTTTGTATGATCTTGTAGTCACCCATGAGTGTATGTTCGAAATCTAATGAACCCCAATCATCTTCTAATAGCTTCATGACTTGTTCAATATGTTGTTCATTGTTGTTCTATTGTACAGGTTCCATTGGTGAAGTTGATGTTGATGTGTTTAATGGATTTTCTTCTTTTTTTCTCGAGTTTTAAGATACTATAAGGTTTAGGATCAACATCAAGGGTGTATACTTTTTTGTTGTAAATGTATTTCATTTCTTGATGAAGAGTAGAGGGTACCCCATTCATTGCATGAATCCATGGTCTGCCTAAGATAAGATTACATGAAAGTTTATGAGGCATAACATGGATTGGTGTATTCAATGTGGTCACTCCAACTGTAAGAGGTAAAATGATCACCCCGAGCAGTTTCTTTGTGACATTGTCAAATCCCTTAGTAGATAAATAATCAGGTTGATTGTTTGATTTATCAATGCCAACCCTATCGAGAAGACTCACACTACACACATTAAGAGCAGAGGGGTATCTACAAGAGTTCTCTTTATCCCTTTTGGTTTGTATTGAGCTATGATCATAAAAGCATCATTTTTTTTTTGCATTTCCAAAGAGGGGAGTTCACTTTGTTGGAAAACAATGTCAAAATTCAATCCTTGAATTAGGGCTTCTATGTCATTTAGTTGTGCATTAGAAGGGATAGTAATATGTTGTAAGGAATTTTAAAGCATAATGTGATAGGTGAATTCTGATGTAAATCCCATAGGGAAATCTTTGTGGGAGTGCTCTTAAGTTGTTCGACAAGATCATACTCCCTTAATCAAGGAGCACTAGGAAGTATAGAATTGGGAAAAGGTAAAGAGGTTGGGGTTTGTTGTTGTGGTTGTAGATTATGGCTAGTGTTATATGTATGAGCAAAGGTATTATGAATCGATTGTTGCAATAAATTATGCATAGGTGGGTAGAGGATGAATTCAGGTTTTTTTTGAGTTGGAGGTTTGTGTGAAGGTTGGTAAAGGATTAGAGGATTTTTAGGATGTCCCACGAGGTATGTGTGAGGTCCATTGATCGAGGGGTATCTAATGGATACTTTCACTTTCATAACCTCAGCGGTCTTGGTTTGATATATATCTAATAAAGGGAAATCGAGAATCACTTTTTTATCGTTAGCTAAGGAAGATACATTAGTGTTGTTGCAATTTTCTAACACCATGATATTCTCCCTAGCAAAAGAGTTTTTAGGAGAACTACAATTCAAATGTTGACATTCATGAATTGGTTCTTCTAAAGTGACTTCATCTGAAGTAGGGGAATGATCAATAGTTGAATTACCTTGCTCAATAAGGGTTTCCTTAGGTGAAAGGGGACAATTAAGATTCTCATGACTCTCATTAGTTGTGCTTTCTAACATCAAAGTATCTTCATTACAACTAGGGGAGATATTAGGAGAAGAACAAGTATGATTATGATTGTTTACGACTTCATTCCTTTGGTCCCTAATGTTTTCCAAAATAGGATAGGTAGGGGAAGGATCATAAAGATGGTTATTATAGACTAACATATCCTCATCATTTATAAGCTTATCTTCCTCGAAATCTCTCTTACAAGTCAAAGGAGAATGAAAATTAGGTAAGGTGATGTTTAGGAATGTGTCTATGATTTCATTCTCTTGTGCTAAAATATCTTCACAAAGGGGATAGGGAGAAGGATAGACAAGATCCTTATGATTCTCAATGCTTGTATCTTCTTTCACCAAGATACCTTCATCACTAAAACAAGAAGTATTGGGAGAAGAACAATTATGATCATCATGGTTATCTATGTTTGTATGATATTCTATCACATCATCCACACAAATAGGAGAGATAGGAGAGGGGGTAATTTAAGGGAAACATTGGCAATTTCACTCTCTTGTGCTAAGAGACTATCATAACTAGAGAATGCATTGAATGAATGACTATCATGTTTGTGAGCTAACTTTTTCTTATGATATTGCTATCAGGATTCAACCGTGTAGTTTCGAGTCAAACTCATTGACCCATGTTTCATGAGTAGTGGTTCAACAAGAACCCATCTCTCATGATATCGAATGGTCCACTTAGCACTCATTGCATCTAGGTGATGCTCACAGAGGTGAAGCACGGTCCGTCCCGGGAGGTCACCCATCCCAGTACTGCTCCAGCTCAAGCGCGCTTAACCAGGGAGTTTTCTCCAAGGTTAAGCCCGCTTGAGTTGTTACCCCATTTGCAAAACCTTCAGCAAGTGTTGTGCCTTATGAACCATTCATTGTTAACTTTTTCTTTGCAAATTTGGAGAAGATTGAAACTAACATTTGGAAAAATTAAACTATGCAAACTTGAAATACAATGTAAGAATGTAAAATGAAATGCAATTTTCAGTTGTCAAACAAGATAATTTTTCGATTACACAATGTAATGATCTGAAAATGCAAAATGGAATTTGAGAAATGGATGAAATGGGTTAATTTATGCTAGATCTAATGAAATGAATTATGTTATAGAAACTTAGCCAAATAATGTAGATAGGTAATGGCACCAAACAAAAGCTTAAAATTAGAGTTTTTAGTTTTGTAAAAGGTAGTTTTAGAGGTGAAAAGGGACTAATTCGCCCAAGGTGGCGAATGAGTCCCAGTGGGGATTTTTTCAGAATTTTAGATTTTTTTGATTGATTTTTATGTTTTGTATGTTGTATGATGTAGACGTAAGATGCAAATGCAAAATTTTAGAAATTTTTAATCATTTAAGATGAAAAAATGCAACCTATATGCAGTTTCACTAATGCAAAATTTGAAACCCTAGAATGCCATTTAACTAATGTAAAATGCAATGCAAGCTAATTATAGTATGATGATGGACTCCAAATTAGACAAGAAGGTATTCAAAAAGTAGGTTCACCAAAATGTAAACAAAGATTTTGGCACGTGAATGTCTTTCTAACACTTCTTGGGTTTTTCAACTAAAAAGAGAAAGATGGGACAAAATGCAATGTATGCATTCAAGATTAATGTGATGTGGATGTAATATTCCTAAATGAGATGATCAAAATGTGAAAAATTAAAGAAATGCAAGTGTTTGAAAACACATTGTGGTATGCGAAAAGACCTAGAAATGAATAGTAAACTATAACAAAAATGGATGAAACTGAATGTGTGCACCTAAGAACTTGTTGGAGACTAGGAATGACTTCTAAAATGTTGTTGATGCTAAAAATTTGGCCTACTGGGACTCATTCGCCATTCTGGGTGAATTAGTCCCAGATTTGGGATATTGTTCAGGAGCCCGTTTAGGACAAATGAGTATGCAAAAATGCAGAAAACTTGTTTTAGGCCTAGCAGTGGACTCATTTTCCACTACTAGAAAATTAGTCCACTTTTGAATTTATGAGAATTCAAAAGTGGAAATTGAAGCCCTTAGTATGCACTTTGGTTCCTGATAGGTGTCTGCCTCTGAAAGTCTGATTTCTGGCATTGAAAATGACTTTTAGTAGATATTTTGACTTGGTCAACAAGGATATGTCTTCAACAACTTTGCAACTTGATCTTTAATGATTTCCAAGCCTTCAAGGTGCCTAAATCTGCAAACACACAAGAAAAGGAGAAATGTTGGATGTTAGGGCATGGGGGTTTGGCTTGGTCAAACTCCTTTTTAGGTAATTAAACCAAAATAGAGAAAGAATGTAATGAAGCATGAAACAATGGAGTTAATACCTTGCCATGATGTTTGCTCTTGTTTTTCTATAGCAATAGAGGAAGATTCTTCTCTTGAATGTCTTTGGAAGCTATTTTGATGACTTGGAATGATAAAACCCTACCTTTGCTTAGCTTGAGATGGAAGACAAATGATGAATGAATAATAATATGTGTTTATGAATTATGAATTAGGGTTTTGAAGGTTATATTTATAGGCAATCCTCCTAATTCACCTGTTAATTGGATCCCTAAGGCCGAAATAGAGGAAAATAAAACTTATAATCTAAAATTTCCCACTCAAAACTCAAAAATGACCCAAATGGGACTGATTCGCCACCTTGGGTGAATTAGTCGCACCTGGCAGGGTCTCATTCGCCCAGATGGGAAAATTAGTCCCAAAGGGGTCCTTTTGACATCTAGAATGTTGGGGAATGAGGAATTTCACTTCTTATGCTGATTTTATCGGGTATTTGATCAAATTACGCCTCGAGATGCATAATATGGTGTCATAGGAGTCTATTAATGATGATATAAAGGTCAATTAGGGCTTGGGACAAAAAAATCACTATGATAGTGTGATTAAATACACTTTACGTCTTTAAAATGAGGTCTACATAGCCTAGAAAGGCACAACATCCAATGTGAATGTGTAAGACACATTACAACACTAGATTAAAATCAAGTTTAGTTCACAAGCCTTCTAGATTAATGTGATAGTGCAAATAAATACATTTTATAATGCTAAATTAGGAGAAAGATAGGTCCATTAGTCTAGAAAAGTGTGAGTCTTTTACAAAACCTTTACAACACATTGTTAGATGCATTTTATTCAGTTTGCAAGGGGCCAAGACCTAGTGTGGAAGTATAAAACACGTCACAACACTAAATTAGGGCCTCATTAAGTCCACTTAATCATCAATATTTTCATATCAAGTAAGAAATACTTTTTCTCTATGGTACAGTCCTATAATCACACCACAAGGGGTAAGCTAAATCAAAGCATGTTGCTCAGTTGCAATGTGTTTAGTCCAGGAGCCTTGTGGATGAAGCTAGAAGATAATTTTTTTTACCTCCACCCCAATAATCAAAGCCGTGAGAATTTTGTTATCATCCAGTAAAATCAAATTAGGAATATTTTCAGTGAAATGAATCATATCCCAAGTTCCATCATGTCCAAAGGAGCCAAAACATTAATGAAACTTAAGAAATGACAAAATTTTGAATATCCTCATTCTTAGTTAAAGAAAAATTATTCATGTCTTTAACTGAATGAAATATGTTCCAACTCCTTCAAGCTTTAGTAATGGCCTACTTAGGGTGTGAGCCTTAATGGAATTGTGATTGTTCTTGCAACAAACATTTACAAGGGCATACTGGCTTTGATATATATGAAAACTCATTAATGGGCAACTCGGAGTTCTGGTAAGACGAATTGTAATGTTATACTCTTAAAAACCCATTAATGGCAATGTGTTTAAACCCATTGATGGCCATTTGCTTTCAGTAATGACTAACTTAGAGTTCTGGTAAGATAAATTCTCAAGAGAGATATTGTCCTTCCAAGTCTTATTATCTCGTGATTGGTCACTTCCAGTAATAGAAGAGCAGTTATGGTCTTATAGCTATTGTAAAGTATGGTCAAGACTATGGTAAGCTAAACCCAATCAGGGTTTTGTTTATTGGATATGGCCATTATGATGCCTTGCAGATTCATGATGACTGAATTTTGTCAAACTCAATATATTGGAGGACTATAGTTCTCAGATAAAACAACTTAAAAAGTCTCAGTTTTTTGAGTCAGAAGACAAGCCCTTTTAACCTATACACATATTAATTCATTGTGAAGTTTGAGAAACTTCATTGATGTAGCCTCTCACTAGTTAGACACAAAACCCTTTTGTAGTCTCTAGACATTGTAATAAATCCTTAATTTAATCCTAGATCTATCTCAAACGGTCAGGTTCCCCAGACCAAGTCAACAAAGAATTGAGATTCCTAAACAATTACCAGTCTAATATTTGTTATCGTGGATCCCAAAACATACCGGATCCAAATCTTCATCATTTGTGCTATGTTTGATTATCGAGCTAAATACATTTGTTTTCGATTTATATTTCCCACATTCAATTATTTATTGTCTAACATCTAGTCAACTCAACTTGTGTTTATTTACCTAGACTGATTTGTGCTTATGGATATGCATTTTATTGGATTGACATAGGTTGGACATTAAGGAAACTTTATTTTCCTTCAGTCATACATAGGAAAGAGAAGCAATGTGGTATTATGAAAAATAAAAGCATAACCCACAAACCATATACCAATAGAGAAAAAAATCAGGAAACGAAAGAGTCAGTTTATAACTAAAATTTCTTTGCAGCTAGATATTCAAATCCCATGTATATGAAATACTATAGAAAAACTAGAATCTACACAGGAAAAAGGGTGGCCTTTATTTGTATCCATTAAAATGTCAAATTTGGTAATGCTCCACATTTTTCATTGCATGCCATGATGTTCTCTGAGTATCAAAGATATTCAATGTACATCACATGTTTTAATGCTATTAAAAATTTACCCTGCCAATGTTGTTCAGTGCTCAATCTGAGTAGACATGTTTAAACAGTGATACCTGGAAGAATCAATCCTACATAATACAAATTCCACCCTACAGTCTCTCTCTCAAGCCTTCTTTAGATGTTGGTTTATACACTTGGATGATAACTAGAGATGCACTAAGTAAAATACCATGTACATTGACTTAAAAACTGATCCTTAGGTCGTACCTTGTAGACCCAGTTGGGACCCGCTTCAATTGCTTAGGCCATCCAGGATCTCAATATAAAATTATCAGAATCTTAAACAATTGATATCCATGTCAATATCCAATAACTCATTATGCCATACAAAGGAATAAGACCAAGCCTAAATTCCCGCATCTTCATTCCTGACTACTGTACAATTCAGTGCATTAGTGTTCCTTTCTTTACACTTTAGTAGATTCACCTGTGCAATAAGTGATACAACCATATGTTACACGATCAAATTATCATATTAAAATTAATCATTTCTATCTGAGACTGTTCTTTGCTCTCCACATCCTTTACCAAAGCGATTGCAGCTTCAAATTCCTCAAAACTGGCCCTTGGAGGAAGAGATCTGTGCAATCTCATGATCTCCTCCACTATCTCTGCCACAGTTTGCATTGATTTAGTCATTGTTCATAAAAGACCCCACAAAGTCTCAAAAAGTTTTACCCACAGTACTTATTGGACCAGCTGAATGCCCACATACTAGACAAGATTATTACCAGGATTTTCAATGAAAACAAATGAGCTCTAAAACCAGACTTGCGAATTGAAATAGAACATCACATACCCAAGAGCTGTAAGGCCACAAACTAAATACTACTTATAGATAGACTTTTTTCCCAATAATTAGAATTTTCAATGAAAACAAATGAGCTTTAAAACCAGACTTGCGAATTGAAATAAAACATCACATACCCAAGAGCTGTAAGGCCACAAACTAAATACTACTTATAGATAGACATTTTTCCCAATGATTAGAATTTTGAATGAAAACAAATGAGCTCTAAAACCAGACTTGCGAATTGAAATAAAACATCACATACCCAAGAGCTGTAAGGCCACAAACTAAATACTACTTATAGATAGACATTTTTCCCAATAATCAGACTCATGATAAAGCTGTTCTTCTGTATCCCTATAAACCTATTGAATATCAAACTCCAAATTTGACCCAAAACCTGGTTGTCCAACACCCACGCTGTAGTCTGAACCAAAATTTTATTGTTTGTTTCAAAACCAGATTTTTAGATTAAAAAATCAAGACTGCCAAACAGCCAAACTGACATGAAAGTGAGACTGCTTCAGAAAAGTAGATATTTTAATTTCATGTAATTGTTGGACATTTTATAAATCATTTCCTTGACAGGGGCCATCTTGAGACATAAAGAAGGGGAATTTTAGTATAAGCTGAATGATGATGTAACCTTGATAGCATCTTCACATATATGCGAGCGGATAACCAACAAGAGAAAAGTATGGTCGATATACAACACAACGGGAAGATTCGAGGTAAAAGGGATTAAAAGCGGTTTCAAACTAGTAATTTCTTGCTACTGACAAAGCATGAGAATGATCTCTTAACCTCCCAGAGCAAGAGAGAGGAGAAAAAGTTAAAAATTGTTGAGAAACAGTGGGTGGCGTGGCTACTTGCCCAGAAGAAAATGAAAAAATTGTCCATGAAGTTTATAAATATGAAGGAATAGTGTTAGTTGCTTACTAAGACTTGCAGAGAATAAGAGGTAGCCTTTTTACTGTCAGAGTTCTGCGTTCTCACAGATTGCTGGAAGAATCTCACAAAAGTCTGTTGGCCCAACAAACTTGAATCGGAGAGCAGCAACAGGGGTTTTTTATAGAAAGAAATATAATAGTTAATTACCAGTAGAAGTTGACAGATGCGCATTTAAAGATTCAGAATGAAAGGGAAAAGCTTGATAAAGTAATTCCTCACTACATCAGATATTCTACAGACACAGAGAACTTATGCACAGGGGACCTCTGTTGCTTATCCTGAAACTTCTGGCTTGTGGAATAACCTAGCTCTAAGCCGTCTCCGTTGGAATTGTATTAGTAGATATCAGAATGCATAGCTGTTTCTGTATGAAGTACTTTGCAAATGCATGGCATGTGTCTCTCTGTATGAAAAGACTCTACCCTAATCGTCAACTCCGAGCCGTCAGAGCCTCCCTCAACATTCGTGCTCTCTTGGCTCGTGAAACTAAAATCAGTATACTGGCATGCTGCAGGCATAGATGAGGCCAATAAGAAACAACCAAATTTGAACGGGGTTAATTAATAAGCACATTTGCATCCCCGATTAAACATTGTTCAATAAAACATGAAAAACATTTGAATCCTGATCGGTCAGTGCGCAGCGTGCTTAATCACTTGTTAATGTTTGAAGCCTCCACTATAGTTCCCGGCAGGAACTAATAACCCTACCTATGTCTACCTTCCAAGAAACTGCAAGCTCTATAGTTTGTCCACACGACACTGATTACATTGTAATCACGATGTGTATACTTTATAAGTCATCATGGAAAATTTAATTTCCATGGAGAATCATTGCAGCATATTACATGCAGTTGCAAATAAATCTATAAACTACTTTAAAGAAGTTGAGGAACATCTCTGGTTAAAAATACATTAGAAATGATTTGATATGCCTTCTGAGTAAGGTGGACGGAATCAAAGAAGAGATATTTGGAAGCATCACGACATGCAAAAGGACTCAATTTGTTGCACAGGGAAGTTTGTATGGTGCCCGTCCCACAGCAACCCCTTGCAATCACCTCGAAGTCTGGCAGGTAATATAGAATTACAAGATTAGTCACAATTCTAGCTATATACTAATATAGTAAAGCATCCAGGCATAATGACATCTTTATTGTTACCATATTTACTAGGATTTGCAATGAACTGAGAAATCAGATTGTTATAATCGAGAGAAGCAATTTGAAGCCTAGGAAAGGAAAGTTTGAGTCTATCAATCATGGCATTTAATCCTGAATTAAACCCAGATGCAGCCTGGTTTATCTCTTCGTTACATGCGCCCTTGTTTGGAAAGCTTGTAACCGTTCTCTCTGCTGGTAGACATCCCAATGGTGGAACGTTAATCAAAGCAATTCTGCTGACACGCAGATTGTATAACTCCTGCAAAATTCAGACTCGGAATTCACTACAATTACGCTTGCAAACTACTAAATTCAAAGAGGAGAGACAAGTTATAACCATGCCTTTATATAAACTGTGTATGTATTCAAGAGGAAATCTGTATACTCTTGAACACTGAATTGAAGTCGACGAGTTGGGACGGCAAAGTAGTTGATAATGAAGTCATTTGTGCCTATCGAAATGAAAATTATTGACCTTCTGATTATGGTGGTGGCTTCTTCCTCTCCCACCAATCCTGCTATTCTCTTTCTATACTCTTTAAAATATTCAATTTGTCTCCAAACTGGTGTCACGTTCTGCATTCATGGATACAAATCAAACTTAAATAAAAAAAAGTAGGAAAAAGCTAACAAGATACATTGTATTACAAATGTATTAAGGTCCTGTGAAACATTATAATATGTAATGGCTGCCTACATATATTTGGACGGTGAGATTGTCTAAGCCTGTGCCAGAAGACGAAAAACAGACACCAGTTAGCAAGTCTTGGGCCTTGAGGTTTGAGGCCAAGTAAGGGGGCAACAATTCCTTGACTCCAAGTCCTTCAGCTGTCATGAAATGTTAGAATCATAAAAATAATGAAAGTTGAAGATTGGTGAAAATAAATCAAGCAAAACTAAATAACCAACAATCTTCCGATTAATAATACCAAATTTACTTAACAAACAGCAAAAATTCTGACATGCTAAGTTAGAATTTTAAACTCTCGCGAGAACAAATTGTTTCTCTTATCAGAGGCAATAGATAATCTACATTTATGAACTAATATCGACAGCAAATTCTACAGTGTAACAAACATAGAATATCTAAGAAAAACATGCAATATAAAATCCACATTTATGAGCTTTCAAATTTATTGTCAAGCTTTAAGTAAAACATTTCGGTATGGCATATTTAGGTTACCAAAGTAGTCAGACATGAGTTTTCCATTGGATATCCTTCCTGTGGGAATGTGATCTATGAAATCTCTTCCATATGGAGGAAAATCACCAGTTGCTGTCGTATTAATAAAATCATTATTCCCTGTATCTAAAAAGGAGTCCCCAAATGCAAAAACAGCAGGCACTTTCTGTCCTTCGACAAACAAAATGTAATCACATTTCTGAGCTATTATGATGATCAAACTAAAAAATACAGAATGTAAAACAAGAGATTCTGCCCTTGATTTCATTGCCACTTTAATTCAATCCCTTTTAAGGTGAGCTATTAACAATGGAAGGCATTAAATATAAGCTTCCCCTCACAAGGCTTCGTTTCGTATAGTTTGTCATTCACCAGACCAGAGTGGAGCAAATTATTATGAAGTAGGTGGACGTTGACACACAACTAACTTGGTGAAGAATTATCTCGACCGATATAGATTGCTTACAGTATCACAATGCCTCTACCAATAGAAATATCACACGTTTAGTCCTTCACCTACCTAAACAACACTAAAGATCACTGTAGCTCAGAGTATCACAATTCTTTTTCCCATCATTTTATATATTCTTATATTTTTAAATATAACTTTATGATTTATAATTATTGAAATATAATTTATTTGAAATTTAAGAAAATAAATAAATAAATTAGTGCTAACGAGTGATATTCAGTCTTCAATCAAATTTTTAAAATATTTTGATATTCGAATAGTTTGTTGATTTTTTATTTATTTGTAAATGAACATGTCATCGTGTTTAAATTATTGATGATTAGAATCTAATTACTGTATTGTATGTTGATGAATTTTTTTTCTTGATAACAAAAAGATTATAATTATAAAGTTTAAAAATATAACTTTCCAGTATGTTTAACATGAAGGATTTAGGAGTACGAAAATTTTATCTTAAATAAATAAAATGAATATAGATTGCATTGCCAAGTATGTTGATACTATTTTATGATGGTTTGTTATACATGATTGTAATTGAGTGAATATTCCTTTGTCTATAGGCACTGAGCTTTTATTGAACATTTTCTTTAAATAAAATAATAATTTTTAGGATATGAAAAATGTGTTGTCAATATCTTGATGTATGGAATGATGGGTACTAGACTAGATATTGTTTAAGGTGTGGGATTTCTTGATGATTTTGTCTAATGCTCATAGAAAGAAATAGAATTGTTTGAAGAGGGTATTTAAATAATGTCAAGAAACTTTTGATTATTGCTTATGTTATCGTAATTGCAATGATGTGGGCAAGATATTGGAAATACATGACTTTGTTGATGTAGATTGGTTAGGTGACATGGATAGTTGAAGGCCTATTAGTGGCTATGTGTTGTCATTATTTGATGGTGTTGTTAGTTGGATAAATAGGAGATAAACTATGGTTTCTTTTTTCATTATCAAAGAAAACTATATGGTTTCTACACATGTTTATAAAGTGACAATTTGATTATAAATATTGCGTTTAGGATTTTTTCTTCACTCCAAAGTGGTTGAAATTAAATGTGAAAATTAGAGTGCCATCTATTTGGCTAAGAATCCCATGTATCATTCTCATCTATTGGCTTTTAGTATCAATTTGTTTGAGAGATGATGGAGAGTGGTGAGGTCATGATTGAGAAGGTTGACACTCAAGATAATATTGTAGATCACTTTTGAAATTAATGAATATGAATAAGTTCTTTTCGCATAGGGAGGTTGTGGCCCTTGTATCTTGTAGTTTATTCATTTCATGCTTACTTATGTCATTTCAATTTATAATATCAAGTGGGAGAATATTAGGATAGTGTGATATTAAATTGCATCCCTAATGTATAATGTAAGGTACCCAAATTTCTTAGAATGGATAATTTGGATGCCAATGAGGAGCTAAAGGATATTATTTTATTATTATTCTCTAGATTATATCAGATGCCATTGTAATGGATTTGAATAAGGGAGGTTACAAAATGAAGTCAAAGATGGATAGTTATGGAGCACATTAATTAAGAGAAGCAATGCTAATGTATTTAGTGAACTCATAGAATATCTAGGATATAGAAACCATGCTTAATGGCACCTTATGATGAGATATAAGATTTTTTAGTATGTGAAGTAGGAAAGGGGTGACACAAAACCCTCTTCACTGACTTAATTTCAACACAAACAAAAAATTTCAATTCACTGTGAATTCCAACACAAGTATGAAAGAAACTGCAACATGCAAATTGCATTAAAATGGAAAATCTGCAATTACAAAATAATAAAGTCTCATTGAGACTATGGGTGCCACATATTCCCTTTACAACATCATAAAATTCATTACAAAAATATGCAACATTCCGTAGAATTTATGTGCTTCTCAAGCACTACAACCAACCGACATGCACACTCTGTCACTCCTCAACAATGGCTGCAATAAAATTCTTGAAGCCTTCACACTTTGCTGCAATTTCTCCTTAGAGAAAAATCCACCTTAGTTGTGAGTTTTCCTGCGTTTGAAAAACTAACTTCAAAATGTAAATGAATTATCTTTTATTACCAACTTTCCAAATCTGCCAGAATGAAATGAAATACAATTTCATTTCTATTTCAAACTCAAAAATCATCCTTCCCAAAAATCCAAGGAGAGAATTTCTAAATTGAAATTCAAAAAATCAAAAATCAAACTTCTCACTTGTGCAAGCAACTAGTCTCACACACACTTTACCGATAGTTTCTAAAATTGAACTCACTCATCAAAGTTTCCAATTTGATCAGGTGGGCACCCACTTTGATAGTCCCTATTTTTTAGGGATTTGTGGAAGTTGAGATTTTATTTTAAATTAAAATCTTAAAAATCGCCTTTAACTTGCAAAAATCCAAATTTTGAATTTTTGCACTTCCATTTCTTTTGCAACACCTACTTTTTTGGGCATAATCATTCAACATGAATTGTTAATGTAATTTAATTTAAAATTACATTATTACATTAATTAAAAATAATTGTGGCAACCATTTATTGAAAACCAAACACAATTAAAATATTTTCTTTTTTGGTTGATGCAAGATTGCACGAACCCATGGATGCTCCTGCATCAGACACCCATGGTAGAAATAAAATGTTCTATGAGCGAAGCTCATGAACATTTGAATATGCTATGTTCACACTGGATCCACTTCTCAACCTCATCATTGTGAACATTTTGTTTTCCCTTTGCTTGCAATATGCTATCTCTACTTTCCTTCATTCTTCCCCTCTTTCTACCTTTGTTCACAAAATTCAGCTCCCACCATTTTGCACTATGCAATTTTGGAAAAAAAAATTAACATCCTTATCTTCATTAAAAAAAATGAAATCATGTGTTACCACCCTTTTTTTTGCTGCTGCAACAATTTGTTCATCATCAACACCTACACACAAATTAGTATTGACGAATTCATGGAAATCAATGAAGTCTATCTGCACATCTTTCTCAACTATTTCTCCTTCACCTTCTTCTTCTTCTATGTCAACAAAATTCATGATACCTTGTTGTATTTCAACTTGTAACATGTTATTGCTGCACCTTACCATCTCTCTTTCTTCACTTCCTTTTACCATTTCACCCTCACAAAAATCAGCTTCGTTAGAAACATTGAATTTTTTTGATAAATCAGCAATTACCTCTATTTCCTTCTCCTTTCTTATTGCTGCAAATTTTACTCCTTCAAAGAGGCACGCATCAACTGCAACCTCTTCAATTTCATCATCTTCTTCTATAATTTCTCCTTGAAATATTTTTTCTATTTTTCTTATCTCCTCTTTCAACAGGAGACTATCTTCTTCTTCATTATTCCCTTTGTCAAATCTAGGACTATCCAAAGCCACTTTTGAAATTACTGTAACTTCATCCATAGCTTCATCTACTTCTTTTTCATGTAAATAATTACTAACATAATTAAATGATACCTCTTTTTCTGCTATTGCTTTCTTCTCATTTTAGCCACTTTCTTTGCCTTTGCTAGTTCCTGCAAACAAAACATTTTTAGATGAAACAAAATATTTAAAATTACCATTAAATTTATGATCTGCAGTGACTATTTTCTCTTCTTTCTTTCTCCATCCTTCCTTTATTTTTCTCTTCTTTTTGCTATCCTCTTTCAACAAAACATTCTTCATCCCAAATCTCTCTTCTCGCATTCCCACTTTCTCCTTAATCAACTTTTCCAATAAATCTACTTGAGCCTAGAGCTTTTCAAATTCTTCACGGTAATTCTTATTTTCCACTTCTTCCCAATAATTGTCCCAAAATAAAATTCTTACAGGCCTCCTCATGACCCATCCCATCTTCTCTGGTATAGACTGCCTCACATCCAGTGATCTGTCTACACAAAAATACACACACCACAAGTCCTAGTGCAAACTGCCTCACATTCAATGCTCTACCTGTATACTTAGGAACTCCTACTCTAATACCACTGAAGTAGGGAAGGGTGACAAAAAACCCTCTCCACTAACTTAATTTCAACACAAACACAAACACAAATTCTTAATTCACTGTGAATTTCAACACAAGTATGAAAGAAACTGAAACATGCAACTTGCATTAAAATGGAAAATTTGCAATTAAAAAATAATAAAGTCTCATTGAGACTATGGGCACCACATATGCCCTTTACAACATCATAGAATTCATTACAAAAATCTACAACATTCCATAGAATTTATGTGCTTCTCAAGCACTACAACGATTCCACATGCACACTTTGTCACTCCTCAACAATGGCTGCAATAAAATTCTTGAAGCCTTTACACTTTGCTGCAATTTCTCCTTAGAGAAAAATCCACCTTAGTTGTGGGTTTTCCTACTTTTGAAAAACTAACTTCAAAATGTAAATGAATTATCTTTTCTTACCAACTTTCCAAAGCTGCCAAAATGAAATGAAATACAATTTCATTTCTATTTCAAACTCAAAAATCATCCTTCCCAAAAATCATTTTTTTGGTTGATGCAAGATTGCACGAGCCCATGGATGCTCCTGCATCAGTATGTAAGAGAATTTAATTGTTATATTGGAGAGCACTCATGTAATTGGCTCTAATAATTTTTATCATAATATATTGAGACCTTGTTTGGTCCATCATATTGTTTTGTGATAAATTTTGAGTCTTCTAATATCTATATTTGGAAGGCTTGATATGAAGGAATAAGGTTGTTAGACTAAAAAAATATTATATGCCATTTATTCATATACTTGTTTCTAGTTATTTAATACAAACTCAATATCTATTTGTCAATAATTTTTTCTCTAATTTTTTTTCCACATATATCAAAGTCACATATATTTTCTATTTTCTTCTATGACATTATGCTCCAAACTATCATTTTATAGTAGGCAATTAACTTAGAAGGTAATATAACAACATTAAAAGCATGGAATATTTAGCTTTCATGAGGTTTCATTTTATGTAGATTGTCATTTACCTGGATTGAGGAAAATTCATGGTGGAGTGGGTGACAAATTTAAGTGAATGAGGAGAAGGAGGAGGATGTGTAGACATGGATACTCCATGTAGCATTATCAAAATGTTGCCTCAAATATTTATATATTTAGTACTTAGGAAAAACTATTCTATTACTTTTAGAAATATGGCAATAATGAATATGTGTCAAGGTTATGGATGTTGCCACATCTAAATTTGGCAAAGAATTATTTTGAATGATATGAATTGGCTACCATCAAATAAGAGGTGACTTAACTGTCATCCCTCACACGGGAAGAGAGTGGTTCTTAAATTGTACTAAAGGTCACAATTCACATTTAGTCCTTCAACATTAGATTTAAAATTTTTAACAATCCAAATATCAGTCTGATTAATTGTTTTTTCCCATCATTTTATAGATTCATTTAAGTTTATATAAGTTTTACAGAAAAATCATTTAATTTGATTTTTTTTTTGAGTATGAAAATAAATATTTAAGGATAAGGTGAAAGGAAAATGTCAATATAAATAAGAAACACAATTAAAAGTAGAGTAATTTGAGTTATGATTCAAAATCAAGTCATGAAAAATTTACATAAAATTGAAAGTGAATAGTAATATTGTTCCTTGTGTATATCTTTAGGTGTATAAAGAAATCAAGGGAGGAGAGAGAGAGGGGAAGGGATAAGGGGGCACTAGGGTGGTAGGGTTGAGAGAAATCTTAGTAAAATGATAAAATTTATTTCGAATAATCATAAGCATGATAAAAAAATATATAAAGCATTGGTGTTTTATTTAAAATTAAAAAAATATAAAAATTAGAGATACACACTTAAACCACATTATCTTTCTACAACCAATTTGTATGAAAAAATAAAAGATGAAATATGTCCTCAATTTTTTTCCCCCAATGGGCAATCGTGAATGCATATAGACTACAGAAACAAACATTAAAGGTGTGCCCCATGTAAAAATATCAAGTGAAAATCAAGAAGATAGATATAGTAGAAAAATACATGTAACATGTAATAAGAGAGATAAGTAGAGATATTAACCAATAAAGACATCACCACCAATATGATCTATCTCAATATGATCCAAAGATATGCCACTATAATCCATGGCCCCTAATGGACTATCCATTATAATATTTAATATGTTTCATGTCATTTCTTTCTTCATAATGTTGGCTTGGTTTGATATCTACATGTGTAGCTTCAACATATGTTGTGTCAGGTTTATAAAAATTAATATAATTGACTATTATCATGCATATGTTTCTCATCATTCAAATCCATATGATTATATTTGACGTGTATCATCTCTTTGTCTAGATGATACTTGAATTTTATATTTCAATATAATGCATTAATCCATAAAATATCTATACGTATGCAATGATAAGGACAAAAATATTTGACCTTCGGTAGTATGAGTCTAGACATATCCATTGGCTTAAAAAGAGAAAAATAAAATATTGTGTCCCCATATAAAATATGAAATCTCTTTCAATCTCCTTGGTTTGGTTTGTTTATGATCATCCTCACTATCATTAACAATAGATTCATCCTTATTGCCTATTGATGAGTATTTTTGTAGATCACAAAATATACAAAATACTTAGTATTTTGTCTCTCTTGAAATAAAATATAACTTTTAAGACTTAGAGAGATTACGCCAAGAATTCGATAGTCAGATCTTGAATTTGCGAAAATGACTTAGTAGTTTAATATATTTTTTTAACAATGGGCCTTACAATTACCTCACTAGAATTTCAACAACGAGGGTTCTAAATGTTTTGGACTTGACATGAAACCCTAACTAGATTAATAGATCTAAAATCTAAAAAAATCATTAACATCTCTACAATTTATGTGATGTCTTATTCCTAAATTTAAAACATAATATTAAAAATAATAGAGTAAGATGAAACTAGGTTAAGGAACCCTAAGGAAAATGATAACAAAGATTCAATTCTTTAGATAGATAGATCTCTCATAGAAACCAATTCCTTCTTAATCATAGAATGAATCACAATGCTAGAAGAATAGTGCAAGCATCAAAGGTAATAAAATATTTTTAGATTATGAAAATTAATATAAATATCTAAGTTTTTCATAACATAAACAAATCTTCACAATTGAACTATATCAAATGAGGTTTAGACTAACCGTGCAAAGTTTTTGAATTGTAAAAATATAATGAAATAGTGTTTGAATTGTATTACATATAAAATTTTGATACATTTAAGCCAATTTATCTTGAATTTTTTTGTCAAATATTTTAAAATTTTAGACACCAAAGAATGCAAAAAATGAAAGAAAAAGATTGATGAAACAAATGTTTAATAATTTACATCTGTCTAAGGTATAATTTCTTTACAACTTGGGAGGAAATAGCTACATAATAAAAAGTGTTGAGTGTAGGGGAGACAAGAAAAATCTAGGTGAAAACTATAATTCATTGTGAAGCCCATAATAAGTGTTGTTTAATGTCCTTTTTGAACAATTTATAGTTATGCTATTTTAGGGTTCATTTTACTAAACTAATTTTGTTTTTCACTATTTCTCATAGGTAAAAGTTTCAAATGGGGATTAAGAGGTAACAGGATTAGTTCTTACGCATTGTAGTGACTTAAAATTTAATTGTAAGAAATCATAATGATATATTTTTGAGATATAAGGTTAATATTAAGTATGTACATTTAACAAAGATTTTTTTTTGAGATTTTTTAAAGAAAGAAAGTTGTGTAAATGGAGGAGAAGAATATTATTGGAGTTTATTTTTATATTTTGAGAGATTTAATGTAAGGGTGGATTATAGATTGAATTCAATGCCTAAAATTTTCTTTTTAATTATGGCCACACATATTGGTCATATTATTAGGGTCATCTATGCTACACCTGATAGGGGATTCAAGGATCTCATAATGTCATATGCTACATTTGGTAGATAAAGCATAACTAATATAATATTGGAGGCTGAAGATATTGGAGGATAAAGGTATATTATCATGTCAGTATAAATTTTCATTCAAACATGATACTTTACATGAGAAGCACCAATTTCAAACTTATGTCCATTCATGGAGCAAGGGGGGCTTGGTAATTCTTGACAACACATGTGGATAGTTTAATCTTTGAAATAGTGTGCGATTCGAATATCTATATTATTTTAGTTCTTTTTGTACACCGAATAATATATTTAGTTCTCACTGAAATAGAGGAGGGATACTAACACTTTCAAAGGAAAATAGACTCTCATATAAGTGTTTCTCTCTTGTATATAATATTAGGGGAGTGATTTTGACACACTTTGAGGATAAGTAGACTCTTGAGGAAGAGTAGTTATCTCATCATGTATGGAGGATGGGAGTATTTATGTTCTCTCATATGGTACAAAGGATATTTTAAGTTTGACAATCAAGAGATCCATTGATAGATTTAGTTTCATGTAAATTCTAGGTGAGTGAGGAGAATTGGTGGAGATGCTTCATCAAAATCTCTTGAAGATATGCCATGTTTAATCTTTGTAGTATTTAACCCATTTTTTTTATTGATGTATTAAGGGGATAAATGTTGGTTTTATATTACATCAATATTTACACTGAAGGCATTCCCTATATGAACATTACTAGCTGACTTTAATGATCGATGATTGAGAATGTGGTAGAATGATGGTTGACCATTGAAAAGATCTGACCATTCGATGAACCCAATATAAAATAAAAAATAATAATATTAAAAACTAAAACACTTTATACAATGAAATAAATCAAAGAATCATATAATCTTTCCACATTTTCACTAAAAAATATATTTTACATTCATATTATAAACCTATCAGAAACAAAAAAAGAAAGAAAGAAAGTAAAGAATTAGATATTGTTTCTAATTTTCCACTAATATTCAAAATGTATAAATTATATTATTATTATACAATATATTTTATATAATATAAGTTATTACAATTTATATTTTCTATTGTTCTTCAATATATATATTATTATAATGATTATATACACTATTCTGTTATATTATGATAAATTGCAAAATATATAATATTCTAATATTTAGATATTATATATTTAATATTTATATACACTATAAGTTATTACATATAAATATCATATAGATTTTTACATATAATATTAATTAAAATATGAAATTTATTATTAGTTTGATATTTATATATATTAATTTTTTAATTAATAATTTCTATTTTTTTCAAACTATTTTTTATTATTTATTTTTTTATGGTAATTATTTTTTATTTCATATTATAAAATATAAATTTCTAGAATATTCTTAATTTAATATTATGAAATACAATTATATTTTATATATTGAACTATTTTTAGCATAATATTATAATAGTTAGATATCATATATTTAATATTTATATACACTAGTTGATCAAGTTGTTACAAAGAAATGAAAAAGAAAGAGTGGAAATTTAAATCAGAATTGGTATCAGAGCTGGTGTAGAAGCTTGGTGATGAAGCTACTTTGGAAATTAGTGAATAATTTCAAGAATCATGGATGAAGAGGATGAATGGAAATTGAAAAAAAAATGGGTAGAATTTTAGGCTATGGAAAGTACAAATGGAATCTTTGCTAATTAAGCAGGATCTCTCACTCGTAGTAGAAAGGAAAGCTAAAGGAAAAGGTTCTATGTCAGATGAAGTATGGGAAAAACTAGATACATTATTAAATATAAATATAATTTACCTTTTTACATATATTACTAATTAAATATATTATAAGTGTAATATTTATCTATATTTATTTTTAAAATATATAAAATTTATTGAAAAAAATATTTAATTTATACTTCTTATTACATATTATTTAAAATATGATGTATATTATTAAATATAAATATTTTATACATACACTCCTTTTTCCTCCAACCCTATCTCTATCTCTCCATCTCCCCCTCTCTCATCATCTCCCTCTTTCTTTCTCTTTACATCACTCCCTCTCTATATGTTTATCTATCTTTCTCGCACCACCTCTATATTTCCCAAGTTATGCCTATCTCTCCCTATCTCCTTATCACTCCCTCTTTCTATTTCTCTCTACTTCTCTCTCCTCTCTCTATGTCCCTCCCCCCTCTCCTTGGAGTAAGCTCTATCTATTTATAAATATATATCTCCCTCTATATATCTCTCCATATCTCTCTCACTCATGTACACACACTCCCTCTTTCTCCTTCCGTACCTCTATCTCTATCTCTTTATATTTTTTCCTATCTATACCTCTCTCTATTACTTAAGTCTCTATCACCTTCTTTTTGTCTCTCTTGCCTCCTCTATCTCTATCTCCCTATCTCTCCCTCCCCATCTCTATCTATATCTCATTACGTATACCTCTATCTCTTTATCTCTCTCTCACTCCTCTTGATCTCTTTCTATTTATATCTCTCTACATATATCTCCCTATCACTCTCCCTATACATACATATCTTTTCCCTCTCCACCTCTTCTTCTTCTCTCTCTCTCTCTATCTTATTCACTCCATCTCTCCTCCATCTCTTCTACTCTATATCTTTATCTTTATTTATCACTTGATCTCCCTGTCACTCATCTCTCTATCTCTTTATCCATATCCTTTTCTATTAATTAATAGGAATGGTAGGGTTTACCACCATGAATGAACAAGATGATAAACCACTAATTTATTTTCCTATTAAAAAATTAAATTATGGGAGTGAAAAGATGGAAATAACAATTAAAAAATGATACCTAACTATTATAAAAACTATGAGGGAAGTTTTTAGAGCATATAAAGTTGTCTACCTTGTCAAAAACTTCCTATTTTTAGGCTACAAAGGACTCATTCGCCTTCAGTGGAGAACAGGTCCCTGTTAGGGTTTTTGAAAAAGAGATCAAAGTTCTATTCCTTGATGTCTATACTCTCAAATTCCAAGTTATCAACTTATGGAAGTCTATAGATAATTATGTAGCTTCAAATATTTGATTTTGCACTTTGTATGATAACTTTTGCAACTTGACAACTTTCACAATTTTTCCCCAAAATTGCTCCACTTGATCTTCAACCTGTAATGCAAACACACATTCAAGGGAACAAAAACTTTTTGATTGTTAGTAAATGGGGGTTTTCCTTAGTCAAACCCCTTGTAGGTAATTAAACCAAATGATGAAATAAATGAAATGAAGCATGAAACATGAAATATGCAATTGATATCACCTTGGATGATGTCTTGTGAAACAAATCTACAAACCAGCATGTACTGGCCATGCAAAATGTAGATCTTGGGTCCTTGAATATGATGTGAATAATTCTTGCAAGTAGATCTTCAATGCTATATCCACTTCTTTAGCTCAACAACGTGAATGAATGCATTAAACCCTTGTCATGATGATATGATATTGAATTGCTGCAATTTAAATCTTGAAATCTACCTTGAAATACCTTATGAATGCTCTTGTAAACTTTCTATCATGCATGAATACTTGAAAGTCTAGGATGAAACTATCTAAATTAACCCCTTATTTATACTAAATTAGGAGATTAACCCCAAAATTCATACAACTAAGGTTGACACTAGATCTGGAAGCAAACTTTATTAAATTCTCACCAGAATTAAATTTCAAAAGGGGGTCCTCATTAAGGGAGTACCCATTCACCACCTAGGGTGAATGGGTCATGACTCACTTTTCTAGGACCTAACCTTGGGGGATAGAAATAGCATTAAAAACTAATTTAGAATCAATTGATAAAGGTGGTTCCTATTAAGGGAGGAACCATTCGCCACCTAGGGAAAATGGGTCTTGGAACCATTTTATAGGACCTAACTTTTCCCAATTAAATGTTTTATTATTTAAATCATGGGTGTTGGGATAGATATTTAGAAGGTGTAAAAAGTAAGGTTTAAATTTGACTTAAAGGGGGTTAATTAACTCCAATTAACCACAATTAATTAAGACCACCCTAGATAAATGTGAAATTTCTTTATAACACTTTGAAACACCTAAATAAGGCATAAATTTAAATACATTTTATTAAGAAGGGCCCCATTAAGCTTAATTAAGTAAATAAATCTTAGAAAAGTGTGAAAGTGTGTTACAACACTTCACAACACTACTCCAAGACACCATTAATTCAATTTTAATGTCAATTATCAAACCAAGGAAAAAAGGATAATTTTTTTGTTACTACGATTTTCCCCCACTTTAGTGAGAGGATGATCCTTGAACCAACAATTTTTGAAGTGTTTCTATGTACTTCTCTTGCATTGTTAGGGTTTTTCACCTAAGAGGAGAGAGATAAAACCTAAAAATTTTGGTGTTTCACTCAAACTAAGGAATATATGATGTAATTATGAATAAATTCAATGATCTAAATGCAACTAATTGATAAAATTGATTGATTATGAATGCAAAACTAATAAAATATGCAATGTTTGAAAACACAGTGACATTTGCAAAAGACTTAAGAAGATGAACAAAAATGCAAATAGAACTAAATAGAAAGTTGTAATTTAGAATGTGTGCACTTGTAAGATTGATGAAGACTAGAAACCACTCTAAAAATATGGAAAAGTTGACTTTTTGGCTACTTTGGACTCATTCGCCACCCTAGGCGAATCAATCCAAGGTCAAGGTTTTCTACCCAGAAATTGGTTTCTCCTAAATGGGTACTAGAATCTGCATTTAACATTGATAGTCACCTCTAGTGGGACTCATTCACCATCAATGGTGAATCATTCCTTTTTTAGTTTTCTGCAAATTCAAATCTTAGATCTGTACGTTATCACCTGCACAACACTACTTGATAGGAATCCAAATCAGAATCTTAGAAAATACCTACAAAATAGATTAAATTTTATTGTCTAATGGGGGGTTTTCCTTGGTCAAACCCATAATTGGGTAATCAAAACTTGAATGGATAAAAATCTGCATAAAACCCTAGACTTAAGTGTGTCAAAGACTAGGAAAATATGAAGTATGACAAAACCCTATTCTAATGTGCTAGAATAAGATGAACAAATATGATTTGAATGATGCAAGACTTCAATCCTAGAAACCCTATAACATATCAAATAGATGTAAATGGCATGCAAATGTAATGCAAACCTTAAGATGAAGATAGAGAGTAAATTGAAGATGGAATCACTTTGAAAACAAGTCTTAAGGTGTGATTTGATGGCTAGTTGCATTTCCTCAAACCTAGATTTCTCCATAATTTACCATAGGCATCCATCATCAAATCTTTGTAATGTTGAATCTTGAACAAGAAGTGAGCTTAAAGACCTACAAAAACCCTAGTTTGCTGCCCTAAAGTTTCAACTTTGATATAGAAAATGCTAATGAAACTTATTGTGGAAGACTTTTGATACTTGACTTTTGATCTTGCTTTGTAAAAATGGCTAAGAGATGTGAAAAATGACCTAAAATGTGTATTTATAGGAAAAAACACCTAGTTTTCCCATTATTTAGACCTAAGAGGTCGACATCCACCAAAAATTTGAATTGAATTGATTAAATTCTTGTTCAAAATTGAATTTTTCCCCAAAAGGGACTCATTTGCCACCCATGGTGAATGGGTTCCACCATAGGGGACTCATTTGCCTAAGTAGCAAATGGGTCCCAATAGTTGTTTTTGGAGATGGGTTTTCAGGATATGAGTGAATTAAGTGTTGTTTGTAGGGATTTAGTTGATTTTTAAGTGAAACAAGCCTCTACATAAAAAATAATGGGTCCTAGGGTCCTATAATTTTTTTTTGAAGAATGAATAATGTAGGGGAAATCAAAAGTAGGTTCAAATTAAGCATGAAATTATCTCTTTTCTCAAGAGTGTCTAATTTTCTAGGCCACATTTAGCCCCCACTTTAGCACCCATATGACTCTACGTGCATATGTAAGCTAAAGGACTCTAAACAATGCACTTTATTGCATGAAAGGAGACGTATTCAAAATATGAGAGAATGAAACCCCCAAAGTAGTTATCTGCAAAACCACAACATTAGGAATCACATCCTGCAACACAAATGTGTTAATTGTCCAAAAATACTTTTATCTAACTTTTAGAAATCAAGATCGAGGGTAGATATATGGCACCCCCTTGATTCCACTTGCTTTATGGAGGTGGAATCAAGGTAGTAATTTAGCCACGTGAAATAAGGAATATCATACTGTAGGGAATTTCCAAGTGCTATGCCCTTAATGATAGATGATTGATGATGTTGGGTGTAGAATCATGATTCCAATGCATCATACATTGTCAAAAACAGAGTTCCCTAGCTCTTGTTATGTTGTTTTTAAGAAAGGTGCTTTATTAACTCTTAAGAGTAAATATCCCTAATTTAATGCATAAGAGAAAAATGGATGAAAATAGAGTAAAAGAGATAAAGGAGAGGAATTTTTTTACTGACTATTGCATTTTACCTTCTTGCAGCTTAAGAGTGATGAGTGAGATGAGAAGATGCCTAGTAGACGGGGTTGCATGCCTTTGTGACTAGATGAGCTTTGAGAGTAGGTGGTGCGCGACAAGTTGTACCATGAGGTGAGTGGATTCTGCAACTTTCACTTTGTGATTTTGTAATGATTTAATGATTTTTAATGCATTTATAGGTTAATTTAGGATCTTGGAAAAAATATTTGCAAAGTGTCCCCTTTTTTCGCAAAGTGTCCCATTTGTTCGTAAAGTGTCCGTTTTGTTTGCAAAGTGTCTCGTTTCTTTGCGAAGTGTCCCAAAAGGGTTCTAAAGTATCTAGGACCTTTAGAAAAGCACACTAGATGAATTTTATCACACTTGTATGATGAATAATGTAAAAATTGAAGACATTAAATGAATTTTTAGAGCCTATTGTTGTGATTTTGATAAGTAACCACCTAGTCATGGCACTGGCTAGGGGGGAGACAGATTAGTTTTCTTATTGATCTAGCTCTAGCACTATCAAGACCAGAGAAAGAGCATCTGTAGGTAGTAGGCATCTATTGGGCATATTTGATGCCACCTATGAGATACCACAATCCCATGTTGATGGCCCTATGCAAACGTTGGGACACCGACACATGTACGTTTCACCTTCTGACCAGGGAGATGACCATCACCCTAGAGGATGTATGCCAGATTCTCTAAGTTCCTATTCGGGGAGAATAGGTATATTTCTGAGGAGATTGGTCATTTCACGAGAAGAAGGTGGACATGCAGTACTGCTTGGATAGACTTGTTCATGATGAGCGCGTGAGAGCGTGAATTGAGCTTCCTATGCTACTATATTCATGAGCCCCCATAGTGAGATGGATTATGATGCATATAGTGGCTCTGGTACTCAATCTTGAATGGACGACAGACACACCTAGATGGAGGATTGGTTCACTTGATTTGCGGGATGGTAGAGCGCAAGATGGTCTATGCATGGGTACGTTGTATCCTAGCACATCTTTATTATGATCTTGGTTGATTTGTGTTTTGAGAGATCGATAGTATGGTTCACTACACGCTTTTGTAGGTGTGGTTCCTCGAGCATATTACATGCACCAGGTTTGTTGGTTTCCCATGTGCCATAGCCCCAAGATATCCACGAGCCTTCAACTATCTTCTACGATGCTTGTGGCAGTATGGAGACTTGCATTTTTGGAGGGTGATATTTGACCGACTGGAGGAGGACGGGATCCTATGGATACCTTATCTACTCATAATATAGTGGCTAGATCCCACAAGATAGCAAAGGAGGATGTAGATGGATAAATTCTTAGCCAGTTGACATGACTATGTTATACGTCCTTTCTATTATGGTTGAGTCATGCGATAGTTTGGGTGGGTGCAGACACCACCAAGGGTGTGCCCCTTCATTAGGAGATCAATGCAAAGTGCTCAGAGGCAAGGGGATACTGTTTGACTCACTCTAGACCATGTTGTCTAGAGTGACTCTAATGATTTAGATGATGATTGACCACTAGTCTCTAATGCTGATGATGTCGGTAGCACAAATGAGCGTGAGGAGTGGTGGTTAGTGACATGACCGACTCCTGTATTTCCCATGGGCTTACCTATAAGTGATGTAGGACTAGCACCAAATGAGGGAGATGAGCCAGAGGATAGGGTCAAGGATGTACGATACAGGGCTGTAGATATATTTACTGATGTTATCAATGATGAGTATGATTTAGATGTTGATCCTGACTATGAGGGCCAAGATGGAGGAGATGAGGATGAGGAGGAGGAGGAGGAGTATGAGGAGGAGCCACCCCTAAGTGAGGGTGATGAGATAGTGGCCAAGGATCAACACGAGCATGGAGAATCCTCACACACTCATATGACCAGATCACGTGCAGTAGCTATAGAAGACATTGGTTCCCACAGTCATAGAGAGGCTAGCATGTCCTCCACACCCTTCATGGAGGATGAGGTTGATATTCCTCATCTGAATGGAGATATAGGTGATGATATTTTATTTTATGCATGTATTTTAGTGCTTATGCTTTATATATATATATCATGATGATGTTTATTGATTGTTTATTATTTCTACCTCGAAGGAGCGACAACAGACTAGAAAGAGTTCTATCGTTAGGCTGCACCAGAGATAGTTCCTGCATCCATTGATGAGGAGGAGGTGGACCCTGATTACGTGCCCCCACCAATCATGGAGGAGGAGCCAGAGGAACTCAGACCTTTCGCAAGGCTACAAACAACATATGAGAGTGTGAGGAGATGACTCTATCAAGCCAAGACCACTAGAAAATCATCCTAGACTCCAGCAGAGGTGGAGAGACTGGATGTAGAGATATCACAACTATGGGTGGAGAGGGACCAGATGGTAGAGGAGTGTCTTGTGGCTCTTAGGCGAGTATAGGGTCTGGAGTATGCACTCAGAGTCGATGGACATAAAATTTTTGTATATATACACATGAGCATTTGATGATTTGCAATATGTCTTAATGTGTTTGGATGTTAAATAACAACGCGATTATTTAAATAACTTGTAAAATTATTTAATTAATGTCTACATTATTTAACATGATTGATGTGATCTAATGTAAAACATATTTTAGTTTCACTTTAGATACAACATTGTTAAATTAAAGAGTGTATGTTAAATTAGATACACCTATAATTCATATAAGGACCAGACTTAACATAAGACGAGGGTAAATAGTACGAAACCTAAAGTAACTATAAAAATATCAAAAATAATTACCCTAGTGTTCAAGACAAACACATGATTAGTTGTCAAGAATGAAGCAATGTGAAATTATTTAGAATATAACCAAATAACTTTAGACAATACTACTTTATCAGTCATACTATTCAAAGAGACTAGAGATAATACTAATGCAAATGTGTGGCATTAATAGGTTCCTTAAGGGGTGTTCCATCGAGCTCTATTAAAACGTAAGCACCAGACCTGTAACTTGAATCAACTATGTAATGTCCTAACCAATTAGGGCTGAATTTATCTTTTTCTTCATGGTCAGCATGAGTATTGTGTTGATTCTCATAGAGAAAAAAATCACCCTTACGAAACATGCGAGGAATGACATGAGTATTGTGTTTGCATTGTAATTGTTTAATGTAAGCTTGGAGATGTTCAAGAGTGTTAATGCACTTTTCGTCAAGCATTTCAAGCTAGTGAAATTGTTGGTATTTATAAGTGGCTTCATCGATAAGGTCTTGAAGAGAAATTCACAGCATATGAATTTCTAACTCCAAGGACATGCTCACATCAGTACCATAAACAAGGTTATAGGGTGTAGTTCCCATGGATAATCTAACACTTGTTCGATAAGCCCAAAGTGCATAATGTAATTGTGTATGCCAATTTTTATGATGTTTGTTAACAGTTTCCTTTAGGATTGGTTCAAGAATCTTATTAGTGCTTTCAACTTGTCCATTGGATTAAAGATAGTATGGTGTGGAAAATTGATGTTGAATGTTAAATGTTTCAAGAAATTTCTTTACATCATTATTCTTAAATGGGGTTCCATTGTTTGAAACTATTGTGGATGGAAGACCAAAGTGAGCAATTATGTATTCCAATATGAAATGAAAAATTACTTCAGCCCTTGTAGATCGAAGAGGAATAGCTTCCACCCATTTTTTGAAATAGTCTTTTGTGGTTATTATAAATGTATATCCAACAGAAGAGGGTGGTGAAATTTTTCCAATAAGATCCAATCCCCATACTAAAAAATGGCCAAATGGGAATTTGGGCACGAAACTCAGAAGTAGGGGCATGAATCATATTGCTATGATCTTGACATTTGTCGCATCGTTTAAATAAGCAAAGCAGTCTTTCTCCATATGTCTCCAATAATATCCCATACAGATGAGTTTTTGTACTAATGACCATCCTCCAAAATGACCCTCACAGGCCACAATGTGAGCCTAGTCAAGGGCTATAGGAATTTCAGAGTCTCTAAGACACCTCAATAAGAGACCATTGAAGGATTTTCTATACAACACATCAGCGAGGATTACATATTTGGCAACTAGTTTGCGTAAACGATTTCGAGTGTTGGTCATTGTGGGCTCAAGAATAGTACTATTAGAGCACCAAATCTGCATCTTGTTTTTGACATTCATAAACAAAACCCAGATGGGTTCTCTCCAATTGTAGCAAGGTTGTATTTCTTTGTCAACTGTTATATCATGAAATGCTACCCTATGAGAAAAATGTTTTGCAAAAAATGATTTGATGCCATTACATAGTACGAATGTTTAAGTTCTAAGATTTACACCTCTTTTCCATTCTACAATTCTTGTTATTATTATAATATTGATGACTTCATTGTTTGGACTCCATAGCAGATGAAAATCTCTGATTAAGTTCCTTTCATTGCCACACAATTCATTGCTCTTCAATTTCATGCACATTTTTTAAAATACTGCCACTATCCTTGTTGGTATTCATTGGCACACACCTTGTCATGCATGTTTTTCCTGTCCTTATATGCATCTAAATGTTGTATTTATATTGTCCCCTTTTTCAAAAATGTATACAGTTGCTTCAACACATTACACCTCTTTATTCATTTTGAATAGGGAACCATTTGATATAAGTAAACTGCATGTCACTTCAAGTGATCTCTTTCATCTGTCCACCATATGACTTAATCGATGGCACATGTAAGAAGTTACTTTTCATGAAATTACTTCCCATTGAAGATTCATGACACAGATTGCATTCTGAAAATGTTTGATAGCTTCTCCTCCAACTAAGAAAGCTCCCCTTGCTGACCTAAAACATGCATTCAATATTGTTGTCCCTTGCATACTTCATAAGACCATCCATTTATTTTGACATTCCTACCCATCCATATCAATGTCTAACTTAAGGAATGCTCATTATTTCTATTCCCCATCCTCTGTGACTTTCTGACTATTCATGGTTTCCTTGATGCATACTAAACTTTTCTCAAAGTCCTACATGGTCATTAACACTGTGACTTGGGCATAGTACAATCCTTGAGACTATTGGAAACCTTGATCTCACTCACTGAAATAATTTGATGGCCTAGTATAGAGAGTAGAGGACCCCTATTCTTCTCAATTTCAAGACTTTCAAATTTGTGAATCCTTTTTCCATCAACATTTCATAAGCAATGTCCTCTTCCAATGATATTGCATGCTTCATAACTCTACTCCTTGTCATGGTTCATCAAAAAATCTATGATTGATGTCTCTACCAAAATAATTTGACAAGGTCACATTGGATTTTGCTTATTCCTTACTACTATTTCACTGGCTCCCTGGAATCTTTAAAATTTGTGCTTTATCACCATTAACAGATATTGTGCAACACAAATACCATTCATTGTTGAACCTCAAAATTGAATTCATCATGGGGACTTGACTCCCCCTTTGATCATGCCTCTATGTTACCACTTGTAAACACCATTTTAAGTTGTTGTAACTCATCAGAATAGCAAGAGACACCTAACAGTGATTTCTCTTTAAATATGGATGCACATAGTTGTCTTCACCAACACAAAATATATTAGATGCACTCACTCTCTTTTGGATTTCTGTCATGGGACTTCTTCCTGGAAATTTTTTTCTCCATGTTGCTTGATGGTATGCTTTCATTGTTGTTGTCCTAAATGACATGAGGATACATATTTCTGTCCCATCTGAATCCGCTATTTGATTCCACCACATTTGTTTCCTTTTTACTATGTGTGATACACAATTTTCTCCTCATTTTAACTTTATTGGACAACCACCTAATGCATATGTGGGTGACCTAATAGCTCACCTCCCTATGTGATGTGTGACTGACTCATAGGGTTATAGTGAGAGGGGCTTGACAACAAATTGAAATGCTTCCTCATTATTTTATAGATGCATAATTGAACTTGATGCATCTTTTGAATCTAATAATGAAAGTTGATCAACTGGTGTGATTCCATATTGATTTAATGCATTGATAAGAGATAAATCTTTGATCAAGTTGCTCAATTTCCTTTTCTTTCAAAGTATGTTGAGATCTACCCTTGTGGGAGCCACATTTACCCCACATGCTATCATTTGATCTGATAATGAAACAATAATCAGACTTGTCCTAAATCTACACATGAAGCAAATGGTTAGAAAATAAATGTAAATGTCAGATGCTTTTGTTTGATTCACTTATGGATCAGTTTATACATGCATAGGTAGGTGTCTATGTAAGGATTGAATCTTTAATTTATTAGAGCTTCGCTCTAACATCATGGTTTCTTTAGATGTAGGGTGAGGAGCACTACGGAGCTAGGAGGGACACAAGTGGTTCAGGGCATCAGTAGAGCAGTCAGGTAACTTGCAACCAGTCATTCTCTAGCAATGACTGGTTCCATTCTTATATGCACATTTTTCTTTCTTTCTCTACTTATTCATGTATGAATTGCTTCGTATGTTCATTGAATAAGCGAGTTAGTCCCTTGGCTTGTGAGGGACATGTACATTTCAAGGTTATCAATGAAAGACTACATTTATATATCTATGATTCTCTTTCTCATTTCTTGTAATACAACATTGAAATGACAAAATGTAATCTACTTCATTTGGCAATCACTCTCTCATGCATATTGAAACTAGAAATTTAATGGTTTGTCTTTTAAATATTTAAACAACTTGAAAAGAGCAAATGCTAAGTTACCTGATTTTAGCTGAAAGCTAAAAATTAGGTAACATTTTTGGCAACATCTACTATTTGTTTGCTTGCTAAACATGAGACCAGTTGACTAAGCTTATCCATTGGGCACAAAGTCATGTAAAGGTTGACACCACTTGAATACATCATTGAAAGTTGTTGTAACTTATCAGAATAGCAAGAGACACCCCTAAAATTTATTGAAATCCCAACACTATAGAATGAAAACTATCTAATTGTGCTCAAAAGCACTTAGGGAAAACAAAGCTATATTTGAAATGAAACTACCCTACCTACTCTAACTAGCAAAGAAGTTGGTCAAACGAACCCATTAACTGGTTGGATGAAATAGCTACCCCTTCTAAAAAAAATTACAATGTTTGCCATGCTGGAGGACAACTAGAAGGAAATGGAATACACATGAAAATTTAGCAGATAGCTACAATACCTCTTGAAGAACATATACAAGCCTACTAACCTTTTCATATGGAATGCAAACATTCCCATTATGAGATGGAAAGGTAACTTGAGTGTGCTCCTCCTTAGTTGTATCCTCATGCTTGGGTGCAAGCAAGGTATCAATATCTTTATTGGCCTCCATTCTGGCTAGATGCTTGATCGGGCATCCTCTGGAAAGTGTGAATCCAAAACTTGTCATGTTGGTTTCTTGTAACTCCAAATGATGTTGTTGTTCCATGTCCTATTATTGATATTTTTCTTCAAAGGATGCTAGTTCAACAACCAAAATTGGGCAAAAATAGGCTTCTTCATGAGAAAAAATAGACTGTAGATCATCCCAAAATGAAAATACTTCATGAGCCAAAGCTTCACTCTCATATTGATTTTCATGAATCAATAGCTCATCACACCATTGAACATCAAGTAGCTGTCCCAAATCTTGTGTTATCACAAGAATACCTTCTTCACTTTGTTCAAAAAATGAAGGCAACCCATCATGCTAAAACATATCAGCCTCTTTTTCACCTAGCTCATCATGTTTACTTGTCTCTCCCTGCTGGTTGGGACAACATAGTTTATCTTCATGAGCTATTTCTTGGATCTCATTTTGCTGATTGGAATCATCTAATTCCCGAGATGATGGATAAAACATGTCTGTTTCTTCCACAAAACCATGAAGCTCATCAAACAAATCCATAAGGGATTGATGCTCAAGCTCTATTTCACTTGACATATTGGTATTTACTTGATGCTCCTCACTAGAAGATTGTTTATTATCCAAGCTTGAAATGAAAACTTCCAAATCATCCCAAAATAAATCCTCATCAGTTTGCTTAGTATCTTTAATGATAAGAGGATTATCATTTTCTAGAGGACAACATTTTTGAGGGAAGAGAAGACCTTGTTCCTTTGCATCTACATGTTGTTCTGCAATTAGAAGTTTTGTGATCAGAATCTGATCTGACTAGTTATCCACTTATGTACATGAAAACTCATCAACTGCATGAGCAATGACTTGGGGATCCCCAGGTTCTAAAACAACACACTGTTGAAAATCTTGCTCCTCAAATGGAAGGTCTAGCTTCTCAAGTTTTACCTCATAAGATCCTTCCACTTGGGGAATATCTTCAATTTGTTTCCCCATTAGCTCAACCTCCTCCTATTTCAACTTTTTCTGCTGTAGTCGGTAACATGCTACAACTAAATGCATTGGATTTACTTTGTTGATTCTCTTTATGAGGAGTAAGTCATTTGGATCAATGGGCTACTCTTGAGGAGTGATGGACTGATCTTGTATAGGCACTACATTCTCTAGAATTGACTTGAATCCCTTAAAACTTTGAATTTCAAAATGAAAAGACTTACTAAGGGATTCTAGAAGCTTATTTTGCCTAAAGCTTGCAAACTTGTATTTGGGAACTTCATGTTTGGCAAATTGTAGCCTCATTTCTGCATCCTTTGTAGCAAGCTATTGGGCAAAATTCTCCTCAAATTTCCTCTTTTGAGCCTCCCATTCTTGCTCACTTGTCTGAGCTTGGTAAGCTTTTTGTTCTTGCTGCCAATCAACCTCTTGATGTCCTCCAATATCTAACATTTTCCTTTGAAAATTGAAGATTATGTAATTGATGCTCATGTTTTTAACCCTCTGAGATAAGGCATGTGGATAAGCATGTTGGTTGACATTATGAGGGTTTTGCTGGGACTATTGTTGGACATATATAGGATAATGCACAAACTAAGTAGGGGTGGGAGAGTGGAAAACTTGTGGAGAATATTCATAACCTCCTGTAGCAAAGGTACTTGGACTAAAACTAGCTGCATACTCATTTTGATATGACTGATAATTGGGTATATGAGCAAAATTTTCATGAAATGAGGGATGATTAGTAGTTTCATGATAAGCTGGGTGATAGAACATGTCTTCATAAAATGTAGACATTTTGGAGCATTAATAGAAGCTAGAAACACATTAGAATTTCTTGTAAAGCAAGAAAACTAGATAATATTTTCTGGAAATAAGAACATACCAACACTTAATCTACTTGAAACCAATTGTTATTCTCCCGGAGTCGCCAAGTATGTAAAGAAAATGTCTCCAAAAGGTTGAAACTACTGCTGCACACACCAAACAACAACAATAAAATGCATAAACATCAAATGAGAAATAGTTCACGGTCCCACTAGGTGTGCCAAAACTATTAGAGCACCAAATCTGCAACCTGTTTTTGACATTCATAAACAAAACCCAGATGGGTTCTCTCCAATTGCAGCAAGGTTGTATTTCTCTGTCAACTGTTATATCATGAAATATTTCCCTGTGAGCAAAATGTTTTGCAAAAAGTGATTTGATGCCATTGCATAGTACCGATGTTTAAGTTCTAAGACTTACACCTCTTTTCCATTCTACAATTCTTGTTATTATTATAATATTGGTGACTACGTTGTTTGGACTCCACATCAGATGCAAATATTTGATTAAGTTCTTTTCACTGCCACACAATTCATTGTTCTTCAATTTCATGCACATTTTTTAAAACACTGCCACTATCCTCATTGGTATTCACTAGCACACACCTTGTCATGCATTTTTTTCCTATCCTTAAATGCATCTAAATGTTGTATTTAGACTGTCTCCTTTTTCAAAAATGCATGCAGCTGCTTCAACACATTGCACCTCTTTATTCATTTTGCAAAGGGAACCATTTGATATAAGTAAACTGCATGTCACTTCAAGTGATCTCTTTCATCTTTACACCATATGACTTAATCAATGGAACATGTAAGAAGTATCATTTCATGAAATTAATTCCCATTGAAGAGTCATGGCACAGATTGCATTCTGACAATGCTTGATAGCTTCTTCTGAAACTAAGAAAGCTCCCCTTGCTGACCTAAAACATGCATTCAATATTGTTGTCCCTTGCATACTTCATAAGACCATCCATTTATTTTGACATTCCTACCCATCTATATAAATGTTTGACTTAAGGAATGCTCATTATATCTATTCCCCATCCTCTGTGACTTTATGACTATTCATGGTTTCCTTGATGGCTACTAAACTTTTCTCAAAGTCCTACATAGTCATTAACACTATGACTTGGGCATAGTACAGTCCTTGAGACTATTGGAAACCTTGATCTCACTCACTGACATAAGTTGATGGCCCAGTATAGAGAATAGAGGACCCCTGTTCTTCTCAATTTCTAGACTTTCAAATTTGTGAGTCCTTTTTCCATCAACATTTCATAAGCAATGTCCTCTTCCAATGATATTGCACACTTCATAACTCTACGCCTTGTCATGGTTCATCAAAACATCTATGATTAATGTCTCTTCCAATATAAATTGACAAGGTCACATTAGATTTTGCTTATTTCTTACTATTATTTCACTAGCTCCTTGGAATCTTTAAAATTTGTGCTTTATCACCATTAACAGATACTGTGCAACACCAATACCATTCATTGTAGAACCTCAAAATTGAACTCCTCATCGGGACTTGACTGCCTCTTTGATCATGCCTCTATGTTACCACTTGTAAACACCGTTGTAAGTTGTTGTAACTCATCAGAACAACAAGAGACGCCTGACAATGATCTCTCTTTGAATATGTATGCACATAGTTGTCTTCACCGACACAAAACATATTAGATGTACTCACTCTCTTTTGGATTTTTGTCATGTGACTTCTTCCTGGAAATTTTTTTGTCCATGCTGCTTCATGGCATGCTTTCATTGTTGTTGTCCTGAATGACATGAGGACACATTTTGTTGTCCCATCTGAATCTGCTATTTGATTCCACCACATTTGTTTCCTTTTTGCTCATGTGTGATACACAATTGTCTCCTCATTTTAACTTTATTGGACATCCACTTGTTGCATATGTGGGTGACCTAACAGCTCACCTCCCTATGCGATGTGTGACTGACCCATAGGGTTACAGTGAGAGGGGCTTGACAACAACTTGAAATGCTTCCTCATTATTTAATAGATGCATAATTGAACTTGATGTATCTTTTGAATCTAATAATGAAATTTGATCAACTGGTGTGATTCCATATTGATTTAATGCATTGATAAGAGATAATATTTGATCAAGTTGCTCAATTTCCTTTTCTTTCAAAGCATGCTGAGCTTTACCCTTGTGCGAGCCACATTTACCCCACATGCTATCAATTGATCTGATAATGAAACAATAATCAGACTTGTCCTAAATCTGCACATGAAGCAAATGGTTAGAAAATTAATGCATATGTCAGATGCTTTGGTTTGATGCATTTATGGATCATTTTATACATGCATAGGTAGGTGTCTATGTAAGGATTGAATCTTTCATTGCTTAGAGCTTCGCTCTAACATCATGTTTTCTTCAGATGTAGGGTGAGGAGTAGTACGGAGCTAGGAGGGACACAATTGGTTCAGGGCAGTAGCAGAGCAGTCATACAACCTACAACCAGTCATTCTCAGGCAATGACTTGTTCCATTCTTATATGCACATTTTTCTTTCTTTCTTGTACTTATTCATGTATGAATTGCTTCATATGTTTATTGAATAGGAATGTTAGTCCCTTGGCTTGTGAGGGACGTGTACATTTTAAGATTATCAATGAAAGACTACATTTGTATATCTATGATTCTCTTTCTCATTTGCTGTAATACAACATTGAAATAAAAAAATGTAATTTACTTCATTTGAAAATCACTCTTTCATGCATATTGAAACTAGCAGTTTAATGGTTTTTGTTTTAAATGTTTAAACAACCTGAAATGAGAAAATGCTAAGTTACCTGATTTCAGCTGAAAGCTAAAAAATAGGTATTAGTTAAATCTTTTAAATAATTATATATTGTATCCTACCATTCACACAAGTCGTCTTGAGTTGTTATTAAAATGTCTTCTTTAATCGGTTATCAATCAAAGGTTTCATGATTGGGGGTGACCCCACAATATTGGTTTACAAGTTTTGGCCAAATTGGACATTGAACTAATATTTTCTAACTAAATCTTCACTTTCAGGCACCTATAGCTGCTAAACCATGAGGAATTTGAAGATGATACAAAATAGTGATTTGTGAAATTTTGTTTGTAGATTCTAAATATATTTTTTTGATTTTTTTTTTAATCATATTGCACTTCTTTTTCCATCTCCTTCAAAAACTAGTTTTTTAGTAAACACCATTTTTAAGGAGTGATGCTCAATGTATAACACAACTTTTTTCCATGAAGGATAAAATTCTATTTTTTTGAATTTAGATTTGTAACTATGATATCTAGTGCTTCAATTGGTTCCATAGTGTTTTATTGAATATTTTTTCCTTAATCAAGTTTCAAAGTCAAACCAATTACAATTCAACATAGGCAAATTGTATAACACATAATTTTTTTGTATGTACATCAAAATTCAATTTTTTATTTCTTGTTGGATCAAGGACTTAAATATCTGGTGCACTCATATTTTTCAATTTTTTTTGATAATATTCTATTTTTCCACATGTGCATAACAAAGAGCTTGATTTTTAATGAAAAACCTACATTCACAAGAAACAAAAAATAAATATAATAATAAAATTAAATTTATTTAAAATTATACTTTTGGGAAGCTTATAATAAGGACTACATACTTACAAAAAATAAATTTTAAATGAATTCATTTGATCCCCCAAAGGTAAATCAAAAGTGGTTTTTTATCAGCATTTTGATAGGTGTAAAGGAGACTCTGTTATAGGTATGGTTTAAAACTAGTGGGGTTCTATCCAAGGCTGTTTGATCTAAGGTAGTTTGATCAAACCCTCTTTAATTGGAATGTTTTAAATAAAACTTTTTAAGGCTTAAATCATTATATTTTCTAAAAATATGTGATTTCAGCAAAAATTAGAACCTCCCAGAAATTGTAAACCAGCTTTGTGGGATCACCCTTGGGTGAATAAAAAAGGTGAAGTTTGTTGAAGGATCATGTGGGGATATAAGAGAGGCTTCACTCGCCATCACATCTGCATGTTGATTGTCTTTTCGTGGGATGTTATCAATGGTGAATGATTCAAACTTCTCTAATAGTTTCAGTGTAAGATCCTTGTATTTTGATAATTTTTCATGTTTAGTTTGATATGTCCCATTGATTTGTTTGATGACTAATTGTGAATCACCAAATATTTTGATATCTTTGGCACCCATGGTTAAAGCAGCTTGCAATCCTACAATTAATGCCTCATACTCAACTATGTTATTTGTACATAGGAAATTTAATTGATAGGACAAGGGAATAGGCTTGTCATCGGGCATAATTAATACCACTCTAGCATTAGAACCTGTTCTACACTTAGATCCATGGAAATGCAATTCCCATGTTTTAACATCTGTTGTCAAGACTATCATCAAGAAAGGAGTAATGATTAGGTAAAGCGAGAGGAGAAGGAGCATCAACTAAGTGATTGGTTAAGGCTTGTCCTTTGATTACTTTTTGTGAAACAAACTTAAGGTCAAACTCAGTTAACAACATCACCCACTTAGCTAGGCATCCAAAGAGATCAGTTTTATTAAGAAGATGCTTAAGGGGATCAAATTTTGTTATGACTTGTATTTTAGCATTGACTAAATAATGTTGCAACTTACTAGTAGCGAATACAAGAGATAAACATTGTTTTTCAACTGGTGAGTATCGGGTTTCATAATCAATTAAAGTTCAACCAATGTAATAAACATGATCTTCTTTTCCATGATTATCTTGTTGAGCCAACAATGTTGCAAGAGCATGGGATGATGCAGCTATGTAAAGGATAAATGATTTTTTTTGGTATAGTGGGTTGTAGAATGAGTGGAGTTGCAAGGTATTCCTTTGAACTCTCAAAAGCCTATTTACAATCCTCATTCCAATCAAAGTATACATCCTTTTTGAGAAGATGTGTGAAGGGCAAGGTGTGATTGGCTAAAGATGCAATGAAATGGTGGATAGCTTGAATTCATCCTTGTAATATGTGCAATTAAGAAATGTTCTTAGGAGGTGGTTGTTAGAAACTAAGATCAGACATGCAAACCAAAAAACCTTCCATAGAAGAGAAAAACATAAAAAGCAAATCTTTGCAAAAAGATGTGCAAAATATTATTATTCAGGAATACATAATTACATGAGATAATTTTCATTATAAAAGAAAAGATATGCATAACCCTAATATTATCTTGAGCAAAAAGATAGCTCAACAAGATAAGGATGACAATAATTAACCTAGGAATTAAAATATTACCTAAGTAAAGTTATGCAAGTGTAATTAAATATTAATTACACTAACACCCCCCCATAAGTGTAACTTAGGGAGACTAAAAAAACATGCACCTAAAACTAAGATGAATGCAAGAAAGCATGAATGGATCTCGACAACAAGGCTTGATCAAGTACCCATGTACAAATGCAATAATGAGGTAGAGAAGGAAAACCTAGTGGGACAAAACCCCCCTACAATGAGATGACTGTTGCAAAGAAGTACTGGAAGAACACTGTGGAGTAACACTAGAACCATAATTCAACAAGCAAGGAAAGATACTTTTGTCTACAAGAAACCAAAGCAGAATCATAATAATGCGACAGTAGACCCGATCCCATGGAACACTAGAAAACTCACAAACTGGAACAACTGTGGAATCTGTGAAGCAACGATAGATGAAATGATGACATAATCTAGAAATCATGTATCTCGATGCCGATGCCAAGCTAAGACTAAAACTCTTCCATGGGAACACATACCATAAAGACTTTGGAACATTATCCATAAAAACATGGCCCTCAAACTGAGAAGGATCTAAACCAATGCGGGTCAATAACCATAAAATCCCAATATGAAGTGTGAACTGATGTGAATATGATATGTGTCAAGCTAAGACAAGATGTGGCCAAAAGAAACTAAGAAACCAGATATAACCCATCTGAGTTGTCAACAAATCAAGATGAAGATCAAAGTGCATGCACACTCTAATCAGATTATTATGCAAGAAACCCCCCTGATGGAACTTTATATTAGTTCATTTATTACAATAACCCAATGACTGTAAAAAGAGAGAATGCTAAACATGCATAAACAAAAAATAAAATGATGTGGTACTGAAATGAAGTGCAAATATTTAAGTTTCACCCTTCCAACTACCAAAACATCCAAGTAATCTCCAAAACACCCATCAAGAAAAATATGGAATAATGATCAACCTAGGATATAGATACAAAAAAAAGTGCATGAATAGAAATGTAGAGCTCCTCAGTGCCTTTCCAACGCCGCAAAGAGGGTGAAAAATCAAGATCGTGGCAAAAAGTTATGAGCTCAAAAGCCATAAATGAGCATTTGAATTCAAATAGTAGTAAATTCAGGTAAATAAAAAAATACTAAAAAATTAACTGCACCATAGGATAGTGCTTGGAACCAGTGTTCTGGTGATATCTCGTTTGCCCAATTTTGATACTATATGCCCAAGTTATGCTAAAAGGAAAAAAACTGCTCCTTGAAGGAAAACTGGGGTTAGGAGGGGGCAAAGAGGGCCTTATGGTCACTGACGTCATGCTGGTGTCAGCACTTCACAAGGTTAAATTTGATGGCCATCTGGTCGTCATGAAAAAAAACATGCCCCCTACAAAAAAATTGACGACCATCATACAAAATATGCTTGCTCTGACAAGGAATATTTCTTGCATTGGTGGATGCGTCAAGGTTTTGGAAGTCTGTCAAAATATTTTGATGGAATCTAAAAGATTCCATCTTTTTTTGCTGAGTAGAAGCTCTATCGGTTGTTGAAGACGTCGTTGGGTATTTTTCCAGTGGGTGGGTACTGCTTGAGGTTTAAAAGGTGCCAACCTTTTATGTGCACCGTCGCTGATGGAAAAAGGTTGGCCCTGAGTGGCTATATGGGGCCTGATAGTAGGGTACAGATCTGTACCCTAGCTGCAGGCTTCAATAAAGGCTTTGGCCTTTTGGATTTTTTGCTTGAAAATAACTTTTTGATTTTTTTATTTTCAAAACAAAAAAAAAAACTAATGAATTTTTTTGCATGCAAGAAAAATATTATAAAAAACCTAATTTTTTTTTGAAATGCATGCATAGGGGGTCGTACACAGATTGTACGACTTTTCAAACAAAAAAAATCCACAGAAGCTTTCGACGCCAAAATAGGTCGAGTTATACGTAAATTTTCATTTCTCAGACGCTCTAGATCTGATGGCGAGGTCTTGTCTACCTGAAAATGCACTAGAAGCTTGGAAAATCCCAGATCTGGTAAATATTCAAACCCTCATAACTCTAGCATAAAATGTTAGATTTAGGAAAAAAAAAGTCGATCTTGACTTTTTTGATAGCCCTGAACTCGAATATGAGCTCAGATTTCCTCCAACGTGCACCAAAAGTAACCATGCAAGAGCACCCAGATAGAGAGACAATCTCAAGGTATGACACCCTCAAGGAATCCTGAACTACTCTGCATTGAATCTCTCCATAAATATGAGAAGGGGTTGCATATCAAGGCTCTGATACCATGTTAGAAACTAAGATCAGACATGCAAACCAAAATACCTTCCACATAAGAGAAAAATAGAAAAAGCAAAGCTTTGCAAAATATTATTATTCAAGAATACATAATTGCATGAGATGATTTGCTTTATAAAAAAAAAAGATATGCATAAACCTAATCTTATCTTGAGCAACAAGATAGCTCAACAAAATAAGGATGACAATAATTAACCTAGGAATTAAAATATTACCTAAGTAAAGTTATGCAAGTGTAATTAAATATTAATTACACTAATAGTGGCATGTTAATAATAGCATAAATTTTCTTTGTGTCCACCTCAATGCCTCTGTGAGATATGACAAAACCCAAAATTTTCCCACTATCTATGCCAAAGACACACTTTTTTGGATTTATACGCATGTTATATCTACGTATTCGCTCTAAATTTTTTTGAAGAACATTTACATTGTCTTGTCATGTTAAGGATTTAGCAAGGATATCATCAACATAATCTTCCAAGATTTTATGTATGTAACCGTGAAATATCAATGTCATCTCTTGTCGATAAGTTACACTGACATTCTTTAATCCAAAAGGCATCACAACCCAACAAAACATTCCCCAAACAGTTGTAAATGCAGTTTTGTATTGATCTTGTGTGTTGATAAAGATTTGATTATAACTAGAAAATCCATCCACGGATGACAAAAAATCATGTCTAGTAGTTGAATCCACAATCATGTCTATATTGGGAAGCGAAAAATCATCTTTTAAAGAGGCTTTATTCAAATCACGAAAATCCTCGCATATCGTAATATGATTATCGAGTTTAGCAACTGCAACAATGTTTGAGATCCAAGGAGAATAATCAATAGGTCTAATGAAGCCTGCATCAAGGAGTTTTTCAAGCTCTTCTTTAACATGGAAGGCTATGTTAGTATGCATTTTTTGTATCTTTTGGTGAATAGGTTTAGCATTTTTAGTGAGAATGATTTTCTGTGTCACAATTTTTAGGTCAATTCCTGGTATATTAGAATATTTCCAAGCAATTTTTTTAGGAAAATCATGAATTAAAGTTGTAGTGTCCTCTTGTTCTTCATTGTCAAGGCACTTCCCAATCTAAATAACTTTTTCTTTATCATCTATTCCCATTGGCACATCAATTGTATCTCCTAAGGGGAGTGAATTAGACTTAGGAGCTTCAATATTAGATGGTTCTTCAGTGATATCATTATCTTTTTGCTTGCTAATTATAATAGCACAAGTTAACTTGTTTCATGGGAGTAGTAGAGGATGTGTTATCATAGACTCATAACATTTGTTTTAAAGTTTCATCATTGTCAACATATTGCCATGATGGTGATAAATTTAGATCAAGCAATTCAAAAAAAAAATTGATTGTAAGAGTGTGTTTTGGTTGACATGTAATAGTGTTGATATTCAAGGATGGTTGTTGAGTAGCTTGTGTCATCTTAGAAAAAGAATATCCCAATCTAGTTTTCATTTCTTGTGTATTAGGTTCTATAGGGATATGAATACATTGTTCATTCAGATTTCCACAACCTTTTCCAGTATATCCCAATTATTTCACAAGTTCATAGTCGTTTCCATAAAGTCTTTCCATTTCCTTTGGATTAGGCGAGTATTGATAATCTATCTCATCAAAATTTGTTGTGTAGATTGTAGTTGCTTCCAAAGTAGAGGAGATAGATACCAGAGAATATTTTTCTAAATTCTAAGTTGGCATCATGAAGGGTTGTTCTTGTGTTTCATCAATTTTTTGTGTGATTATGTATTCTCCCATAAAGGAAGGGGTGAATCCTAAGGATCCCCAATCATCACCAAATAATTTAGACACTGATTCCTCATCTTGTTGTTCAATTTCAAGAGGTTCTATATTGGATGTTGGAATTAATGTATTTAGAGGACTTGCAGTTCCTTTTTCAAGGTGTAAGAAACTTTCAGGCTCAGGGTCTATTTCAACTTGATAAATGTTGTTATATACATATTTCATGATATGATGAAGGGTCAAAGGCACTGCATTCATCTCATGAATCCATGGTTTGCCTAAAAGAATATTATATGAAAGATCATAAGGCATGACATGAATAGGAGTTTGCATAGTAGCCACTCCAACTATAATAGGAAAAGTGATTACACCGAGTGGTTGCTTTGTTGTATTCTCAAATCCTTGAATGGATAAGGAATTAGGTTTTACTTGTGACTTGTCAACACACAATCTATCAAGGAGATGCACACTACACACATTAAGGGTAGAACCATTATCAATGAGGGTCTGTTTGATACCTATTCGATTGAATTGAGCAATTATCATAAAGGCTTCATTTTGTTTTCACAACTCTAAAGGAGGGAGCTAATGTTGATGAAAAGTAATGTCTAGATCAAATTTATTCATTCCATGTATTAAAGCTGCCACATCATTTGGAATTGTTCCAGGAGGAACCACAATGTGTTGTAAGGCTGTCTAAAGAATGGTGTGGTAATTTGGTGAATTTTGAAGTAAATCCCAAAGGGAAATCTTTATAGGAGTATTCTTGAGTTGTTTAACAAGATCGTACTCCTCTGTGTGTGAGGGAAAGCAAGGAACACTAGGTGGATTAGGTAAAGGTAAAGAGGGTGGGGTTGGTTGTGGTGGTTGCATATTTTTTTGGGTATTATATGTATGAGAAACAATAATATTACTTGATTGCTGCAACACATCAGGTTTAGGTGGGAAAAGAGTAAACTCGGGTTTATTGGAAGGATGAATTTTATGTGAGGGTGGGTAAAGAATGAGTTGAGGTTGAATCACATAAACATAATTAGTTTTAGATTGTTCACAACAAACCTTAGTGGAGGACTTAGACAAGACGAAGTCCTAAAGGGCTTCATCTAACATATCAAGGTCATCTTGACTAAAAGGTGTGAGGGATAAGTTATCATCAATTGGTTTAGGTTTCTCGAGGAAAACTTGAGAGACATTAATGTTCTTTGTTATAGGTTGGTCACAACAAACCTTAGTGGATGACGTAGGTGAGATGAAGTCCTAAAGGACTTCATCTAACAAGTCAAAGTCATTGTGACTAAAAGGTTTGAGAGATAAGTTATTGTTAATTGGTTTAGGTTTCTCATGGCAAGCTTTAGAGGATGAAGTGAGTGAAAGGAAGTCCTAAAGAGCTTCATCTAACTATCCACATCATCACTACTAAGAGGCTTGGATGAGATGGAATTTCTAAATTGAATCATTTGTTTAAAAGGTTGGTTGGATGTTTATGGTTTTATGTATTGATGAATCTGATTTAAAAGAACTAGGAACTAACGCTGAGAATGAAAATTGCAAAAAAATAATGCTATCCATAAATTCCATGAAAGGAAATGATGCTTATTCAAATGATTTAGATATAATAGAAAATAAGTGAACTTAAACATAAAAGGAACTGTAGCAAACATAAAAGTGTAAAATAGCAAACTAAATTCTAGAAATATTGATGCAAAAAGTGTTGGATGTTGTGATTGTGTTGTTGACATTGATGTTAACACTATTAGCATTGTTGCAATGAAGGCTATATATGTCGAGGATATTGAGAAAATTGTTAAAAGGAAGAGTTGTAGGTTACCAGTGGAACAATGAAGCTGTTTTGTTCTGTACATTAAAGATCACTTGTTGTGGTCTAAAGGGTTTATTGTTGAGTTTATTGTTGAGAGTATCTAGTTCATCTACTAGAAGTTTCAGAGGTCTGCGTGAAGATTTGATCATGCTATGAACAATTGTGTTCAATATTTCTGTGGTTTTTGATTGAAGTTTATGTGATTGTGGTAATTTTTCTTGTTGCAGATGCTTCTTTGTTAGTTCTTGTTGTTTGTGGATGCTTCTAGATTATTCTCTATCTTTTTTATGCATCCACATTGATTGGTTCGCTTGTGGTTAATGATTTTCTCATGAGTGTTCAGGTTTTCGTGTTCTTAGCCGACATGATGGTTGTAACATGTTGCAGATCCTTGAAGATTAAAATTTGAATGATTGGCGCACTTGAGGATATTGTTTTGGGTTGCATCATAATATTATATGATGGTGTATGGTTCACATTAAAAAATTATTTGTAAATTTGGGCCAACATTGTAAACTCATTTTATACTTTTGGCTGACAAATTTGTTGATGTAATTTCATGTTGCAGATATATAAGAGTGTTTTTTTGAGCGAAGTTAGGGTGTGTGTAGTGTGAAGGAAATTTGAAGAAAGAGAAAGTGTGTGAACATTGATTTATTCATTCGATTGCAGAGTAGAGTGTGAAGAAGTTTGAGTGAACTGTGAAGAAGGTTTTTTCGTGCTTAACTGGAACTATAATTAGGCTTGTGTAGAAGCTATTTTCTCAGTTCGTACCCTACAAATCTAATGCATATTTATCTTCCTTGGGTATTGAGCCCTATTGTATTTGAGTAGTGAGCTCTAGGCAGTGTGCCTGGATGCATGTGCATTCCCATTATTTTTCATTATACTTTTAATAGGGTATAATATTATGGACTAACATCCACCATGGTTTTTCCACTAACAAGATTTCCACATAAAAATATTTGTGTTCTTTGTGCTTCTGATGTGTTGATTGTTCATGGTTTATTGTTCACTCATCATATTTGAGAGTAAGGTAAGTAAAGTTTGAAAATTTTAAATATTTTGTGACAATTGATTCACCCTGATGAGCCTAAAATATGCTCACAATTTGATGTTATGATAAACCTTCAAATGACTTCATTTTTGCTATTTCATGGCCGTTTAAACTTTGTTGAAACCTTTTATGGGGATATCCTGTAGCAAGACACTTTTATATTCCTGCAGCCTATTGTGTTGACTTGATTACATTTATTGCCCTGTTGACTCCCGAAAATGGCTGGTATATTGTATACAGTTTTTTAATGGTGAAGTAGATTTGAAATGTGTGATTAATGAATAGATATCGTGTATGTACCATATGCCTTTTCTTGCGCGTTTGTTACCTTTTGTTTTGCAAGTTGTTGAAGAATGATCGAGTCAAGCGCAGCCGATCTCGGCCTTGCAGTAAAGCCCATTTCCTGCACGACTTTGAGGAAGCTCCACCAAAGACTCTTTGACCGAAACCGATTTGGAAAGATTTTTTAATGGAAGTCAATCTGGAGAGAGTGGAGCACTAGATTCTCTCTGAATCGGGTTGAACACATAAATTCATTTATGAAGTTTGTTCATTGATTCAGGGATATACTTTACTTCCATGTCTTTCTTTGATGAAGTTAGTTAGTTAGTTGTTCTTTTAATTTAAAAATAAGATACTCCTCCTGCGCGAGGTAGTGGTAGAAGATGATTAGAATGGGTAATAGATGATTTTTTAGGTAAGATAGAAACAAAGTAGTAGAGATCATGTAAGAGTCAGTATGATAATGAAAGACATAATCTGTTTGACCAGAAGCAGAGTTTGTTGTTAGTTTTCACACCAACAAGACAATGTATTTCGTTCTATTTTCATGAATAAAGATCGATGAAGTTCTAAGTTCAGCATCTGTGTAATCAATAGATGCTTGCTAAGGGGGCCCACTTAGTAAGTATCTGTAGTTAATTAGTTAGATGTTCTTTTCTGCTGATATCCAGTTAGCTTTCATCTTTTGAAGTTTTTACGCAAACTCAGTCTTACACTGCTCCTACACGATAGAGAGTCCATCCCGTTGTTCGCTAAGGCCGGTTCATGGTTTGTGCTTACGTAGGCCACGATTTTTGTTTAATCAAGCATAGTTGAGTTAAAGAATTCGTATTACCATTCAGAGCTTAGATAGAATTTCTTTCCAAAGATGTATTTTTGCTAAGATTTGACCAAAACAAATTCCTAGTGCATATATTTTGCTACGCCATTTAAAGTCTACGTCCCTGGTTTGACAAGTAAATGAACGTCCACAGAAAGATATTAGTCACCTGTTGGAATGTCCAATTCCCAGGAAAGTTTCACTGTGATATTCATATTTTTTTGTGAGTGCGAGCCATTTTTGGCGCCATTGCCGGGGATGGTGTCTAACTAGGAGTCTGACAAAGTCATTTTTAGCATTAGTTTAGTCTGTTAGTCAAAAAATTTCAAAATATTTCAAGCCATTACTCACTATATTGCATGCATAGAAGAAGAAGAGACGCACTGGGAAGGTTCCTCTCTGAAAATCTGTTTATTGAACTACCATTTGACCCAGCTGATAACGAACCTGAGGAAAATCCATTTGCTCTGCTATTCCAACACCCAAACATGGCAAATAATCCACCTAATAATCCACCTCCTGCATTTGAGTTTCCCATTGTTCCCCAACAAGATACTAATAATCTTAAAAACATCCCCTCTTCCTTGCTTCCAAAGTTTTATGGCCTGGTCACAGAAGATCCAGAAACCTTTCTGTTTGAATTTGATGTCCTCTGTCGCAGTTATGACTACAACACCGACGCTCATAAACTGAAGCTATTTCCTTCCACTTTGAAGGAGGGAGCTCTCAGATGGTTCATGAGTCTGGGAAGAGCCGTTGTAAATAGTTGGGCAGCCATGCAGACGAAATTCCTTGAAAAATATAAGGAATATTGTAAGAGTGCCAGCAAAGGTGATGACATATTCCGAATTCAGCAGAAGGAGGATGAAAGTCTGGAAGATTATATTTCAAGGTTTTTGTTTTCATTAAAAAGAAACTCAAACCATACTCTTAACGAGGACTCTCAGAAACTACTCTTTCTAAGGGGAATCAGTGATGCCTGTATTGACGCCCTGGACCTAATGGGAGGAGGTGATATAACTCAACTGCCTTGGGATGATATACAAAAGATATGCCTTAACTACTCTCGAGCAATAGTTAAGAAAGGTCGAGGTCATCATGCTTCAGTGGGGAAGTCTTCTTCTGTGGAGTTTCCCGAATGGAGATCACAAATCTGCTATCTGATTTCAAGTAGGACATCATTAATAATATGGCTACACAATTGGACACTATGCAAGCTCAAAAAAAACATGCAGAAGCTGAGGTAGCTTTGGCTGAGTTCTGTCTCTACTGTAGACAAAAGAAGCGTGATTGCATATGCAAGATGGTGGCTAATCTGGAAGCCAGACAACTGCCTACTGATTTCAAACTAGTGGAAGGTGATGATGATCAAGTGTTCTTTGTTGCACAAAGGAGACCATGGGCCCAAAGGCAAGGTATGCCTCAAGACCCTTTAACTTTTGGTAATCCCTATTCTGGCTATAATAACCAATGACAACAAGCATATGGACCACCACCACCATGGAATCCGCCTCAACCAAGTTGGCCTAATTATCAAACCCCATAGTGGCAATCTCCTCAAGGAGGTTGGCAGCAGCCACAAGGTCAATGGACCCCACCTTTAGGAAATTGGCAACAAAATCCTCAATGGAGAGGTCCTCAACAATGGCAAAACTAGTCTCCTGGCTTCCTGCAGCCTCCACAGCCACAACAACAGGCCCTTATGCCACCTCCTGTAGCAACTACCACAAATCCTGGACCTCCAAAGCAAACGCCTATGCCTGCCCAGCCGTTGCCTAATCCCAATAATAAGCAACAGCAGTAGCCTCAACAACCTGTGTATATTTTTGAAGCCAACCAATATCAAGCTTATGCCTTAAATGTTAATGACATCCATCTGAGGTCTGGAACTACTTTACTTGCTCCCAAACCACCTCTGATTACAGAAATATTTGATTCACCCCTTGAAGAATCTAATGCACTTGCTGTTTCCACTGAGCACATACCTATACCCGATACAGTTTCTATGGAACTTGTTCTGTAGAGACAAGATAAACCACCTTTTCCTCAAAGGTTACAAAGTACTGAATCTAAACTCATGGAAGAACCCACTTTTGATATTCTAGATCAGCTCAAAAATGTGCAAATTCAAATCCCTTTGTTTCAGGCTATTAAAGATGTTCCTATTTTTGGAAAATCTATTAAAGAAGCCTATTTGAAAAAGCCTGGATGAAAGAAAAAAGATCCCCAAACAATTCATGTCTTAGGGAAATTGGCTGATATAATATTGGGAAATGTACTCATTCCAAAGTATATTGACCCTGGAAGCCCTGTAGTACAGATACATATAAATGGCCAAGTTGTAAAAAATGTTTTGATTGATTTAGGAGCTGCCATTAATGTAATGACAAAGCATACTATGGACTCCTTGAATATTTCAAACATTAGGTCTACACCCATAGTTCTGCAGCTTGCAGACAGCTCCACAGTCAAACCTGATGGGATGATAGAAGATGTAATTGTCACTCTTGAATGTGGGTATACGATTTTTATTATCGGTTAAGGCAACTTTGGGAGGTATCCGGTTATCCTTGGTAGGCCATGGTTAGCAAGCTAGATGCTTTTGCCGGGATCTTAGTTAAGGTATGACCATTTCTGATGGGCAGTCCACAAAAAAATTGGCTTTGTATCCGCTGCTAAACCTCAACCAGATTTGTCCCAACCTGTTTGGCCAGATGTGGGAGAAGAAACTGAAGAAGCCAATTCTTTGGCTCAATTGATGATACTTCAAAATGATCCATTCTCTCAACTTCAAAGTGAAGATGCTTTGTTTTTTCAAATTCTGCAATTCAATCTTGATGCAGATAATTTATCTGATCCAAGTGACAGTCAGCATCAATGTTTCCTGCAGCAGCTAGATTCCGAGAGTTCATTGCCTAAACTTTCGACAATTTTTCATAACTTGCTTCCACAAGAGGTACAAACATTACCTGTTGATTCTATGAGTAATCTCATTAAGCAGATAGAATTGTCTCCAGATCATTGTTTGAATGTTAATAGTAAGTTGTCTCAGTCTCAAGAGGATGACTTATTAAAAATGCTACAAGAACAACATAAAGCTTTTGCATGGGAATATGGGGACATGCAAGGAATCGATCATCGAGTCTGTACTCATAGTATATATATCAAAGAAGATTGTTCACCAGTTAGACAACCTCAGAGAAGAGTAAATCCAGCACTTAGAAAAATAGTGAAAAATGAACTTCAAAAGTTGCTTGATGCTGGTTTTATTTACCCAATTTCTGACAGCCAATGGGTTTCTCCATTAGTCATTGTCCCCAAGAAAGGAATGAGTATGTGAATTCTGAAGTTGAACAATGCCACTAGAAAGATCATTTTCCGTACCTTTTTGTAGACCAAGTGCTAGACTCATTGTCTAGTAAAAGATATTTTTCCTTCTTGGATGGCTACAGTGGGTACAATCAGATAAAAATTGCCCCTGAAGATCAAGATAAGACCACTTTTACCTATCCATTGGGAACATTTTCTTACTCATTCTTTCCTTTTGGCTTATGCAATGCACCGGTAACACTTAATTAATTGGTATAGTACTTTGATATATCTAAGCTGATGTATGGAGGTCATGGATGATTTCACTACATATGGAGTCACATTTGAAGAAGCGATAAATTTAGAAAAAGTATTAAAAAGGTGTGGTAAAATTTGTCTTTAAACAATGAAAGTGCTCAATGATGGAAGAAGGTATTGTTCTAGGTCATCATATTTCAAAGAATGGAATTCAGGTTGACCCTACTAAAATTGAAGTTATTCAGAATTGACAAACTCCTGCAAAACAAAAAGATGTTAGAAGTTTTCTTGGTCATGCAGGGTATTATAGAAGGTTTATAAAAGACTTTAGTAAAATTGTCAGTCCACTTTATGCTTTGTTAACAAAGGATTCCCAATTTGAGTGGACCGAGACTTGCAAAAAATCCTTCCTGTAGCTAAAGGACTTGCTTACCAAAGCCCCTATTTTTCAAGGTCCAAAATGGAACCTGCCTTTTCACATACATGCTGATGCGTCTGATTTTGGTATAGGAGCAGTTTTAAGTCAAAAAGAAAATTCAATTGAGCACGCTATCTACTTTATCAGCAAAAACTTTCAAGGTCCTGAGCTCAACTATACTGTTACAGAAAAAGAATTACTTGCAGTAGTATATGCTTTGAATAAATTCAGGCATTATGTCACAGGTTATCAGATATTTGTCCACACCAACCATGCAGCAATCAAGTACCTGATGAACAAACCTGCCATTTCTGGTAGATTGGCACGATGGCTCATGTTACAAGAATTTGATATCACAATCATTGACAAACCAGGAAGAGCTAATGTTGTAGCTGACTTTTTATCAAGACTTCAATCAGCTACATCTGAGGAATAAGAGGTCATTGATGATAGATTTCCAGATGAACACTTGTTTTCCATTGCTGCACATACACCCTGGTATTCAGATATTGCTAATTATTTGGCAGCAAACAGAATACTAGCTCATTTTTTCTCAAAAGAAAAGAAGTTGTTGACAGAGAAAAGTTTCAACTTTACCTGGATTGCCAATTGTCTGTTCTATACTGGCCCTGATCAAGTAATGCAAAGATGTGTAAGAGAAGATGAGACTTATGATATATTGCATACCTGCCATGATGAACCATGTGGAGGGCATTTTGCAGCAAAAGGAACAGCAATGAAAGTTCTTACAACAGGGTATTACTGGCCAACATTACACAAGGATGCTGTGGCCTATACAAGGAAGTGTGACAGATGCCAGTGTATGGGAAGACCAACTAAGTTAGATGAAATGCCACTATATCTGTAGGTAATAGTCACCCCTTTTGATAAATGGGGGATGGATTTTGTGGGGCCAATTGATCCACCATCAAATGGAAAGTCATATATTCTAGTTTGCACGGATTATGTCACAAAATAGGTCGAGGTAAAAGCTATGACTAATGCCCGAGATAACAAAGTTGCTAAATTTTTGTATGAACAAATTTTCACCAGATTTGGAGTCCCCAGAGAGCTTGTAACTGATCAAGGAGCTCAGTTTACGTCAAATCTGATCACTACACTTATGAATGACTATAAGATCAAACACAGGAAGTCCAGCCCCTATCATCCTCAAGCCAATGGTTAGGCGGAGGTAACAAACAGAGAAATTGAAGCGATCCTCACAAAGACAGTGTAGATTCATAAGAAAGACTGGAGTAATAGACTTCCTGAATCAGTTTGGGCTTACAGAACTACATGGAAAACAACAACTGGGTTTACACCTTTTGAGTTGCTCTATGGGAAAACAGCTATGTTACCCATTGAATTTGAACATAAAACTTTGAGGACAGCTTTTGAACTCAACATGGACTTATCTGAAGCACAGAAGGACCGTATCCTACAGCTAAATGTTTTGGACGAAATGAGAAAAGCTGCCCTGCAACATACAAAAGTAATCCAATAGCAGAGAAAGAGATGGCATGATCAGCACATCAAAACCAAAAAATTTTTTGCTAGAGATTGGGCTTTGTTATATGATTCCAGGTACCAAGAAAACCAGGGTAAACTCACAACACGTTGGCTTGGGCCCTATGAGGTTGAAAATGTGTTTGAAAATGGAGCTGTGCAGCTGGTCACAATTGATCCAGTCCGTTTCAAATTGCTCGTCAATAGCCACCGACTCCGACTGTACCATAAGCTAGTTTCCAAGGAAGACTTCATGAAGCATTTCATTCAGGTTCCTCCCGCTACTCTTCCTGCAGCCGAAGGCTCTAGCCTTTCTCCTGCAGCGTTCTCGTAATTTTCAAAAAGCATGCCCATAATAAAGGTTTTCTTTTTAAGAAAACCCTTTTCTCCATTCTCATTTATCGCCCCCACCTCACTTCTTTATCTTCCATCCATCCATCCCATCCATCCATTTCATTCGTACATTTCATCCACCCATGTCACCCATCCACTTCAACCGTCTGCATCAACTTTAATTAAGATATCTTATCTTTCCAACTTGTCAATTCACGAAGCGCCGTCATCTTTCTTCACACGTACGTGCAATTACTAAAGGTACGCCATATCTTTTCTTATCGCATATTTGATTTATTTCATTCTATTCAATTACTACTATGCATGTACTGGTCATTATCACCCAAATCTCTACCTATCTTTTAGTACATGTGAGGACACATGTCATCTTTTAAGTAGGGGGCGGGGTAATCCATCGTTTGAAGCCTGTCTTTTCGCCGCTACCATAACTACAAACTGTGATTCGACACATTGCCCAGACTGATATGCAACAAAGTCTGTGGCAAATAGAAAAGAAGAAATTGAAAAAAAAAATTGAAAATCAGAAATAGGAAATTGCTGAATTGAAAGCAAAAATGGACGAAATGCTAAAGGTAACTAGTCAAATTATGGAATGCAGACCGCCACCCAGAGTTTATGCTTTGTGCCTCAAAGAATAGTTTTTATGGTTTCAATTGATGAGAATTTCCAGAAACCAAGACCCCATAATTCATTCTGCCAAAGAGTTTTATGAAGCATATCAAGCAGCCCCTAACTGGTTAAGGAATTCTCTGTGTGAATTCTATTTGCATGGATTTTTAATACCACTTGAAACAGAATGGAATCCTCTTCCATACATTGGTGATATTCATTTGAGAGCATTCATGTCGTAGGCAGCAAATGAGGTGAATTATGGCAGACAGTGGGAAACGTATGAGGAAATTGAGAAAACAGAGCCTGTCCCATTACGCTCTCAAAGTTCAAACCCACATGCAATGCTGAAAGATTGGTTTGCATTGACATATGGTATTAATAATGTTTCAGCCAGAGCAAAAATATTTGACATCAGAAAGAAAGTATATGATGAATTCCAGGCACATCAATATTCATTTTGGAGATTAGCATATACCAGAACTGAGAAAAGATGGGAAAAGTTGACTGTTGGGTTAAGAAAGTCAGAACCACATGGTCCCTTAAACTTTACAGCTGCACTCAAATGAACCAGTAGATATATTCAATTGGGACTTCAAACAAGATTTGAATTGTGGCTGCCACTGACATTCAGACCCCCTGTGCTAATGTGGCCCCTGTATCCTCATCAGGCTACAAATCTTAACAGTGAATTAGAAGACCGTAGATATGAAAGGTGCTGGGATTTCAGAGGATTCTATTACAGGTTTGGACATCCATTCCAGAGTCATGCAGCCACTACTGACTTCAGAGAAACCACCAGGAAAGTTAATGCTGGAGGACCAGCATTGGGCTAAGTAGGGGGCAGTGATGAGCCTAAAATATGCTCACAATTTGATGTTATGATAAACCTTTAAATGACTTCATTTTTGCTATTTTATGGCCGTTTAAACTTTGTTGAAACCTTTTATGGGGATATCCTGTAGCAAGACACTTTTATATTCCTGCAGCCTATTGTGTTGACTTGATTGCATTTATTGCCCTGTTGACAACCGAAAATGGCTGGTATATCGTATACAGTTTTTGAATGGTGAAGTAGATTTGAAATGTGTGATTAATGAATAGATATCGTGTATGTACCATATGCCTTTTCTTGCGCGTCTGTTACCTTTTGTTTCACAGGTTGTTGAAGAATGATCAAGTCAAGCGCAGCCGATCTCGGCCTTGCAGTAAAGCCCATTTTCTGCACGACTTTGAGGAAGCTCCGCCAAAGACTCTTTGACCGAAACCGATTTGAAGTCAATTTGGAGAGAGTGGAGCGCTAGATTCTCTCTGAATCAGGTTGAACACATAAATTCATTTATGAAGTTTGTTCCTTGATTCGAGGATATACTTTACTTCCACGTCTTTCTTTGATGAAGTTAGTTAGTTGTTCTTTTAATTTAAAAATAAGATACTCCTCCTGCGCGAGGTAGTGGTAGAAGATGAATAGAATGGGTAATAGATGATTTTTTAGGTAAGATAGAAACAAAGTAGTAGAGATCATGTAAGAGTCAGTATGATAATGAAAGACAGAATCTGTTTGACCAGAAGCGGAGTTTGTTGTTAGTTTTCACACCAACAAGACAATGTATTTCGTTCTGTTTTCATGAATAAAGATCGATGAAGTTCTGAGTTCAACATCTATGTAATTAGTAGATGCTTGCTAAGGGGGCCCACTTAGTAAGTATCTATAGTTAATTAGTTAGATGTTCTTTTATGCTGATATCTAGTTAGCTTTCATCTTTTGAAGTTTTTACGCAAACTCAGTCTTACACTGCTCCTACAGCATAGAGAGTCCATCCTTGTGACTGTTCCTGCAGCATAAGGCCAGTTCATGGTTTGTGCTTCAGTCATAGCTGTTACAGTTTCTGTTTTAATCAAGCATAGTTGAGTTAAAGAATTCTGCATTACCATTCTGTAGCTTAGATAGAATTTCTTTCCAGTATGTATTTTTGCTAAGATTTGACCAAAACAAATTCCGAGTGCATATATTTTGCTGCACCATTTAAAGTCTACATCCCCTGGTTTGACAAGTAAATGAACGTCCACAGAAATATATTAGTCACCTGTCGGAATTTCCAATTCCCAGGAAAGTTTCACTGTGATATTCATATCCTTTTGCGAGTGCGAGCCACACCCTCCCCTCTCAGTTATTTGTCCTTGTTTTTCCAACATTTGGTATTAGAGCAAGTTCCTCTCAAGAAGTTTAAAAGCTTGAGGTGATATGAGATGGCATGATACAAGGACAATCCTAGATTCAATGGAACAAACTACTCACTATGGAAAGCTAGGATGGAGTGTCATTTGAGGTGTATTGGTGAACCATTCTTGAAGATTACAAAGAATTCATATGTTATTCCTCAGAATAGTCCTTCCACTATTGATGAGATTAAAGAGGCTGAGAATAATGTCAGGGCTATTGAAGCTTTATTGAGTGCCCTGACAGATTTAGAAATGACAAATGTGTTAGGTCTGAAGACAACTCATGAGATTTGGACAAAGCTAGAGAATTTGTATGAAGGAGATGCACATGTGATGATGGCTAAGATACAGAGTTTGAAAGACAAGTATGAAAACTTGAAGATGGGTGAAGATGAAAATATTTCTTCTTTTATGCAGAGAGTAAATGAACTAGTGATGGGTGCCAATATTGGCATAATATGATGGTTTATAGGTGGCATTGTTGTTCTTTCCACCAAGGTTCAAACCCCATTAGGGTGGTATTGTTGAATGGTTGTATCTGGTTCATAGCTTCAGTCAAAAGAGTTTACCCCTTGAATAAAAAAAAAGAACTATTGATGGGTATTAGATGTGCCAGTGGTACCCTGGAAGAGGAAGAAATTGTGGCTAAAGTGATCAGATCATTTCCTCCCTCCTACAAAGAAAAGGCTCATGCTATTGAAGAATTTAGATCAGTAACAAATATGTCAAGAGATACATTGATTGGTAAACTTGCTTCTTTTAAGTTGAGTGAATTTGGTGAATCTTTTTGCAAGATTGAAACTGTATTTAAGGCTACTATATCTAGAAGAAACAAGCAAAGATATGATACAAGAGAGTGCTCCAGAAAGTCATTCAAGTATGAGGAAGAAATGAAACAACTTGAAGATGAAGAAAGATAGGTGGAAGAGTTGGAAGCACTAATTGTGAAGAAAGAATGCAGAGGACAAGCTAAGTATAAAGGAATGTTTCCTATTAAATGTTTCTCTTGCAATAAAATAGGTCATTTTTCATCAAGGTGTCCTGAAAGAGTTCCTAGGACTAAGCCTAACAAATCTAGATTTCAAAAGAAATGTTACTATGTTGAAGGAGTGACTAATGAAGAGTTTGATAAAGAAAATGGAAATGAAGATGAATGGTTGTTCTTTGCTATCAAGGAAAATGGTTTGGTAACTACTGAATCTACTAAAGTTGAGAAAGCTCTTGCAACCTAAATTCAAGAAAAGGATGAGTTTGTTATTGACAGTGGATGCTCACATCATATGACTGGTGACAAGAAAATTTGTAAGTCTAGAGAAGTATGACGGTGGGGTTGTAATATTCAGAGATAACAATGCTGGTGTGATTCGTGGCAGAGGATCTATTTTTCTTGGTGGTAAGCATAACACTGATGATGTCCTTTATGTTGAAGGTTTGAAGCACAACCTGCTGAGTGTTGGATAAATGGTGGACAAGGGTTATGATCTTCAGTTCAAAGGTGGATGATGCAGGATACTTGGAAGTTCTGGTAATGTAATTTCTTTAGGTAAAAAGACAAAAGGTAATATTTTTTACTTGAATGTTGGGTATGTGCAGGATCATGATGGGCCAAAAAGTGGCGATATGATGGGTATTTGGCTGAAGAATTTATTTTACCCAAAATTGATGAAACAAAAATGGGTTTTAAAGGAGACTCTAGGATTTCCACCAATATAAATTATGATTTACTTTGAATTTAATAAATAATTATTATTCATTTTCTATTTGAATTACATCTAAAGTCCTGATTTAAAGGCTGATTGAAAAACATCTATAGCTTTCAAATAGTATCACATCTTTTGAATCTAAAACATGTGTCACATTCTATGCTTCACATACTATAGGATTAAAAAAGAAAAAAATGAATTTCATGAAGTTTTGACCAAGTTAAGGTGTTCAGACATATAGGATTTTATATTTTTTAAAAAATTTAATAAAAAATTCATAATTAATTATTTAGCTAGAAAAAAATTACAAAAAAATATGCATCACATAAGGACATGAGTCCTCTATGTTGGTGTAATTATATGTCTTGTACCTTGTCCTAGGTCATGATTACACCTTAGTTAAGTTTACTTAGGGACCACATAGGAGGTTGTTGGAGATTTTCCACTTTTGGTGGACTTGACATGTTATTACTTTATCACTTCCACCTTTTGTGGACACATCATGTGATTATCTCTCCACCTTTTGTGGTGATTATCACCTTATCACCTTTCCACTTTAGATGGAGTGATAGCTTTTCATAGTTGTCTCATGTCATAAGATTACGACACTTGTCATAATCTAATGCCCTTCTATGTTCTCACCTTGGCTATATAACCAAGGGGTCTTCTATGTACATTGGCTCATTACATTTTATTCTATTGATAGAATACAGTTTATTCTTGTCATCTTGTTTCTATCTCTCTTTTGCTTGTGCTTTCTATTAGGCCTCTAGATCTCGGGTGACTACCTTCATAGCCAATTCTTACATGGTATCAGAGCTATTGAAGTGCCTTTAGTTAGTCATTTGGAGAGATTCTTGGAGGGTTCCATTTTTGGCCTTGTATTGCAGGTGCATTTTGGGAGCTTGTTGCATCACATCTAAGCTCACCATTACATCTGGAGTGTCCAAGATAGTTAGATTTGCTTTTTATTTCATCTCAGTTGGACATTGGAGGCCAAATCTACAAAGGGTTGAAGATTGGACGTGGTTGCTAGATCCAGGAGCTAGCTACCTCTTCGGAGCATTTTCAACCAAAAAGGACATCGCCATCATGCTCAGAAGGGCCAAAAACCCTAAGATCAACTACCAATTCATCCAAATCGGAGCAAGTTGTCCATCGTGGCAAAAAAATCAGTGATTATTGTGTCGGTAGGAAAATATTTTTCAAAAAAACAAAATTCTTTTATTTTTCTGCAAAATTTATTTTGTAAAAAAAAAAGTCATTCAAACAAATTTTATTTCGCAGTTTTTTATTCATTGTAAAAGTTGTTTTAAGAAAAAAATTCAGTACCCTACGCAGGCAGGGTACTACAAACAGTACATGCCTGCGTAGGTACAGTCCGTTCACACACCGCCATGTGGCATGGTGTTCTACCGCCACGCAACCCCCACACATGCCTCGTGGCCACATCAACTGTACTGGCGGATGGGCATCAGCATTTAATTGGCCGGTGAACTCTAAATTTTGGCGGTTCCAAATCTACCGGTAGGCAGCTAGAAAATTCAAAAGGCGACGGACTTCTATAAATCCAGTGATAATATTCCGTTGGGAATATTCCGGTAATAATATTTTGATTCCGGCGGCATTTTCTGGTAGGAGGCGATGACACCCGCGAAGGCCAAACGACCGTCAAATTTAACCTGGATTCTATTCGCGACGGGCATATGGCTGTCAAATTTAATGCTGTAATATGATGACGTCAGCACTGCATCAACATCTTTTTGAAAATTTTGACCCCCTCTCCATTGAGCTTTTGGCTTTTGCAGTTCAACTTTAGAGGCTCATATCTTGGTCATTTTGAGGCCCTTTTTGGTGCAATTGTTTTTGATTTGGGATAATTTTTCATGTACATCATAGTGGTCCAATTATTTTCTGATTTTGGCACACAAATTTTCCATAAAATTGGATTTCTCATAGGTGTTGCTCTATTGTCACCGTTTTTGCAACTTCCGAGGCTTCATTCAGGCTCATACGAACTCCTTTTTAGGTGCTATTTTTTTTTAAAGTGCATGATTTTTTCTGAACTTCACAATGGTGCTATCAGTTTGTAATGATTGTGATCAAAAATTGTACTTTCAGCACTTGGTCATTTTGGCCTATTTTGGCATTTGTAAAGACAAGATCTTAGTTTGGTCTTTTGTATCAATCATTTGAGTCTATTGTAGCCTACTTAAGGCTGTTGTAAAACATTGAAAATCAGAATCCCACTTTGCTTGGCTTGCAAGTGGCCATTGTACACGCACTAATTATAAAGTGCCAAATCATCTTTTTTTTTGGGGGGGGGTTCTTTGATTGAGTGAATTTGGGGGGGTGTCTTGAATGCTTTTGAATCTCTCTCTATCTTGTTCTCTTTCATTTTGCTACTATGGGTTCTCCTAAGTTTCCCTTGTTAACTCCACATAACTATGCTTCTTGGAAAATTGATGCATGGAGTAAGTTAATGGAAAAAGGATTAACTCATTATATTGATGGAACTGTTGTTGCACCATCTGATCCTCAAGCTAATCCTATTGCTCATTTGGATTGGCTCACTAAAAATACTATGGCTCTTGGAACATTAAGGAAATATGTATCAAAAGATCTAATATTTCAAATTGAAAAGTGTAAAACAATTAAAGAGGCTTGGGAAAAGTTTGGTCAATTGTATGGCCAAGTTGATGAGATTAGAGGTTATCAACTTGAAAATGATCTCACAATGTTAGATCCCAATAATTTTGATACAATCCAAGACTGTGTCACTAAGGAAAATGAGCTAAGAGCACAACTTACGGATTGTGGCATTGATAAGAAAGATGCACAGTTGGTCTACAATTTGTTGGGAAATCTTCCATCAGAATATGCAACATTTGTTTCTAGCTTCCAAACCCATCACTTGACAGTGGGGAGTTCTTTCACTATGCCTTCATTTGATGCATTCATAGAAATTTTGATGTTAGAGCAAGCAAAGTTGGTAAGCATGGGGATTCTCAAGTCTTCCAAGTCCAAAGCTTTGGTGGCTAATCAAGGGAATCAAGGGACTCAAGGAAAGGGTTCCAATAAGAAGCAGAAGCAATCTTCACCAAATCCACAAGGAGAGAACCAACAATCTACTCCTCCACAACAATGCTCAACTTCATCTTCTTCAAATAAGTACAATAATTCAAGCAAGAGGGAGCAACCAACATGTGCATATTGCAAAAAGTTTGGTCATGAGGAACATCATTGTCATGTTAAGAAAATTGATGAGTTGAAAGATATCCTTAAGAAGAACAACATCAACTTTCCAGCTGCATATCAGAAGGACTCATCTCCCTCTTCTTCTAAGGGAAAAGGAACAACTCTCATGGCAACAACATCAAGCTCTTCTCCTTCTTCTACATCATCTCAACATGAGAAACATAAGGGGCAAGCATTTCTTGCTTTTGCAGATTCCAATTCAGATAGGTGGATCATTGATTTAGGAGCTTCACATCGTATGACTTCATCCAAGGATATGTACTCTTTATTTGATTCTTGTTCATCACCACCCATTTTAATGGCCAACAACACTTCTTTGGCAGTTTGTGGGAAGGGGTCTATTGACATTGAAGGTGGAGCATTTAATGATGTTCTATGTGTGCCTACTTTGTCAAGGAACATCCTTTCCATCTATTAGATTACACATAGTGGTACAGGAAAGAGTGTAGAGTTCACACCATATTTTATCATTGTTCAGGATTTGCATAGCAGGGCTCTTGTTGCAGTTGGGGAGGTTGATCATCGTTCTCGGTTCTACACCTTCTCATATTTTTCTCCTATTGATGATTCAGTTCACCCTAGTGTGGACACACTTGAGGAGATTGAGTATGGTTACTTGAGTCTTGGAGTGCTCACTAGTCCTGAGGTTCTTGAACCTATTGTTGATACTCCATCTCCTATATTGACTGATGTACCTGATGATACTTGTGTTCTGGCAATTTTAGTGCCTTGTGATTCAGTGCAACAGTGTATACCTTGTCTTCCAGCAGCAGCTTCATGGGATGACTACTTGATAGACATTGGCAGTTTGTTTGTGGAATCCTACATTGCAGATTTGGGAGACACACTTGATTACTTGCATCTTCTCTTTGATGAAGGTGACTCTTCTTCAGTTGTTGTGAGGGAACACTCTGACCCTCCTCTACATGATCAATCTTTCGAGGTTGATGTGATTGTGGATGCATATGTACAGCAGTTGGAGGAGGCCACTTTCTCTTTTGAGAAGACAATGTCTTTGGAGTATGTTCTACCTGCATCCTTGCTAGATCTTGAGTTGTCTTTTTCAGCAGATGAGAGTGTTGTTGCAAAGGGTTTCTCATAGGTTCTAGGAAGTGACTACACTATTGCAGCTTCACATGGTTTGGGAAAGGCATCTTTCAGCATCAACACAAGGACATTTGAGTAGCTTTCAGAGACTTCTTACATTTTGAGGGTTCTTCCTTCTTCACTTGTGGATTGGGGAGACTTCATTCATACACCTTTGGTATTGTTTCTTCCTAAGGGGAGGAATGTTGTTCAACAGTTTTGGAGCAGCTTCTTCATTCCTTGTCGAGCATCTTCCATGGGTGATCATTGTACATTGAGGGGGGGTTACCTTGTCTCTCTTCTTCTCTTGTGTGGGGGGGACTTTTTCCTCACATGGGGTTTTATCCTTCTCATGCCATATTCATAGGCTTTTGTATTTCATCTCTCTTTTAGGGGGTAGTTTTTTCCCATGGGTTTTTCTATCTTTCTTCGCTTTATGAGAGATTATATTGCATTTGTATATGGGTACCTAATATGGCCTAGTAGCTGGGACCCATCTTGCATTGTTTTCTTTTGTGTACATTCTCCCGAAGTTGCACTTAAGGGGGGGTGTTGGTGTAATTATATGTCTTGTACCTTGTCCTAGGTCATGATTACACCTTAGTTAAGTTTACTTAGGGACCACATAGGAATTTTTTTGGAAATTTTCCACTTTTGGTGGACTTGACATGTCATTACTTTATCACTTCCACCTTTTGTGGACACATCATGTGATTATCTCTCCACCTTTTGTGGTGATTATTACCTTATCACCTTTCCACTTTAGGTGGAGTGATAGCTTTTCATAGTTATCTCATGTTATAAGATTATGACACTTGTCATAATCTTATGCCCTTCTATGTTCTCACCTTGGCTATATAACCAAGGGGTCTCCTATGTACATTGGCTCATTACATTTTATTCTATTGACAAAATATAGTTTATTCTTGTTATCTTGTTTCTATCTCTCTTTTGCTTGTGCTTTCTATTAGGCCACTAGATCTCGGGTGACTACCTTCATATCCAATTCTTACACTCTACTTATAACTAAAATATTATAAAAAATATTATCATTTTATTGTCGTTAGGGTGGTCAGACAGACACCTACTTATTTTTTCCCTAAAATTTAAGTGTACTACTACATTGAAATTTCAAATTTTCACCAAATATATATATATATATTTAAATAAACCTAGTAGTTTAGAAACTAAATTCAAATTTCTACAGATTATATTCTTACATATTTTTGAAATAATATAGATAACTTATTCAAATTTTTACGTCAAATTTTCTAACTCTGAATTTTCTGAATTTTTCGCATCTTAAGGGCCTATTTTTTCCATGATGATCATGCACATACCCTACTACCAGTGAAAGTTGTTTAATTGCTCAAGTAGATGAAATATAGTTATGGCATAGGAGGCTGTGTCATGTGAATTTTGATAACATTGTCAAAGTAAGTTCCACCCAAGTAGTAAGAGATCTACCTAAGCTAGTGAAGCCTGCTAACACAATTTGCAAGGAATGTCAGATCGGAAAACAGACTAAAGTCCCTTTTCAGAGCAAACAACATCATTCAAATGGATTACTGGAGCTGGTGAATACTAATCTATGTGGTCCATCCAAATTTAGAATTGTTCATGGAGAAAGGTACTTTATGCTACTTAGTGATGACTAGTCTAGGATGATATGGGTTGCTTTCTTAAGAGAAAAATGTGAAGCATTGGAGAAGTTCAAAAGTTTCAAAGCTATGGAAGAAAATGAGAAAGGTCTGAAAATAAAATGCTTAAGGTCAGAAAAAGGTGGCGAGTTCACCTCCAAGGAGTTCAATTCTTTCTGTGAAGAGCATGGAATCAAAAGATAGTTATTTGCTCCCCGAACCCCTCAATAGAATGGAATTGTAGAGAGGAAGAACAAAACAATTCTAGATGCTGCTAGAACAATGATGATAGAAGGAAATGTGCCTCACATCTATTGGAGTGAAGTTGTAAGCAATGATGTGTACACTTTAAGTTGGGTAAATGTTAATGGTAATACTGGTAAGACTCCTTTTGAACTATAGTTTGGTTATAAGCTTATTGTTAAATATTTCAAGATCTTTGGAAGCAAGTGTTATATTAAGAGAGATGAGGACATAGGAAAGTTTGATGCAAGAAGCAATGAAGGAATCTTTCTAAGTTACTCTACTAAAAGCAAGGCCTGCTGATGCTATAACAGAAGATTGAGAAAAATGGTTGAAAGTGCAAATGTCAAAGTTGATGAGGACTTTTCTAGATCATCCAAATACTATGGATATGATTTAGATGACCAGGAAGACATACAAAGGGAAATATGCTCAGACACAGAATCAACTTCAAATTGTTCCATATGTTTCGATAAAAAAAAATCAATTTATTTTGGCAAATCAAGAAAATCAGGAAGGAGAGACAAGTGCAACTGTAGAAGAAGGAATAGAAGAACCAGATGTTTGAGAGAATCCTAAAATTCTAAGGTATGTAAAGTTAAATCATTTTGAAAATAAAATGATAGGAGACATTAATAAAGGTGTGAAAACTAGAAGAAAGATTGCATTTAAGAGTATTGCCTGATTTCCAAGATTGAGCCTAAAGATGTCAATGAAGCTTGCAATGATGAACACTGGATGGAAGATATGAAGATTGAAAAGAATGATAGATGGATAATTGTTCCTAGATGTAAAGATAAAAATGTGATTGGTACTAAATGGGTGACCTTTCAGAATAAGCTGAATTAATAAGGTGAAGTGGCCCGGAATAAAGAAATACTGGTATGTAAAAGGTATTCTCAAATGGAAGGTATTGATTTTGAAGAAACCTTTGCCCTTGTTTCCAGAATTGAAGCTATTAGATTATTTATTGCTTATACTTCATATAAGAACTATAAAGTCTATCAAATGGATGTAAAGTTAGCTTTTCTGAATGGTGAGGTAAAAGAAGAAGTATATGTTGAACAACCATATGGATTCCAATTGACTGACAAGGAAGACATGGTTTGTCGATTGAAGAAAGCTCTGTATGGATTCAAGCAAGCCCCCAAAGCCTGGTATGTTAGAGTGGATAAATATTTACTAAAGCTTGGATTCAATAAAGGTACTGCTGACAATAACTTGTATTTCAAGATGGATCATGATAAAGAATTGATTATTGAAGTCTTTTTTGATGACATTATTTTTGGAGGAGATGATAATCTATGTATGAAGTTTTCTTATGAAATGAAGAGTGAATTTGAGATGAGTATGATTGCAGAGATGAAATTCTTTCTAGAATTGCAAGTTACTCAGTTAGGCAATATAATTTTCATATCTTAGTCTAAATATGTGAGAGAGTTGTTGAAGAAGTTTGGCATGGATGACTCAAAGCCTGTTGGTACTCCAATGGTAACCAAATAAAAGTTAACACAAAATGATTATTCTCCTAAGGAAAATCAAACATGATATAGGTCAATGATTGGTGGATTACTCTATTTAACTTAGACCAAACTAAACATTATGAATGTTGTATGTATGGTTGCTAGATTTTAGGCTAATCCAAAACAATCTCATGTGATTGCTATAAAGAGAATCTATAGATATCTAAAAGGGATAGTTGACTTTGGAATTTGGTATCCTAAGGATGATGATCTTACTTTGAATGCATATACTGATGTGGATTGGGCATGAGATGTAGATGACAGGAAGAGTACTAGTGGTGGTGTGTTCTTCCTAGGGAAGAATTTGGTGTCATGGTTGAGTAAAAAGCATAATTCCATTTCTCTATCTACTGCTGAGGCATAATATATTGTTGTTGCAAATAACTACACTTAAGTGATGTGGATGAAACATATGCTGAAAGATATTAGAGTAGTATATGATGAACCTATTTCCATATACTATGACAACTCAAGTGTAATAAACATATCAAAGAATCTAGTGCTACACTCTAAGACTAAGCATATATCAATCAATTTTCACTTCTTGAGGGAGAAAGTGAATGAGAAAGAAGTTAGAATAGAATATGTGCCTAACAAAGAATAGATTGTAGAAATTTTCATCAATCCATTGCCAAATGATACTTTTGAGTATCTCAGAGGGATGCTAGGGGTAATTACCCCTCCTGATATGAACTAAAGATGCATTTACTTGCATCAATCTATGTGCTTCATAGATATTTCTTGATCCAGATTGATGTTTCCATGGCTACTACTCAAGGGGAGTAGTTAGAGGTGCAAATATGTGGTTTAGATCTTGTATGTAGGAAGTTAATGCTCAACTTTTCTATTGATGTCAAAAGGGGAGAAGAACAATGTGAAAAATATGTTTAGGGGGAGAAGAGCAATTGAGGAAAAAGAGTCGAACTTAAGGGGAGTAAGTGTAGTTTGTGTTGATGTTATATTTTCACATTAGGTGTTTCCAATCAACTCCAAAGGGGAGATTGCTAGGATGTTGTGGTTGTCTTGCTAATATGTGGTTGTCATTGATGTCAACACTATTAGCATTGTTGGTAAAAGAAGGTTGTATATGTCGAGGATATTGAGAAAATTGTTAAAGAAGAGTTGTGCCGCCGCTGGAACAAAGGAAGGTCATGAAGGTGTTTTGTTTTTGTAAGGTTGAAGATCGCTTGTTGTGGTCTAAAGGGTTTTATTTGAGAGTATCTATTTCATCTATCAAAGTCGAGGTTTACTTGAATATTTTTGTCGCGGTTATGAACAGCTTGTGTTCTAATAGTATTTATGTGGTTTCTAATTGAATTTTATGTGATTCTAGTAATTTCTATTGTTTTGGATGCTTCTTTGTTAGTTCTAGTTTCTTGTGGATGCTTCTAGATCATTCTCTATCTTTGTTGTACATCTGCGTTGATCGGTGCGCTCGTGGTCGTAAGATTTTTCTGCCGAGTGTTCAGTTTTCATGTTCTTGGTTGAAATGATGGTTGTAACATGTTGTGGATCCTGAATATTAAAATTTGAATGTTTAGCATGCTTAAGGATATTGTTTGAGTCACATCATAATATTAGCCAATGGTTCATGATTCACATTAACAATTTATTTGTAAATTTGGGTTGACATTGTAAACTTGTTTTATACTTTTGGCTGATGAAGTTGTTGATGTAATTTCATGTTGCAAATATATTAGAGTGTTTGTTTGAGTGAAGTTAGGGTGTGTGTAGTGTGAAGGAAATCCAGAGAAAGAGAAAGTGTGTGAACATTTATTTATTCATTCTATTGTAGAGAAGAGTGTGAAGAAGTTTGAGTGAAGTGTGAAGAAGGTTTTTTGTGCTTAACTGGAACTGTAATTAGTCTTGTGTAGAAGCTATTTTCTCAATTAATACCCTGCAGATCTAATTTGTATTTCTCTTCTTTCAGTAGTGATCCCTATTGTATTTGAGCAGTGAACTCTAGGCAGTGTGCCTAAATGCATGTGCATTCCCATTATTTTTCATTATACTTTTAACAGGGTATAATATTGTGGACTAACATCCACCATGGTTTCTCCCCTAATAGGGTTTCCACATAAAAATCTTGGTGTTCTTTGTGCTTTTGATGTTTGATTGTTCATGGTTTATTGGTCATTCATCAAATCTAAGATTAAGTTAAGTTTGAAAATTTTAAATATTATGTGACAACTGATTCACCCCCCTCTTAGTCATATGTCCTTGTTTTTCCAACAAAAAGTGCACTGGGACTGATTTGCCCAAGGTGTCGAACGAGTCCCAGGAGAGGTTTTTTTAATTTTTTTCTGATTTTTTTAAATTTTACAGATGTGTTTAGGTCTGTATAGTGTGGATAAATACTGAAAATGTAGACTTTGGTAATTATTTGATAAAATGAAATGCAATAATGACCTTGAAATGATAGTTTCACTAATACAATTTTAGTAAGCCCTAGGATGCAAAAACAATGCAAAAGCCAATGCAATTGGGTCCTAGGATGCAAATGCAAATGCAAACCAAAAAGAGATAATGTTCAATATGCAAGTTCACCAAAATGAACCAACAATTTTTGAAGTGTTTCTATGTTCTTCTCTTGCACTCTTAGGGTTTTTCGCCTAAAAGGAAAGAGATAGAACCCAAAAGTTGTGGTGGTTCACTCAAACTAAGGAATATATGATGTAATTATGAATAAATGCAATGATCTAAATGTAGCTAATTGATAAAATTGATTGATTATGAATGTAAAACTATGAAATGTGCAATGCTTGTTCAAACACAGTGATGTTTGCAAAAGACTTAAAAAGATGAACAAAAATGCAAATAGAACTAAACAGAAAGCTATAATTTAGAATGTGTGCACCTATAAGACCGAAGAAGACTGAAAACCACTCTAAAAAATTGGAAAATTTGACTTTTGGCTAACTGGGAATCATTCGCCACCTTGGGTGAATCAATCCCAAGCCATGGTTTTTTGCCCAGAAACTGGTTTCTACTAAATGGGTATTGTAATATGAATTTAACTCTGGCAGTCACCTCTAGTGGGACTCATTCACCATCCATGGAAAAGGAGTCCTTTTTCAGTTTTCTACAAATTCAAATCTTAGATTTGTACCTTGTCACTTGCGCAACACTTCTTGATGGGAACCTGGATCGGTATCTCAAAAAATACCTGCAAAATAACTTAAATTTTGTTGTCTAATGGGGGGTTTTCCTTGGTCAAACCCCTAATTGGGTGATCAAACCTTGAATGGATAAAAATTTGCATAAAACCCTAGCCTTAAGTGTGTCAAAGACTATTACAAAACCCTATTCTAATGTGCTAGAATAAGATGAACCAATACGATTTGAATGATGCAAGAATTCAATCCTAGAAACCCTAAAACATATCAAATAGATGTAAATGACATGCAAATGTAATGAAAACCTTAATCTGAAGATAAAGAGAAAATGGAAGATGGAATCACTTTGAAAACAAGTTTTAAATTGTGATTTGATGGCTAGTTGTATCTCCTCAACCTAGATTTCTCCATGATTCATCATATCCATCCATCATCAACTCTTTGCAATGCTGAATCTTGAAAAAGAAGTGAGCTTAAAGACCTGCAAAAACCCTAGTTTTCTACCCTAAAGTTTCAACTTTGCTGTAGAAAATGCTAATGAAACTTATTGTGGAAGACTCTTGATACTTGACTTTTGATCTTGCTTTGTAAAAATGGCTAAGAGATGTGAAAAATGACCTAAAATGTGTATTTATAGGCAACAACACCTAATTTTCTTATTATTTAGACCTAAGAGGCTGACATCCACTAAAAAATTGAATTGAATTGATTAAATTCCTACTCAAAATTGATTTTTTCCCCAAAAGGGACTCATTCACCATCCTTGGGGAATGGGTCCCACTAGTGGTTTTTGGAGATGATTTTTTGGGATATGAGTGAATTAAGTGTTGTTTGTCAGGATTTAGATGATTTTTAAGTGAAACGGGCCTCTAGATAAAAAAATGGGTCCTAGGGGCCAATATTTATGTCGTTTAAAGAATGAATAATGTAGGGGAACTCGAAAGTAGGTCCAAATTAAGCATGAAATTGTCTCTATTCTCAAGAGTGTCCAATTTACTACACCACAACCCCATGTCAAACTCACACTAAAGTATAAATCTAATACACTTAAGTATGCAACAATAACTAAGATACATAATCATACCCTATCAAAGGAAAATAAAAAATACAAAAAAAAAAGGATCAAGCACAACTGTTCCAACTTGATGTGGAACAAGGTTGTTTATCCGTAACATATGTTGCTCACTCGAGGATAGTGGAACCTCAGTATTTCAACTAGGTGAGTTGTCCCATTGAAGTGGTTCCAACATGATGTGGAACAAGGTTGTTTATCGTAACATATCTTTGCTCACTCTACGGGTTAGTGGAACCTTAGTTTTTCAACTAGGTGGAGTTGTCCCATTTGAAGTGGTTTTGGTGAGGTCATGCGATTAATAGCCGACTTCTCATCCTTACTAACCATGCCAAGTTATCATCGATAACTTCAATGCAAGGCACCACAATGTAATGCTTTTGTAAAAACCTTGTTTGAATTTTATGTAAGATTTGTTGGAGATTTTGCTTTGTTCATGTAAAAGGTCTTTTTCTTGAACATTGTTCCTAATGTCTCCAGAGGACAAGTTAAAAGTGTCAAATCATTGCCCATGGGATGCCTCATTCGCATCATGCCATGTTAGAATATCATGCACTCTTGGATGACATCAAACCCAATGACACCACCAAGAAGAGGACATGTCATAAAAAAGAAAAATCACGCCATGAAATTCTTGCCAAAATATGTCATCTATGTATGCCCCCACTTTAAAGTGGTTGCTACACCATCATTGTGAGAAATTGCTTTAAATTATCCAATGTTTTTATCCTAGGACATGAGAGATTTCCTCAAAAAACCCTATTCCAAGTCATATGTTTCCAAAATAAGCGACATCATGAAATAGGAAGAAAGGAATTTCCCCCAAAATTGTAACAACTTAGTACATCACATGCGAGCCAACTTAAGGCATGTCATCCACATCCCAAGATTTCTCTCATATAAACATGGAAGGCAGTCAACTAGCCAAAAGAGATAATGAGAAGTGACATACAAGGACAAAGCTACCTAACCCTTTGCCTACACTGAGTGTAGGAAAAGGATGAGCCGAGAATGGATGATGGTATGCCTCTCCTTGTGATATTGAATGCAAAACATGCAATAGTGAGTATCCTATGATCCTACAACTATTACATGGCAAGGAGCAACAACTATCTCTATTGTTTATAATGAGTAAACAAAGTATCAACTTGTTGTATATCTAGTGAGATATTCCCATATGTAGTATCTATCAATTCAGGATGCACCAAAGTTAAAGTTGACTTGGAAAAATATTTTGTAATATTGTTGATATTAAGTGAAGGAATTTTTGATGTTTTTGTTTCTTTTGAAGGACAATAACCAAGACCACTAGTTGTTCCTTACATGTATGTTTTCTTTTCTTCTAAAGTGGTTGAAGTGGATGCTTTCAAATTTTTCGTTGTCATTAGCACTTTTTCTTTTCCCTTGTCAAACTCTTTTGTTATGATCCTGTATTCTCCCATGAATTTAGATATGAAATCAAAGGAATCCCAAGCATCTTCTAATTACTTTGTGACTTATTCAATGTTCTTTTCTTTTTCTTTCTCAATATGCAAATAACTTTTAGGTTTAGGGTCAGATTTGGTTGTATACACTTTGTTGTATATATGAGAAATGTCATTGTAACTCAATTATTGTGAAACATTATCATCATCAAGTTTCCTTTTAGGTGGTTCTAAGATAAGCATAGGTTTATTTTTGACTTGTAGTTATTGTGAGGGTGGATGAATGATAAGTTGAGGCTTAGGTAGTTTAATAATTAGAGGGCCTAAGGGAGTTTGAATGTTCATAACCTTAACACACTTGTCTTGATTTTCATGATTTCTTAGTGAAGGGGAATCTAATGTTACTTCATCATCTTCATCTAAGGAAGCCACATCACTATTTTTTGAAAGATATGTGTTAATGTTCTTATTTTATTTCACCATGGTATCTTCCCTAGTAGGAGTCTAGTTGTTAGGAGAGAAACAAACTAGATGTTCATGACATTCAATGTTTGGTTCGTCTAAAATGTCTTGATCCTAAGTAAGCGAGTTATAAATGGTTGTATTATCTTGATTATCAGTGATGGAATTATCTTGTTCAATAAAAGGATTTTCATGACTTTCCTTGATTAGGTCTTCTAAAACCATGATATCTTCTTCATCTCTAGGAGAAGGCCAAATTTGGTTGTCAAGATTGTCGATGATTTCATCCTTTTTCTCTAAGGTCTCATTCTCTTGTGCCACAACATCTACTCTAGTAGGAGAGTCTTTAGGAGAGGAGAAAACAAGATGTTCATCATATTCCATGTTTATATTTTGTAAAGTAACTTCGTCAAACATAGGGGAGGCATCAAGAGAAGGACAACTATCATTGTCATGCTTACCAATTATTGGATCCTCTTGTTCAAATAGACCTTTCCAAATGTTAGGGACATTAGGAAGGAGAAAAATAATGCTATAGCTCTCAATCATCAGATTTATTAATACCAACATATCCCCTTTCACTAAGGTATTCTCATAAGGTAAAGGCATGTCAATAAATGTGTTAATGGTCTCATCTTCTTGTCTCATAATATCTTTCCAAGGGGGAATAGGAGAGGGACAAACAAGACTTTCATGATTCTTAATGACTGTATCTTCTTTCACCAAGATATCTTCATCACTAATAGGAGAGATATCAAGAGAAGAAAAATTATGGTTGTCATGATTGTCTATTCTTGCATCCTCTTTCACTAGAGCCTTCTCACAAGTAGGATGAATGATGTTTCTCTTAGCATGCTTAGGAAGGTAAGATACTAGCATTTTGTACTCAAAATTTAAAAGTAATTTTATCCATCTTATGCCATGCTTCAAGAATGTAACAATGTATATCCAAAAATGAAAAGTACTTTTATCAAACTCATGCAAATCTTCATAAATAGAAACATTATGTATGCAACAATGAAAAATTACAGAAATGTACATATTTTTAGATTTGATAATTTTTTCTATTTAAGTACTTATTTCTAAGTGTTTTTCAATTCTTTTCAGATGCTAGAAGGTTCAGGTCAAGCCTGATCAGGGACTCATTTTCCAATAAAAGCTAATGGATCCTAAATCAGGGTTTTAAAAAGGTGAAAACTGCAAACTTTAGGGTATTTTATGTGCTTTTTTTACCCAGTTTCAAACTATAACTCTTATGACAAAAATTTCTTGAATTTTATGACCTAATGCAAGTGAAATTAAGGATAAGTGATGACCTATATAATATCTTTTGAAATACAATTTTTTTTTAATTTTCAAATGAAAATTTATGTAATCTAAATGATATCCAAACTAACTGATTTTCTTTTGTATTTTTCAAATTTAGAGAAATGAAAAACAATGCAATTCTAAACCCTAAATGAGATGCAAGTTTAGAATGCAAAGTAGTAAACCCTAAATGATATATAATACAATGCAAATTAGATGGAAATGAATGCAAGATCTAATCTAGGATGCAATGAAAGACTTCAAAATTAGAAAATTGCAATATTCAATGAGTCAGGTTCACCAAAATGATTAATAGGAAAATAGGGTAAACCCAAATTCATGAGCAAGATGATAGAAAACTAATTTTTCCACACTAAATCACTACAATTATGTGTATACTAAGTTGCAAATAACAATTAGAAGGTTGTGTGTTTGATTCACATTAGGCTCACCAAAATGATTAATAGGAAAATTAGGGTTTAACACCATGAATGAACAAGATGATAAACCATTAATTTATTTTCCTATTAAACCATTCAATTATGAGATCCAAAAGATGAAAATAACAAGATGATAAACCACCAATTTCTTTTCCGATTAAAAAATTCTAATTTCACTTCAATCAATGCACCCAAAACATGTTCTACAAAACCTCAATTGTAACACCTAAATGGTGTTGGAAGAGCCAAGAAGTCATTCTATTTGGACCTTAGAGTGGGTCTACTAAGGCTTTATGTCATCTTGAATTTGAGACAACTATTTGTGTTCTTCTCTAAGGGAGGTCAAGAAAAGAAAATTTATTGATCCCAACACCCCCAAAATGCCACATGTTTTATGGGTGCAAGATCAAGAGCATCCTAAGCTCGAATAATTGTCGAAGGTGTGCAATTGGTTGTTTAGTACCTTGTGTGTTATTATTACATTTATTACTATCGTGTGACCCCAAGAGTAGTTTTGAAAGCTTATGCTACTATGATTGGTGCACTATATTCCCTTAACAGAAGTACCAAAAGAAAAAATATAATGTATGACACTAGGAAATGCCATGTGTCATATGTGTGTAAGCTCATGAGAATTTTGAGTTTGCGGTTTGTACAAAGGTATTCAAAGGTATTCTATTGGATCCCTTATTACTTGTGATCCCACAAGAGTAGATATGAAAGATCCTAAGAGGAACCTGTTATCTGCTACCACCATGTGTCACTTGGTTCCAATTCTAAGAAGTTTCATGCCCAAGGAAAGCTATAACAAAGTGTCATTGGTTCGCTATTAGGGTATGTGTAGGATCATGATGGGCCAAAAAGTGGTGATATGATGGGTATGTTAGGGTATGTCATTGAAGACTTGTTTTTAACCCAAAATTGATGACATGAAAAGGGTTTTCAAAGGAGATTGTCAGCTTTCCACCAATATAAATTATGCTTTACTTTGAATTTAATAAATAATTATTACTCATTTTCTATTTGAATTATGACTAAAGTCCTAATTGATAGGCTGAATGAAAAAAATCTATAGATTTCAAATGGTATCACATTTTTTGAATCCGAAACATACATCACATTATATACTTCACATACTATAGGATTAAAAAGAAAATTGAATTTCATGAAGTTTTGACCAAGTTAAGGTGGTCATACATACACCTACTTGGAAAAAAATTATAAAAAAATATGCATCACATCTGACATGAGTCCTATACTTATATCTAAAATCTTAGCAAAAAATATTATCATTTTATTGTGGTTAGGGTGGTCAGATAGATCACTTACTTATTTTTTCCTTGAAATTTAAGTACTCATCGCGACTGAATTCCCCCAACTCACCAAATAGATTTTTTTAAAAATAAACCTAGTAGTTTAGAAACTACATTCAATTTATACAGATTCTATTCTTACATATTTTTGAAATAATATAGATAACTTATTCAAATTTTTACATCAAGTTGTCTAACTCTGATTTTTCTAAAATTTTTGCCACTTAAGGGCCTATTTTTTCCATGATGATCCTATGCATACTCATCAGCTCTAGTTGGATTTTTGGAGTCCATGATTAATTTATACTTTCCTATAACTCTATTTTGGAATGCCACTACAATTGATAGGATGCCTTCTAAATTTGAGGGAATACTATATTGACACTTTCTTTACTAAATGTGTTGAAGTTCCATTAGCATTTAAACTTGATTTGATGGGTATTAATAATTGATTAATTGATGGGTATTAAGCATGTATGAAGGCCAAAAATCATCATCACTAACCAATATAGGTATAGTAAGATTTTAACAGTATTTATTAATACGTGCTATAAGGGGTGTTTTTTCATGCATGATTATTACTTGAAATTAGCGTGACCAAATTGACAAAGCACTCCAAATATCATAGTGTGCATATTTTCTTCAAGGGATTTATGTGTCCTTGTGAGGAGATATGGATACTCTCATCAGCCTTATGAGTACCCACATATAGATAACATTCTGAGGCACAATCACGAAGCTCCAGTTCTAGAATAAGATTTTATGTTGATCAGAGAGGTGAAACTCATCCTAGATCATGAATTTCTAGTGTTGGACAAGTGGTATAGGGTTGAATCAGACATATCCTCATGTTTCATGGTGGAACTACAAGACCTACACACTTAAAAAGTGGAGGTGGTGGAAATGGCATGTAATATTTTTATACCTAAAATTTTAAGTGCATTGGAAGTGGTGATGGATGTTGCCTCTTTTGTCTAGGCTATTATTAGGCTCGTGATTTGGAGCCTTTCTAGTGCTAGGTGATGAAATAACCTTTCACCCCTTCATTCTAGATATCAAAGATGAGGCTCTACATGAACATAGAGATTGGGAAAAGGTGGCAGTAAGATTCCTAAGGAAAATATTGCATGTTGAACCATTTCAGGACTTTGAATGGATTGGAAATTTTATCAATTACATTTAGGAAATTGGTAATGTATATTCTACTTTTCTCTGCAAGATTTGAAATATGTTCTTTTCTTTAACACAAATGTATGTTGGAATCAAGCAACACTAAGAGGGGGGGTGAATCAGTGTTGTGCAATTTTTAACTTTATTAATTTGATCATTAAAGTGTTGATAACATTCAACCAAAATAAAAATGCATGCACATAAGAAAAATAACCACAACACCATAACACAAGGATTTTTATGTGGAAACCCTGTTAGGGGAAAAACCACGGTGGAGGTTAATCCACAATATTATTAGACTAAGTATACTCAAAATAAAAGATTAAAGATGAGAATGTACTTGCATTCAGGCACATTACCTAGAGCTCCTTGCTCAAAAATTGAAAGGCTTACTACCTTAAGCAAAGTTTGAAATTTGAATTGATAAATTAGCATCTACCAATGCCCGACATGTTCCGTTAGACTCAACAATCAAATTTAGGACCTTTCACTAATTCTCTCCTGCTCTCCGCTCAAGCCCTCGGCTCACCTGCACTGCAGCCCCTCAATGCACAAGTTAAAATGTGCATAATCACTAGTTGACCTTCTAAAATTCACAACATACCTAACTCACCTCAAACACACACACCAAAATGATATAATTCCACTGCTTATATATACATATATCCTCCACTAAGTAACAACCACATGTCAGCCTTCAACAAAATAAGAAAATATCTACAAACAACAAATTTCAAATCATCCATATGGCCATTCAATGCATATCTGACAAAGACCGGCCTCAACATAGTGAGTGACCCAAGCCAATGTCTAAAACTCAAAAAAATACTTAAACAATAACTCCTCAAATAAGGACACACCATATTCACCAAGTCGGCCTCCAAATATTGATGAATACAAAATTAGTTCACCAGACCTTCTAACTTCCACCCAAATTGATACGAGGCACCAAGATTTATAGATAACAAATATTATCCATCGAACAATACTCCTTGAGATCCACAACATAAACAATAGGGCATGTGCAGATCATCATGGAAAATAGCCCTTAAGTGGCAAAAAATTTAGAAAAAATTAGAGCCAGGAAACTTGGACATAAAAATTTGGAATAATTTATCTATTATTTCAAAATATGTAAGAATAGAATCTATAGAAAAATTGAATGTAGTTTCTAAACTACTAGGTTTATTTTTAAAAAATAAAATCTATTTGGTGAAAAATTGAAATTTCAATGTAGTAGCAATTTAAATTTTAGAAAAATAAGAAGTAGGTGTTTGTCCGACTCAATTCTAACCACACAATAAAATAATAATATTTTTTATAAGATTTTAGATACAAGTAGAGACTCATGTACTCAATGTGATGCATATTTTTTGTAATTTTTTCTAAGTAAATAATTAGCTAAATGAATTTTTTATTACAACTTTTAAAAAAATATAAAAAATCGATGTCCGACCGCTTTAACTTGGTCAAAAATTCATGAAATTATTATTATTTTTAATCCTATAGTATGTGAAGCATATAATGTGATACATAAGCCAAATTAAAAAATGTGATAACACCATTTGGAAAGTTATGGATGTTTTTCAATGAACTCTATCAATCAGACTTTATCTTTATAATTCACATAGAAAATGAATAACACCATTTATTAAATTCAAAGTAGCATAATTTATATTGGTGGAAAATTCGAGAATCTCCTTTAAAAACCTCTTTTCATTTCATCAATTTTGGTAAAAAAAAGTCACAGCCACATAATTCTACACATACCCATCATATTGCCACTTTTTGGCCCATCATGATCTTGCACATACCCAATAAAAAAAAATCTACATCTGAATCAAAGAACACAAAGTTACTGGATGCTCTATTCTAACTAAACATATAACTACTGATCTTCAATCTTTCTATCGGTATGAGAAAATTGCAATGTATGGATTAGCTAGCTGACAAGGGTTGCCATCATTGAAAACACCAAAGAACATGTGTAGTGTCTCTTTCCAAGAATCTCCCCCTTTGGAATTGATGGCAACACTTAGTGAAAAATGATTGAGTGTCAGATTAGTACCAAAAAATACACTACCACTGAAAACTCCAAAAAGATCTTCATCCACAGCTCAAAACTACAACTCCCCCTTAGATGAATATACATTTTTCACTATTTTATTCTCCCCCTTTGACATCAATGGAAAAGATATGGAATCCACATACAAAACTCCTATAATCAAATAAAAACTTCAAACTTCATATGTACAAACTTTGTTTCAAACAACTTACACAAACTTGAAGATATCTACAAAATTTGTCTTTAACAAGTTCAAGCTTATATGGCAACACTTTTTGAGGATTTCTAGAATAGTTATGTGACCACAGAGTAAGTAAGATTGCACTTCTGCAGCTTCAAGGCTCACTGGATCACTAACCGCCATAGCATCTTGTGCTTCTTTGAAAGAATTCAACATAGTTTCCATCTTTGGACAAATTAGCCCTCTAAGTTCACTAACTCTTTGCACAACTCTGCCATTATCACGCTTTAAAATCTTTATTTTGTCAAGTAAGGATATAACTTGACCTTCTTGTTCTCAAACATAAACAATTAAAGGATCAAAAGCATCAAAAATAATAGCTAACTCTTTCTCATGATCCTTAACCTTCTCATTTTCCTTAGTAAGTTTTGACAAAGACAAACACAACTTATAAATCCTTCCACCTTCTAAAAATGCACTTTGAACATTTTTCATATAGGTAGCTAACATAGATTTTTCATTTACTATCAATCCTTTCAACCTACTGATCTTCCTAGCACCAAATTCCTTATAAACTTTGACCAAAGCTGACTTCTCAAGTGACTCAAAATGAGTACTTACCGAATTTATAAGTTTCTTTAGCTCATCGGAGGAAGAACTAGATGAATCCTTAACATAAGTAGGCATGATCCTTTCCAAAATGCCAGATGCCAGATTCAATAACTCACTGTCCTCAATGTGAGACTTCATAATTTCTTCCCTAGGCTTAGCTTTTACAAATGATGCAACTTTCATTTTCTGAATTGGGGACAAGGTAGACAAATGAATAGGAGCATCTCCCAACTCAAGATCAAATTCTTAATTTTTCTCTTCTAGAAACTTCTTCACTGCCTCTATAGTGTCTCTCGCTTCCATCAGAACTCCCTTGACTTTTCAACCTTCTTTTCCTCAACTACTGTTTCCACAACCACAGATTTTTGCTTGTCATTTGGAGCTTCAATTTCTTCAACTAATATCTCCTTTTCTTCAACTGACACAATTTTGGGATCTTCATTCTCCATAGGTTCTTATGTAATATGTACATCAGGAGGAATCTAAGTGTCCTCAATTGTAACCTCTTTATTTACCAGACCAGATGAGATATCTTCCACATGTTTTCAAAAACAATATCAATTCTGTTCTTTAATAGAATTTTCTTCAAAAATGCTTTCTATTTTTTTTTCTACTTCTTCAGTTTTACCCAACATAAGCTTGTTTATTATTTTTTTTCTTTTGAACTCTCTTTTTGTTTCTTTTAGAATTTCTTTCATTTCTTCAACGGACATTATCAGACTTAAATTTGTAAGAACCCGTTCTCTCAGCTGCTCTTTTTCAGTTCTAACATTAATTCTCCTCATCTCCAAAATTTCATACAATTCCTTAGGCAACTATGCCATTATCTCAACAAGACTCATATTGAAATTGTTCAAATATTTTATTGTAGCCTCCTTAAGGACTCTTTGACCAATAGTATCAAAGGTACCATACACTTCACACAAGGGGTTAAGATTTCCATCCTTAATTATACCTCTTTCATCTTCCTCTACTGACATACCTGGTTTTTCAAGCTTCATCTTCTTCTTTTCCTTCTTGTCTTCACCGAAGGGCTTGACTGTTGTTGCTGAAGGGGTGCTCATATGCTTTATTTCTCTAGCTTCTTCATTAGATTCTATCTCTTCATCATCTGAAACAACTTTATACACTCTTGTGCTCTTATCCTTCTTCATTTTACCAGATACCTTAACCTGAGCTTTTGTAGGGGCTGACTTCTTTGCATGACCGGATAGGGGTATTGAGCTCCTTGTTGATCTAGTTCGAGCAAAGGATGTTATTGGACTAGCAGATTCAGTTTTATCAATCTCTTTTCCTTCTTGCTTCTCTTATAGCTTTTGCAGGTATGCCCATGCTCTTTGTGAAGACTTCCACTTCTTTCCTCACTCTCTGGACTATCATTGGTTTCTTCAATTACTCATGGACTTGCATATGTTCCAAACATTTCTTTAGAAGAATCCACATGCTTACTCAACAAATGTTGTGCGTATAGCTCCAAAATTCTCTCCTCAACTTCATAACCCATAGGAATAATCCAAATGGTTCTAGGTTCTGCCACTTCCATCAAGCATTGATCAATATCCACCATAAAAAAAATTGTATATCCCTATACATATCCACAATAGAAGTGAGAATTATTTCCCTTGCTTGCATTTAATTTTGAATTTTTTTGAGATATCCCCAAATTGCAATTTTCCTAGCTTGCAAATCACCAAGGCCGAATAACATGTCTCTAATCTGAACAACAACAAGCTTATCACTTTTCCAATGCACCTTCCCTACTCCTGGAACTTCACCCATGAAATAAAAGAACAAACATAGCAACAGATTGTCGTATTTAAAGGAATTCTTCTTTTCTTTCTTAATCTTACCTAGATTTTCCATAAGCCGACTTCGAAGCAATTCACACAAATCATACTCTGCATTCTCCTTTACCATTTGATAGGCTGCATATATGGTTGTACCAGATACATATTTTTCTCAGCCGGAGTGATATATCTTATAACCAATGACCATTGAGGAAAATTTCACACCCACATCAATGATGTTATCAATTGTCATCGCTCTTCTATCAAATACAGAACTAGTTGCATCAGTGACTGTTTGATTTTTCATAGACTTCAAAATTGACAATCCACTGGAGGAATTTAAACCTGTAACAACACTTATAACCTCTTTCATAATCTTGAAGCGTTGATTCAACCACATGAATTTAGCATGAACTTGACTTAAGATGTACCAGACCCATTTTTTTTCATCAAACACAAAAAATTCCATAATCTATGTGAATTTCTTTTCCTCGAGGGTTTTGAATTCAAGCTTAACACATAAATCCTCTCCAACAATGTGTTTGGAATAAAAATTTAGCAACTATGACCTTCCTAACTCCTTAATATTGTCATGAATGTATGCCCTAATATCTTCAATGTGCAAAACGTTGTATGGAACATATGAAAATGCACTTAAGGGATTGGTCTCAAAAGACTTGAAAGGATGCCATTTAAACTTCAGATGGGGTCTATCCTTGACTTCAACTACCAATGGAGTATCCATTTTCACAAATTCACAGTTTTACAAGTTTTCTCAAAAAATACCTCTTAACTGGATTAGGGTTTGAACTTTCAATCTCCTTCACGCTTGAATTCTTGCCAAATTTTTCCAAAGTTTGCTTCACAACACTTCAAAATTCTTCTCAAAATGAAAAGTGACAAATGAAGGATAGGAATAACCTTTTATCATTCACACACCTAACCTTTTTGACATAATAAATTATTTTTCCCTAAAACATCTAGATACCATGTTTCCATATAATGTAAAAGATAACTCTTATGCAGACCTTCAATTCTATATAAATTTGTTCAATAGAATCTATAGATCATCAATACAATCGCTAAACTCATCCACATCCTAATGTCAATTTTCTGTAGGGGGCTTGAAAGATTTTCTTGACAGTTCCCCCTAGGCTAGAGGCCTTAACCTAATTCCTAGAGGAATTACTAGAAGTTGATTCTGGTGTTGGGTCATTTCCTACAATAGATGGACTCTTATTTACCCATGTATTCTTCATTTGCTTCCTGATCTAATCCATAGTGACTTTTCCTTTTCATTTTTCATCCTTTTGCATGTTTCTTCTCTGATTTACCAGACCTCTTCTGCAAAATCTAGCAATATGACTAGTTTTGTTGCAATTGTAGCACACCATCTTTCTTTGTCTAGACCAGTTGTTCCACTGTCTTTCTCTTTATTTTCACTAGTTAATAATATAGCCAAATCTATTGCATGTATAATATCTAACATTCCTATAAAATTTGTTCATCACATTTCTGCATTCATTTGACTTATGACCATATTTGTTACAATTAAAGCACTAACCGAAGAATGATGGACCATTTGAATTCATTCTACTTTTGCATTGAGCTTCCATATGACCAAAATTATTGCAAACATAATAGATACCATTAAACCTTTGAGCATTAGGTTGTCTTACCAGATACCTTCCAGTGTTGTTCATCTGATTTCTTTGTCTGAACCTCCTTTGTCCAGATTTCCTTTGTCCTTGTCCAGATCAGGAACTTTCTCCTTCTTCATATCCAAGGCCTCACCTGTCACCATCAGTCCTCTAACTTTTCATTAGTTCATAAAGCTTGGTTGAGCTAATTTTAACTTCTCAAATTCATTTACTATAGAAATTTCATCTTTGAGATCAACAATGTTCTTTTCAAGCTCTTCCTCATTATGTTTGGATTGTTCTAGCTCAAGTTCCAACTAAATGAATCCATCAGTAATTTGATTACATTCTTCAATTTTCTCTTTCAAGTATTGGGCAATATTTTCTTAATTTTTCTTCCTATCTTCAATTTCCTTAGTCATCCTCATCACAATAGATTCCATCTCATGCTTGTGAACTGCATTATCCCTGGCAAGCTTTTCATATTCTTCTATCTTTTCCTTTAGGGTTTGACTCAGATGTTCATCTACAATGTGTTTACTATCTTCCTGCTTGATTTGATCACAAAGTTCCCTTCTCTTCTCTTTGGACTTATTGATTTTTTATTTCAATGACTCAATGAATCTCTCAGCATTCATGAGATTTTCTTGTAATTCCCAGACTTCATATTTTTCTTAATCAAGATCATCTAAGACCCACCATAAGTTTTTGTTGAAATTTTGCTTGAATCCATTTAGAGCCTTAGAGATCTTCCCCAAACTTTTAAGCTTCTTCTGAGGAACTGAGCTCTGATACTAATTGTTGAAATCAAGCAACACTGAGAGGGAGGAGTGAATCAGTGTTGTGCTATTTTTAACTTTATTAATCTGATCATTAAAGTGTTGATAACATTCAACCAAAATAAAAATGCATGCACATAAGACAAAAAACCACAACACCATAACACAAGGATTTTTTATGTGGAGACCTTGTTAGGGGAAAAACCACAGTGGAGGTCAATCCACAATATTGTTCTGAGTATACTCAAAAGAAAAGATTACAAAATGAGAATACACTTGGATTCAGGCACACTACCTAGAGCTCACTGCTCAAAAACTGAAAGGATTACTACCTTACAAAATTTTGGAATACTTCCAAAGAGTTTGAACTAATAAAGTAGCATCTTCCAATGCTTGATTACAGTTTCGGTTAGGCTCAATAATCGATTGAGAACCCATTTGCAGTTCTATTATGCTACGCTCTACTTTGAATTCACACCAAAAATCCTTAATGCACAAGTGAAATTGTGCATAATCACTCTACTAACTTTCTGACATTCACAACATACATCAACTCACATCAAACACACACCAAAATGATATAATCGATCACTTATATATATCCACCACCAAGAATTCAATCGCTACATGTCAACTTCAATAAAATAAGAAAATATTCACAAACAGTCAGCTCAAATCATCCATAATATTCAATGTGTATCCACAAGAGTCGACCACAACATAGTGAGGACCCAAACCAAAATGTTCAAACACAAAAATACTTAAACAATAACTCCTCAAATATCCGCGACACGCTATATTCACCAAGTCGGCCTCCAAATATAGATGAATAGAAAATTAGTTCACCGGACCTTCTAACTTCCACCCAAATTGATATGAGGCACCAAGATTTACAGATAACACATATTATCCATCAAAAAATACTCCTTGAGATCCACAACATAAAATAATAACATAAAATCTGCATATGAATCAGAGAACACAAAGTTACTGGATGCTCTATTCTAACTAAACAGATAACTACTAATCTTCAATTTGGTCCTACCGGTATGGGAAAATTGCAATGTGCAAATCGACTAAATGACAAGGGGTTGCCATCAATGACAATACAAAGAACATGTGTAGTGTCTCTTACCAACAATGTATAATGTTTTTATTATAAGGACTTTTTCAATTATTAGCAAGATTGTGTAGCTTCACTTCTTATCTATTGGGTGTTTGGGCTTTGAATTTCTAAAGACAATTTTGAGAACCATGAATTTTTGTGTTGTCACTTTATATATATTGCATGTGTTGGGTTGAAGGGAATTTAACTTATAGATGTTTTTCTCTATTTTTCTCTTGATGGAAATGTATGCATTCAGTTCTGAAGCATGTATTTATGTTTTAATATTAATATAAAATATTTAGGCCTTTGGCCTTTTATTAAAATTCGTAAATCTCTAATTGATAAAGTAGAACTAGGATATCTGAACCAAGAAAAAACCACCACCTATAGCTAGTAATCAATATAACACCACTAGTAATGCATTCACATAAACAATCATGTGGTGCCAAAGATCCTAGGACACAAGGAATTTTCATGTCACCATAATAACCATCTAATATACCTACATAGATAACCATTTCATGCCAAAGATCCAAGCATATAATAAACCTCTATAATATGATGATCAACATTGAACGTAGCTACATAAGAGACAATGTTGTAAGAAATCTCCAAACATACAAAGAATCTCCATGATACCATGATCACTAGCTAATGTATTTATATTAACAACAATGTCATGTAAAATCTAAAAGCATAGAAGAACCTCCATGAAACCATGATTATATGAAGTAACACCATATCTACATCAAAATGGAAACCAAATCAATGAATCACGTGACTTAGATAGGCCAAGAAAATAGAATGTGCATCTAAAATAAATATCTATTGGTATAGATGACCACCATTTGAGCTATCCATGTAACCTATAAGCATAAATAGCCTATAAAATTGTACTTTATTACTCAAGTGAAACTCAATTCCTATTTTGAGAGAATGATGCTATATTAATAAGAAAACATTAAACAAAAAATAGCTTCTATAGACAATATTAATTGCTTAAAAGGAGATGAAAATAAGTCACTCATCATAGTTAAGATCTCAACTTGGTCACTAAGTTTCTCTTTTTCCTAGGCCCGCTTTCTAGAAACATTTATGTTTGGACTAAGACCTATAATTTTCCTTATAAGATAATTATTCATCTTTGAGTATAATATTTCTATAATTAAATCAATTACCTTTAGGAAAAGTCTCTATCCATCTTCATTTTTCCTCCCTTTATTAGTAAATAGTTAAGTTAGATATAATGAGTTGACATCAATAATTAAAATTATAAAATTAAATAATTAAATATGATGTTAAGTTTTAAAATGATGATGTAAAAGTGAGTTAGGGTTAGTAATTGAAATCACTAAAATTAAATATAAGAATTAAATATGGTATTTGGTTAAAAATTTAACGATGAAGTGTTGCAATAGATCAAATAAATTTATTTATTAATTGTATAGAATTTTAGGTTGATTTGGATGAAAATATAAAATTATTTCTAGGTTAATATATTTCCATTTTGGATCACCTACAAAATTGTGACCCTAATCTATGGAAGTGTAGATTTGAATAGAAAAATGTACTTTGTTGGAATTCAATTACTTCCATTTTTTGTGTCTAATTGTTCAAAAAGATATGGAATATTTAAAAACATATTAAGGAATTTATGATATCAGTAAAATTCATTTCTCCTTTGTTAGGCCCTTAACATATTGAATTTATGCATATGAGTTAGATTATATCCATTAGGAAATTGTATAATGACACTCCAATGATGTTATAAGTAAAATATATAATAGAATATAAAACAACGAATCCTATAAATTATTAAAACATGCATTGGGATGGTTTACAAGGACTAGTGAAGTGGTTATCAAGGAGATAATTTTAGTTTTAAATTTAAGAAGTTCAAGATTAGAATGGTGACTACATAATTTACTTGGTATAAATCTATAGTTGTGGATCTAATCCAAAATGGAAGCTGATGGATATATTGATTATGATTGAATATTTGTGGATTATTAATAATGGGATTGGAATATGGTATTCTTATGAACTAAAGTCACACAAGATTGAATCACCTATGGAATAATTGTTACATTTAAAACACTCCAGTCAAAGTAGGCTAATGGAATAGGGCATTTTTATATAATTTTTACCATGTTACAATAGCTATTACAATGGTATACATTGAATATTAGTTGGACAATGGGATACACTTTATTTTAGAATAAATATTTCCTCTATTTGCATTTAGTTGAGGCTCTAAATGATAAATTTTAAAGGGATTGGTGAGAATGTTTTGTTAGGAGGATATATGAGTATATATTAGTTGGTAGATATTGGGTATACAAATTATTGATCTATTTTCAATATACAATTATGAATATAGATATATATTCATTCATGTAAATTTATTTAGACTCCAACCTCATGCCTTATTATGTCAAGTCTTTCTACATGACAATAATCAATATTTAATAAGCTCTTGTAAACCAAACATTCTCATCAATAAGCATTTACGTGGAAAAATATAAAAAAGTAATTCAAAAGAGAAACATTTAATTATACAACTAACTTCTCATTAAATACAAAATAAATAAATATATACCAATAATAAACCCTTCCAATTTCTAAAAAGTAAAATAAATTCAATCTTTATAGTTTCTTTTTTCATGAAACCCTTGTGGAAAATCCTAGAAAGTGAATATTTATGTGTTTTTATTTTCATTTCTTCTCTATGATTTAAACTCAAGATATTATTTGAGACATTGTAGTTTAATTGGTGAGGGTTATGGCATGTTCTCTAATTACACTATTTATCAATGTTCAAATCATCTTAAGGTGCAATTGGGTTAGGTTTGACTCTTGGGTCACTTTAATCGAGTAAATCTCTCCACATGTAATTATTCAAAGGATGAATTTTATTTTAGATGCATACTTTTCCATAATGTCATAATCTACTATATAAAATAAAGATATGAGATCTATATAATACAATTGTTTGGAAAATAAATTGAACCTAAAGGAATTATGTAGTATACTAGGATAATGTAATAACTATCCTTGATTCCTACTATTTATTTTAAATACAATTTATATTTTAATTATTAAATACATAGAACATCATTCATCTTGATAAATTGTATATTTAACGGAACATAAATAAAATAATCAACTAATTAATTTATTCTATTTTTTTAATGACATTTATCCACTCTAAACTAAGACAACAAATATTTCTATAATAAAATATTATTATAATTTGTAAACATTGACATAATAACCTTACCAAACAATAGTAGTAACATTATGCCACTACTCGCATTCATACATTATATAGAATAAGCTCTCTGTATCATGATATATACATTATATAGAATAAGCTCTCTATATCATGATATATCCCTGGTCCTAAACTTATTCCTCAGCATTCATTGAAAATAACCCTACCTATTTATACCTTCCAAGAAACTACAAGCTCTATAGTTTGTCCACATGACACTGATTACATTGTAATCACGATGTGTATATAAGTCATGAAGGAAAAATTAATTTCCATGGAGAATCATTGGAGCACAGTTGCGAATAAATCTATAAACTCCTTTAAAGAAGATGAGGAACATCTCTTGTTAAAAATACATCAGAAATGATTTGATATGCCTTCTGAGTAAGGTGGACGGAATCAAAGAAGAGATATTTGGAAGCATCAGGACATGTAAAGTGATCAAATTTGTTGCACAGGGTGCCAGTTTGTACGGTGCCCGACCTACAGCAACCCCTTGCAATCACCTCGAAGTCTGGCAGGTAATATAGTATTACATGATTAGACATAATTCTAGCTATATAGTAATATAGTAAAGCATCCAGGTATAATGACATCTTTATTGTTACCATATTTACTAGGTTTTGCAATGAACTCAGAAATCAGATTGTTGTAATTGAGAGAAGCAATTTGAAGCCTAGGAAAAGCAGGTTTGAGTCCATCAATCATGGCATTTAATCCTGAATTGAATCCGGATGCAGCCTGGTTTATCTTTTCGTCACATGCGCCCTTGTATGGAAAGCTTGTAACCATTCTCTCTGTTGGTAGACATCCCAATGGTGGAACATTAATCAAAGCAATTCTACTGACACCCAGATTGTATAACTCCTGCAAAATTCAGACTCAGAATTCACTACAAGTACAATTATGATTTACAAACTACGAAATTCAAAGAGGAGAGACAAGTTATAACCATGCCTTTATATAAACTGTGTATGTATTCAAGAGGAAATCTGTATACTCTTGAACAGTGAATTGAAGTCGACGAGTTCGGACTGCAAAGTAGTTGACAATGAAGTCATTGGTGCCTATTGAAATGAAAATTATTGCCCTTCTGACTATGGTGGTGGCATCTTCCTCTCCCACCAATCCTGCTATCTCTTTCTATACTCTTTAAAGTACTCAATTTGTCTCCAAACTGGGATCACATTCTATATTCATGAATACAAATGTAGCTTATAAAAATGTACGAAAAAGCTGGAAAGATACAAATGTATTAAGGTCTTGTGAAACATTATAATATGCAATGTCTGCCTACATTTATTTGGACAGTGAGATTGTCTAAGCCTGTTCCAGCAGATGAAAAACAGACACCAGTTAGCAAGTCTTGGGCCTTGAGGTTTGGGGCCAAGTAAGGGGGCAACAATTCCTTGACTCCAAGTCCTTCAACTGTAATGAAATGTTAGAATCATAAATATCATGAAATTTGAAAATTGGCGAAAATAATTCAAGCCAAACTAAATAACCAACAATCTTCCGATTAATAATACCAAATTTACTTAACAAACAGCAATATTTCTGGTATGCAAGGTTAGAATTTTAAACTCTTGCAAGACCAAATTGTTTCTCTTATCACTGGCAATAGATAATCTACATTTACTGAACTAAGATCGACAACAAATTCTACAGTGTAACAAAGATAGAATACGCAAGAAAAACATGCAATATAAAATCCACATTTATGAGCTTTCAAATTTATTGTCAAGCTTTAAAAAAACATGCAGGTATGGCATATCCAGGTTACCAAAGTAGTCAGACATGAGCTTTCCATTGGATATCCTTCCTGTGGGAATGTGATCTTTGAAATCTCTTCCATATGGAAGATAATCACCAGAAATTGTCGTATTAATAAAATCGTTATTCCCTGTATCTAAATAGGAGTCCCCAAATGCAAAAACAGCAGGCACTTTCTGTCCGACGACAAACAAAATGTAATCATATTTCTGAGCTATTATGATAATGCAACTAAAAAATACATAATGTAAAACAAGAGATTCTGCCCTTGATGTCATGGTCACTTTAATTCAATCCCTTTTAAACAAAGCTATTTACAATGGAAGGCATTATAGATAAGCTTCCCCTCACAAGGCTTCCTTTTGTATACTTTCTCATTCACCAAACTAGAGTGGAGCAAACTATTATGAAGTAGGTGTACGTTGACTCTGTGCAAAGTAGGCTATGGACGTTGACACATAACTAACTTGTGTGGAGAATTATCTCGACCAATATAGACTGCTTACCGACTAGTCTCTATCAATAGAAAGATCGCATGTTGAGTCCTTCACCTACCTAAACAACACTAGAGATCATTGTCGCTCAGTCTCACAATTCTTTTTCCCATCATTTTACATATTCTTATCTTTTTTAATATAACTTTATAATTTATAATTATCGAAATACAATTTATTTTGAATTTTAGAAAATAAATAAATAAATTAGGGCTAATGTGTGACATTTACTCTTCAATCAGTATTTTTATTTGAATAGTTTGTTGAATTTGATTTTTTAGGCAAATGAGCATATCGTCATGTTTAAATTAAATATATTGATGATTAGAATTCAATTAGAGTTGTATGTTGATCAAATTTTTGAAGTAAGTGTATTTTGACTTAGTTTGAAGTAGGCTATGGACGTTGACACATAAGGCATACGGCAAATTCACCGCCAACAATTCACCGACAGAAAATTCACTGCTAGCAATTCATCGCAGGAAAATTCATCGCCATGACAATTCACCGCATGAAAAATTAATTGCATGAATTTTTGGTGATTAATTTTCCATGGCGGTGAATTGTTGGTGGTGGTGAATTTTCCCACAATGAATTGTTGTCGGTGAATTGCTGACAGTGAATTTTCCTAGAGCCGACACACAACTAGTGTGAAGAATTATCTTGATTGATATAGACTGCTTACCGACGAGTCTCTATCAATAGAAAGATCACATGTTGAGTGGTTCACCTACCTAAACAACACTAAAGATCATTGTCGCTCAGTCTCACAATTCTTTTTCCCATCATTTTAAATATTTGTATCTTTTTTAATATAACTTTATAATTTATAATTATCGAAATATAATTTATTTAGAATTTTAGAAAAAAAATAAAAAAATTAGGGCTAATGTGTGATATTTACTCTTCAATTAGTATTTTAAAATATTTTGATATTTGAATAGTTTTTTGAATTTGATTTTTTAGACAAATGAGCATATCATCCTGTTTAAATTAAATATATTGATGATTAGAATCCAATTACAATTGTATGTTGATGAAATTTTTGAAGTAGGTGTATGTTGACTCTATGTGAAGTAGGCTATGGACATTGACACATAACTAACTTGGGTGAAGAGTTATCTTGACCGATATAGATTACTTACCTACCAATAGAAAGATCACATGTTGAGTTCTTCACCTACCTAAACAACACTAAAGATCTTTGTCCCTCAGTATCACAATTCCTTTTCCCATCATTTTATATTTTTTTATGTTTTTAATATAACTTTATAACTTATAATTATTGAATTATAATTTATTTTGAATTTTAGAAAATAAATAAATAAATTAGTGCTAATGTGTGATATTTTCTCTTCAACCAATTATTTTAAAATATTTTAATATTTAAATAGTTTGTTGAATTTTATTTTTTAGAGAAATGAGCATATTATCCCATTTAAATTAAATAGATTGATGATTAGAATCCAATTACTGTTGTATGTTGATGAAATTTTATTTCTTGATAACAAAAAGGATATAATTAGGGAGTTCAAAATTATAACTTTCTAGTATGTTTAACATGAAGAGTTTAGATATTAAGCGATGGTAGTGATAGCAACAATGACAATTGCAACCCTAAGCAATGGCGATAGTTTTGCTTCCTCTCCTAGAGGCTCTTCTATAGGTGAGGAAGGTGTGGGAGATGTTGAGGACCCTGATGATGATCTTTCCACAGAGATGAGTGAGGTGAAATTGAAGGTGGGCTCCCTTGTATTCCCTTTAGGGGTGGTTTTGGGTGGCCCTTCTACTTTAGAAGTTTTTGTTAGCGATGGTGCATTTTTTGAGGTTGCTGAAAATGCCCCTATCTCATCGGAGGTTGATTTGTGGGCACAATAATGGGATGAGGAAGATATTCTTTACTTTGAAAATGGTGATCCTACTATTCATTTTCTTGAAGCTGATGCTTGGGATAATGAAGGGTTTCCTAAGGAGGAGGATTTTCTTCTTTATATCCTTCTTGAGGCACGTCTAGAGGCTCAAAAGAGTATAGCTACAAGATCTATAGATAAACTACTTAAAAATTATTTGTTTAAGGGACTTAAAAGGGTTTTCAGCTCCCTGCTAATGTTGATGGGGTGTGGTTTCCCCTCCTCTTGTTGGGACTCCTATTCCTATTGTTTCTCCTTCGATCACTAATGGTCTTTGTAAGTGGAAGGATGGTAGGGTTGAGAGCACTAGTAAGGTAATGATTGAGAAGGTTGACACTTCAGATAATATTGTAGATTAACTTGTGAAATTGATCAATGTGAATAAGTTCTTTTGTTGTAGGGAGATCATGGCCCTTGTATCTTTTAGTTTATCCATTTCATGCTTAATTATGTCATTAAAATTTATAATATCAAGTGGGAGAATGTTACAATAGTGTGATATTAAATTATAATCCTAATTTATAATGTAAGGTCTCAAAATTTCCTAGAATGGATAGCTTAGATGCCCATGGGGAGTTGAAGGATATTATTTAATTATTGCTCTCTAGATTATATGAGATGCCATTGTAATGGAGTTGCATCTGTGAGGTTATAAAATGAAGTCAAGGATGGGGAGTTATGGAGTGTAATGAAATGTAACCCAATTTTTATAAAAAATATGGGGACTGTTTGCAATTTTGCACACACGCCCCACTTGGAGTAGGGACCCTCTATTTTCTGATTTTGGATGTCTCTTGGACCTTTGGTTCTTATTAGATTTGTCCTTTCAAGGTCTCAAGATGTTGGTCTTGCTTACCTTGGTCTTGCCCTAAAGGTTGAATTGATCAAACTTGGTTTTTAATGGAAGTCCAGGTTTTGCCCTAGGTTCGGGATTTTCTGGCTCACCTAGATTTTTCCAGGTCCTGGTTCAGCGTCTGTCACTGTAAAATTTTCTGGAGTCCAGGTTTTTGGATGAATCTAGGATTTTTTGGAACACGCGGATTTTCCTGAACTGCGTCGGAGTCCCGGAAGGGTGCGTTGTCTACGGAATTCATGCTCATCAAGATAGTTCGGTTGGCTCAGATTTTTCTAAAATTCCATTTTGAACTCAGGTTTCTGGATTTTCCTGATATGTCTTGTCAGCCATTAATACTTGGGGTACATCTTCTCTGGCGTGAGTGTGAGCGAATTTAAAGGGCTTTTAGCACCTTTCTTGATTTCATTATTCATTCGCTATCTGCTCTAGCGCTTGAGTTTGTTCATTTTTGAGCTTTGGTCGTTGGATTTGGTTTGCTCGCGCGTGGATTCCTTGGGCGTTTGTGTTGGTATTATCACAGCTAGGGCACCCTGATTCGCGTGTTTTCCTTGGGCTCGAGGTTCATTCAGATTTAATCCATGGTAAGTCATCATTGACTTCACCTTTTGTTTTGCGCTTGTGATTGAATCTTTCAAGTCGTTGTTGATGATTATCTAGGTCGGCCTTTCTTGTGTTCATGGTTACATATTTATTGACTTTGGGTTTGATTTACCTTTCCACGGGTTTTAACGCCTACACTGCGCATCCCTTCTTTTTGTTGATTGGATTTCGGGTGTACTCCTGTGACTGGGCATTCCTCTTAGGGCCTTGCCTTGCCGACGTGTAATTTGGTTTGATTTGTGAAGTTAGGGTTTCGATATATCTGTCCAAGATTGTTAAGTTTGGTAGAGTTGGCGTGACCCTCTTGTCCTGTGTCTGGCTTTACCTTTGTTCGCAACACTTGAAACCCTGGTGTGCCATAATTTAATCTTTTTGAGGGATAGTGTCTGAATTCCGAGCTCGCCTCAACTCTCATGGCAGAGGTTTGATTGTTAAATTTAGGGCATCATTATTCCGTCATAGGGATCAACCATTTGAGAGTTTTTGGGAGTTTAAATTCAAGTGCAATCAAAATTTTGCTTATTAGGGTTGAGTTTATGTTCGTTGGATTCAGATGGGGGGATTTGTATGATCATTTGATTAATGGTCTACGCATCGAATGATCGTCGAGTTTCTGGGGTGTCCGCGGAATTTCTGTGCACCCAAATTTTAAAGGATTGTTGCCATTTCCCCAGAGTATGGTGAGTTCCCAGAATTTCAAGTTGTCCACAAAAATCTGAACTGCCCGGATTTTTCTTGTTTTCTACCTGGTTTCACTTGATTATGATTTTTTGAAATTGAAGAAAGGAATTAAATGTTGGATGATGATTTCTTGTTGCTAAATGGATGAATCTCATGATAATCATGCATCTCTTTTGTCTGAATTGATGATTTATTTGATGAATGGTGTCTTGGCAGTAGGAGTCCGTCTTGGTCGGATTTCTCCGAATTCTGCCCTGACTAGATTTTCTTGGATTTTCAAGATTGATGATTAATGATTTTTCTTAACGATTTCATGTGGTTTCGAGGCTAACCTTTGATTGAAATATCGATGATAATTGGATTTTTATGAGGCTTCTTTATGAATGCAGGCTGAATCAAGTAGGGCAGCGGCAATAAATGCCAACACAGATATAGAGGGGTCCTCTTTTACAGATACGGAAAGGGTCAGGCTGGATGTGAAGAATCAATTTCCAGATAGTAAGGTGGCTTCTGTTTGGTCAAAGGTCTCGGATACCAATGTAGGAGCTTGGAGATATGAAGAGTTTAAAGAAAGGTTAACTCAGAGGGATTTATCAGTCCTGACCAAGGAAGTGGTGAAATCCAGACTGGCTCATATGGCAGGATTTCCTCCTACATTTCAATGCTATGAATTGATATTAGAGTGTGCCCGACACTACGCCTTTGATATGTAGAGGATTGTTAGCACTGATGGGACAGTGTTGGAAAACTTTAATCCAGTTTCCATTGCCCAGGCATTTGATATGCCAAAATTGCCATGTGTGTGTGCCTTGGAAATGGACTTGGCTAGAACTTATTATGAGGATGAACCTACCAAAGCCTAACAGATGATCAATTCCTGGCTGGAAAAGTCAAAATCTAATTTCTCCAAGCTGCCTAAGTAGTTACACAGGATCAAGTTCTGACAAGATATATATGATGCAATCACACTGTTGAGTAGGGTAGCAGGCTTGAGGAGTGCTGGGGCACTAGAGAATTGGATGGTGCATGCCATTAACAAGATTGAGCAAGGCATCAATTACCATTGGGCAGGGGTTATCAGTGCAATGATTGATAGGAAGATGAGAGATGTGCTGGAGACAAAGAAATTCACCATGTCATCTTATGTGGTATATGTTATTGCCAGATTTTATCCATATAGGGGATTGAGTCCAAAATGAAAATTTGGGCAGTATGTCATCTATGAGGTATACCCTGAGTTGCACCTAGGGAATCAAAATTATAGAAGAACAAATGATGCATTTACTATGCATATTACTAGGTTGCTTCAGAATGCAGAGCATGTGAGAATTTCTTATGGAGCCAAGGAATTGATTAAAAGATATGGAGCCTAGTTTATACAATTCCCCACCTTCTCCTATATCAGAATTGATGGATGTCCCACTGCTCCATATAGATTTCCAAGATATCCCATTGATCACATCATACTCTTGGAGATTACCTGGCAGATATGTGATTTCAATGTTATTGTTAATAATGAGAAGCACAAGACAGGGTTTGGTGGGGACTTTCCCTTGAAAATTGGTATAAGTGAGGTTTTTCCTTCAATCCAATCAGCTCATGCATCAGGGGAGGAGTTGAGTACTTTTGGTTTCTCTTTCCATTCTAAGAGGGTAGGCTTTGACATCACTGGCAAAGCATAGAAGAAGGATACTAAAGAATATCACCACAAAGATGATCTAGAGGATTATTGGGCGAACAAAAAGGATGACTTTGAGGTGAGAAAGAAAAGGTATTCCAAGCTTCTAGTTGATGTAATCAGAATGTACAATGTCAAGTTGATTCCTGATCAATTGGAAGATGATGGAAATTTAGTCCAGGATCATGCATTTGAATCAGTTAAGGACATACCCATTGGAGAGATAAACTGGTCAAAAAAGGAAATAACTGATTTGGAGGAATTGATGGCTCCCATTGTGAGATCTACCAAGTCATGGCTGAAACATAAAGTATGGGAATTGGAAAGCGAGAAGGTACCTTGTACTTTCAATATGATGGGAAATGTGAATGCTCATTCTACCTTAGAGGAGTCAGGCGAGGATGATTCTACAGGCAAAACTAAGGTAAGCTCACCTTTTAAAATTAAAATCAGAGGCCCTAAGGAGAGTGAGCCTAAAAAGAAAAGAAAACCTAGGGGAAAGAAGAGTCATACTATGAAAATAGGTAAGTTTACCGAAGAGGAGGAACTTGAGAAAGTAGAGAAAGAAGACATTCCTCCAGAGCCAAAAAGAACAAGGACAACCAGGGCTTCTAAGAAGAAAGATCAAGAAACTTCTAAAGATAAGGTGGATCCTCATGTGGTTGATGTGGAGAGCTCAGGAGAGAAAACCCGGGTTTATTCAAGAAGGTCAAGAACTCCATCTCCCAAAGAGACTATGCAAAAGATAGATCCTCTTCCAATGGCATCCACTATAGAGCAGTAGAAAGATACCTCTCCTTCATTAGGTATACCTGAACAAATGACTCATGAGGAGCATGAGACCAGTGAGGAAGTAGAACCATTTAAGGATGGGGAACTTTATGGCGCAGTTGCTGAGTTTGAGGTAGGACATGTGGAGGTGCATCATTCTCCATTGGTACAGTATAAGGATTCTCCTACAAATAGCAAAGATAATAGATCCCTTGAGAAGGAGGATGTCCTTGTTAAGACTCCATCACCCTTGCAAGAAGAGGAGCTAGAGTTGGAAAACAAAGGTGGTCAATCTCCTGAAAAGGAAAGGGATGAGACATTAGATCAGCATGAAGAGGTTAAGAAGGATGAAATCCGAGTGGATCCTGCTGTTCTGGATTGGCTAAACAAAGAAATCAGGAGGAAAGAGGTCATTGTTGAGGACACTCCTCTCAAATGGGATGAAATGTTGGCCAAGATTGGAAAGGGAAAGAAGAAGAGGGTAGCCAAGGTGGTTTCCAAGATCGAAAGGGATGAAGCTAGTAACAGGGTTATTCATATTGCTACCCCTACTGCTGATAAAAGTAGAGATGAGGTCACCGGGAAGGGTTATGACGTACAGACCATCAATCTTGGGCTGACTTCTATGGAGCAAGATATTGAAGAATATGAGGGGTCCAATGCAGTGATCATTGGGAGATTGAGGAAGGAAACACAGTCTAAGCATGAACTAAAGAAAGAGAATGAAAGGCTTAGGAAATGTTTAGAAGATTTGATGAAGCCTTTGCAATCTTTTCACCCATCCTCTTCTGCTACTACTAGTTTCTTGCCGAAGGAGACCATTTCTGAAATAGAAAAGATGAAAGATTCTACTCTGGCTATGATAAATTGGTTGAAGGAGGTACAGACTAAGGGAGATGATGCAATAAAGGAGATCCTTTCAACTAGAAAGGATGCAATAAGGGCTAAGGATTCATTAGATTATGTTTTATCTCAGGATAAGGAAGACACTGATCTCTTATTGCAGAAAACCAAAATAATCATGGAGTATAGTAAGGATCAGTTGGTTATTGATGGAATTCTTTCTTCATCTAGGGTTAATGAGCCTTGGGAGTGGTTTGAAGCCCTGCAAATCCAACAGAAATCCATCAAGAAGATCTATAAACAAAGGAAGCAGATGGATGGTAATGTAACTAGTGTTTATGATGGATGCATCACCTTTTTTGAGGTAATGACTGGGAGGAGGAAGATCGCCCCTAAATACTTGAGTTTGGAGCAATTGAGGGAATGGTGGCATGATGTCTATGCCCTTGATATTGAAAATTCTATGGCAGGGCACCAATTGGATGATACGACTACTTATCTTGCTGTGGTGGATAAGTACTTGGCATATAGGGGTGATTGGGATACAACAGTTAAGTAGTCAAAGGATTAAATTGAATCAATTGAATGTTGGCTCAAAATCCTACCCTTGCCACCTGTTGCTGAGTTGGACAAGGTGTTTTTGAAGGTTCATGAATCGTTGGATCAGAACAAGGATAAGGGAGGCGGTAGTTAATGTCAACTTCATGATTTGTGCTTCCCTATTATTATAGGGCATGTGTTGATCTGGGTTGCATTGAGGAATGTGTTTAGGCCGACCTTGATGATGTATCGGTATGTAATGTGTGCCTTATTTTGAAATTCCTGAGACTGACTTGTTTTGGCTATTTTTTATTTTGTAAATGTCTGGCTGGGCCGACATGTTTTAGGGTTCTCTTTAAATTGGCATTCCTGCCTCATTTGTAAGGAGTTAGACTGATAATAGAGACATGCTAGATTAAGAAAGAGCTAGAGCATTCTATGGTAGAGATAGTAGTTAGTTCTTTGGAGCAAATGTTGTAACACAGAACAGTGGAATTGTTGCTATATTTTGGTGATCTAATACAATTGAAGGCATTGGGGCTTTTCTGGTGAATTCTTTTGTGTTAGTTTATCTTGCATGGTTCCTATTGTTCCATCTTTTGAAATTGCTTAAAGATAGAAGATTTGATGTTAAATTTAGAACTAGATTAGTTTGGTGAATAATGTTTATGGTTTTATGCTTGGAGTGTTTGTAGCAATCTCTGGTCTATACTCCCAGTAACTATCTGATTGTAGTAGACTGGTGAAGTCAACCTAGACCATACATTTGTTTGTGCTTAGTTCGATTGTGGATGAATGTCTATGATTTGAAAATCTGTATGCTTTAGAAGATTACACCTTTCCTGTGATATTGCATTATGGGTTAAGCAGGAATTGGTTATTTGAGATTGGTCCATTCCAGGTGTTTATCATTTGCATTGTTCATCTTAGAAATAGTTTAGATTTCATTATATCTCTTACACCCTCATCTTCTGCTGTTTCTTTATCATTTGGTTAGATTTAGGATTCAAGATCATAATATTGCAAAATTTGATAAATTAGAAAGATACAATTTGCTTGTAGTAAGGTCCACGATTGTGATTACTAGCATTTCACACATATTAAGCTGAGTTGTTTATGCATTGTCATGACGTACCGAGAGACCTTGGGGTGATTTTTAGTAACTTGTTGTTGAAAATTACGCTTTCAAGAAGAATAGAATATTGCATTCTATCTAGGAGTTATTCTTGTGCAGAAAACACCATCAACAGATTGGCGCTAGAAGGAGGGCCTGAATGAGCTCACTGGATCGTTTCTTAAATGCCATCTCTCCTGAGAGATATAGAAGAAGTACCAGATCTACCCCAGGAGAGGAGGATTTATAGGAATTACAGTTCCCCACTAGGTCAAGGAGGGCTCAAGAAAGGGGAGAATCATCATCACCCATCCCTTCACCAGTATCATCTGCATCCTCACTTCCATAAGTTGAATCCATACCCATCCCTGAGGCATTTCCCATTTAGCAACCCCAGCCTATCATTAATCAACCACCACCACCACTCTTACCAATGGCTTTCTTCGCTAATAATCCATCTCCCTTGTCTTTCAATGCTTACAATGTTATGCCCAAAAACCTTGAGCATTTCTGTTTGAAATTTCATGTTAACGACCCAAATAGGACCGCAAAAGAGCATATCAGGATCTTTCAAACCTGTCTCAAAGACAGAGGAATTGCTCATGAGGATGTCACCTGTAGGTTATTTCCTTATTCATTGGGAGAGGAAGTTTTTTACTGGTACAATCACCTCCCATCTGGTTCAATTCTTAACTAGAGTGATCTTGAAACTGCCTTTTTGCAGAAGTTCAGAATACCTATTAGTTCCAATGAATTGTATCTGCAATTCACTAGAGTCAAGAGAGAGGTTAATGAACCCATATCCAATTTCAATAATAGGTTCCATCGTGCGTATACCAGACTCCAAGATCCTTATGTCTTAGACGATGCTATAGCCCTAGGAGTCTATTATGAAGCATTGGACAGCCTTACAACAACCTTTCTGATATGGAGACCCAATCCTCCAGCCCACCTAGTTGATGCTTATACATAAGCAGTCAAACTTAGCACAGACTTAAGGCAACATTTGGCTGGACCATTTCCTTCTTTAGGACCAGTTGCACATCCAAACCAGGTTCAGGCAATGAATCAGGCACTCGCTAATCATACGCCAATCATGAATCCAATACCTCAATTGCCTTTGGTGCCACATCCTGGTCCCCCCATGAGCCAGGTCTCTCCTATAATGAACTTCCCACAGCAGCAAGTTAACCAGCCCTTGTATCAACAGCAACCAACTGGTTTCCCTGCCTACTTGCAGAATTCTAAAGTGTTGCATCAGTCTATGGGATCTGCTACAATGTATGTTCCTCCTCAGAGTAATTCAAGCCAGACCCCTTATGGAGATCTAAATAAAGATAGGGTTGATGAAATGGATGAGTAGATAAAGAAGTTAAACCTAGAGGTCACTTACCTAAGGAATCAAGACAACCAATTACAAGCTGCTCAGAGAAATTTGGAATCCAATCAGAACCGAGAACATCCATAGGGGCAAAATTTTGATAGAGGACAGCGTAATGAAAGGGGGTACAACAATGACAGAGGATATAATTAGGATAGAGGTTACAACAATGACAGAGGATTCAATAATGACAGAGGGTACAACAATGATAGAAGACAGAATTTCGATAGAGGACAAGGTAATGGGCCAGGATTTGATAGGAGGTAGCCACAGGGACAGAACAGAACATGGAATACAGGATCTAATAATGGAGGAGTCCCTACTCCATTGGATCAACCTGTTAACCAATCTGCTAATTAGCCAGTCAGTCAAGACAAGCCTCCCAGTGGTGTATATCTGGCTAAGGCTGCCCTGTCAGGGTGGTGTAGGCTCCATAAGACAAGCCAGCATTCTGAGTTAGAATGTCCATAATTCCAAACTATAGCCTCTATTTTCTAGTATGAAGTGGAGAATAATGCAAATGGTCAGGAGATTGTTCCCTACATCCCCTATGACTCTCCTGTGCTGGTGCTAAACCATGCCCCTTTTCCAACAAGTGAAGAAAATGTTCCAGAAGAGGAATCTGATTCCCAGGAGGATAAAACAGATCAAATCTGCAATGGAGATGAGGTGGCTCAGTTATTCAATGAAGAGGCAACAAATGATAATGGCCCCCTGGATCAGGAAGAGGCTTATGTTGAAGAAGTGCAGATGTTCCAGAGGCAGGGTAAAGGATATGATTTAAGAGACATGCCCCATAGACACCCGCAGACTGGGGGTCCTTTCACCACCTCCATTCCTCCTAATAATTTTAATATCCCTCCAGACCCAAGTGCTAGTAATAATCCGCCCTTTCCACATGTTTCCAGGCAGTACCTTTCAAAGGAAAGACAAGCTCAAACTGACTCGCAGAAGGAAAAAATTGTTCAAGCAGGTAAAGATAAGGTAGAGGAATCTTCCAGGGACGTCCCCACTAATCTAAGTGAGGAGAAAATGGCTTTGTATGTTGTTGAGGAGTTCAGGAAATTAAAGCTGCTATGAAGACACAAGACCAGCCTATCAGACTAACTTGCCCCCTGGAGATAAAGGAAAAGGAGAAAGACAAGACTCAAGTGGCCCAGGTAGATACTCAGCCAACTTTGTTTCAAGGGAAGACAGATACCCCACCATTCTTGATCTCTGTGCGCATATTCGGTAAGAATTTACATAACTGTTTACTGGATTCTGGTGCTTCTACTAATGTGATGCCATTTGGAGTATGTAGAGCTTTAGGGATTACACCTGCTGACTCCCAGAAGAAGGTAACTCAGTTGGATAGAACTGAAGTAAATGTAGTGGGAGAATTAAACATGATTCACATGCAAGTAGCTTCTGACCCAAGAATCCAACAGGTTATCAATATTCAAGTAACTGATATCCCTGATGCGTATGGCTTAATTCTAGGAATAGATTTTATGAAGGCCTAAATGGATATGTATCTACTGATCACTCCCACATGTGGCTTCCCTGGAAAGGGGTGCCAAATCATATCAGAATTGAGAGAGAACCAAGAATGAAGTACATAATTACGGAGTATCAAAATACTTCAAACGAAGTTATGATATCAGAAGTAGGCATGGGAAATTATATGCTATCGACTCTTTATGAGGAGTCAAATTCAGAGGAGGTATTGATGCTACATGCGATGTCTATTGATATAGAAACAGAATCCAGCAATGCTACTGTTCTGACAGGATCAATTAAGGAAGAGGATGAAGTCAAGGATAATCAGATTAGCCTGTTGGGAAGCTTCCAAGAATTCATTAGGCAGTGTATTGAAACCAGGTTCACCTTGGCAGGAGGACAAACTTCAAAGAGTTGCTCTTACCTAACTGGTGTAAAGTTCATAATGCTTCCCATTCAGAGTTGGAATGCTGTTTATGCCAAACAGCAGTAGAACGAGTACAGAAATGCATAAATCCAACCCTGACAGTCAAGACAGACATGTAAATCCCTCCAGAAGATTATAAAGGGAAGAAAGTGATGTCATCTGAGGAATCCTCCAGCAGTAATAACCCAAAGGATATGATGAAGAGGAATACAACCGCTGAATGTTGGACCCTCATATTTGATGGATCTAAATCCAAGCATGGAGCGGGAGCAGGTTTCGAATTGATTAGTCCAAAAGGTAAAACCTTCTTTGCAGCCCATAGACTTCAATTCCACTGTACTAATAACGTAGCAGAATATGAGGCATTGATTCATGTACTTCTTATGGCGCTCAAGAAAAAGGTTAAGGTTCTGCAAGTTTTCGGGGATTCTGAGCTGGTAATTAAGCAAGTAAGGAAACAATATTCATGCCATGATAGGATAATGACTAATTATAGGCATAGAGTATGGGACCTCATTGAGGGATTTGATGCCTTCAATATTCAACTGATACCACGACAGAAGAATCAAATTGCAGATTCTCTGGCCCAGGCAGCAAGCACTCTGCAGCCCCTATCTTTGTCATGTTTGAAAAAGTTTACCGTAGAATTGACCCCTGTGCCATCAGTTCCGGACAATGTTACTAACTTTTAGGTATTTGAGGATGACAAGCACATCCTAGACTTCATTACAAACACAGATGTTTTCGCCTCCCAAATCATTGATGAAATAGAACTTCAGGAAGCAGAACTGGATTTGGAGGGAGTGATAAATTTGAAATCTAATACTATTCCAAGGGGAATGGTATAGTTGGAGTAGATTTTTGATCTGGACAAGATCAGAGATCAGGAGCAAGAGTCTAAAAAGAAATCTATCAGTGGACAGTGTGATACTTACAATATGGGAACTGAAGAAGATGCTAAGAACATTTTTATTGGCCAGGTATGCACTCCAGAAGAAAGACAAGGAATAATTGAAGCATTGCATAGCTTTCTGAATATAGTAGCCTGGAGTTATGAAGACCTGAAAAACTTATGATACATCAGTCATAACTCATACTATACCTCTGAAGCTAGGGGCTAGGCCTTTCAGGCAAAGACAGAGACCAATTAACGCATTACTGGAACCAGTTATACAAAAAGAAGTTCAGAAATTACTATCGGCCAGAATTATATTTCCTGTCAAGCATTCAACATGGGCGGCGAACCTAGTCCTAGTAAGAAAAAAGAATGGGGAAATCAGACTTTGCGTTGATTTCAGAAATCTAAACAGATCGTCAGAAAAGGATAATTACCCAGTCCCTTCATTGGATGAAGTACTTCAAGTAGTAAATGGTTCTCAGATGATGTCCTTTCTGGATGGCTATTTAGGGTACAACCAAGTAATGGTTCAGTATGAGGACAGGCACAAGACTGCTTTCACAACTAAATGGGGTACCTTTGCTTACAGGAGGATGCCTTTTGGTCTCATTAATGTTGGGGCTACATTTCAAAGGGCCATGGATATTGCCTTTAAAGATATCATAGGCAAGTGCATTATTATTTATATGGATGATCTAACTGTCTTTTCCAAAAATAGAGGGGACCACATCTCTGACTTACACAAGGTGTTTCAAAGGTGCAGGCAATTCGGCATATCCCTGAATCCTAAAAAGTGCATTTTTGGAGTGACAGAAGGGAAATTGTTGGGACATGTCATATCTGAAAAAGGGAATTGCTATTGATCCAGAAAGAGTGGAGGCCATACTGAAGATTCAGCCACTTGCTAGCAAAAAAGAGATGAAGTCTTTCTTTGGAAAGATCAACTTCGTCAGGAAATTCATTACTGGATTTGCTGAAATTGTTAAACCGTTGAATGCAATGTTGAAGCAAGATGCTAAAGTTGAATGGACTGCAGAAGCAAAGGAGGCATTTGCAGAAATCAAAAGAGCCATTGCTGATGCTTCAGTATTGGTAAGTCCCGATTACAGTAAGCTCTTTTACATCTATTCGTTTGCTTCAGATCATTCATGTTTGGGAATCTTGACTCAGAAGTCTAATGAGGGAAACGAGCATCCTATTGCTTTTATGAGTGCACCATTAAAAGATGTTGAGTTGAAATATCCAAGTGTAGAAAAGCAGGCATATGCCCTGGTCAAAGCAATGAAGAAATTCAGACATTATATCCTCAGGAATAAGGTTTATGCAATTGTCCCAGATCCTGCAGTTAAGTTACTGTTGATGCAGAATGAGTTGGGTGAGCGTAGAGCTAAATGGGTAACAATGCTACAAGAATATGACATTGAGATCCAACCCATGAAGTTGGTAAGAGGGCAGGGACTTACTTAGACTATGGCTGAAATGGGGCCTGAACTGACTGTTCAGAATTATAATCTTGAGGAGGTTTCTCCAGGTAGCTGGTATGATGACATAGTTTATTATTTGTTGAACCAGTGATCCCCAAGCCATCTTAATGTTGTTCAGAGGAGAGCTTTGCGACTGAAGAGCGATGGTTTCATGCTAAAGGGAGCTGTTCTGTACAAGAGAAATCATGAAGGCATTTATTTGAGGTGTCTTGGGAAACAAGAAGCTGAAAGGGTGATGAATGAATTTCATGAAAAGTATGGCACTGGCCATGGTTCTGCTATTGCCATAGCGAATCAGATCTTGAGGGTGGGGTATTATTGGCCCACATTATTTAAGGATGTTCACCATCATGTTAGGACCTATCACACTTGCCAGACTGTAGCAATGAAGGAAAGGTATGTAGCACTCCCACTTCAACTGGTTACTGAGGTAAGGCCTTTTGCTCAGTGGGGCATGGACTTTATAGGTCCTATCAACCCACCATCTTCTGCGGGACATAAGTACATTCTAACCATCACTGATTATTTCACTAGGTGGACTGAGGCTTTCACTTGTAGGCAATACACATCTGAGGTAGTGATTGATTTTCTAGAATCTGCCATTATTAACCGATTTGGGTGTCCTATTTATATTGTCTATGATAATAGTCCTACTTTCACATCTTTAAAATTTTTAAACTAGGCTTTTGATCACAACATTATTATAAAGTTTGCATCTAATTACTACCCCCAGGGTAATGGTCTGCCAGAATCTTCCAATAAGAACTTATTGACTGTTATCCATAAGTTGTTGGAGAGGAACCCAAAAGACTGGCACACCCAGCTTCAGTTTTCCCTTTGGGTAGATCGTACAAGGCTTAAGTCATCCATCGGAACATCTCCCTATCACTTAGTATATGGTTTAGAGCCAGTATTCCCTATTCAACTCAAGATCCCAACCTTGCAATTTATTAATGAGTTTTATGATGAGGGGGATAGAAGGGAGGCCAGGTTGACAGAGCTATTGCACCTTGAGGAGAAACGAGACAATGCCCTTGAAAAATTTGCCAAACATCAGGGGGTAGTTAAGAGGTGGTTTGACAGAAGAGCTAAAGTCAAAGCTTTTAGGATTTATGACCTTGTGTTGTACTGGGATAAACCTCATAATCAAAAAGGGGACCATGGGAAATTTGATAAACTATGGCTTAGTCCATATCAAATTGCTAAAATACTTGGAGATAATGCCTTCCATCTGAAGACTCTCACGGGGGAAGATATTCCACTGTCTGTTAATGGGCAGTATTTGAAACATTATTTCCAATCTTGAGCTATTTTCAGCTCCCTATTTTGTATATAGTTAGTTTAGGTTTTCCTTTTGGTTTTTTCCACTTTGTTTTGGTTAGAGTAGGTTTGCTTTGGCTTGTTTTGCTTTGGTTTGTGTTGCTCTTGCTCTTGGTTCTTGCTCCTTTTGGGATCTCTTGTTGCATTTGTGTGATAGTGGTGACAAAGTAGGTGTGGTGCTCTCAGTATTTCCTTTTCAAACTTTAATCACCTTTCCAAAACATCATGGTATGAATTCTCTACCCAATGTCACATATCCTGTGTCTAAGACAAAGAGTCCTTTAGTCAGATTGAACATGAATACATTTGGGTCTCATATTTTGAATATTAAAGATGCCTGAGGTTGCAAAAGGTCTTTATGAAGTTTGCACAGGTGAAAATATATTTTTTGCTCTAGTGCCACTATGGTTCTCATCCTTGAGTGTGAACTTCATTGTTCACAAGTTGAAGTAAAAAAGAAAGAAAGAGACAATATGAAAAATTAAAAGACTGAATTCAACTCATCAGGGGAATCTGAATATCTCTACCAGGGCTATGAACATATGACTACTAGTAGAGCTATGTTTAGGAGAATCACAGTGATAACCTCATTAGGGCTATGGATTCCTGACTGGCTGCGAGGCTCTATCCAGGTTTCTTTTAGAGTATGAATCTTTATGTATCCTGTTCAGACCAAATTGGGTTTCTTTTACAGCTAAAGGGGGTAATGAATGCATATGCACACACTTCGACACTGGTGTAGGAAGAGTTTGGGTGACTTCTGGGTTCTTTGGTTTAAACATAGGTGGTCATAGGATGGATGAGTTAAAAAATTATCAGTTCTGGGTTCTTGATTCCAGTTTGTTATTGAAATGCTTTGGAGCATTTCCCCAACAGAGTCGCCATTTGTTGTGCAATTTTGCACACACGCCCCACTTGGAGTAGGGACCCTCTATTTTCTGATTTTGGATGTCTCTTGGACCTTTGGTTCTTATTAGATTTGTCCTTTCAAGGTCTCAAGATGTTGGTCTTGCTTACCTTGGTCTTGCCCTAAAGGTTGAATTGATCAAACTTGGTTTTTAATGGAAGTCCAGGTTTTGCTCTAGGTTCGGGATTTTCTGGCTCACCCAGATTTTTCCAGGTCCTGGTTCAGCGTCTATCACTGTAAAATTTTCTGGAGTCCAGGTTTTTGGATGAATCTAGGATTTTTTGGAACACGCGGATTTTCCTGAACTGCGTCGGAGTCCCGGAAGGGTGCGTTGTCTGCGGAATTCATGCTCATCAAGATAGTTCGGTTGGCTCAGATTTTTCTAAAATTCCATTTTGAACTCAGGTTTCTGGATTTTCCTGATATGTCTTGTCAGCCATTAATACTTGGGGTACATCTTCTCTGGCGTGAGTGTGAGCGAATTTAAAGGGCTTTTAGCACCTTTCTTGATTTCATTATTCATTCGCTATCTGCTCTAGCGCTTGAGTTTGTTCATTTTTGAGCTTTGGTCGTTGGATTTGGTTTGCTCGCGCGTGGATTCCTTGGGCGTTTGTGTTGGTATTATCACAGCTAGGGCACCCTGATTCGCGTGTTTTCCTTGGGCTCGAGGTTCATTCAGATTTAATCCATGGTAAGTCATCATTGACTTCACCTTTTGTTTTGCGCTTGTGATTGAATCTTTCAAGTCGTTGTTGATGATTATCTAGGTCGGCCTTTCTTGTGTTCATGGTTACATATTTATTGACTTTGGGTTTGATTTACCTTTCCACGGGTTTTAACGCCTACACTGCGCATCCCTTCTTTTTGTTGATTGGATTTCGGGTGTACTCCTGTGACTGGGCATTCCTCTTAGGGCCTTGCCTTGCCGACGTGTAATTTGGTTTGATTTGTGAAGTTAGGGTTTCGATATATCTGCCCAAGATTGTTAAGTTTGGTAGAGTTGGCGTGACCCTCTTGTCCTGTGTCTGGCTTTACCTTTGTTCGCAACACTTGAAACCCTGGTGTGCCATAATTTAATCTTTTTGAGGGATAGTGTCTGAATTCCGAGCTCGCCTCAACTCTCATGGCAGAGGTTTGATTGTTAAATTTAGGGCATCATTATTCCGTCATAGGGATCAACCATTTGAGAGTTTTTGGGAGTTTAAATTCAAGTGCAATCAAAATTTTGCTTATTAGGGTTGAGTTTATGTTCGTTGGATTCAGATGGGGGGATTTGTATGATCATTTGATTAATGGTCTACGCATCGAATGATCGTCGAGTTTCTGGGGTGTCCGCGGAATTTCTGTGCACCCAAATTTTAAAGGATTGTTGCCATTTCCCCAGAGTATGACGAGTTCCTGGAATTTCAAGCTATCCGCGAAAATCCGAACTGCCCGGATTTTTCTAATTTTCTACCTGGTTTCACTTGATTATAATTTTCGAAATTGAAGTAATGAATTAAATGTTGGATGATGATTTCTTGTTGCTAAATGGATGAATCTCATGATAATCATGCATCCCTTTTGTCCGTATGGATGATTTATTTGATGAATGGTGTCTTGGCAGCAGGAGTCCGTCTGGGTCGGATTTCTCTGAATTCTGCCCTAACTGGATTTTCCCGGATTACTTCATTTTCCTGAATTTTCAAGATTGATGATTAATGATTTTTCTTGATGATTTCATGTGGTTTCGAGGCTAACCTTTGATTGAAATATCGATGATAATTGGATTTTCATGAGGCTCCTTTATGAATGCAGGCTAAATCGAGCAAGGCAGCGGCAGTAAAGGCCAAGGGAGATACAGAGGGATCCTCTGTTACAGATGCGGAAAGGGTCAAGCTGGATGTGAAGAATCAATTGTCGGATAGTAAGGTGGCTTCAGTTTGGTCAGAGGTCTCGGATACCAATGTATGAGCTTGGAGATATGAAGAGTTTAAAGAAAGGTTAGCTCAGAGGGATTTATCAGCCCTAACCAAGGGAATGGTGAAATTCGGACTGGCTCATGTGGCAGGATTTGCTCCTGCAATTCAATGCTATGAATTGATATTAGAGTGTGCCCTGCACTATGACTTTGATATGCAAAGGATTGTTAGCACTGATGGGAGAGTGTTGGAAAACTTTAATCCAGTTTCCATTGCCCAGGCATTTGATATGCTAGACTTTCCATGTGTGTGTGCCTTGGACATGGACTTGGCTAGAACATATTATGAGGATGAACCTACCAAAGCCCAACAGATGATCAATTCCTGGCTGGAAAATCCAAAATCTCATTTCTCCAAGCTGCCTAAGCAGTTACATAGGATCAAGTTCCGACAAGATATATATGATGCAATCACACCGTTGAGCAGGGTAGCGGGCTTGAGGAGTGCTGGGGCACTGGAGAATTGGATGGTGCACGTCATTAACAAGATTGAGCAAGGCATCAATTACCATTAGGCAGGGATTATCAGTGCAATGATTAACAGGCAGATGAGAGATGTGCTGGAGACAAAGAAATTCACCATGTCATCTTATGTGGTATATGTGCTTTCCAGATTTTATCCATATAGGGGATTGAGTCCAAAAGGAACATTTGGGCAGGATGTCATCTATGAGGTATACCCTGAGTTGCACCTAGGGAATCAGAATTATAGAAGAACAAATGATGCATTTACTATGCATATTACTAGGTTGCTTCAGAACGCAGAGCATGTGAGAATTTCTGATGGAGCCAAGGAATTGATTAAAAGATATGGAGCCTGTTTTATACAATTCCCCACCTTCTCCTATATCAGAATCGATGGATGTCCCACTACTCCATACAGATTGCCAAGATATCCCACTGATCACATTATACTCTTGGAGGTTACCTGGCAAATATGTGATTTCGATGTTATTGTTAAGAATGAGAAGCACAAGACAGGGTTCGGTGGGGACTTTCCCTTGAAAATTGGTATAAGTGAGGTTTGTCCTTCAATCCAATCGGCTCATGCATCAGGGGAGGAGTTGAGTACTTTTGGTTTCTCTTTCCATTCTAAGAGGGCAGGCTTTAACATCACTGGCGAAGCACAGAAGAAGGCCACTAAAGAATATCATCACAAAGATGATCTAGAGGATTACTGGGCAAACAACAAGGATGACTTTGAGGTGAGAAAGAAAAGGTATTCTAGGCTTCCAGCTGATGTAATCAGAATGTACAATGTCAAGTTGATTCCTGATCAGTTGGAAGATGATGGAAATTTAGTCCAAGATCATGCATTTGAATCAGTTAAGGACAAACCCATTAGAGAGATAAACTGGTCAGAAAAGGAAATAACTGAGTTGGAGGAATTGATGGCTCCCATTGTGAAATCTACCAAGTCATGGTTGAAACATAAAGTATGGGAATTGGAGAGCGATAAGGTACTTTGTACTTTCAATCTGATGGGAAATCTGAATGCTCATTCTACCTCAGAGGAATCTGGTGAGGATGATTCTACAAGAAAAACTAAGGTAAGCTCACCTTTTAAGATTAAAATCAGAGGCCCTAAGGAGAGTGACCCTGAAAAGAAAAGAAAACCTAGGGGAAAGAAATGGAGTCATACTGTGAAGATAGGTAAGTTCACCGAAGAGGAGGAACTTGAGAAAGCAGAGAAAGAAGACACTCCTCCAAAGCCAAAAAGGACAACGACAACCAGGGCTTCTAAGAAGAAAGATCAAGGAACTTCTAAGGATGAGGCGGATCCTCATGTGGTTAATGTGGAGAGCTCAGGAGAGAAAACTCAGGTTTATTCAAGAAGGTCCAGAACTCCATCTCCCAAGGAGACTATGCAAAAGGTAGATCCCCTTCCAATGGCATCTACTGTGGAACAACAGAAAGACACCTCTCCTTCATTGGGTATACCTGAGTAGATGACTCATGAGGAGCATGAGACTAGTGAGGAAGCAGAACCGTTTAAGGATGGAGAACTTTATGGCACAGCTGCTGAGTTTGAGGTAGGACATGTGGAGGTGCATCATTCCCCGTTGGTACAGTATGAGGATTCTCCTACAAATAGCAAAGATAATAGATCCCCTAAGAAGGAGGATGTCCTTGTTAGGACTCCATCACCCTTGCAAGAAGAGGAGCTAGAGTTGGGAAACAAAGGTATTCAATCTCCTGAGAAGGAAGAGGATAAGATGGTAGATCAGCGTGAAGAGGTCAAGAAGGATGAAATCTGAGTGGATCCTGCTATTCCGGATTGGCTAGACAAAGAAATCAGAAGGAAACAGGTCATTGTTGAGGACACTCCTCTCAACTGGGATGAAATGTTGGCCAAGATTGGAAAGGGAAAGAAGAAGAAGGTAGCCAAGGTGGTTTCCAAGATCGAAAGGGATGAAGCTAGCAAGATATTGAAGAATATGAGGGGTCTAATGCAGTGATCATTGGGAGATTGAGGAAGGAAAAACAGTCTAAGCATGAACTAAAGAAAGAGAATGAAAGGCTTAGGAAATGTCTAGAAGATTTAATGAAGCCTTTGCAATCTTTTCACCCATCCTCTTCTGCTACTGCTAGTTTCTTGCCGAAGGAGACCATCTCTGAAATAGAAAAGATGAAAGCTTCTACTTTGGCTATAATAAATTGGTTGAAGGAGGTACAAGCTAAGGGAGATGATGCAATAAAGGAGATCCTTTCAACTAGAAAGGATGCAATAAGGGCTAAGGATTCATTAGATTATGTTTTATCTCAGGATAAGGAAGACACTAATCTCTTATTGTAGAAAACCAAAACAATCATGGAGTATAGTAAGGATCAGTTGGTTATTGATGGAATTCTTTCTTCATCTAGGGTTAATGAGCCTTGGGAGTGGTTTGAAGCCCTACAAATCTGACAAAAATCCATCAAGAAGATCTATAAACAAAGGAAGTAGATGGATGGTAATCTAACTAGTGTTTATGATGGATGCATCGCCTTTTTTGAGGTAATGACTGGGAGGAGGAAGATCACCCCTAAATACTTGAGTTTGGAGCAATTGAGGGAATGGTGGCATGATGTCTATGCCCCTGATATTGAAAATTCTGTGACAGGGCACCAATTGGATGATGCGGCTACTTATCTGGCTATGGTGGATAAGTACTTGGCATATAGGGGTGATTGGGATACAACGGTTAAGTGGTCAAGGGATGAAATTGAATCAATTGAATGTCGGCTTAAAATCCTACCCTTGCCACCTATTGCTGAGTTGGACAAGGTGTTTTTGAAGGTTCATGAATCGTTGGATCAGAACAAGGATAAGGGAGGTGGTAGTTAATGCCAGCTTCGTGATTTGTGCTTCCCTATTATTATAGGGCATGTGTTGATCTGGTCTGCATTGAGGAATGTGTTTTGGCTGACCTTGATGATGTATCGGCATTTAATGTGTGCCTTATTTTGAAATTCCTGAGGCTGACTTGTTTTGGCTATTTTATTTTGTAAATGTCTGGCTGGGCCGACATGTTTTGAGGGTTCTCTTTAAATTGGCATTCCTGCCTCATTTGTAAAGGGTTAGACTGATAATAGAGACAGGCTAGATTAAGAAAGAGCTAGAGCATTCTATAGTAGAGATAGTAGTTAGTTCTTTGGAGCAAATGTAACACAGAACAGTGGAATTGTTGCTATATTTTGGTGATCTAATACAATTGAAGGCATTGGGGCTTTTCTGGTGAATTCTTTTGTGTTAGTTTATCTTGCATGGTTCCTATTGTTCCATCTTTTGAAATTGCTTAAAGATAGAAGATTTGATGTTAAATTTAGAACTAGATTAGTTTGGTGAATAATGTTTATGGTTTTATGCTTGGAGTGTTTGTAGCAATCTCTGGTCTATACTCCCAGTAACTATCTGATTGTAGTAGACTGGTGAAGTCAACCTAGACCATACATTTGTTTGTGCTTAGTTCGATTGTGGATGAATGTCTATGATTTGGAAAATTTGTATGTCTTAGAACATTGCACCTTCTTGTGATATTGCATTGTGGGTTAAGCAGAATTGGTTATTTGGAGATTGGTCCATTCTGTGTTTATCATTTGGTACTGTTCATCTTAGAAAAATAGATTTTGCCATATCTCTACACTCCTCATCTTCCTCGGCCATTTCTTTATCATTTGGTTAGATTTAGACCAAGATCATACATTTCAAAATTTGATAAATTGGAAAGATAAAGCATTGTTTGGTAGTAAGGTCCGAATGTGATTACCAACATTTTCATGGCTATTATCTGAGTTGCTTATGCATTGTCAGACCTAACACCAGAGACCTTGGGGTGATTTTAGTAACTTGTTGAAAATTACCTTTCAAGAGATAGAATATTGCATTCTATCTCGAGTTGTTGCCGCAGAAAACAATTCAAGGAATAGGACCTTCTAGTATGAAAAATAAATGTACTTGTTGAACATATAATCATAAATTCATCAAGTACAAATGAGTATAGCTATGTGTGTCTTGCTTCCTAGTTTTGACTAGCAATGTTGTCATAGTATATTATAAATAAATTGATATAGGATCGAGTTGTGATTTGACTTGATGATAATTTCAATTGTTCACGCTAAGAGGGAATTATTTAAATTATTAATAGAATTTCTTTTGTAGAACAATGTTGGTTATTGAAGTGATCCACCATTGACATATTTGGTGATTAGCTAGTAGTGCTATTTATTTTTGTTATATGAAAGAGCTAATGAATTCTAGTTCCTATGAATACAAATGTGTGCCACCCTAGTTGTTAGATTTAAACAATAAATCTTTCATTCATACCTCTTCATAAATCCTCTTAGGGTTTGACATGTGTCTTTATAAGTTTCTTTTCTATTGGCACTAGATTATATTTACTATTGTAAATGAGATGAGGTGTGTGTATACTAATGAATATGGGTGAGTGTGAAGGAGAATTTCAATGTGATGCTAATGCATAATATTTAACCTTGTGTCATTGACATGCAAGTGTGGCAAGCAATTACTTTTCTTACCTTGCTATATTTTATTATTGCAAAGTTATAGATGTTAGTAATAGAAACAAAGTGCTATTTTTAATTAGTTGCAATCTATATTATAGATTAGGATTTATTAATTGAATAATGTTTGAGGAATCCAATAGATTTATTAATAATTTGTTTCGGTTGGCCTTTCACATAAGTTGTAATATAAAATTGATTTATAATATAATATTTACTCTTAACTTGAGTTATTTTGTTATATTTGGAAAATAAATGAAATGCTTATATAATTCAACATCAAATAATAATATGATTAGATAAATGTAACTAGTTGCTATAAATCTAAGATTAATAGTAAATTAAAATAAATTTGATAACTAAATAAGAGGTAAAGGGTTTAGTTTTAGGATCAATGGTGGTTAAGAGATGTTACTTCTATTCTTAATGTGGTTTTGTAGTGCTAAAATCGTTTAACTAAATTTGAAAAATAATTCTACAATGAAATTAAATTTACAAATAAAATAAATATAGATAAATTAATGTAGGGTTGATGTTGATTTCTTATTTCCTCAAGATGATAATGCATCATCTCCACTTGAGAATTGTTAGAATAAATTACATTTATCGTCTTAAGTTTTCACTCAGGGGCATTGCATTTAGAATAGTTATGCATTTAATTATTCTTGGGTAGTTTTTCCCATGTTGGGAAGTTTCTCACTTGTCATCTATTTCATAGTTTTAAAAGCATGTACCATATGTAGATTATTCATCTCATTCTATTCACTCCTTATTTGGTGAAATGGTAGTGTTGTCTCTCTCATTTCTTGTGAAGGTTTTTTGTAGTCGATATTTCTTGGATTATTTTCTCTAACAAGAATGATGAGTAAGATTATATATTTAATTATTAATAGTGGAAATGAAAATAAATTTATATCTACTAAAATAATGTTTAGAAGAAATTTCAAAGAAGGTGAAAAGTATGTACAAATTTCATTTTAGTTTGCATTACATCATGCAAAAGTGTCGAGATATTTCAATTTACATAAGATGGATTTGGTAATAATCTCCATTAGGAAAGAGATGTGATTGAGCTTATGAATGTTTGAAATTTCTTATTTTAAGATGAACGGTTGATAAAACTTAAGGATTTTGGACCTAATACTTGCCATAGCTCATATATCTATTTTTAACATTATTAAAGTTGGCCATTGTTGATAAATATTCATACTGTGGTACTTTTTCTTGTAACTATATCTCTAGCTCTAGCTTTAATCCTTTGATCTTGAAATTAAGAAATTTGTTTCACTTGAATGAGTAATGGGATTAGTACTATTTTTTAAGAGGTCTTTTGTAATAAGAATAATATAATATAGTTTTCTCCTAAATCACTTGTCTCTACCTAAATTGATCTAATTCTTTTGAGTAAAATTTATGCTCCCATCCTTCTCAAGTTTTCTTTATCTACCCCATTATTTTCCTCATAATCATTTTGTCTACCCACATTGTTATTTATTTGTTGAATAATCAAATAAATTATACTTATATACAATTATAAATAACTATTTTATATGTAATCTCTATTATTTAGTTTTCCTTGTTCTTGAAGGCACGTTATATCTCTTGCTACGAGAATGGAACAAAAACATGAAAGCCTCTATCCAAGACACTAGCATGATGTATGGAATTTGTGCAATTTTTATATTATAATAGAAAAAAAGAAAACAAATCTACTTAAATGCATATCTTGCAAATTATCACACAGAGAGGGGACCATGTTTCTCTGAGGCATTCTGTCACCAGTTTACGAGCCTTGTCTATTCGACATATTTTACACACGTCAAACAGGGAAATTGCAGCTTCAACACCTTTCAAAATTATTTTACTCTTTACCCTGACGAGAGTATTTGCTGTGAGGTGGAAAAATGCTTCTTTACACACACACACACACCTGCCATTGGCATTTTGGGCTGGAGGTTTCGAGGGGAGCCTCTTCACGAAATCAATTTGGGAGGATGTTGACAATGGTTGTGGAATCAACAAGCCGTAACATCTAATATAGACGTTTTTCCTCCAAACTCTTCCTCCCTTATATTGACCCTTCACTTCTCCAATTCGGCGATCTACAGCCTGTAAATAAGGTTTTCTACGATGGTTTTAGAGTATGTTAATTAAAATGGAAATTACTATCAAGATCCTAATAATGTGCACATTTAGGTTTTAACAACATATACGGAGGTTTTAGAGTGTGTTTATTAAAATGAAAATTACTGTAAAGATCCTAATAATACACACATTTAGATTTTAACATTACAACATCCTTTACCCTACATAGTTAAGTATATATCAGCATAATTATTAAATAATGTTGAAAAATTCCATTTTGACATAAGAAACTACCAAGCACGTCAAATCAAATCTCATCTACGCATTATAAACTGCAATTAAATTGATCACAAATTAAAATCATTCAAGAGAGGATTTATGTATAAATTGTTCATTATTGATTTTTGTGGAAGTTTTTGTGAAAGCTTATGTGGCCCGAAGTCGAACTTGCAACTACAATATCTGATAAAAAAATCCACTTAAAAATATGTTTTTGATGGATGTTTTTACTCTCATCCAAAGCCCCATTTCACACGAAGGAAGAAAGGATGCTTCCAAACATTAGGGAGTTGGGCTTTTGGTTGCATTTGGTCAAAAAAAATTAAGGACGTTTCAGAAAAAAACCCATTTAGAACATATCTTGTAATCATGGTATTCCATGAGATCACATTTCTTTTAGGCATTCTATTTTGAAATAGTTCACTTGCCTTGTCTATGCTTTCACATTTTCATGTAGTTGTAACCACAAAATATGACACAATTTTTTTTTTATGTTGTTATGCTTGATGGAAGCCCCTTCATTTTTAGTGGATATCTAATAAGGTGCACATTATTATAGTACAAGCTTTCTTTTCAGAATGTTTCATTTAGCATCACCATATTCTCTATAAGAACATTGTACCTATTTAAAATGATGGAAATGGCTCACATCTCTCATAACAATTTCTTTTGCAAAAATCTTGGAGATGATTTTAGACATAGTGTGGCAATTAGAACTTACTCTAAGGTTCTTAATAACTCTAATAGTTGTACTAAGGGCCATGTTTAGCCAACCAAATGCAATTGCTAAATTTTCACTATGGTGGTAGATAAATGATTCTTCTATTTTCTTCTCTCCCCCAACATTAAGTAAAAGTCTTGAATTTAGAAATACCTTGCTGCTTTCATTTGCCAAGCTAATTTCTCCAACATTGCATATTGACTTGCAGGTAAATTATTTTTTATACACAAATTTTATGTTATGATTTCATCATATCTGTGAATTTAAAACTTGTATGGTGTACCTTAGGTTTTCGTGTGCATAAGGATTGATTCAATTAATAAGTCTTGATAATATAATATCAATTTAATTAATTATCTAATAATTAGGTTAAACTTAATATTATAGTTTGAGGCCTAGCTCTTCTTCATGGGTAGTGCTAGAATTAGAATTATTATGTTGTGTGGTTCTTTAAAACTACAACCAACTAAAGGAAAAAAAATTAAAGAATAACAAAACCATAAAGAATAGCTAGGTATGAGCTATTATCGATTCAATTGGTTAGTTTGAGTAGAGATTTGCTATAATAATTATTGTCTTTGAATCACAAGTAGTAGTTTCCCTTAAATCTATAATTCTCTTTATATAGA